>OZ007570.1:29427187-30099687 GCA_963931925.1 Onchidella celtica
ATAGTACAATTTACACCCGCGGGATGTTGTCCCTGTAGAATAAACAGCAAGGCCAGCAGACAGAAATGGCAGTAAAACAGTTTGCCTTCTAAAAGCAGGGCGGCCTTAACATCATTGTGCGCCCCCCGGGCAAAGCAATAGGCTGCGGACTGCCCTCTAGGCAACAACTCAAATCTTTCACGCATGCCCCCCCCCCCCTAAACCCTTGGGCCCTTGGGCAACTGCCCGGAGTGCCTTTGCGTTAGGACGACTCCGTCTAAAAGTAGATAATGTGTTGTACAAAATAAAAGTCAGAAATTGACAAAAAGAAAAGGTTGTATGTAGCAAAGCCTCGCATAAAAAATAATACCCAAACAATGCAATAGAACACAAACAAAAAGGGAAGAAAAAAATATCAATATTTGGGTGAGATACCTTTTTCAAGGAAAAAAAAAAGAGAAACAAAATCGAAAATTGAACAGATAAAACAATCGGGCAACAAAAACAATGAAATATGTGTAATATATAGAATATTAAATAAATACGGTGATTTATCTGCGAGCCCTGACTTGTACTTGTCAAAAGAAGTGCATTTATCTTCTGTGCACTACGATTTCAAAAACAGAGAAACCCATGAAATTGATATGTCACTAATTTTCTGTGTTGAAAATTGTTAAAAGCAGGATTTACTTCTTCCTCCCTTTACATTTTTTCTTTCTCACCTTCTTTTCTAATTCTCCAAATTATGTTTGTGGATCTTTTTAGGTGTGTTTGACTTCCCACCCTTGAAACATAACGTCTCTGAGGGGCAATTCTCTATTATGCAAGAGAACGCTGCCATCTCTGCCTGATGAGTTCTGCACTCCGAGATCAAAAAGAGCAGATCGAGGAGAAAAAACAGTACTTAATAGATTATAAGTACAGAAAGATGACATTAAAATGAACGTGGCTTTGCATAATTGCAAAATGGTTTTGTTTACAAATGCACGGTTGGAAAACATCAAACGTTGCTTGCTTTATGCCGCACTGCACACAATTTTTGCAATTACTAAACCTTTTCGTAGACTGACACTACGGACAGCGCTTGCCCTGAAGATTAAAAAAATTAACCGTCCCAGACTTGAACCGCCGTGTTTGTACAACAGCCCAATGCCAGCATAGACCACTTTATTCTACAAATTCGCTTTCAGTACAGTCGCGCTTGGCTGGATGTTTCGGCCGCTTGTTCTTTTATTGATGAGACAAATTCCGTTTATAATGAAAGTTTAATGTCCTTTGCTTTGAAGTCAAGACCTATTCAAATGCTGCGAACAGCAATTTTAACATAAAACGTGAGCACTTGTTTGTCCCTAACCATAGGATCTCCGTCTATAATGAGTTACCAACAGCAGGTAAGCGAAGATTAGTTCTGAGACCATGTTAGTTAGATCGTACAATATGGACAGTTTACCAAAGTATTATAAGACCCCATCAGCACCCACGAATGTACATTATAATCGTTATGTAAAGGACAATTTGTCGTCTTTCTATAATAAATTATGACATGCTTACCTCCATATTCCCCTCCCACTGGCCTTTCATCTTCCGACATCTTCGTTTTAGGTCTTCATTTTGAGAGGTCCGCTCTGCTCTTGGCATTTACACCTCACTTTTTTGGTTTTTTTTTTTTCTTGTTAACGTTTTTGTGTGTTATTGAGGTAGGGATTTTTCTTTTGATTTTGTCCTGGCAGCGGCCTTGCTAGGCTTGCTGTTCTTGATTTCCCACTGCCAAGGTATCTTTAACGTGCGCAGCATGCAGACGGGCCCTCCGAGTTTTTTCGTCCTTATCCGAGAAGACTAGGTGCTCGATCCTACCTACCATAAGATCAGGGACAGGAAAACATGAGAAAGATCCCAAAATTCCAACATGCCTGCACCGACCGGGATTCGAACTCAGTACCTTCGGGCATGAGTGGCGAGCACCTTGCCTCAAGACCACGGTGTCCCAAGTAAGTTCTTGTGTTACTGGTGCTCTCAATACACATAGGATTTATGTACGGGTAGTACATGTGGCATAGCCATGTACTGACAGCCCTTACAAGTGACGCAAGTGGTTGGCGGACTCCTCTGGTGGAGTCTCCTTCTGTCCTATCATTCTGCCATATTCTTGCTTCTTCCTAGTACAGTGTGACCGCTAGCGGTTCGATAATTATGCTTTCTCCTAACTCGAACTCGAAATCACTTATCAGTAACAGAACGAAGGGCAGCCCCCAGCAACCCCCCCCCCCCAACCTCCCGTTTTGCCTCTACCAGAGCAGATCCACCCGCTCACCCAGCACCCCCCCCCCCAAACCCACCGCCTTTTTCAGATCTGGCCTGCTCCCATATCGAACTGCAATGTTGTTTTTAAAAATAGATACGTGTTGATTTTTCGTGCATTTGTGACCTGCCGTGACAGAATCCAATTTGTTTATCCCAGTCTCCCAAGGTGTAGTTCTCCTCACCAAGCATTCCCTTCTACAAACCTTCTCCAGCATTTCATGGACAAAGTTGAATGTGCTGTGGATTTTCAGTGTATTTTCATGTTCTGCAAGTTTCTCAGATGAAAGAGCAAATGTTCAGACCGGAGCAAATGGTGCAAAACCTAACACTTTTCCTTATCTCGATGGACAAGTCACGTTCCGTAACTGTGCTCAAACTGATCGGCTTTTTACCTAATGAATCAATTGCAATGGTTTCAAGCCTTTCTACACTGTATCAAGTGCTATGTTGTTTTATTCTGTCTCTTTCTCTCTCTCTTTCTTTCTTTCTCTCTCTCACACACACTTACTCTCTTTCTCTCTCTCTCTCTCTCTCTCTCTCACTATCTTTCTCTCTTTTACTTACTCTTTCCCTCTTTCTCACTCCCTATCTCTCTGTCTCTTGTCGATCATTCCCTCGCTCCCTCCCTCCCTTTATCTATCTATCTATCTATCTATCTATCTCTCTATCTTTCTATCTATCTATCTATCTATCTATCTATCTATCTATCTATCTATCTATCTATCTATATATCTAGGTGCCATTCCCGTTAGCCTTTTTGTCTGTCTGTCTGTCTGTCTCTCTCTCTCTCTCTCTCTCTCTCTCTCTCTCTCTCTCTATCTCTCTCTCTCTCTCTCTCTTTCTTTCTATCCACTCTTCCATCTCTCCCCTCCCCATTTTCCTATCACATTGTTTTCACTTCCACTCTCCTCATCCCTCCACTACCATAGCAACCTTCTATTTATATTGAACGACAGAAAGCCAGAGAACAGTAACCATCTATTAAGTCCTCAAAACTTGAAGAGGACTGAAAGAGGCGCTCACACCCTTGAAGTAGAACTATGCACCAAGATTACTGTAGGGAATTAACCATTCAACATCTGCAGTGAACTAATAATGAGCGCAAACGAAAAGAGAACTTCAAGTGAGTAGATCGTTTATTATTTAATCCTCTAAGCCAGTGGTTCTCAACTATTTCTGTATAGCTACCCAAACTGACAAACAAGATGTGACATACAGTAGTCTAAGAATCTCTCTTTCTTTGTCTATTTGTCAGTTTGTCTCTCTCTCTCTTTTTCTCTGTCTCTTTCTCTGCCTCTTCGTCTCTCTCTTTCTCTCTTTGTCTTTGACTCACTCTCTCTCTTTCTCTCTCTCTTTGTCTCTCTCTCTTTGTCTCTCTCTCTCTCACCCTCTCTATTTCTGTCTCTCTCTTTCTCTCTCTCTCTTTCTCTCTCTCTCTCTCTCTCTCTCTCTCTCTCTCTCTCTCTCTCTCTCTCTCTCTCTCTCTCTCTCTCTCTCTCTCTCTCTCTCTCTCTCTCTCTCTCTCTTTTAAAATGATATCAAATCACACTTTTCTCTTTAAAAAATCGTGGTATGAAATCTTTGGGGCGACTGAAGGTCCAGTTTGAAATGAATTTTTGATGTAACTTTTTAACAAGGGATTTTTCAGCTAGATCTATATCATATTAAGTTTATGCCGGATTCAGACCCAAACACTGGTCAAATTGAAAGCAGGATTTGCGTAATGGCCCTGCCTGAAAAGAGGAGAACACCTCAAACATCAAGTAGTTATCTCTGGCAGGCGTGTAACGTACAGGATATGAAAAGATGCCCCCCCCCCCGGGGTCACCACCGCCACATTTCATTCCAGCTCCCTGGTTACCTCTCGGTGCTCACTCAAGCGTGGCTGTAGTGGCGAGTGAGTAACGCCCGCAGACACAAAAGTTGGCCCGGCCTGCCATGAATAATGGCTGAGTGCTGCTGATTGAAATGACGCTCTTTGTAAATAACCCGAAGGGGCCCGCCGCGCGACACGCCCCTTCCCTCCACCCTCACCACAACCCTCTACCCTCTACCCTGTGCTTGACCCACATAAAGCAAACACACACACACACACCGAGGTCTTGTTGACTCGCGCACACACACATGAGCGAACAGGAAGAGCGTGATTATGCGTGTTGCACTTTCTCTCTTCCCTCCCTCCACCCCACCCTCCAAATTAAAAGATACTGCCTCCAGAGAGTATGTATGTCATGTATAGAGAGGTTTCACTATTGGTCGATCTGCACTGCGAGACACGGGGGGCGCCGCAAAACCACTGTTAGCATGGAGCGGAAATTAGGCCGCTGCGGTAAACAATACCCATTTGTGCATTTCCACGGGGCATAAGAACTTACAAAGGGCTGTAAATAGTTTCAATCAGCCCCAAAATATGAACAGACCACAGTCAACAGATATGCACACCATCTTTGGTGAACGCGGTCTCTTCCAATGCTTGTTAACCGCAGTCACCTAGTTTCGCGATCTGGCGAAAGTGAGATCTCTCTATAAATTACATACTCTCTGCTGCCTCTTTATTTTTCTCACGTTGGGGTTTTCATCTGTCTGTTCCAGAGATATCTTACACTAACTGTTCCAATCATGAAAATCATGCTATCAGTGTTTCTCGCCTCACACCATCACCACATCCACCCTCAAATGTTTCAGCTTTGTTTTTCTCACCTCAGAGTTTTCACCCTTTTAATCTAGTCATGAAAATCATGTTATCAGTATTTCACCCCTCCTTACTCTTCCTAAATGCTTCCGCGTTGCTTTCCTGACATTGCTCCTCGGGATCTGAATCTTTCCACTCCAATCATGAAGCTCGTGCTTTCCTTATGTCTCTCTCCCTATCACCAACCCACCCCCCTCTCCACTCCTCCTTTCCTAAACGCTCCTGCTTTGTTTTCCTCACTGTAAGTCTTCCATCGTTCTATTTCAATCCTGAAGCTCGTACTATCCGTGTTTCCTTCTCTCTCTCTCTCTTTCTCTCTCTCTCTCTCTCTCTCTTTCTCTCTCTCTCTCTCTCTCTCTTTCTCTCTTTCTCTCTCTCTCTTTCTCTCTCTCTCTTTCTCTCTCTCTCTCTCTCTCTCTTTCTCTCTCTTTCCTCTCCTCCTTACTATAAAAATATAAAAATACGAACATCTCTTTTCTCTACTTGAAGTTGTTTGTTCCAATCGTTAAGATCTTGTTATTCACATTTCCTTTCTAGCCTCCTCACTCCCCCCCCCCCTTCTAAAAAAGCCCTCTTTTTCTTACCTGTTGTTGTTTTTTACCTCCTACTCCAGTCTCGATCATTGTTTCTCTCTCTCTCTCTCTCTCTCTCTGTATGTGTGTGTGTCTTTCTCTCTCTCTTTCTCTCTCTCTCTTTCTGTATCTCTTTCTTTTTCTCTCTCTCTTATTTTCTTTCTGTCTCTGTTCTTCTCTCTCTCTTTCTCTCTCTCTCTCTCTCTCTTTCTTATTTTCTTGCTCTCTCTCTTACTGTTCTTTTCTCTCTCTGTCTTATTTTCTTTCTCTCTCTTTCTGTTCTTCTCGCTCTCTCATCCTCTCTCTCTTTCTCTCTCTCTCTCTCTCTCTCTCTCTCTCTCTCTCTCACTCTTATTTTCTTGCTCTCTTTCTGTTTTTTTTCTTCTTCTTCACCCTCTCTTTCTTTCTCTTTCTCTCTCTCTCCCTCTTTCTCTCTCTCTTTTACTCCAATCTCCATCCTTTCCCAAACAAATTCCTCTTCGGTTTTTGCCACATTAAGTTTTCCATAAGGGATATCTTCCTACTTTTTGCATACCTGAGAACATTATGCTTATCTTGACATGCTTCATGAATAGCCTGCATGACTTCACAGGGGCGAGGTGCCTTGACCTTCCTACTCAGTTAAGCTGTTCCCGCAAACTCCTCTCTACAAAAGACATAATTATACAGAAATCTGCTTACAACAAAAGAAATTACAAGATAAAATAGCGTTTTCGTGCACTGACCACTGATGCAACTCGCTTATGTAGCGACCGGAAATTGACGCGGGTGAATATTTATACGATTAAATTCTAGCACTGGGATTTTCTGGGCTTTGCTGGGCTTTGTGCAAAATAAACCTCTCTATCTATCTGTCTATCTATCTATCTATCTATCTATCTATCTATCTATCTATCTATCTATCTATCTATCTATCTATCTATCTATCTATCTATCTATCTATCTATCTTTTTTATCTATCTATCTATCTATCTATCTATCTATCTATCTATCTATCTATCTATCTATCTATCTATCTGTCTATCTATCTATTTATCTATCTATTTTTCCCCTCTCTCTCTTTCTACTGTCTCTCTGTCGCTCTCTCTCTTTCAGTTACAACTGCCTGCCATTTGAGAATCACGAGCAGTTAAATGAATTATAAGTACAAGAGTTAAAAATAAAAGAAGTGTTTGTAATGGGAAAATAACAGTATGATTACTGTGAGTGATTGTCTCTGATTATAAAACCCCGGTCTTGTGTCGAAGAATATCAGCTTAAGTGTCATTATGTCTTTTATAAAACTTGCATGAGATTGTCGGACCTAACTATACCTGTCTGATATTTATGAATGTCGAAGCTGCTGGTGAATGGATGTTTCTCCACAGAAATATAAAAATTTTAATAGGGGATTTAGCATTCAGATAGATTTAGATCTAGGATTGTATTCATTATTACTGTGCACCCAAGCATTTAGATGCAATATCAGCCATTGAACAGATATTTGACACTCCACCTTACAATTTATTCATTCCTTTCCATTTTGTTTCAACCCTCTAGCAACCAGTTTTCCATATTTGAAACGCCACGCCGCCTGTGCTCAATGCTCTACTATTGGAACATTTTCTAATTATCAGCAAATAATATTAGGTGATGGTTATAAGGGTAGGGCCAAATGTTATTTTACCATAGTATCATTTTATTAACTCTGTTATATTTCACTCAATAAAATGTGCACCAATTGATAAAAAAAAATATCGAAATGATTCTTTTTCTAATTCATTAAAGTTCCAGTGCATGAAATGCAAGCTGAAACGTAAATGTGTTTTAGTTGTAATATAACTGTGTTAAAATTATATTAAGATAAAATTACTTTTGTTGTACCTTTTTTGTTGTTGTTGTTGTTGTTGTTGTTTTGTGCATTATTTGTTTGTTTTATACTGGCTTTTAGAAATTCTTAACAAGTTAGTACAAGTATCGGAACACGAGAGGGTTAACCATCCAATAAGCCACTTTAGGAGACTTACGTACAAGGCTAAAGGAAAACTCTGCCGATATCCAATTAAAGTTTTAGGACTAACAGTTTAGCGTGCCTGGTGATGGCCATTGATTTTCTGAAGAAATGGCGCACTAATGGCATCAACGATGCACTTCAGTAAAACTAGGACTAGAGCGGGAAACTGGCCGATGTTTGTCTCTCAGACTATGTTGAGTATGGCGTTACCCCAGTAATCCACAAAATGGGTTCTGCAGAGCTCCTGGGTTCCATGAGCGGGTTCCATCCGCGAAGTTTCCATGAAATGGCTATGCCACACGAGACATTCCAGAGAAGCCCAGGAATCAGGGGCGCTTTACATTTTTCGCTACACTTAACTTTTTATCCACTACAAACACATACCGTGTCACTCGTGTACATGCCGGTTATTGGGTCATTTTTCTGCATTCACTTAAAATATTTTGTTTGCAATAGTTGAGTCATGATACACGAGCGTATGTTCATACAGTAATGTGTAAGATATTATATTTTTATGTGCATCGTGCATGTGCTCTTTAACACTCTCTGAAAGATTTTCCCCCATGTGATTCCTTATTTTATCTTACCTTGCATGTGTCTCAACAGATCTAGTCCCAATGTCCAAAACACACCGAGGCTAGGTCCAAAATGCAAAGACTTCTTTTTTTTTTTTGTCTTCGGCCCTTTTCGTTGCAGCATATAATAAGGACACTCTTGCATGCCTTTTGTCACTGGGGTTCCGCTAGTTTGTGACATTGATAAAAGGGATCCATTGCTACAAGAGTTTGAGAACTTGCTGGCGTAACCTCTCTGTTAAGTTCACCTGTGGTGTGCAATGAAGAAACCCATTAAGTATGTAGTATTGGGAAATGATGTTGTTAGAGGGAACGTAGACTAATTACAGAGGCAAATAGAGACAATACTGAGTTGGTTCACTGTTTAGCTATAGGTTTCTATGTAAAACACTATGTTCCTCTAACATCAGCCATTGGGAAATCTATTATACATAGAAATAGTGTATGAGAGAGAGAGGGAGAGAGAGAGGATAAGAGAGGAAAAGAGAAAGAGCGAGAGAGACTGTGGATCGTGTTTAAACCTCTACTACCTCTCTCCTCTTAACTTTTTCTCACTTTCTTTTGGACTTCGCTCTCTCTCTCTCTCTCTCTCTCTCTCTCTCTCTCTCGCTCTCTCTCTCTCTCTCTCTCTCTCTCTCTCTTTCTTTCTCTCTCTCTCTCTCTCTTCCTCTCTCCCCGTCTTTCTCCATCTGTTTCAGGCACTATTTCTATGTGTCAGTCTTTCTCTCTCTCTCTCTCACACTATCTCTCTCTCTCTTTTTTCCTCTCTCACCATCTCTCTCCCTCCCTCTCATACATTATTTCTATGTGTCACTTTCTTTCTCTCTCTCTCACTCTCTCTCTCTCTTCCTCTCTCCCTGTCTACAAATTTAAGGGACAATTAGACACACAAATAGCCATATCTCTCAGAATACTCAAAGCTCTAAAATTGCGGAGGTGCGTGTGTTTTGCACACACACACACACACACAAACTGTGAGCCCGAGTTTTGGTCTCTGATCTTAGCCGGCCCAGCAGAATTTCCGCTATACCGATGCAATCTCACCTTTTGATCTGCAGCTGAATGTAGCTAAATCGTTGATCTGCACGCTAGCACACCCTTGTATGAACATGGTTGAACAACTACAGTTACTAGCAGAACAAAACGTGTCTGAACCGAAAACAAAAATGAGGCGTGTCAAGTCTTCGTAACACAACAACACATGAATCGATTACGTTCAAATCATTACGTCATTCACGTAATTCAATCAAACAAGCATAGAAGAATGTATGTACTCCCACTCGATACAACCATGATATTTCGAGATGACATTCGATGTGATAAGTATGCCCCAATACTCAGTATAACTTTAAAAATAGCAACATTTTCTTACAGAGTATTTATTCAATTCTGTTAATTTCAACTCCCATTACTTTCTGGTTTTGCGTCTTTTTCTCCTCCTTGCTTTCTCTACCTCACTTTCAGTTTGTTTTCTTTCTCTCTTTTTTTTTTTAACCCAATTTATTTTCTGCCACTCTCACATACATCTTATATAATATGATATTTGTAAGATTTAGTAAAAATATAGTTCTCAGATTGGCGGGGGTTGGGGGGAGAGGGGGGAGGAGCCATGCCAACAAACGATGTTTATGTTCTTCATTAAGTAAGGTTGATGCCTTCAAGCTACTGTCTCTTCCTCCTTCGTGTTTAAACCTCTACTATCTCTCTCCTCGTAACTTTTGTCTCATTTTCTTTTGTCCTTCGCCCTCTCTCTCTCTCTCTCTCTCTCTCTCTCTCTCTCTCTCTCTCTCTCTCTCTCTCTCTCTCTCTCTCTCTCATACATACACACACAAACACAGGCACTCTTCCCCATACACTAAAATCCCTCAATTTCTCCCATCCTTACCACCTCCTCTCTCACTAATAGTCTTCTCCCAGTCTCTGGGCTATCACCAGCAGCTGCCCCTTAATCCTGGTATTTCTTCCACTTTTGTTGGTCTTGCTACCACTGCTGTCATACCATCCTCCCTGTAGAATCTGTCCATGTTTCCCTCTTACCCCACCTTTTCAGCCCTGCCTCCCGTCCCCTAGGAGTAGGACACAATTTTCGGTGATTTGGCAGATGGTGTCAAAATGGGTATGTATCTGCCATACCTAGTTGATTTAAAGGGCAAGAAACAATAACATTATTTTTTCTGTCTCTCAGTCTTTTCTTAATGAGGCCTTCCCCTCTCTCTGTGTCCTCTGTCTTATCTCAAATCTGTTTTGCCCTCCCCCTCCCTTTCTGTCTATCTGTCTGTCTGTTAGTCTTTCTCTCTCTCTCCCTGCCTCTCTGTCTGTCTCTCTCTCTCTCTCTCTCTCTCTCCCTGCCTCTCTCTCTCTCTCTCTCTCTCTCTCTTCGTGTCTAGTGTCTCTCTCCCTCTCTCCCTCTCCCCCTCTAACGCCCTCTCTCTCTGCCTCTAACTCTCTCCCTCTCTCTCTCTTTCTCTTTCTCTGTGCCTCTCTTCTCTCTGTTTTCCTCTATCCCCCTCTCTCACTCACTCGCTCATTCTTTCCTTTTTCTCCCCCCCCCCCTCTTTCTCTCTCTCTCTCTCTCTCTCTCTTTCTCTCTCTCTGTGCCTCTCTTCTCTGTCTTCCTCTATCCCTTTCTCTCATTCACTCGCTCATTCTATCCTTTTTCTCTCCCCCCTCTCTCTTTCTCTCGTTCTCTCTCAAGCTGTCTCTCTGTCTGTCTGTCTGTCTCTCTCTCTAGGACGCGTTGTACATGCGAGCGTGAGTTTGTGTGCGTGTGTTTGTGTGCGTCTGTTTATGTGTTGCATTTCCAAAAACCTCTACTATATTAATAAGTATCATGCGTCTAATACAACATTCACGGCCCTTTCTACTTCCTTACCCAATCTTCATCCCTCTGTCATTCCCACACACACACACCACCGATGCTGCCTCCATCACCACCATCCCTACAACCATCCCAGTTCCAGCCTCTACCCTGGGTGTAATTTTCACAATGTTGTCGACTGTCTCGAGACTACACTGATTTCATTACCAACTCTTGCTCAACAGCCCTCGCTAATTCCTCATCCAGAGATCTCATCCATGGTTTCATTGCATTGTCTTGTTTGGGGCTGCAAAGGCGTAGTCATTTGTTTTATTGAATTGGCGGGGGTTGGGGGGAGAGGGGGGAGGAGCCATGCCAACAAACGATGTTTATGTTCTTCATTAAGTAAGGTTGATGCCTTCAAGCTACTGTCTCTTCCTCCTTCCCCCTTGTCTTTCTCTTTTGCTCTCCCGTCTTTCTTTCTCTCTCTCTCTCTCTCTCTCTCTTTCTCTTTTTCTCTAATTCAGTCTCTCTCTCTCTCTCTCTCTCTTTCTCTCTTCGTTTGTGTCTCTTTCTCTCTCTCTCTCTCTCACACACACACACACACGCTCTCTCTCTCTCTTTCTCTCTCTCTTGAGTTGAATCATTGAATTCTAAATGAGTGGAGTTGGGACGGGGGTGGGGGGGGGGGGGGACATGTGCTTGTTCTCCTTCATTTCGTGTTCTATTTCATTTTGTCTGTTATATTGTAATCTGTCTCATACAGATCGTGAGGAGCGCTTCTGAATGTGAGCGTATTTTCTTTTCTCTCAGTATTTGATACAAGTAATCTTAATGAATATGCTGGCCCCAATGGCTAACTATCTATTTCATAATTATGACTGTCTAAGTAGTACCTCATTTACTGGGCAAAGAGAAGATTTTTAAAAAGACAAATTGCAAGGCAGAAACAGCCAAACAAGCCGAAAGCTTAAGACCCCTAAAATGTAACTTACAAAAACAAAAACAAACTACGGGCTGTCTCCTAAACAAATGGATACACACTTTGAGTATTTATTGATTGAGATACACCCAAGATTTATATATAATTAAATAAAGAGTATTATCTGTGCACTTATTTGAATTATCGCATGTGTTTAAAAGGATAGCCATTCTGGGAATCGCTGATGAGAAGGCAGTTCAACTGAGTTCCAAACAACATTCAGCAGTTCATTTTGTGAACACATTTGTGTTTAGCTCTTTATTTTAGGAGGTTCGCTGCCATTGGCATTTGCACCTCAATTTTCTAGTTTTTATTTTTTTTTTTGTTGTGGTAGGGATTAGTTGTATTTTTTAGAATTTTGCTCGGGCACCGGCCTGTTCGGCGTGCTCTCCTCGTGTACACATTTTCCTGAGCCACTCCATTATATAACATAACTTAAAACGGAACATTTCTCTGCCATGAACAGTTGACATACAGGAGTGTACGTATCTTTGGCACTTTTAGACTCACTCACTTACATTCATACACGAGAACAAATATTATGCAATCAACAAATCACAGCGTGTACTAAACGTGGTGTCATCACAACCTTGAGAAATAAATGACACGAAAAAAAAATATCAATACAAATGTGTAATAATGGTGGTGATGATGGTGGTGGTGGTGATGGTGCATGTGTGGGTGTGTGGATGTGTGTCTGGGGGTGGGTGGGTGGGGGTGTATGATGATTACTGAAAGAGGAAGGAAAAGGAAAGCGAGGTTGACATGTTTCGTCATTGACACTTCATTGTCCGCTCTTCCTGTCACACGTGCAAGGCTGAACATTCAGGTTTGTATGACAGGTCAGCTAGGCAGTTGGGAGATAGATGGGTGAGACACGTCAGGATATTTTGAAGACAAAGAGATTGGGTTGCTGTTTCCCCGCCCCTCTTCCCAACATCCACCATTACTTTTCTATTAAGGCTATCCATCGTAATAACCTCCACTCCATCCTAAATTAAGTATAGCGAAAGATTCAGCAAAGCCTCTCTTACATACATGCACACACACACAAGCGCGCACATTGTGTCTCTGTCTCTCACTCAAATTCAGTTATTCACTCACTCATTCACTCACTAACTTACCCACTCACTTACTCACGCACTCACTCACTAACTTTCTCAATCAGTCAATCAATGAATCAATCGCTCATACACTCACCCATTCATTCACTCACTCACTTACCCACTCACTCACTCACACTCACTCACTCACTCACGCACTCACTCAATCAATCAATCAATCAATCAATCAATCAATCAATCATTCATTCAATTAATCAATCAAGCATTCACTCACTCGCTCACTCTCTCACTCACTTACTTACTCACTCTTTTACTCACTCTCACTAATTCATTCACTCACTTATCTTATCAACTCCTTCTATGCTATCCATCTCTCTATTCGGACAAAAATAAAGAGAAAAGTAAAGAAAAACCCAACTATTTCACCTGACAGAATGAATAATAGTCAAAAGGTCACGAACTTGGCTAACCACAGATATTTCCTCCTTATCTTGAGGCCTGTTTTCTCGTGCGGGGTCACCAGCCTGGACCAGGGACAAGCCCTGGAGATGTGACCACAAGACTACAATTGATAGATGGCAGGTGACAGTGGGAGCCACAGTGGAGGCCCAGTCGAGTGTGATAACACATTTGCTGGTGAGGGCTATTAGCAGTTGATTAAGTACTAGTCAAATGGGTAGATCAACCCGCTGAGCTATTGTGGAGGGGTAGACCTGGAGAGCGGCGTCTTCCTGTGTGAGGCCTGGAGGCGATAATGATCTGATAGTGTGTGTGTGTGTAAATGTGAGGGAGAGAGAGAGAGGGAGGTGGGGGAGGGGGGGGTGTTAGAAATTCTGGAACATACTGATGCATGTTAGAAATTACTGTATGTATGTGGGATGTACTGGTGTATGTTAGCAATGGTGTATGCATGTGGACCTACTGGTATATGTTAGCAACGGGTGTATGCATGTGGACCTACTGGTATAAATTTTAATGTTAGAAATTAGTGTATGGGACACACTGGCGTTTGTAGGCTATTAGTGCTTGTGTATGGGACACACTAGTGTATGTTAGAAATTAGTGTGTGTTTATGAGACATATTGGTGTATGTTAGAAATTAGTGTAATACTATGTATATAGGACATACTGGTGCATGTTAGCAATTAGTAAATGTACATGGGACATACTGGAGTATGTTAGCAATTTGTGTATGGATGTGGGACATACTGGTGTGTGTTAGCAGTAAGTGCATTGTATGGAACATACCAGCGTAGTGCATTGTATGGAACATACCAGCGTATGTTAGCAATTAGTGTATGCATATGGAACATACTGGTGTATATGAGCAACGAGTGTATGTATAGAGGAGTAGTGGTCCATGTCAGCAATGAGTGTAAGTATGTGAGACATACTGGTGTATATTTGCAATTAATATATTATATGGGACACGCTGGTGTATGTTAACGAGTCGTGTATGTATATAGGACACACTGATAAATTGTTGCAATCGTGTATTTTATATGTAAACATAATGAATAGGAGAGGAGTGTACTGATATATTTGTATGTATGTTATCATATTGGTGTATGTGTTTGACCACATGTAAAATACTATAGAACATTGTGTGTGTGTGGGGGTGGGGGTGGGGGGGGGGAGGAGAAAAGAACAGCAAATTCGTGAATCCTACGATTAGCAGTGAAATAATAGGTTACATTTCTGTAAGGGAAAGTTGGTCTAAATTGATGAAATGTTCATGGTGTTCGATAAAAAGGGAAAAGAACGAAAGAAAGGTAGAGACAGAGAAAGGGAGAAAGAAAGAGAGAAAGAAAAGAATGTGTTATTTCAGGGTAAATAACCCTTGTCATTTTGTATTCACGAAAACGAATACCAATTACAGTCCGTAGACAAACCACTTTGCCATTAGTCTAATAGCAATTAAATTAATCAAAACTGGAATCAAAATACAAACAAAACAATGATGAATCAGTTTGGAATATTTATGTCAATTAAGGGAAAAAGTTCCCAAGCGAAACAAACAAAGAATGAAATTTAAAAAATGAGAAAGACAAATGGTGTTTTGCCCTGGTGTGACATTCGTAAAGATGTGGCCATAAAACAGAACATTCCCTAGGGCTAAAGACACGAAACAGCTTTCACAATGTGTCAATAATGAATAGACAATTCGTTTTTTGGTTCCAGAACTGTTCGCATTTGTTTGTTTTCGTTCTCTCTCCGTACACAGAATTGCTCTTTATTTTACGCTGTTTCAAAATCCGTTTGTATTCTCAGGTGAGTGTTCCAAATTGATGAATAGGTCACAGTTCAAACGACTGGCCTTGGATCAGAGACATACATGGGTGAATTTCGTCGGGTATTTTCCGTATTGTTGTATGTGCATTTTTACCTTTTCTAGAAAATGAGACTTGAAAGTTCGAAGAGTTGTGTAAAAATCAAGGTTTTCTTAGCATTCAATATTACGTCACAAAACACGTATCTCGAAAAGTTTTTAATCGATTGGGACGACACCTGTACATAATGAAATCTGGAGTGAGAGAACTACTTTCATGACAAAACCTCAAAATCGGCAAACTGTTGAATACAACACCATAGCAAATACCCCTCGAGTTATAGCTGAATGGTCTTGGTTTTTCTGCGCGATAAAAATTAAATTTAATTGCTAATTCGGATTACAAAGTGTCTCAAAACCAAACAAAAAAGTCTACACATTTGAATTATATCCATCAGTACAATGTCACTTAAGATACATCCAAAATGTATAATACAAATTAAAGAGGACAGCTGATGTGTAGGTATTTCCATAATCACACGTGTTCAAGCTGATGGTCGTTCAGGGCCAGTTACTGATGACAACGCACTTCGGTAGAGTTGCAGTTCCCGTGTGTGTGTGTACATTTACTTTTTTTTATATTTTCAGACACCCCTAAGACAACGAAATTAAATAAGTTCCTTTCACATAGATCAGTTTTGTAAATTCTGTATATAATTTTGAAACCTTTTTTCCGGACTTATTGCCATGTTTTATATCAACAGACGAGATATATGCCATTATAATGTGACTGATATCAAAACACAATTATTGGTAGGAACGCTAGCACTGATTAGGCTCCTCAGCTGGATAGAATGGGAAAAGGCGGGTAGTGAATATTGAAACCTGCAGTATTTCTCTGAGTCAGTTTAGATAGATAGATAGATAGATTAGATAGATAGATAGATAGATTAGATAGATAGATAGATGGATAGATAGATAGAATCATAAGGCTGTTTTTCGGTTGCCTTATAGATACAAGAAACTGGCATTTGCGATTAGGGCAACAGATATTTGGTTGCCCTAATGTTTTGCCTTCTCACGGCCACACTGCCAAGATTTTCCCATTAATTTTCAGACCAAATTTTCAACCTGCAGCTCTAGTTTTTGCTTTAAACATGTGGCAAAAGAAAATCAAGCACGCATGCAGATATATGCCACTTTGTAATGTGCTCAATGAGGTAACTACAGTGATTAGCAACGTTTGGGCAACACTCGTCTGTTTAGCTAAAGCGTAATGAATGTGGATTATATCTTCGCCAAATTTAGTGTGGATGTCTCTGTACTAATCAAGAATAATACTGAAGACAGCCGAATAAGTGTCCTCTTTTACGAGAACTAGTTTTTTGCTCGATGTATACGTTTTTTGCTATATTTTTAGCCAGCTCTCTTCACTGGCTGCGTTGGTCTTTTATTTGCCAGATTGGCTATACAGCAGTTCAACGTTCTTTTGTACACTCGAAAGATCGGAGGAAGATTTTTGTTAAAGCAATACATAGTCAGGACTGGTTAAAACAAAATTATACATCTGTACTCAAGCCAGACCTTGCACGGCGTGAATGAACGTTTAATTAGGTTGTGTCAATAACGTGGGAAATTGTATTTTTTATTTTTTATTTTACGCGGAGAATTGAAAGTCGAGCTTGTGACGTAATCTATCGTAAAGCCTTTAGAATTTGAAAAGACCGTCTCCCTTTGATAAAATATATACCTGTATGAAAGAATTTTACTTCTGTCTACATAAATCTACACCTAAAAATAATTTTCTGCTAAGGCAAATAGAAAAAGTACCTCAGGCAGAATTTCAACGATCATCATCCACCTGTTATAAAGAAATTGCCAATTTAGCTGGCCATGAATTTCGAGACGCAATTTAACAGGTGTTAGTAGGTCAAGTAACAGAATCAGTGTTTAGTTCTTGGCGATGATGTTATTACTGCTCGTTTTAGTTAATGTTGTTTGCTTTTGTCACTTTATTGGGGAAGTGGGGAGGGTGTGGAAGCAGCTTGTTTTTATTTGTCAGTGGATTTTCTTTTGGAATTCAAGTTTTCAGAAATAGTGGCCAAAATCCTGACTGTCGCACCACCATTCTACCACAAAATCAACGCAAAACAAATCTGGCCACTCCTCCCTTTCCCTTCGTCTAGAAATTAGCACGTACAGCTTGCCCCAAACCTGCCGCCATGTTTAGCTTTCAATTCGGCACATTTCCTGAAACATGCGCACCGTGAGATTTCTGACACTATTGTCTTCAATAAACTCTTTGGATGAGTCAACCATCACAGACTAATAAATTAACCAGACTGGAAACACGAGCTTCGGGGTGTGTCGTTTTTTACGGAATTTCCCGAGCGGCGACTGTATAACCAACATGGCCGCCGCTCGGGAAATTCCGATTCTAGTTCTATCTGCAGTAGAAATTTCTTTTTATTTGTCAAGATTGGTTGTACATGTATGAATTTCTTGGTGCGGAACCAAACTTCCGCGTTCAATAGGCGCGTCAAAATGGTATCATTCAAAATTGTAGCTATGCTGAGGCGTCGGTCGCTGCCGTAAACCTAGGATGGCGGATGGTTCATGACCTTTCGCTGTTTTGTGACGTCACACAATGGGATCATCCAGTCTGGGTATTTTATTAGTCTGTGTCAACCATCGCTTCTGACAAAATTACTTCCTGGTTTAGCTGATAATGATATCTTTGCAATATATGGAGCATCAGATAACCTGATTTCCGATAACGTTACCCAGTTTACTAGCCATAACTTTTCGTCATTTCTTCAGAGCTACACCCTGCCACACAAATGTACTGTAGTTTACAATCCACAAGAAAATGGCTGCATTTAGCACTTCAAAACTCCAGCAGATGTCCACTGCATCTTCACCGACAATCCAACGGATGCACGCAGACCCATACTATCCACTAGGTCTAATCAGTGTGTCCCACCACAGTGTTACCTTCGGTGAGACATTTTTGTACTTTTATTGTCCCTTTTGGTGATGTATTTTGTGAGTGAGTGGTTGCCTTTTCAGGAAGGTCTCACACCTTGCAGTTCACATACTGTGAAACTGGCATGTAATTTACTCTCCGTCAGCATTGCCGGTGAAAATTTTCAAAAATCCCCAGAATTCGGTATAAAAAATCCCAAAATGAGGTTAAAAAAAAATAATTTTTTTTCAAGCCTATCAAATTACACTTAAAATTTACTATTTTCTTATGAATTGAATTTAAACTAAGCAATGTCGGTGATTAGCTAGCAAATCACGCAAAATATCCTCTCAAACAAAGTATCCCAAATTGCCCCTTAGCGAGCCCATTTAGCTTTATTTCCCTTTTTATTAGTTGCAGATGGCGCTGTGAATAGAAGACCAAAATTGTGTTGTTGTTGTTGTTGTTGTTGTTGTTGTTGTTGTTGTTGTTGTTGTTGTTGTTGTTGTTGTTGTTGTTTACATAGAAATAATAGCTAATACACAAAAGCCCGAAAAATCCCAAAAATCTTTTTTAAAATGGCAAGATCCTAAAGTAACCCCAAAAATCCCAAGATCTTGGGGAAAATCCCGAGGACCGGTAAAGCTGCTCTCCGTGGTCAGTACCCTCCTAATGCTTAACCCTGTCTTATATCTCTTTCCACTTGTCCTAGGGTCATTGTACGCTGGCAGTATGAAATAGCCACTACATTGGTTTTGTTATTGTTGAACTAGAGTCTATATGTGTGGGATGTTTGTAAGTTTAGTCAGTCAGTGTAATAGATGCCTTAATTGTACAACATGTATCTGTGTAGTGTTCTAGTATAAGTGGAATTGCCTCACTGCATAACGCACATTTATACAGTGATGATAACCATCGTGTACAGTATATAAACTTATGTGGGTCGCAATTAACTATTAATTCTGTGTACCCGACAGATGAACTTATTTATTTCCTCACAAACGACAACACAATTTGTTTATTGACATTTTTGTATTTGATGTCCATGATGTATGATGTGATTCTTTTTAAAAAATGGAAATATAAATCTCACAAGCGATAATTTGTTTCTGTGTATCAGATTGTGTGTATTGTGATAGATCTCCAAATGTCAATTATCAGTAGGGTGTGGCGAGTTGACCAATATACGTTCAGAAATATTCTAGATATCTGATTCAAGGAAAACAAGCAACAAGGATATTACAATAATCTGATTTTTTTTTCTTATCATTTTTAATGTAATCATTGACTATAGCGCCATCGACCATAAACAACAAGAAACAAAAAACGTTCATTTTCATATTTTTCCTGTCTTCCCTGCTCTAGTTTGAGGCTGATAAATTTGGCAATATCAAATGTGTTGTGGGAAAATGTTGTCTTCCCTGCTTTAATCTGAGAATAATAAATTCAGCAGTATCAACTGTGTTGTGAGAAAATGTGAGCTCCACTGCTATAGTTTGAGAACAATAAATTTGGCAGTTTCATTTGTGTTGTGAGAAAATGTTCTTTTAACTGCTATAGTTTGAGAATAATAAATTTGGCAGTTTCAGTTATATTGTAGGGAAAATGTTGTCTTCCCTGCTATAGGTTGAGACTGATAAAAATGGCAGTTTATGCGATCATTGCCTACACATGAATTTTTTGTTTTCAGTCATTTTTTTTTCTACACAATATAATATGGTGGAGCTGGCCAACTCCCGTCACCGTTTCAATTTGAAATAGTAATATGTAAAACTTACGCTGGCTGGTCGGTCAAGTTGCCACAATGGCAAGGCGGGCATGGCGTTGACTGGAATTTCAGTTAGTCCTATACCACACCGGTCCTTGGGGTGCGTGTTACACTGATCACTATTCTAAGTAACGTAACATGACAATCATGCCTAATTCTCTGTTTTCTTCATTTGTATATTATTTTTGGTCACAGTTCGTGTGTTTTACTGGCTAATCACTAAAATGCCATGGCACTATAATAATTATTATGTAGGTACTCGTGCGCTGCTTCACAGGTACGAGACCATCAGAGTGGAAAGAAAGAGAGAGAGGGGGAGAGAGAGGGGGGGGGGAGACTTTGTGTATAACTGTTATTACTGTTTTTTATTTTCTTAGTTTTCTCACATTGTTATTCATATACGAGTAAGCATTTATATGTTTAGGGTGTCAAAGATTTATAACTTTTAAACATTTAGACGCTATAATACAACGATTAGTGTATCTTTCTCATAGATAATCCATGGCCTCTCTCATCAGTGATAATACTGAGAACTAATGAGAACAACGTCTTTAGCAGTACGGGTTTTACAGTACGTAGAGTCTGGGGACAGCTGAACTAAGGCATTGTGGCATCACTGGATGGATTTCGCAGCTAATGTAGGTAACAAAGGAGTTGTCATTGTGGGTAATAATCCTTAGCCTTTGCTGTACTAGCAAGGACAGTACCAAGACGTAGACAATTGAAAGGCTAAGTTCTACATTGTATCGTAGTCACGACAAGCTAAAATTAAGATATTGAGCAAATGTGCTCCTGGTGCACTCTTTGACTCTGCAAACTTCAGCTCGTTCAATGTGTATCACTCTGATAATAACAGTCCTTCGCTAATTTGCTTTTTACACACACACACATGAAACACACACACACAAATGGATTACTGGCTGATGTTTATGCACAGCCTTATCGTTTATTTTGGAGTCCAGGTGGACTTTGGCATGGTCTAGAACTAACCCCTTCAATTATACCAGATTTTCATTGAAGAATATAACTCACTGCTGCGGTAATTGTTCCCATTCCACGCCGAGTATATTATCGCCCACAAGGCCTGATCACCTGGTGTATATCTCACATGGCATGGATAATTTAACCATCCTGGACTCGGTCTCTAATTGGCAACAGTGAAGCAGATTCAACGTCAGTAAACCAGTTTGCCACGTACTCCTACACGTGCAAATGGAGGGGTATTTGCCATATTGCTGTTTGCGACATTTTGCCGATTTTGAGGTTTTGTCACAGAAGTGATTCTCTCGCTCCTAATTTTGTAATGTATAAGTGTCATATGGGTGCATTTTCGTGGGCACCTTTATGCAAGTTTCGATTCTTGGTCGTACTGAACAAAACCCTGATTTTACACAACAACTTTCAATCCTCATTTGCTCGAAAAGACAAAAATGCGTGTTCAACAATATGGAAAATACCCGACGAAAGTTTAGACTACCTGGCTATCCTGAAAAGTTAGTGTTCATGAAAGACCTTTTGTTAGACAGCACTGACAGACACTTCTGGCTCTACGTTTAGACTCATCACAATCAAGCAGGCAGTCGAAAACACAACATTAACAAAATATTCATTTTCAGCTCTGCAAATAAACAACATTTTTATTTGGTTACTTAAAAAAAATAAATCATTTTTACATCAAATTAAAATTCTGTACATTCTGTGGCAAATGTTGCTGGCGAGTGCTAAAAAAAAAAAAAAAAGCTTCATATACTACACTTTGTTTTGTCACTGCTAATTTAAAGAGGTCATTGAGAAGAAAAGAGTCAAAGGTCTGACTGCCTATGATGGTACACAATTTTTTTATGTGTGCGTTTTTCTTTAGGAGCTTTTCAATTTTAGATTTTGTAAACAATCGTCAAATACAAGATAACAGATAGGCTGGACTTGAGGGTTGAAAGAAAAGTTACTTCAACAATAGAAAACAAATTAAGAAAGAAAATGAGCCAGTGTAGCAAATCTGTAATGTATATCACTGATAAATAAAGTTTGACGGCGGTTTGTATTCTAATAGTGGATTTAGTGTAGTCTCAAACTCTACATCCACTTTGCCACATGCTTTGTCATCGTGTTTGCCTCATGCTCTGTCTCATTTGCCTTTGCCTCTACCACTGCCCTTGCCATTGCCTTAGCCTTTGCTTGGTTTTCTACACTTGCATCCACAGGGCTTGATCTTGCCATAGTAAGATTTGGGGCGACGGCAGTAGGTGTAGCAGGATTTTGTTCAGTACCAGGGTTTCGGGCGACAGTAACATCTCCAGCATCCACGGCGGTCTTTGGTGCACTTGTAGCCATAGCGACAATGGTTGGGGCGGAAGACTAAGGGCCTACATTTTCGAACACATCTGCAATATGCACATTTAGTGTATTTGTTATAGTACCATTGAACCTTATACCACGGTGGACAATGGCAGTATACCTTGGGACATCTGCGGTGTGGCCAATTAGCTTTACCTGCAGAGAGGGATAAAAAAAAAAAGTGAAGGGAAAAAAAGGATGTTATAAGTTATGTAGAAACATGGAGTGTCATGTAACATGTAGCAACATGGAGTGGCGTGTAACATGTAGAAACATTGAGTGCCGTGTAACATGTAGAAACATGGAGTGGCATGTAACATGTAGCAACATGGAGTGGCATTTAACATGTAGAAACATGGAGTGGCGTGTAGCATATAGAAACATGGAGTGTCATGTAACATGTAGAAACATGGAGTGGCATGTAACATGTAGAAACATGGAGTGGCATGTAACATGTAGAAACATGAAGTGGCATGTAACATGTAGAAACATGGAGTGGCACGTAACATCTAGAAACATGGAGTGGCATGTAACATGTAGAAACATGGAGTGGCATGTAACATGTAGAAACATGGAGTGGCATGTAACATGTAAAATCATGGAGTGGCGTGTAACATGTAGCAACAAGGATTGGCGTGTAACATGTAGAAACATGGAATGGCATGTAACATGTAGAAACATGGAGTGGCATGTAACATGTAGAAACATGGAGTGGCGTGTAACATGTAGAAACATGGAGTGGCATGTAACATGTAGCAACATGGAGTGGCGTGTAACATGTAGAAACATGGAGTGGCGTGTAACATGTAGAAACATAGCTTGGCGTGTAACGTGTAGAAACATGGCGTGGCGTGTAACATGTAGCAACATGGAGTGGCGTGTAACATGTAGAAACATGGAGTGGCGTGTAACATGTAAAAACATGGAATGGCATGTAACATGTAGAAACATGGAGTGGCATGTAACATGTAGCAAAATGGAGTGGCGTGTAACATGTAGCAACATGGAGTGGCGTATAACATGTAGAAACATGGAATGGCATGTAACATGTAGAAACATGGAGTGGCATGTAACATGTAGCAACATGGAATGGCGTGTAACATGTAGAAACATGGAGTGGCATGTAACATGTAGCAACATGGAGTGGCACGTAACATGTAGAAACATGGAGTGGCACGTAACATCTAGAAACATGGAGTGGCATGTAACATGTAGAAACATGGAGTGGCATGTAACATGTAGCAAAATGGAGTGGCGTGTAACATGTAGCAACATTGAGTGGCGTGTAACATGTAGCAACATGGAGTGGCGTATAACATGTAGCAACATGGAGTGGCGTGTAACATGTAGAAACATGGAGTGGCGTGTAACATGTAGAAACATGGAGTGGCGTGTAACATGTAGAAACATGGAGTGGCGTGTAACATGTAGAAGCATGGAGTGGCGTGTAACATGTAGCAACGTGGACTGGCGTGTAACATGTAGAAACATGGAGTGGCGTGTAACATGTAGAAACATGGAGTGGCGTGTAACATGTAGCAACATGGAGTGGCGTGTAACATGTAGCAACATGGAGTGGCGTGTAACATGTAGCAACATGGAGTGGCGTGTAACATGTAGCAACATGGAGTGGCGTGTAACATGTAGCAACATGGAGTGGCGTGTAACATGTAGCAACATGGAGTGGCGTTTAACATGTAGAAACATGGAGTGGCGTGTAACATGTAGAAACATGGAGTGGCGTGTAACATGTAGAAACATGGAGTGGTGTGTAACATGTAGAAACATGGAGTGGCGTGTAACATGTAGAAACATGGAGTGGCGTGTAACATGTAGAAACATGGAGTGGCGTATATTATGTAGAAACATGGAGTGGCGTGTAACATGTAGAAACACTGTCATTTTTATTCTGTCTTCCAATGGTCTTACTCCCCTCTATCTAATCATTAATACATGTAATGTTATTTGGCTGGTGATGATGATGGTAGTGGTGGTGAGGACAAAGGTGCAAGGAAGTCTAAAGCCGAAACGCTTGTTGGCAAACGTTTCATTTTCTCTGAACCTGTCCTGTGGTCTGGTTGTTACAAGAGTTCCAATTCAATTCAGCTGAATTCTTCTTCTTCTTTTTCTCCTTCTTTTGAGCACTAATATTATTTTCGTTAACAGTATTGTTGATGCATTGATCTCTGTGACCAGCAGGTACTGGCAAGGGATGAAGGCTTAAGTCCTTACGGATGAAAAGAGTGAGGTTAGAATGAAAAAAAAAATGAGATGATTCTTAGAACTGGGATATGCCTGGTCTTATTGTTCTAATTACTATCTGATACTTTCATAAAAAATATTAGCACCGCCTTGCCAGTATTCAAAGAAATAAAAGGCCTAATCGATCGTTGCTTAAGCTGGAAATCCAGATTTCACCGATTTTATGTCATAGGTTAATAGAGGGGGAACCCTTGTGCAGTCTTTGCCGACTTTTTGCATCATTAACAACAACAACAAATAGGGGGCTATCTTTCTGTGAGCGAAAGTTTGTAAGGTATTCAAACAGGGGACAATAGTAAAACAACACGCGAGATTTTTTAAACTGCTTCCATGTTATGGCATTGGCTATGAGTGATGGCGAAATTCACCAGTTCTGTGGCATTTATTTTTGAAAAATGGTCAAGCAAGATCAGTATCGTTTCCACCACATCTTTTCGGCCAGCATCGAAATAATTGCAAAATCTTTCACGACGCATCTAGGCTACATTTTAGAACAGCATTTCGCCAATATTTTCATGTTCCTCCCAAAGCTATAGAATCATCAAAAAAAGAAGTAAAAGAAGTTAAATGCCAAATGGCATCATACAGAATGAATTGGCAAGATGAAGAAACAAAGAAACAGCAATGGATGAAACAAAGAGACGGCCTGGCAATACAGGAGATCGTTATAGGTGACAGTGTAAAGAGTATACGTTTTTTTAGCTATTTTACTGATTTTCATACTTTTACATATATTTTCAACAGATATAGATATATCTATCCTGCACAAGGTTCTGTTTCCATCTCCTAGTTAGTGAGCAGGGATAATTAACAGCGGAGAGCATGTCTGTATTGAGAAAAATCACTACTGGTCGATTTGCACCGCGAGACACGGGGGCTCCTCGAAACTTCTATTAGCTTATAGCGGAAAGTAGGTCACAGGGGTAAACAATACCCGTTTCTACATTTCCACTGAGAGTAAGAGCTTACAAACGGATCTAAATAGTTTCAATCGACCCAATTATATGAGAAAAGCACAGTAAATAGTTGCGCCCATTGTCTTTCTTGAAAACGTTCCCTTTCAATTCTGGTTACTGCCGTGGTCAAGTTTCGTCATTTGGCAGGAAATGATTTTTCTCCATAAATAAATGCTTTGTGTAAACAGCGTGTCAGAACAAAATTTGCGACACGGTATCGCGCGAACGGTAAAAAACCTTTAAAATTATTTTCTTCCTGTTCCTTTTTTCCCAGTATTGTCCTGATATATTGAAATTGGACATCGCTGATAATTAATTTATGTTAATTCTTTCTTAAACTGTACTGGAACACGAAACACTTCGCGTAGTTTAGACTGATAGTTATCCCTATAATCAGTGATGGTGACAATCAGAAAAGTCTGATGCACACGCGGCAGGGGGAGAAAGGTAGACAGCAGAATCAGGAGATAGAGCACCTATAGGTTTGAAAGTCTTCAGACCCAGTTATCTTACCCATGTTGTGGGTGACATTGATTAGCTGGAGATGTTGGCAATTTGTTAGATATAAACTAATATTAATGTTTGGGAGACCCGCTTTTTACGACGATGTATCTGGCGAAAATAGATTATAATGCACAGACCTCATGCTCGAGATAGTTTGCAACTATCGATATCTATCTATCTATCTATCTATCTATCTATCTATCTATCTATCTATCTATCTATCTATCTATCTATCTATCTATCTATCTATCTGTCTATCTGTCTATCTGTCTGTCTGCCTATCTATCTATCTATCTGTCTATCTATCTGTCTATCTATCTGCCTGTCTGTCTGTCTGTCTGTCTGTCTATCTATCTATCTATCTATCTATCTGCCTATCTGCCTGTCTATCTGTCTATCTGTCTATCTGTCTATCTGTCTATCTATCTATCTATCTATCTATCTATCTATCTATCTATCTATCTGTCTGTCTGTCTGTCTGTCTGTCTGTCTGTCTGTCTGTCTGTCTGTCTGTCTGTCTATCTATCTATCTATCTGTTTGTCTGTCTGTCTATCTATCTATCTATCTATCTATCTATCTGTCTGTCTGTCTGTCTGTCTGGCTGTCTGTCTGTCTGTCTATCTATCTACCTATCTATCTATCTATCTGTCTGTCTGTCTGTCTGTCTGTCTGTCTGTCTGTCTGTCTGTCTATCTATCTATATCTATCTGTCTATCTATCTATCTATCTATCTATCTATCTATCTATCTATCTATCTATCTATCTATCTATCTGTCTGTCTGTCTGTCTGTCTGTCTGTCTATCTATCTATCTATCTATCTATTTATCTATCTGTCTGTCTGTCTATCACCCTTTGACATAATCCTTAACACCTGTCTATCTATCTATCTATCTATCTATCTATCTATCTATCTATCTATCTATCTATCTATCTATCTATCTATCTGTCTGTCTATCTGTCTATCTATCTGCCTATCTGTCTATCTATCTATCTATCTATCTATCTATCTATCTATCTATCTATCTATCTATCTATCTATCTATCTATCTATCTATCTATCTATCTATCTATCTATTTGTCTGTCTGTCTATCTCTCTATCTATCTGTCTGTCCATCTATCTGTCTATCTATTTATCAGGTGTTTTGGTAAATATTGGAAAGTCTTTCAATAGAATGAGCGAATCCCATTGTACAATAATGTCAATTTGATGAGAATGGTCTATCATGAGAGCTAATTTGGCTTATGCTATAAATATATTTATAATAATAATATTCTTTGAAATGAATGTGAAAAATGGAAACTTTACTAATCCGATGCTGGCAGGAGCATGAAATACAAATAAATAGCTTCTTGAAAATTATTTTAGAATATTTATAAATAAATTCAGAGAACGACTGCTTCACAAAGTGTGCACAATAACATTTAAACGCTCCGGTAGGTCGTAATTATGAAACTCAATAGGTTGACCAATCAACAATAATTTTCTCACTCTCAGTGAGTTATATCTCTATCTTTCAATAGTCAGTGAATTAGCAAATTAATCTTACAGAAACAAACTTGTGGATGCAGAAAAAAAAAGAATAAAGTTTGCCTATGACACAACATTACGGAGATAACGTGCACTTACCACCAGTTGCCGGTGTCGTGAAGTCAATACACAGGATCAGCGCTAAGGCCACCAGAATTGCTATCTGGAGCTTCATCGTGACGGCAGATGGTGACAGTCGAGTACAACCTGCAGCCTGCTGACGGTCACAGCAGCTGCTTGCTCTCTTATAGTACCAGGATAAGGAAATCACCTTGAAAATACATTCAAATGGAACACAATTTTATTCAGAGATAAATAAAAATCACCTTGAAAATGCAGTCAGCTGGAGCGCAATTTTGTTTACAGGTAAAATAACCAATGCAAACGAATGCCAAAAACAAAGAGGACAACAATAAGAAAGACTAGGCTGTCAACGATGGACGCAATCGTGAACAAACTGCTTTGTTAAGGCTGATGAGTTCTTTTGTTTCTCGGGGGCCTCAGCATAGTGCTGTTGGCCCCCTAACATGAGCCGGATGAGTTCTTTTGTTAAGGCTGTTTATCATGTCTGCTTTTGTACGGGCAGAAAAAAAAGGTGAAGGGGCAGAAAGGGAAGATGACTGGCCTTTTCATTTGATTGCAGCAGGAGAATGTTGCCATATTTTTCGCAGAAAATCAAAACAGCTACGCACACTGCAGACTGTATCACCTGCTTTTCATACAGGGCTTCATCCTAACCTCGTTAAGAGGTTTCTTTCCACTAGACATGCTGTGCATCGTAAGTTGTGTGGCATAGCATTTGGTCAGATCTTTTCATTGAAACGACCCAAATGCCCCCCTCCCCCTCCCAAAAGGCTTCTCAGAACAATCTTAGAAAACATTAAACAAACAAACAAACAGACAAAATGCATGATCGTTCACTCTCTCCGCTCCCTGCAGCATTTATACACTTACTTATTGTTGTATACAGTCAAATACAGCTTGTAATTGCCAGCAACAGTCATCATTTTCAATCCCCCCCCCCCCTACATAACCGATCTCTCCTCACCTTTATCTGTTGTAAATTTACTACAATTGAAAATATCACTATATTTTATTCTTTCACTTGAAGGTGAATTTAGTTTTCAGACTTCGCCAGGAGAAGTCACAAAGCGACATTATTGTATTCGTTTAGAACACTAGCTGAGTTGCCCGGCCCTGCCCGGGATAAATCGATTTATTAGTTTCAGTTCTGGGTGATTATTATGGACCTGCTTTATTTTGCCTGTTCCTTTAGCTTTATTTTATTTTTGTTTGTTTGTTTGTCTTCAGATAAGTTTTACTGCTCTCCCTTTGCGCGTTGACATCCTGCGCATCCCGTCAGCATCCGTCAAATGGCAATATGATTTGCACACGGGTTAGTTTGTTTGAGCCGAACACATCGCAGGAAGTGATAACGTCATGTGTAGGCGGAAGTGGGCTATTATTAGAAACATACATCACTATCTTATTGATCGTAAATTTCGGATCAAACGCTCTCGTGAATTTACTCTTTAATTATAACCGCATTTACCGATTAACTCAGAAATAACAAACGGTTTTGTTTGTGTATAGCGATAGGAACAATGTTCGCTATCCCATAATTCTTTGTGCCAAATTTCAGGTCGGTGCGTTGTGTAGTTTCCGAGTCCATAGGATTATTAGTGGTTTTGTTGTAGCTTTATTATATAGATATATAGATTATGGCAAAACAGTGCAAACGAATGTAGTTCTCTATCGTGCATCGACGACAGAAAATGTATAAGCTTAAACATGCTTGGTCTAACAAGTAGCCAAGACGGTAAAAACTGTTTCCTTATATCTTTGAATTTTTTGCAAGTTAATAACACGTGAAATTCGTCCTCCAATTCATTACAGGTCTCACATAATCTCATAACATACTCCAGTTTAGGCCTCTGCCACCTTCCCCTCTCCACCATAAAGTTGTGAGAGCCCAATCTTATCTTTGCTATGGCTATCCTTAAATGCTTCAGCTTTACTTCATGTAAGTAATTTTCTGAGTAAAATTCAACAGCTAAATGTCTATATAGCCAATTCTCACTTAAATGTTCTATGTCACTTCGACATGTTTGTTGAAAATTGTCACGTAGACGTTGTTCAAATTCATATAAAAACAACGAAGTTTGATCAACCTTTTGACTTTCCCAGATGTATCCAAATCCAGATTTCTCCAGTATTTTCTTTGTCAGTGAAGCCCAGTTAATTGTACTTGTGTAGTTTTCTGTGGCTGATAATAATCTGCTATAAACTTTTTTAACGGTACTATTGTCGTCTAAGCCTAATATTTTAACCCAGAATTTCAATAGTCTAACCTGACGGTCAATTTTTAGAGGGTAAACTCCCAATTCAAAATATATAAAAGCATTTGGGGTTGTTTTTCTTACACCTAGAATAGACTTCAGAATGTGAGGTGGACTCGCTCAATGGGCCAAGCTTCAGCAAATCCCCAGATTTCACAAGCATATAAAAGTATAGGCTTTATTAATGTATTGAATAGTCGTAGCTGTAACGAAGGACTCAGCTGTGGATTTTTATGCAAATAAGCCTTCAAACCAAATAAAGCTCTCTGTGCTTGATCCACTTGCGCCTGAATACCTTTAGAAAATTTACCTGTACTACTAAATATAAATCCAAGATACTTGAATGAACTAACGGTTTCCAGAGTTATATCATTGTACATCCATCTATCCCGCACGCCAGACTTCCCTCCCTTGCTAAAAACCACACACTTTGTCTTACCAGTATTGACAGTCAAACCCCACCCATTACAATATCCATTCAGAGCATTCAAACCTTGTTGTAGTCCTTGCCTACTATCGCTAAATAAGACCATGTCATCGGCGAACATCAGTATCATTATCAAACATTCTTCTATATGTACGCCCATGACATCTTTTGCAGACAACCAATCATGCAAGTCATTAATAAACATCGAGAATAAAAATGGCGACAAAGATTCACCCTGAAATAGTCCTACATTTGACGAAAAGAAACAAGTATCAGTTGCTTCACTCACACTGCTGGCATCCCTCACACATAACCTGATTTTACTATACATGTTTTTCAATAAATTAGTCATTTGTTTAGTTACTCCCCTTTGCTCCAGTTTAAACCATAGTGCTCTTCTATTTATGCTGTCGAATGCCCGTTCAAAGTCAACAAAAGCACAATACAAACTTTTTGACTTCTCTTGAAATAATTCTATCAAACTATGCAATATAAACATACAGTCTGTTGTGCCCTTGTTATTACGGATCAGTGGCTAAGTTTAGTAACCACATATGGAACTGTATAAGTGCAATGGACAAATTTTACAGGAGAGAGAAAAATAAATTTCTTAAAGTGTATAGCTTATCTTTTTACGTTATTTGATATTAGTATTTTAAAGATTGTACTTTTCTTTCATCAGTAGAAACAAAAGGAATTTTTTGCATAGAGTGTGTAGAATACTGGGCAAAAGAGAGTTGTCATCTGCAGTTGTGAGAACACATTTGTGTGATTTCACGGTAGAGCCAGGGATTAGGCTTCCACTCTTTAGCTAATTATTGGTAGTGCATTCAACTGTGCACGCGTTTTTAGCCTAGTAGAAACTTTGTTCTCATAAGTACTCACCCGCTGTCGACATCTCTCTTTGGTGAAATGGTAGAAATGTCATCGACCAGCAAGTCAGTGTTGAAACAAAGCAAGATTTCTGCTGAAAATGTAACCATGGGGTTTCAGAGGTAGTCATCGTTGCTGCCTGTGGACCCATGCCACCACCAGCTTCCCCAAACAAAGTGTCTGACTTGATCACTTCAGCGGTGACGGGACTTATCCTTCGTGATGAGAATGCTCGTGTTCTGCATGTGGTTTTCCACCAATGTTTCCAACTAAGGAGAAAGTCCTGCATGGTCCCCCATCCCATCCCCCAGTTTACTCAGTCGTCTTCTTTTTTTAACACTGTGAAGAGCCACCGTGTCCCACAGACTAATAAATTAACCAGACTGGAAACACGAGCTTCGGGCTGTGTCGTTTTTTACGGAATTTCCCGAGCGGGGGCCGCATAACTAACATGGCCGCCGCTCGGGAAATTCCGATTCTAGTTCTATCTGCAGTAGAAATTTCTTTTTATTTGTCAAGATTGGTTATACATGTATTAATTTCTTGGTGCGGAACCAAACTTCCGCGTTCAATAGGCGCGTCAAAATGGTGTCATTCAACATTGTAGCTATGCTGAAGCGTCGGTCGTTAGCGTAAACCTAATGTGGCGGATGGTTCATGACCTTTCGCTGTTTTGTGACGTCACACAGTGGGATCATCCAGTCTGTATATTTTATTAGTCTGTGCCGTGTCCAGAGGAGACTCTTGTGCTCACCGTTGCTACGTAGGATGAACAAAACAGACGGGTATCTATCAGCCAGGTGAAGTCTTTGTAGCATTCGGAGAATACACGTCTCATTGTCATAGGCCCAGACCCATAACCAATACAAATGGGAGGTGGAATTCAGCGCACACACATATCAATCATGAGAAAGCTGAACTGGTGTTATCGTGGCATATCACATGATTCAGGAAATCAGTGCTAGTCATGTAGAAGCTGAGACGAATCCACCTGAAGGCCACTAAAAAGCAATTTCCTGCCTCATTGGTGAATTGGATGTGACTGATGAGATTAATCCTTACCTTAAAATGAGAATTGTCCTGATGAAGTTACTGTGGCTGAAGTAATAGCGCATTGGTAAAACAGTGATGGCATGAAAGAATAATTATCATTAATGACCTGAATTATACAGCTATTGATACAATGGTGATCAGTTCATAGGTGTCTTTGGAGACTAAATGTTTTTGGTTTTTTTTAGTCTCAGTGCAGTAGGGCTGTAACAAATCCGCATCATTTAATTTATCATTATACCAAGCATTTTTTTTTTTCATGCAAGGCGCCATGGGCCCCGCCCCCAATCATAGCACAAACTGTGTGCACGATTTTCTTAGAGGCGCTAAGAACAGAGTGTCTGATCTTATTGCATCTGGTATCTTTAGTGTTACTGTGATCAAAAGGAGAAAAAAAAGTAACAGAAAAACATGGGAAGTGGGAGTACACAGTTAACAGCAAAAGTTGGTGAATAAGTGTAACAGCTGATTGTTCGATACCTCCGTTATGGGTCTGATTGCTTCATCCCTGCTGGCCAAGGCTAAAGAATGGCTTTGTGGTAGTACTGTCTCTGCTCTGACCCGACTAATGTGGGTAAGCATTTTTTTTTTTTTGTACACTTTGGTACCCATACTTTATCTAGTCGCCTCCTCATTTAATTATGAGAAAAAAATCGTGAAAAGAGTGAGAATTTTACAACTGTTTGGGAGTGGTTTGCCTTGAAAATTCAGGGCAGGCATTTATTGCTCACATTTATAACAAAAAACGCATGTACCCGGCGGCGTACCCAATGTTCGTTCCTCCCAGGGCGGTCGTAGAATTTGCCGTCCCTCTAAACAACACTTTTTCGGGTTTTTCGTCCTCGTCCGAGGAGGCTAGGTGCTCGATTCTACCTGTCATAGGATCAGGGACAGGAATTTTCCCTCAAAATTCCAAGATGCCGGGAATTGAACCAAGTACCTTCGGCATGGTCCACCAGCTGCTTCATGAAAGCAGCTGGATGACCTGGACTTCGCAGATGACATCAGCCTTCTTTCCCACAAGCAGCAAGATACACAAGAAACGCTATGCTGCGTTGCAGAAGAAGCTGAGAAGATTGGGCTCCAAATCAACATCGGGGCAAAGGAGGTCATGAGGATGAACAACAAACAAGATCCAGTTCGACTCCACCAAGAACACATCAAGGAAGTCGACAAGTTTGTTTTTTTTTTACCTGGGCAGCAAAGTCAGTAAAAATGGGATGGGGGGGGGGGGGCCGACGAAGACATCAAGTGCCAAATCAACAAAGCAAGATACGCCTTCAACACCCTGCGACCAATCTGGAGATCAACAGCCCTCTCACTCCACAACAAGATCCTGATATTCAACACCAGTGTGAAGTCTGCCCTACTAAATGGCTCCGAAACATGGCGAGTGGCAAAAACCAACACCAAAAAGCTGCAGACATTCACTAATCGATGTATCAGAAACATCCTTCACATCAGGTGGCCAGAAGTCATCTCCAACGAAGAACTGTGGGACAGGATGGAACAAGCCCCAATTGAAACTGAGATAAAGAAACGGAAATGGGGATGGATCGGCCACACGTTACGAAAGCCTGAATCCAACATCACCCAGGCAGGCTCTGGTCTGGAATCCACAAGGAAAGAGGAAAGTGGGTCGACCAAAACAGACTTGGCGCAGGAATATCGACTCTGAGGTTAAGGCAGCCGGAATGACATGGACTGAGCTAAGGAGGACCTGCCAGAACCTGCATAAGTTGGAGGAGTGTTGTTGCGGCCCTGTGTTCCTCAAGGAATCAAGAGGCTTAAAGAGAAGAAAGAAGACTTTCGGCGAGTGAGGCGATCTTGCTCTAGGGCTCTGGCCCTAAGTACATGTAGATAAAGATTGTCAGATACAATGTGTTAGGTGGCCAAGGGAAACACATTTGATGATTTGTTTGAAGGCTTAAAATTCTTCACGTCGTCCTTTCCTGCCTTTGCATATTTCTCCTCGTGCTTGGTGATCACTGTCAAAAGCACCACTGTTTTTCACTTCCACCACTATGCAAATCACTAGACTTTTGATCTTCCATAGCGCAAGCAGTTTTTGATAATGCTGAATACAATTCGATGATCAATTTTCTATCATCTTGTTTTGAAGATGTACTGAAGTTGTCTGTCGGGTACACAGTTCAGGCCAAAAACTGCGACATTTTTGGTTGTTTTGCTGCATTCCATATTGTTGGCGAATCGTGAATAGAAAACACCATTCTCTAATGTATTGTTCATATCATAAATGTTACGCGGACACGTCCATTTAAAGATGAAAAAAAGTTCTGGTCGAATCTAATAAAGGACACAAAACTATTACAAATCAGTCATGCACATTAATGTATTCTATGAATTATGAAACTGCAAGATCAAAACAAAGAGGGGGGGGGGGAAGTTTCCGCTTAATGAACATACATAAAAAGTGTTGTTTACAGGTTATCAGAGCTTGTGTCATAAGGAATGGAAAATATGTAAATTTTTTGGTTTGAAGAGCTGTTGGGGCCCATTGTGTTTTTCGTCACAATAGGGTTACACAAACATTTCACGACAAATAGATTGCAGACCAGGTTTTAACCTCCTCAGGTCAGCGGTTGAGTATTCTGAAGGCCACAGATAAACATCCAATCAGACGTTGCCATTTTTCTTTATTTGATTTCAACCCCCCCCCCCCCCCCAACCTTATTTGCTACACAACGGGAGTTTAATTTAGGCTGACCACGAATCATAGGCATCTATTGTTAAAGTTTCATCTTTTCTACGGGGAAGAAGGGCAAACTAATACTTTTAAATTGAACATAACATAGTAAACACGTAGGCAAACAATTAATGAATATATAATCAAGGTAAACAGTGTTTAAAAGTAATGCCGCTTGAATTAAGTTTTCATAATTATTATTGTTTCATAGACAACAATATGAATGACTGTAACATCTAACATCAACCAATCACCTCATTTACTCTTAATATTTCCCACATAAAATACGAGTCCCGGCTGGAGTTTAAATTTACATTTTTACCATACATGAAAGACTGCACGAGGGGTAAACCAAAAGTTTTCCACACGAATATGAATGAATGAAGATAAAGTCTTGAAGCGTACTGTGGATGCACACCAACGTCTAACTAGAGTGCATGCAAATTGTCGGAAATTTACGTTCACTAATCTTGGGGAAAGAACACTCCAAGTGAAAGGAGGTGCTAATCTTCTGAAAAGGTGTGTTACTGCTTCACGACAATGCGCCAGCGCACACTTCAAAAGGAAAACAGCTGAAACTGAGGGGGATTGTGGCTTTGAAATTTTACCACATCCACCTTATACGCCAGATCTGGCTCATTGAGACTTTTATTTGTTCCCAAAATTGAAAAAAAGCACCTGAAAGGAAGACATTTTGAAAGACGATGATGCAGTGAAGGTAACGATACAAGACTGAGTTTCTGACAGAGAGGGGGTTTTCTATTCTCAATGTCTTCTCAAGGTCATCCATTGGTGGCAGAAGTGTGTAGCTGTGCAGGGCGACTATATAGAGAAAGACTAACGTGAGTGCAGAATTTCAGCCCTCAATCTCTATTCATTCACATTCGGATGGAAAGCTTTTGGTTTTGCCCCTCGTGGTTTCTTTTAGTGCAATGTAAATTCTTTCGTATTTAAAGTATCTTTGTGAAAAAAGGTTTTGTGGTGTTGTTGTTTTTTTTTTTTGTGGCCAAAATTTAATGAAAATGTAATATAATTCAGTTAGGACTTGAGTTAGACTAGCATGTAGGCAAAAACTGGTTGCCATCTGTCAAGTGACGAAGAAATTTAAAGAAAACTGATTCCGTTTCTTTCGTACGTGATCTGCACGGGTACCTTTTTAAGTTTCCCCGGTGGGTGAGGCATCCTAGATTATCTACACTTTAGCTGGTATGTGGTTTTGTAGTTGTATTACAGCAATGATTTAAAATGCCACGTATTTTATTTAAATAATTACAATACATAATTAACTGCGCTGTCAAAATTTCTTCTTTGCATCTATCAAATTATCTTTTTTTTTTTTACTTAAGGAAAGTTCCATTATCATTTCTTCATTTTGTGAAAATTATGTAATTGTCTTATATTTAGAAGGCCAGCTGTGATCATCATTTTGTTCTCCTTCACTGCAGATTTCTTCTACCTAAAACTATGCCATTCCTCTCTTTGAACAACAAAAATAATCTGGGCTAGGTTTACTTGGTGAACAGGGTGGGCATCTCGCCCATTCCACTGTGGCAAAGTTAGAGAAAGGGGAACGCGCAATCAAAAAACGAATCTACATAACAGTCGCTAATTCCAGTCTCTTATAAAGCACAGCAGAACGACAGTTCCATTGTGTGCAAACAAGAAAGAAAACACCTGACAAAAGCCAAGACGTAGAAATTTTCACACTTCCAGTTTTGATTATTGGCGGTGTAATTCTGTAACCGTCTGAGTGCTTTTTACAAAATTCTATAGGAGAGCAAAAATGTTTTAAAAAACTGTATTTATTTCCTTCACTGGACGGAATTGGGTCATTTTTTTAACACATTAATCACAAAATTATATCTTCAAAACGGTGACAGATATTTTTAACTTTTCCTTGTAAGTACATTTAATAGGGCCTACATGTTGTAGATTCACTTCAGAACAAGAAAGATTGGTCCATAAAAAGTAAAGTTAGACGGTTAGAGAATTACACCGACGTTATGTTTCCCAGAAGTTGGAAAGTTTGGAGCGAAAACTGTCTCTGCTATACGTGGATTGTCCTATGTTGTATCAATGTCGGACGACGTGAAATAATGTATTGTTTCAACTGTCTGGCTGTTACAGATGGTAGCATGTATGTGGCACAATAGAGCCGTTAAAACAACTTACTCAGCCCCAGTGGGCATAACTTAAAACTCACCTAGTAATATTCACATTCACCGATTTTCAGGAGAACTGTGCACATATGTGTGTGTGTGTGTGTATATATACATATATATAGTTAAATGTGTGTGTGTGTTGCAAATTCTAGCCTGATATAATTATATGTCTGTGTATGTGTTGCAAATTCTAGCCTGACAGAAATGGCAAGAAAATTATCTAATAAAGTAAAAGAAAATCCAGTTGCTGCCTTTTGTTTTCAAATAGATTTTCTCCATTTTTTAGAATTTGTTGCACAGTTTTCCTGCTACTTGGTGCCCACCTATGGCGCTGCAAACTACAGCGTTTTTGTGTATCCACATATCAACTTTCTGCCTTGCCCTATTGTCACCATAGACGTGTTAGCTTTTCTCTGTTTGTAAGCATATTATAAGTGTACATGTGTGTGTGCAGGGCTGGATTCATCATTATAAGCAAAATAAGCACATGCTTAGAGCAACAAGGGAGGGGAGGGGGAACCACATAAATTTTTTATTTTTACCCTGGACCATATGGTGCAAAACCGTAAATAGTGCAGCTGAACTAGGGTCCAGAAAACTTTTCAAATAAAACATAAAGTGGAAGTATACAAAAATAGGCATTATTTTCCATTTATTGTAAGTTTTGTTTCGTTTCGAAAAATAAAATTTTATTTCCTGACCTATTTTTCTATACATTTTGAATTATACATACAGCATTTATTATGGGGGCACCAAAGTCTTTCAGTTGCTTAGAGCCTCTGAGGGTCTTAATCAGGCCCTGTTGTATGTGACTATGTGCATGTGTATGCATGTGTATGGGTATTTGTGTATGTGTGTATAGCGAGGGCGGAATTGTTAACTATTTCAAACCGAGTGTGATATTTCTGCGATATCCCCCGCCTGTCAGCACCACTTGTCCGCCACTACGGCCAACGCTAAGTAATTTGTTAAGTCAACGCTAAAGCAATCAGTCTCTGGGATAGTCAGTGCGACTTCATTTAAAACGTTTCGCCAAGTACAAGGCGAAGGGGTAGTCAGACGAAATCATCTCTATCTCCGGGGTCACTTCCGGCCACGCCCCCATCACGTCACTGTCAGCCTCCGATACTGGGAAACCAGATTAAAGAGCTTGTCTTCTTTTCTGTGTGTGTTTCTCGCGCGCTTGTAAGAATCCATTCTCTCTTTGTTAGTTCTTAAATTGTAGTGTGAGGACTTTGGACATTTCTCATGAAGGTATCTTTTTCCTTCTTGAAGTTTCCACACACACACACACACACACAAAGTGATAGCCATAGAAGCACAAAGAACTGAAATTATTTGGAGAGTTAAGGCCTGTTTACACTGGTAGGTTTTAGGAATAGAAAAAAGGAATGGGGGACTGTATGGGAAGAACTCTCCTGGCTTTGTTTTTCCGATTTCCCCCTTCGAAACATGACCAAAACAAACGATGTGCATCGTTTCTCATTCAGAAAACGGACCAGTGTAAACAAACAGCGTTTCGAAGTGGGAAATCGGAAAACGAAAGACGGAAACCCAGGAGAGTTCTTCCAACACAGTCCTCCATTCCTTTTTTCTATTCCTAAAACCTACCGGTGTAAACAGGCCTTTAGACTGTCGGCTCTATTCCACTGCAGATGCCCTGCATTCTCGCTCTCCCAGCCCACGAGTTTTATTTCTCCGTTTTTCTGTCCAATTATTTTTATTTAATTTATTTTACCTATGCTGGTTAACTCTCTAGTGCCCAGACACACTGCCTTATCCAAAACTTTTGAAACAAGCAAACCTAATTTAACTAGTTAAATGAATGCAAAAATATCAGTATTGATCATGAAAACGTCTTGCCTGGTACATTAGAAATTGTATTGAAAAAAAAAAAAAAAGCACTGGATACGAGATTATTTTACATGTTGCAAAATAATATATGGTAGACTAGTCACTATAGATCTAGAGTTAGATTAGAGATGTAATATCTATTCAATAATTTGCTCCACTGTATATAATTATGCAGAAGTTGTACACAAACCCAACCAGCAAGCCTAAGGAAATCCGAACTGTAAGATTGACGTCAAGTTTGCTCATAGGAACGACGTCGTTCCTACGTAGATCCGCTGTGACGACATGGCGTCGACGTCGGTATGTTGTAGCGAATCTGCCTCTACGGTAATCCTACCGACCTTACGAAAATCCTGTACAAATCTTCGTCGGATTGACGTAAGGATGCCAGCCGGGAACTGATCATCAAAAAGCCTGCTGTGAGTAGTTTGGCTATCTTGCCTGAAATGGCCTTTTCAAAATGCGCGGAGTCCAAATAGAGCAACAACGATAATCAATGGGTGTGGAATTTAAATTGTCCACAAATTGATCTCATTTGAGATATTTCCAGACTGGACTCAGGATCATTTCGCTGTATAATCTGAATTAAGTTTTTGAATTACCAGCGCTGTCCAAAATCCCCCTAAAACTCCCCAGCAGGATAATGATCTTTCCCGTTTTATCTCCTACTCCACTGAACGCCCAGTTGTTTTCGAAATCAGAATCATTTCTTGCCTTCCGTAGATTCTGTCAGTGACCACGTCTCTTTAACGGTTGTCTCCAACTCGGACATATTTGTCTTTTTCATCACCATCATCGACGTGTTCTTCTTTCGCTTCACCCCTCCTCCCCCCCCCCCCACCCCTTTTTGTTTTTTGTTGTTTGTGTGTGTGCGTGTGTGTGTATGTGTGTTTACTGTACTCTTACTGATTTTCAAAGCCATATTGCAATATTTTCGTTAATCTCAGATTCCTATTCTCCACTCCATTTTCCTCGTGTTATTTCAGTGAATTCCTGCCCCATGTATAGTTTTCGATGTCTTCATTAAACCAAAATAGGGAGGAACAAAATATGAATGGGCACAGTGAATTGACACATGTAAACCTGTGAAAGAAAAACTGTCCCACCTTAAATTCTAGTTTCGAAGTCCTCCTAGTAGCCGTTCAGCCCACAATTCCACCGTTGGCCGCCCCCTCCCCCACAGGTCAGAACAGAGGAGGGGGTCAGGTGGGCCAGTTGACATGGGCCTACCAATTTGAGGGTACCTATACCCACCCACCCTCGGGGTAGAGACATGGGGGGAGGAAGGGGGGGGGGGGCTTTGGTAAAGAATGTTGGATATTTTAAAGCGGGCCGGTATAAGAAGGGTCTCTTACCCAAAATATTAATATTTCAAAGAGAAAAGACTAATGCAGATCATAATTATGTAGATAAATTAACCATACACTGCATTAACTGTATATATATATATATGTCACGCATAATGTGTACAATTGCCTAATGTGTACATTAGGCATCAATTTGCCCAATGTGTACATTGGGCAAAATGGTTTGCCTAATGTTGAATGCTGTCAACATTAGGCAGAAAATTGCCTAATGTTCACATTATGCAGGCACATTTTGCCCAATGTGAACAGAAAGTGAATAACATTGCCTAATGTGTACAGTTGGTAAATAAATTTATATGTCACGCTCACTTTTTAGAATAGGATACAACACATAACATTTACAATGTTTACAATAGCTTTGAGACATATTGAACAATTTGAAAAGAAGAACATTTATTAAAAATATTGGGAAACAATTATAAAGCATCAAATGTCCAATATGCAAAGGGACAACATCACATAATTTAATGCACTTATAATACATAATAATACATAGTTTTCAGACGTTTTTGCATGCTCTGCCGGGATGGCAACGAGTCTGTTTTGCATTGGCATTTCTGAAAGCCTAGACCACCAGTTGCCTTTGCTGTTGCTGATCTCAATGATAAATAAACCTCAGGAACATCATTGACTGTCATTAAAGCGTGGTCTATACGATCCAGATCAGCTGATGTAAATTTGGAATGCAGTATTCCCTCGCGGCAACCAACTGTGTACAGACCATCCTGTTCTTTGATGACGACCACTAGAATATTTTTTGGATCTGCTGGGCCTCGATCCACGTCGGGAACTCGAAGCGTTGCACATTGTCCAACAAGTAATGGCCTAAGCAGTTGTTTCCGGCGACGTGCCATTCTGTCTGCTGCCTTCGATTGCCCCGCATTGGCGATGTTTCTTATTTGCCGGAAATAGTCTGTCACAAATCCCAGGCTGGGAGATGTAATAAGTTATAACAGGACAACAATCACGAACGAACAAGTTTAACACTTAACAGAACAACCCATCAGACTCACACATTTATTAAACATAATTATACAGATAATAGCGCAATTACATACATTAGATTATTGAATTTAACTGCCGTACAACGGCCTTATTCCCACATGCACTCTTCCTCGGATCCGCAACCCGGTAGTTACTTCCTAAAGACACTTCGGCCTCAGCCTCTCCCCTCAGGGTCTTAATAGCACGTTAATAATTCACTGGCACCGCAGTCTCTCAATATCACCTTCCTATTGCCATAACACCTTAGCATTCCACTAGCACCTCAGCAGGGCAATAGCACATTATCATTTCAATAGCCCATCAACATGGCAATAGTACATTATCATTTCAATAGCCCATCAACGTGGCAATAGTACATTATCATTTCAATAGCCCATCAACGTGGCAATAGTACATTATCATTTCAATAGCCCATCAACAGGGCAATAGTACATTATCATTTCAATTAGCACATTCACGCTCATATCTACGTCCCTGTCCGTGGCCAGACTGCCACGACTTTATGTGCCTCTACTGTCCTGCACCGACAGCCTCACTCTTGGCCTAGGTGTGGCCTCCGGCCCTATGCTGGCCTATCCCCTGTGCTCACCGAGGCGGCTCTTCGGCCCGTCCCCGACACCTACAAGAATAACATTACATTGGTATAATACCATACCATTTCTATTCACTCCACCTCTCCTTACAACCCATGAAGCGTACACACAATAGTTCACATTTCACTCACCAAACATCTTACGGTAACACACCTCCATCGTAGTACACAATACTCACTCGTGCTACAAATCCATGAACTCAACTTTCATCTATCGCTCATGGCGCACATTGCTATATCCAATATCAAGGGCTTCCACATTCCTCACATATACTTATTTACATCATGGTAATAGACGAATATAACACATCAATCATAATTATCACTCATCGTTTCACCTACCAGTCATCACTGGAAAAAACTCTCTCACTAGTCTTCCGACTGCTCCCCTTATGTTCGCCCTCTGGGGCTTTCTCTTGCGTCCGCTCTTTAGGACGTTCTAACTTGCAGTGATAGTAATACAGCGCTCTCGCCTCATTCAGACCCCCACCACTCATAACATGCTTTCCCTTACTTGTCTACGTGCGTTAATTTTACTCTCCTCCTTTCCCCCCGTAATTATTAACTATCGCTCACTCCACTCGTGACATAGTCTATGTCTGATGCTCCCACTGCCGCTGATGTTGATGTTCCTGCCATTGTAGTGGCTTCATCATCTTCCACTTCATTGTCCTCTGTGGGTGATGCCACCTCTTCAGTCAGAGCAACCATCTCGGTGACTGCTTCTGTTTCTGTCATTATCTCTCCCATTGCTGCTGTTTCTGTGTCGTCATCTTCCTCTGTCTCTCTTACATCTCCCCCTCTGGTTTATAAAAATGCCCCAATATCTTCTTCGGTCGATATTTCACGCAAAGCTTCACCTGGCAGGAGAGACGACCCCAGTCCAACTTGCGGATCGTTGCCAAACGTAATTTTAAATGGACTAAAGCCGGTAGTTTCGTGTTGGCTAATGTTTATTTGCCATTGCCCAAATTTGAGACCCACTGACCATTTTTTACGATTGTTTTCTCTCATCCAAATCACTAGTTTATCCTGAATAACTCCATTCAGGCGCTCAACCGCACCTTGGCTCTGGGGATGCCGTGGGCGGCCAGTCACCAATTTCATTTCTGGCCAGAGGGTTGATAGCTCCGCAATAACGGCATTTACAAATTCTCGCCCGTTGTCTGATTGCAAAATGGCAGGTGCCCCGAATGTCAGAAATATATCAAGAAGATTGGCTGCCACCTCCTCTGCTCTTTTTGACGCAAGTGGACGCAATATGCAAAATTTGCTGAAATGGTTCACATAAGTCATGATATATTTGAAATCACCGTCAGGCAAAGTTTGAAAATTTATGAGATCAATTTGACACCTGGAAAAAATGTGATGACTGCGCACGGGTTTAACTACCAGACCTTTTGGCAACTTTCTTGCCTTCTTTTGATGGCAGTGTTCACAAAACGATATGTACAGATAATATGCTTCTTGGGTGATGTTACAATACTTTTTTTTCACTTCTGCAATTGTTTTCTTACCACACCTATGTCCAATAGTCTCGTGAGCAACTTTGACAATGTCAAAGACTTCTTCAAGGGAAGCAACAAACTTAAAATTAACAGCGTCTGGCTCTTTCCTTCGGCGAATGAGTCTGTCCGTCTGTCCGCATTGCCGACACGTAAAATTTCAAACCTTCTTTTACAGTTGAAATCAGAAGTTGTCTTTGCACCCACAGAATTGATTCTGAGTAACTCTTCGATGACTTGATCACGCTCTGTGGTAGATTGCAGAACAACATTGGAAGCCTTGCCCTCCAGAGTTTCCCTCAGCTTAGTCTCGAAGGCAGTTCGGTCCATTTGATGTTGCTGAAGAAACAAAAAATAGAAAGGAAAAAAACTTAGCTACAGCAACAGCGGGAACAAAAACAACAACAACAATAACGTAGGCCTAATTACCTTAAGTCTTTAGATTATCACCACGGCTTGTTTTGAATTCACAGTGACGTCTCACAGTGTTCAACAACAACAATAACAACAATTACGACAACAACAACAACAACAACAACAACAACAACAGCAATAAAATAGCAGACAGAAACAACAGAGAGATACATCACATAAGTAATATTTACCTTCGATCAAATCACGCTCTGTGGTAGATTGCAGAATCAAATCCAAACCAAAATTGAAATGGAATAAAAAAAAGACAGTGTGCACACGTCTGTAGACCTCTTGAATTTCAAGTCATGTATGGAAACACACTGATTAAGGCATAGTGTTGTGTGATCCAAGGTCTGAATTCACTTCACTCACTGGCAACACACTGACTAAGGCACATTGTTGTGTGGTCAAGCTTGTTGTTTATAGTTTCACTCAAGTGAGTTGATACTTTCATAACTCTGTTCACATTAGAAAAAATGGCCTTGCCTAATCTGAAAACATTGTCTCTGTTCACATTAGGCAAAATGCCCTTGCCTAATCTGTAAACCTTGCCTAATGTGCACATTAGGCAAGCATTTTGCCTAAGTTAAACAATGGCCTGCCTAATGTACACATTAGGCAACTGTACACATTATGCGTGACATATGTATATATATATATATATATAATAAAATATATATATTATACCCACCCAATAAATCATTTGTGTTTAACATTGGTTACCAAAAATACTTCATGAACGATTTGAGAAAGGGGTAATCTCTCATCTTGCCATGGCTATTACCAGCTTTGCATTTGCCTGCTCACGCCCCCCCCCCCCACCTCCCAAATTCCCCTTTCTTCCCCACCCATGATATTTACAGTACGGTAAATCATCTACTCGGACCTGGACTGCATTAATCACATGTTGAAATGTCGATTTTTTTTCTTCTTCTTCTATTGATATCGAGTTCCATGAAACATTCCTCAACACGGAAGAAATGTCGTGCATTCCGTCAAAGATTGATTCTGTCCCAAAGGAGGATCTGCAATTAAGCAAAATATTTAATTTTCCCAGGAGCTTGCCAGGATGTGGAGTGAATTTTGGAAATGTATGGCTATCAGCGTTAGGGTGCGAGCACGGGGCGATAGGACAATACATAGAAAATTGGCTATTTATTTACCCTGGTTAGCTCTCGCTCAAAAACCTCGCTGGCTCAGCTATGTATTATTTCACCGGCTCGCTTGAAATGTGAAATGTATTTAGCAATTTTCTTTTCTCTATTTCATCAAATGGAATATATTCTTCTCACGTGTAAATTAGGACGTTGGACAGTAATGATGAGAGGGTTGAGAGGGGGTGAGAAATGAATTTTCTAGATCAGAAAATCACCAGGTTTGTTTGATCTTTGCCAATAGCAATAATTGTCAACGAAATTAGTCGCGGTGGCAGATTTCATTAGAGCCATAGAATGGCGTCACCCTCATTTCTCTATCGCTTCTGGCGGCAAAGGGCTATTTTCCCCGCGTGTGTTTGATCAGTTAATCGAGAAAAGTGTTTTACCCCTCGAGTGGCAGTCCTGCCATCCGAAACTTTAACTAAATTGAGACAGAGAAACGAAACCCAGTATTTTTGCACTCTGGTGTACCCGGAAACTCACGCACGCGCACGAATACACACCCGATAGAATGCACTTATGCAGGCAACCACAACTGTGTAGATATAAATGCATATGTACTCATGCGTGTAAATAGACAGATACATGCACATACACATATACACCCTCATATCGTCGGGTATTTGCCATATGGTTGTATGTGCATTTTTTTTCTTTTCGAGAAGATGAGGATTGAAGTTTGGTCTCCAAAAGGGCTAAAACGTCAACAAACAAAAAAAATCACATCACAAACACATTTCGTACGTGTATGTCGAAACGTTTTTAACCCATTGAAATGACACTTATACGTAATGAAATTAGGAGTGCGAGAAACCCATTCGAGCCAAAATCTCAATATCGGCAAAATGTATACAACAATATGGCAATATCATAAAAACCACAGAAAAACTGTGGGGTCGCAGCAGGGCTATAAGCAAAGTCAAAATTGGGCAAAAAGAAAAGGTTGTATGTTGCAATGCCCCGCGTGTGAAATAAAACCCAAACAATACAAAGCAAACTAAAGAGAAGACAGAAAATACACAAATTTTCGGCTTTCGCCTTTGTCAAGTGAAAAAAACGAACAATAAAAGACTTCAACAGGAACGAAGTGAACCAGTTTACTTAGCTGCGAGTTCTTGCTTCGTTAGCTTTGTATTGTTTGGGTTTTATTTCACACGCGGGGCATTGCGACATACAACCTTTTCTTTTTGCCCAATTTTAACAATATGGCAAATGCATCTCGACATATACCAAATGTACCCCAAATGTACCTTGGGCATGAGTCTGGGTATTCTACTGAAGTCTTTGGGTAGTTGTTCCGAATACGGCCATGATCTGATTAGCATAATAAAAGTGTACAGACAAGACAAACTTGAGAAGGACGTCGGAAAAGTCAAGCACATAAAATAGCCAAGTGCAGAAAAATAGGTCAAGTGGAAAAAAATTCAGGGAAAATAGTCAAGTGGGAAACAAAGAATGCCTCTGTGACCAGAGGTTATGACGAACGGATAGAAATGGGCAGCTGGCCCGGTCTGGTCATGTCTGGGCGTCTGAACTCGAGTGGTCTATGAGTAGCATTGGAATCTCTGGATCTTGGTCATTCCAATGGCGCTCAACTACATATAAATTTCTGTATTCAAAGCATAGTATTGAACGAGTATTGAATGAGAGATGTTAGATGACAGATACAACTGCAGATCGCTCCTGGTTTTTATAGAATTAATTAAGTATTTGTTATTGTTGTTGTTGTTGTTGTTGTTGTTGTTGATGTTGACGTTGTTGTTGTATTGTTTGTTGCACGTCGTCAACCGTCTAAAACTATTGTGTAGTGGTTCTGCACTTGAATGTTATGTGCCAGGTGGTTAGCCAGGAATGGCAGGTACTTTGTCATATAGTTTCTTATAGAGATCTCTGTCTGCAACTTTTGAAAAATCCTGTCCAAACCCCAAGACAGCAGCAAAAAGTGTCTAATTTATTTGTTTCGTGTATCCAAATATCCATTTGTGACTGTGGAAACATTTTGTATTTGATGATAAACTGCAAGATGTCGAATCTGGCATCAGTTGAGTGTAAAAACTCATCGTGTGTTGAAAAGCTTGACGTAATTTAATGTTCTCTAAAATGCACAGCATAAACTTGATGGTTTGGAAAAAAAAAAAAAAAAAGAACATCATACCCAAACTGGATCAGATTGAGAAACCTAAAAACAGCAAAAGCAAATCAGGGAGATACATTTTTGGGGGGAAGTGTATATCAGTACAGCACGTTGTATGTACATGGACAGTGCATATCCGTACAACATGTTTACCAAAAAGCGCCATTGGTGAAGGATTGCTGAAACAAAATTTGATATGGTGTTCACAAATTTAAAGTGACAACACATGGAATAGTCAGATGGACCTAGGGGCGTGAGGGTCTAGTCAGTTTGTATCAATGGGCGGTAGTCAGATTGACTAATCAGGCGAAAAGGGGTTGGGGTAGCCCTTGGTGATCGACGTACACTCAAGTATATTATTAGCGCAGATCACGCAATCTCCGAGCAGAAGTCGGATTGTTTTGCTACTAAGCCGATTCATATTTTTAAAGACTATGCAAATTAACAAGGTCAGTAATATAGTATTCCGGTGTGTGTTCTACGTCATCGAATTGTGTGCGTTTGTACGGATATGCACTGTCCATATCCGTTCAACATGTTGTACGGGTATGCGCTTCCTTTTTTCGGTGTGAAATTTATTCTTTCGGATCACCTTAAAACGTTTGATTCTTCAGCCGTAGTTCAGGCTTTCCGAGTTTATTCTTGGGATTATCACTAAGTTTAAAAAGGTATCCCCTCTTTGTTCCTGGATTTACCACATGGATGGAACTATCCAGTTTAGTATGCATGTCTTCGGAAAAAAGGACTGTCACATGTTAGATAAGCGGCTATTCTGTGACAGTTTCTCCGAGTACTGGAAAGAGGAAAATTGTCCAGAAAGCATAATGCTCGACATATATATAAACCAGTGTTACTTTATTTTTAACATAATGTTACTATACTGGTAATTCTTTAAGCTAATGTTGTATTTCTAAGTTGTTGTTTTTTTGTATTGTGATGTCAATTTTTGGTTCTCTTGTGCGTTTTGGATTCGTGGGTTTTTTTTGGGTTTTTTTTTGTGCCTATTCAATATCATTTCATTTCAAGAGCTTGAATATTTGTTTGACTCCTCAAAGGTTTTCTTCTTCAGATGATTTCTTGCACACACAGTCACGCGCACACACACACACACACACACACACTCACGCACGCACACACACACACACACACACACACACATACACTATTTCCAGTGCTTTCCACCATTCCGCATTTATTTGATAAACCGCATAGGCCTCCATTCACTGACGGACGTGCTGAGCTCCGAAATCCAACTCTGGACCCTCAGCTAAGTGCAGGTACTTGTATTGTTTTTACATTGTACTTTTTTTTTTCTTTATTCAATTGTCTTTTGGGTTCAGTTTTCCACCCTGTTATATTTTTTTCCTTGAACAAGGTAACACATACCGAAAGCTTGGTGGTGTGTCTGCCCTTTTTCTTTGCGTTTTATTATATCGTTTCTGCATTATTTTATAACCGAGGCTTTGCTACATACAACAACTTTTTCTTTTTGCCACTTTTTGTATTTGTTTCAATCATTCAGCGAATTTCATTTCTTTACTTTTCTTTTTTTCTTTTTTTTTTGGCTCTATAATTCTCAGACTCTGCACATCGTGACCAGTAGTTTGTGTAATTTCCTAGCTTCGATGCTGAAGAACTGATCGTTTTCCTGCGGGCCGCCGCGCTGTGCTAGAGAACCCCTGCTGTGAGACAGAAGGAAATAAGATTAGGCTGAATGATGAACCACTTTTGGACCAGTTGCTCTATGCCCTCCTGACCTCCATCATTTCTCTGCCCGTCTCCTGATTCAAAGTTCCGTGCGAAAGTGAGATAACAAAAGAGGAGGGGGGGGGGGGGGGGTTAGAAAAAGAGTTGAAAATAATGAGGGACGGAGGAGGGAGGAAGGAATGGTGAAGGAATAAACGCCTATGTTTTTCGAATCAGAATCCGGAGTCAAATCAAGAAATACTTGTGGCAAAGTGGCCCAGTGTTCTACATTATTGGAGTATTACTTTTTCCAACTCGTTTAGACATTTCACTGGGAAAAGGGGATGACGATTAGGTGGGCAAGAGATAGAAAGATGATGAATGACTGACAGAGTGAGGGAAGAAAACAAAATGAAGAGCGACTGAGGTTTTTGTTGTGAGATCAAGGCAAATGGCATAGAGAATCTCAAATATCGCAGTTTAACCAAAAACAATACAAACTGGCAAACATGGCAAAGGGCCAAATCTAAGATTAAGAAGACTTTAAATGCTTGAGAGATACCACTCCCATATATAATACTTAAAAGGAAAACAGTTTTACGTAGAAAAGCCAAAGGCCCAGGAAGTGTAGTATGGGTCTATTAATAATATCGTAACAGTGGAATGGAACAGCTGAAGATAGAAAATGTAAAGAAAACCGGAAGGAATGGCGCAGAATGAAAATGGGAGAAAGAGAGAAAAGAAAGGCCCGTGAATGAAAAAGGCTTCATGACAATACTGGGGCAGATCACATCCAGTGACAAAGAGAAATCCCCTTGACCGGAAGACAAAAGATTTCGTGAATGTAAAGTGAAGGGCTGAAGTATGAATCCCTGGACCCCAAGCCCAAGAAATATGGTTTGCAGTCTCAATACATGAGCAGGGAAAGGAATTTTTGAAAAGCAAAAAAGAGAAAACAAAAACTAACTGCTGTCTAAAAGAGGGGTCTTCAACTGTTTTTTGCTTCAAGGCCCCTGTCACAGCTCTGATGACCACTGAGGCATGAGGCCTCTCCTCCTTTTCCCCATAAAAAAAACAACAACTTAACCCCCCCCCCCCCCCGCCCCCTTCTGTCTGACTGTTTGCCTCTCTCCTTCTCTCGCTTTCTGCAAATACACACGCACATTAACACACGCATACACGCACACAAACATTCAGGGATAAATAGAAGCATGCACATGCATAGATAGAGGGAAAGAAAGAGAAAGAAAAATACGCACGCACTCAGAGAAAGAGAGAGCCAATGAGAGAGGAGATGTATTACATGTATTATTATTATTATTTATTTGTTTGTTTATTCTGTTCGCCCCCCCCCCTCCCCCCCCCCCCCCACCTCCCCCATCAGGTTGGAAACCCCTGGTCTAAAGCCACACAGACACATTGCACACAATGGTGGGACGCGACCTAATAGAAGCTGAGAATCTAGGAAAATAGGGTGCGTGGGTGGACGGAGGAGGCGCGGGGAGAAACGGACAGAATGCCCAAACCAATCATTTTAGCTGCGTTATTACCGACCATTATCAAATTGCTCAATCGAACAAAACGAAAATTCAGTGATGAATGCATGACATTATTCATTCAACTCAAAATCTCAGAATGACTCGCTGAGCCCCGGACAGAGAGCCACCCTTTTCACTGGGATCGATTTTCACTGCGCATTTTCAGAAATCCGGAGACTTTAGGAGAAATCTCTGTTCAAAAGTCACATTACTTAAATACAGATTAAATATAATGTAAAATGTTCATAATTTTTTGGAAATATAATTCAACTTCTTTAGAGACCGAAATGGCATATCGCTGACCCGATAGGGAAACAGTGCATGTGTGGACGCACAACTACGTACGTTCTAGTTTGCCAGATTTTCTATAAACTCCTTGACGGGTTTTTGTATACCTTTGATTAAGGCGTACTGCAATGGTCTAGTTTACTTATCTTATAGTTATAAATGAACTATAAATAGCTATGTATTTAGGGTAGGCAATACATTTCGAGTAAACCAGTCTTTTTCCATCTCATGTAAAATTAGGTCCTTGGCGCTTCTGCCGTTTATTTAAGCTCTTTGTTTTCTGAGATCTCGGCCCTTGGCATTTGCACCCCTTTTTTTCTCGTTCTTGTATTTGTATATTTGCATTTTGTATACTTGTTGGGGAGGTCGGGGGGGGGGGGGGGGTTGTTGTTGTTTTTCTCCCTGACAACCGGCCTTCTTATGCCTGCTCTTCCCGACTTCCAACTGCCAAGGTATTTTTAACGTGCGCAACACTCACACCATCCGAGTTTTTCGCCCTTATCCGGGAAGACTATGTGCTCGATCTTACCTGCCATAGGATATGGGACGGGAAATTCCCCCAAATTTCCAACATGCCTGCACCGACCGGGAATCGAACCCGGTACTTTCGGCATGAGAGGCGAGCACCTCGCCACTAGACCAACGCGTCCCCCTGCTTGTACCGTTTATTGATAGGGCCAGCAAGAAACATCAAATTACATGCATACCTGTTAGTAATAGAGAGAAAACTGCATGACGCATTTAGTTCACAGATCAATCGATGTTATAAAATTATACAAATTTATTCTGAACAGGTACAGAAACTTTTCATCAAAGAATTCCCACTAAAATATCAAAACCGGAATACAACACCCATTGAATACTAATTCAGTTCAGCATCGATTCATCATTTCTGTTTTTTGCTATTCTGCGTCATTGTCATTTTCTGAGTTTTACTCTTTGTTTTCCTGTCAATTACTTTTTTAATGTACGAGTATTTTTCTTTTTCCTCGATATCGTTTTCATGACCAGTTGTAGCTTTTCTCTCTTCTTCTTTCTCCTCGTCTTCTTTTTCTTCCTATTCTTCTTCTTCATCTCGTGTCGACCTGCTTTCTCCAAACTCAAACTTCTCTCAGTCTCTTTCTTTTTGTTCTTGTTCTTATTATTCTTCACCTTTTTCATTCATTCATCATCATCATCATCATCATCATCATCTTCATCATCATCATCATCTTCTTCATTATCATCATCTTCTTCATCATAATCATCATCATCATCATCTTCTTCATCATCATCATCATCATCATCATCTTCTTCTTCTTCTTCTTCATCATCATCATCTTCTTCTTCTTCATCATCATCATCTTCTTCATCTTCTTCTTTTTCATCATCTACTTCTTCAACATCATCTTCTTCTTCATCATCTTCTTCTCTATCATCATCATCTTCTTCATCATAATAATTTTCTTCTTCATCATCATCATCTTCTCTATCATCATCATCTTCTTCATCATTTTTATCATCTTCTTCTTCATCATTATCATCTTCTCTATCATCATCATCTTCTCTATCATCATCATCTTCTTTTTCATCATCATCTTCTTCATCATCATCATCTTCTTCTTCTTCATCATCATATCATCATCTTCTTCTTCTTCTTCTTCGTCATCTTCGTCTTGTTCTTCTTATTATTATTATTACTAATATTATTATTATTATTATTCATCTTCTTCTTCATCATCATCTTCTTATTCTTCCTCATCTTCTTCATCATCTTCATCGTGTTTTCTTCGATACTTTTGCTTTCGTTTCGATACCTGTAAATTACACAGATATATACATATCAGAATTTCTTTGCACTGAGCCCATTACATGTATCGTTTGTCGCTAAAACGTGGGTCTCAGAACGCCAGAAATCGCCCAATAAATGTCGCCAATTCTTATGGCCTAAATAGGTCAATAGAGAGAGAGGGAAATACATTCGTTAATATTTGATGATAAATAACTCAGCTCAGACACTTAACTACACAGTTGCCAAGTTTGTGTCCACTAACATACTTTCAATCTACTAAAGAACAATAACTGTCACTACAAACTCTTTCTCTGTGCACTTACAAAATAAATGGCGAAATTCCCAAATGGTTCTAATTAGGTCAAAAGCTTTTGTTTGACCTAGTTTCTAAGTTCGTAGATATCTCTTTTAAGCCAATGGTTCAAAAATCGTGACTCACAAAAGTACAAAAGTTAACAACAATACATCATTTCTATGGCTGGCTTCATTTAATTTGACTGTCTGTAGATCAGATGCATTTAAAAAGCGATGTAAGCTGGGCAAAAAAAAAGTCGCTACCGTAAAAATTCCTACTGGCTGCTGAAATTTAGAGTTCGGTAATCTATCCGTATGTCTGTCTGTCTGCCTTTTTCTTTCTGTTTGTCCATCCGTCCGTCCATCCATCCGTCTCTCTGACCGGCTGTCTGTCTGTGTGTCTGTCCGTCTGTCTGTCTGTTGTCTGTCAATCTATCCGTCGGTATATTTTCACTTCTTTCATGTCTTCATAATTCTGTCCTGTCCTACCATCAAACACCCCATCAAAATATCACATCCATCCAAGTTTTCTCCCATCTATTTGTGTGTTTGTCTTGTTTCAGTCCATCTACACATCTTTAAGACGGACATAACGCAAGCAAGAATTGTCTGTGATCTCTAGTGTTGCTTTCACGCGTCTAGAAGAAGCATAGAATGCTTTACTGGCATAGAACTACGGAACTGGTGCCACTATCGGAGGAAAAAAGGGGCAATCTGGAAACGTAGCATTGGGGTAGGCGGTGGTTGACTCTCAGAAGGATTACTGTATCTTGACAAGACATTCTGAGTTCCTGTGGCAACTGCTACAAATATTTCCCTGGGAAACCATCATGCATTGCTCAACCTGACTTTGCCGGTTAGGATTTATGCTTGTCAAACACAAAAGAGGCTCCGTGTTGGGCAATTAGTGTGAAAAAGAAATATTATTTTGTTGTATTAACTGAAAGACTCTGTGCTGGAAAGCCCTCAGATATGGAGCTAAAAAGGGTGGTCTCCACATCCGATACTGCCCTATGCAGTATTAAACCAATTCCCAAACGGAAATCAAATGGACCACGGTTTGCTCGGTGACTACACCTTGCAGGGTTATCAAAGGAACAAAATGAATCATTAGATAATTTATTATTAGGCCGGTGACACACTGGGTCAAGTCTTGTTTTGCTTTTGTTCTGACTCACTCCTAGAAGTCTCACTTTCACTGAGCCGTCTGTCTCAAGATACCTTTGACGCCCCCTAAACTGTCAGACTTGTCTCAGTCTAGCCCGAACGCAAGTTCAACTCCTTACCTCACATTGAAACCGAGACAAAACTGGCCTGTCTCAATACGCCAACAGCCGGACTCCGAAGTAAAGACATAACAGCAAAAAAAAAAAAACCACACATAAAAATCGGTCGCCTTGGCAAAGACAATATAGATCTAATTTGGCAAAAGTAAAGAGTTGTATAATGGTGAATATACCGAAAGCTCTATTTGTCTTCCCTTTTCCAATGCTTTTGTATTGTTTCTGTATTATTTCTTAATGCAAGGATTTGCTACATACAACTGTATCTTTTTGCCATATTTTGCCATGAACAGCGACGATTCTTCAAAAACAATACACTATCACCATGTCTGAGTTCACGCCATCTGTGATGAAACGTGTTTATGTCTTCATTTCTGCACTGAAAAGGTTCTCACATAAAAGATCCACCTCTTCTTTCATTGAAAATGCTGCCACATTCACAATTATCTTTTATTTTGTGTACCATGGTGAAATTGATACCCACAGACCGACCCAAAAAAAAAAAAATGTCTTTAAATATCTGTAAGTCACAGTTTTCTGTTTGTTTGTTTGCCTTTTTTGTGGGGGGGGGGGGGGGTGGCAGGACCAGCATGTTTCTGTATACCCACAGAGTACTTATTGTGAGATAGTGAGCTTTCGTGGCTGAATCTGTTGGATGGTTGATACTGATAGATTTGATTGTTGCTACGTTTATGTCTTCCAGCTGATTTTCTTCCTCTCCTGGTCTGTCTGCTCATCTCTTTCTTTCCTCTGTTCTTCTTGTTGTTGTTTTCTACATGACAATTTCTCGACCTTCCCCCATCGCCAATGTAATCAGTTTGCAAATTTCCTTCTTTTTTATCTTTTTTTTTTTTAAATTTCTCTCCCTCTCTTGTTGTCTTTTGCCCCCGAATCTTGGGTTTCCATCTTCTCCATTCCGCATGGCACTCGAACTGACATGTTCACGCAAATTGATACATGGGGTGCTGGCCTCTGTCTATCTATCTATCTATCTATCTATCTATCTATCTATCTATCTATCTATCTATCTATCTATCTATCTATCTATCTATCTATCTATCTATCTATTTATCTATCTATCTATCTATCTATCTATCTATCTATCTATCTATCTATCTATCTATCTATCTATCTATCTATTTATCTATATATCTATCTATCTATCTATCTATCTATCTATCTATCTATCTATCTATCTATCTGTCTGTCTGTCTGCCTGTCTGCCTGTCTGCCTGTCTGCCTGTCTTTCTGTCTGTCTTTCTGTCTGTCTGTCTGTCTGTCTGTCTGTCTGTCTGTCTGTCTGTCTGTCTGTCTATCTATCTATCTGTTTGTGTGCCTGTCTATCCGTCTAGATCGATTTAATTGTGTGGACTTTACTCCCCTATAATTTCTGTATAATTTGTAAACATTCATCTTTAAATGGGAACTTCTATTTACAGCTATCCTAAATCCTACAGAAAGAGGTCTGACATGCAGATTTATAACTTTCACAATCTCTTTATCATCACCTATCAAGCAACAACTGAAAGCTTACACTGCTATTCAGATCTCATCAGCTCTATCAATTTCAAGGACTTCTCAGGCATAAAATGGACAGGTTTTTTTATGTATTGGATAGATTATCAATAACCTGAACCCAGCTTCTCTACTTGACTCACAAAGTTTTGCTTAAATTACACTCACTTCACATTCTCCCCATTTGCAATCTCTTCCCGCTTTCTTTTTTCCCTTTGAGGCCGAATCAAAATGTATGGAAGAAACGCAAGTTGATAACAAACATTTACATAAACCGGAACGCCATAAATGGAACAAGTGCATCCCTAAGCAGTTCTGAATGCAGAATTTCTAGCGAGCGCTTCCTTCCATTATCCCCACGGGAACTCAATGACCGCGCTTGCTTTCAATTATTGGGCGATTTCTGGCGTTCTGAGACTCATGTTTTAGCGGACCGGAAATTGGAAGTCCGCCATTTGCAAGTCCTTGTGGGATTTGTGACTCTCCATTGTGACAAGAAACGTTGCACCCAATGATGAACAAGAAAAACTCGTTTGTATGCGAGGTTACCCACAATGCTTTGCGTCAAACATCTCCTGACTTGTGGGGTGAGTTGATGATGATTTGAGATCGTACTGTCGATAGTTAGGTTCAGTTCATGCTTGTTTACAAGTTGCGGTAAACATTGAGAAAACGAGCGAGGAAGGAACATGACAAGTTGCCATAATCTTTGATCCTTTGATCCCACACGTCAGGAGATGTTTGAAGCGAAGCATTTTTGAAGCTGTTATGCGCCTTCTTCTGTCTGTACAGGCCCCTCTCTCTCTCCACCCCCCCCCCGTCCTCCCCCGTGTATGTCTGCCTGTGTCTCTGTAATAATAGGCATGGTCCGTGTGTATTGTTTTGTGCACTCTTTTTGACTCTCTGTCACTCTATCCCTCTCTCTCTCTCTCTCTCTCTCCTTCTCTCTCCATTTCCCTGTCTTCTCTCTTTATCTCTTTATAACCCTCTCTTTTTCTCTTTCTTTCTCTTCTCTCAATCTCTCTATCCTCTCGTTCTCTGTCTCTCTGTCTCTTTCTCTCTGTCTCTCTCTGTCTCTTTCTCTCTCTCTCTCTCTCTCTCTCTCTCTCTCTCTCTCTCTCTCTCTCTCTCTCTCTCTCTCTCCTGGTTCACTTTTCATCATTACCACTCTCTGACACTTTTTTCGTCGAGTGTTCACAACGAAATTAGCACATAACTTTTGCTTTCGGGTGTGTGGTTCCTACTCACTAAGCCAACCAGCCCTCCTCCCTCAGCTCATACTTTTCCATTCCTCTTCGACCCCTATCACTTTTATCACTAGTATTATTATTATCTTCCCTAAGTCCTCGCGATCTCACCACAACTATTGCACCGACTGGCAATTCATGCCATGCAGGAATACACATCCCACAATTCCGGAAGTGGGTCAGGGTAACAGCGGAAGTGACGATGGAAGATTATCTGAAATCGACATAAAAATGGGGAATAACTGACTGGTCCATTCGAAGTCCTGAACCCTCAGTTACATGTCTTGGCATTCAAGATGGCCTATTAACGCGGAGCCGATCCAAATTGATGTGGGATGGAGCCGCTGCCAGATAACATAAATTTATGACGGTAAAAATGTCGATCTCGCGGTGTATTGGGAGAAATAAACTATTAAACAACGAGTTGAAGCAGTCCAAAATGTCTCAGCTGGTAAATAAGTTCAGACGCACGTGCCTCTGGCAACAGAAAACTGGGACTATGGGCTCCAAAATACATACTAGAGCCATACGTTTACCATGTATATTGGAGAGCTTAAGTAAATTAAAATTTTGACGATAAGATGGCCCGAAACAATAGAATAATTCATTCTCACTAAAACTTTTTCAATTTCTCTTTGATTTTTTGTTCCTTCTTTTCCAGGTTAAAGATTTTCAATTTTCCAGCCGCCCAATTTCTACTTTAAATTGAATGACATTAAATTGTTTTTAGCAGAGCTCTTTACAGCACACGGTGGTGATAAAATTGACCTATAGCAGATACCAAAAATGCACTTCGTGAATACAAAGTTTGTTAACACAGCTGATTATCTCCGAGGTGTTTAATGTGGAAGACCCGGTACACGGAAAGCAAGAAACTGCAAGTTAAATTTGTCTTGGTCATTTAATTTCCTTTCAAATTTGATCTCTTTTTCTTTATCCCAGAGTTTTTCTTCCTCTATATACCACCCATCCCTCGGGTCTTCTATCCGTCAATGCAAAATTAAATGAGCTCATAATGTCGCCTCAAAAATCTGTGCTGAAAAATTTATAACAGGAAATCTAGGAAATTCCATTAGGCCTACTATAAAATCTAGAATCTTGAAAATGATAATGTCCAGCTTTGAGATCTTCTCCATACAACATGGATCTACCCTGGCCAGGACACTAGAGACGTCACGATTCTGGCTCTGCACCCGATTGGAATGCAAGTGTGCAGATCTTTGTTTTTCACGGATATATGGACTTGCAGTCCTGTAGGGTGCAGATTCCGAGTCTTGAAATTACCATAGTTCTGACCAGGGTAGTGTCTATATCCAGTTGTATCTGAAATGCAAGTTCATTTCGCAACACTGTATACACTTGAAGAGTAATCCGCAGAGAAAGTCTGCTCCATTTTTTTTTATTTTACACCAGTGACGACTGAGTAGAGCAGTTTCAGTTCTTTTGGAATGGTATTTCATGTTATTTCCTAGCACAGTCTCATTTTATAAGCGGTTGCATCAACATAGTTTTATCTTTCTCCCAAGACATACATTGTTGTCAAATCAGCTTTTTTAAACTCATGGGCTTAGTCTTAAGGCTGTAGGCGGTCACCGTTTGTGTTGATATTGTAAACACAGAGTGAAACAGACCAAACAGACAGCAGATATTATGATAGTAAGAATGATGGATTGGCACTATTTTTAAACTATTCCCTTACAGTGAGGACATAATACTTAAATTATGGGCAGCGTCGGACGCCAGTGAAAACAAATGTTTTTACTTCGTCATCAGATCTTCAAAATACATGACTTGTCATCTTAAACAAATTTTGCCCTGTCTTCTCCTTACATAAATTTGCTTCCAGACGGTGAGTAAACTTGAGCAATGTGGACAGGAAAAAAAAAAAAAAAGAAGAAAGAAAAAACATTCCAAGTTGTGGTTTCTTCGTCCAGCCAGTTCCCTGCGCTCATAACCGTTCCCAGTAATAAAGCTTGTATTTCCGTCTCCTGTCTACTTAGTATGCATAACTTGGCTTGAGAGCGGTGAGTACTGGCACTTCCTGACCGCTCGGGTTTTTTTGTTGTTTTTTTTTTCTGTCTTTTGGGAGTGAGTGAGTGAGTGAGTGACTTCTCTCGCAGTGTCTAGGAGGGGAGAAGAAAATGTGGACGATTGGGGGCAAAGCTCACGTCAGATCAGTGTTGCGTTATTTATAGGCTGGACGGACGGAAGGATGGACGGACCCGGGGGTCAGAAAGACAAACAGATGGATCGATGGTTAAAAGGACAAATAGATAGAGAGAGAGAGAGACAGAAAGACATACTAACGATAGACAGACGGCCAGGTAGATAGATAGATAGATAGATAGATAGATAGATAGATAGATAGATAGATAGATAGATAGATAGATAGATAGATAGATAGATAGATAGATAGATAGATAGATAGATAGATAGGCATAGATAGATAGATAGATAGATAGATAGATAGATAGATAGATAGATAGATAGATAGATAGATAGATAGATAGATAGATAGATAGATAGATAGATAGATAGATCACCAGCACAATTACATCACCACCATGCGCTCACTAACAAAAGTACCACGAAACCACTAAAATGTACTAATCAACGACTCAGTTTCGAGCAAATAAATTAACCACCGCAAGTTTAATTAACGAGGGATTTAATCTGCAAAATCCCCTGTGGCTGAATCAGAAGAAAGACCCGTACTAAGTATAAATACCTACACCATCAATGACGTGCAGTCCCCAGCAAAGTGTAGCTTAATTAACTAATGCCAGTAAAGATCACTATGTTTATAAGATGAGACCATCCCTTTGTCCTACAGGGAATTACGCACCGTTCTTCATTCAAGATTGTTTCCAATCAGTCTCTCTGGCACGCACTTAAATATTCAGGATAGAGTCGACTGGGACAGAATCGCAGTTATTTCTGTAATATTGTGTGACCTGGCAAATGTTTCGTGGTGTCTTGGGAAGGGAAGCAGGGGCGTTGGACTAAAATATAGCCCATCTCGCATGTACTAGTTTCCAGGATAAGGCGTGGCCCACAAAGTAGGCATGCTCGATTTTGACTAGTCCAGATTACAAAGCCGAATAGAGAAAATACTGAGTTATGGCCACTGGTCATATAGAGCTTAGCTCACAAAGTAAAATCAGTCCCCTAGATAGACCCTTGGGGGGCGTGGTGGCCTAGAGGCAAGGTGCTCGACTCTCATGCCGAAGGTACTGGGTTCAAATCCCGGTCGGTATAGACATGTTGGAACTTTAGAATTTTTCTCATATTTTCCTGCCCCTGATCCCATGGTAGGTAGGATCGAGCACCTAGTCTTCTCGGATAAGGTCGAAAAACTCGGAGGGTCCGTGTGCACGTTGCGCACGTTAAAGATACCTTGGCAGTTGGAAATTGAAAAGGGCAGGCCGAACAGGCCGTTGCCCGGGCAAAATTATAAAAAAAACAAACCCCAACCACAACAAGGAAATAAAGACAAGAAAAGTGAGGTGTAAATGCCAAGGGCAGCGAAACCTCATGAAATAGAGACCTAAACACACACACAAAATCAGTCCTCTAACATCAGATACTTTGGGGACAATGAATTCTTGGCGCCTCTCCCTCCGTGCACGCGTTCCATGCCCTTTGGCTTCAACCCTCCGCCCCTCCCCAAAGTCTACGATCGTGCGGCTATTACAGTGTTGACTGTCCACGATATACTGAAGACCTTGGTGTTTAAAAACATTAAGCGGCATTTTGTATGAACCATTTGGACTGTTTTATAGAGACACACAGCCTAAATCGGATTCTCGTGTCATCCCACAACTCATTTTGTTTAGAGATAAAACTCAAACGTTCAAACTTACACCGTAATTGAAAAGCGGACTTATGCTCCCCCACCCCAACCCCCTTCCAAGTTTGCTTTTCATGCCCTGGGGACATACTAGGCCCCTTCTTCGGGCCCCCTTCGAGCCCCCCTGCCACCCCCACCCCCATCCGCCCACCCCCGCTGGCCGCCAACTGATGTTGTACTGGCCATAAGATTAATGATATAGTTAGGCCTATATGTACCGTTAACTTTTCGATTATTTTTTTTTTCTGCATTGATGTCAATAAAAGTAAAGAATTCTTAACTGGATTGAATTATAAAAAGGGACAAATCACAAAGACCTTTCTAAACAAATCCCTCATAAATTTCCCCTCTGAAAATTCGCTAACGGTGTTGAATATCGTTATTTAAATTAACAGCCAATTGTGTTGATTAAATATCGTTAAATTGACATCGTATGTCACATCGCTACTAATGTGCGCGCTAACATTTTAAACATAAAATAACCGCTTAATTAAAATGAAGTTTTTACGAGATTCATTTCGAGGACAGATGACAAAATGTGCATAATATAATACAGAAAATAATACGGGGATTGAATTACAAGATTTTGTCATTTACATGATTTAGAATAGATTGATGGTGCAGTCATAATTAGTTTCTAAATTAAGATTATTTTTTTTTTATTACACCCATTGCTCTTTTGTTTTTTCCTTGAATCATCTTGTGCTTTATTTTGTATTTAATTATTACGAGTTTCATCGCGCAGAAGACAGGAATCAAGATCGTTGACTTTAAATAATGCAATGGGTCATCCATATAACACATTACATAGGCAAGATTTTGGCAATTTTGTACCCCCTGCCCCTCCCGATTATACGCTTTTGGCTTATATCATCCCCCCCCCCCCCACCCGTGTACGGGAGTTCTGCCACTCAATGTTGATTGTCTATGATGATGAAGCCTACATACTTGTCTATATGGTAAACTATCGTAACTCGACATTTTTTTTTTTAATTTGACATATTTCGCAAACTTTTAGACCTTTACAGTCTGTAGATTGTATTATAAGTTAGGAGCTAAATTGTGAAAACCACGAGTTAAATAACTTTTATTTTTTTTAATACCGTAATTATTAAGCTTGATAAAGAAAGTTATTCCGTTTTTTTTTACTTTTCCTGGAAAATTTGTAAAACCCGAGTTACAATAGTTTACCACACTGCCCTTGATTTGACTGTTTCATTAGAAATATAGCCTGCATTTGATTTTCGTATGATCCTACAACTAACTTTGTTGGAAAAAAATATATTAATGAAACCAAACTATAATTCAATATCGTGGTGGTCTAGAGGCAAGGTGCTCGCCTCTCATGCCGAAGGTTCGATCCCCGGTCGGTCCAGGCATGTTGGAATTTTTTTTCGGGGGGGGGGGGTGGGGGGGGGATTCCTGTCCCTGATCCTATGGTAGGTAGGATCGAGCATATAGTCTTCTCTGATAAGGGCGAAAAATTCAGAGGGATCGTATGCACGTTGCAATCGTTCAAGGTACCTTGCCAGTAAAAAGGCGAAAAGAAAAGGCCAAACAAGGCCCCCGCCGGGGCAAAATTCTAAAGAACAAATCCCTGCCACAGAAAACACACACACAGAAATAGGAACAAGGAAAATACAAACAAGAACGGCGAGGTGTAAATGCAAATGGCAGCGGAATTTCCTAAATTAAAGAGCTCAACATATGACCTAAGTATACCTAAGCTTCACCGACCCTCTCCTCCCATCAACATATGACCTAAGTATACCTAAGCTTCACCGACCCTCTCCTCCCATCAACATATGACCTAAGTATACCTAAGCTTCACCGACCCTCTCCTCCCATCAACATATGACCTAGGTATACCTAAGCTTCACCGACCCTCTCCTCCCATCAACATATGACCTAAGTATACCTAAGCTTCACCGACCCTCTCCTCCCATCAACATATGACCTAAGTATACCTAAGCTTCACCGACCCTCTCCTCCCATCAACATATGACCTAAGTATACCTAAGCTTCACCGACCCTCTCCTCCCATCAACATATGACCTAAGTATACCTAAGCTTCACCGACCCTCTCCTCCCATCAACATATGACCTAAGTATACCTAAGCTTCACCGACCCTCTCCTCCCATCAACATATGACCTAAGTATACCTAAGCTTCACCGACCCTCTCCTCCCATCAACATATGACCTAAGTATACCTAAGCTTCACCGACCCTCTCCTCCCATCAACATATGACCTAAGTATACCTAAGCTTCACCGACCCTCTCCTCCCATCAACATATGACCTAAGTATACCTAAGCTTCACCGACCCTCTCCTCCCATCAACATATGACCTAGGTATACCTAAGCTTCACCGACCCTCTCCTCCCATCAACATATGACCTAAGTATACCTAAGCTTCACCGACCCTCTCCTCCCATCAACATATGACCTAAGTATACCTAAGCTTCACCGACCCTCTCCTCCCATCAACATATGACCTAAGTATACCTAAGCTTCACCGACCCTCTCCTCCCATCAACATATGACCTAAGTATACCTAAGCTTCACCGACCCTCTCCTCCCATCAACATATGACCTAAGTATACCTAAGCTTCACCGACCCTCTCCTCCCATCAACATATGACCTAAGTATACCTAAGCTTCACCGACCCTCTCCTCCCATCAACATATGACCTAAGTATACCTAAGCTTCACCGACCCTCTCCTCCCATCAACATATGACCTAAGTATACCTAAGCTTCACCGACCCTCTCCTCCCATCAACATATGACCTAAGTATACCTAAGCTTCACCGACCCTCTCCTCCCATCAACATATGACCTAGGTATACCTAAGCTTCACCGACCCTCTCCTCCCATCAACATATGACCTAGGTATACCTAAGCTTCACCGACCCTCTCCTCCCATCAACATATGACCTAAGTATACCTAAGCTTCACCGACCCTCTCCTCCCATCAACATATGACCTAAGTATACCTAAGCTTCACCGACCCTCTCCTCCCATCAACATATGACCTAAGTATACCTAAGCTTCACCGACCCTCTCCTCCCATCAACATATGACCTAAGTATACCTAAGCTTCACCGACCCTCTCCTCCCATCAACATATGACCTAAGTATACCTAAGCTTCACCGACCCTCTCCTCCCATCAACATATGACCTAAGTATACCTAAGCTTCACCGACCCTCTCCTCCCATCAACATATGACCTAAGTATACCTAAGCTTCACCGACCCTCTCCTCCCATCAACATATGACCTAAGTATACCTAAGCTTCACCGACCCTCTCCTCCCATCAACATATGACCTAAGTATACCTAAGCTTCACCGACCCTCTCCTCCCATCAACATATGACCTAAGTATACCTAAGCTTCACCGACCCTCTCCTCCCATCAACATATGACCTAAGTATACCTAAGCTTCACCGACCCTCTCCTCCCATCAACATATGACCTAAGTATACCTAAGCTTCACCGACCCTCTCCTCCCATCAACATATGACCTAAGTATACCTAAGCTTCACCGACCCTCTCCTCCCATCAACATATGACCTAAGTATACCTAAGCTTCACCGACCCTCTCCTCCCATCAACATATGACCTAAGTATACCTAAGCTTCACCGACCCTCTCCTCCCATCAACATATGACCTAAGTATACCTAAGCTTCACCGACCCTCTCCTCCCATCAACATATGACCTAAGTATACCTAAGCTTCACCGACCCTCTCCTCCCATCAACATATGACCTAAGTATACCTAAGCTTCACCGACCCTCTCCTCCCATCAACATATGACCTAAGTATACCTAAGCTTCACCGACCCTCTCCTCCCATCAACATATGACCTAAGTATGCCTAAGCTTCACCGACCCTCTCCTCCCATCAACATATGACCTAGGTATACCTAAGCTTCACCGACCCTCTCCTCCCATCAACATATGACCTAAGTATACCTAAGCTTCACCGACCCTCTCCTCCCATCAACATATGACCTAAGTATACCTAAGCTTCACCGACCCTCTCCTCCCATCAACATATGACCTAAGTATACCTAAGCTTCACCGACCCTCTCCTCCCATCAACATATGACCTAAGTATACCTAAGCTTCACCGACCCTCTCCTCCCATCAACATATGACCTAAGTATACCTAAGCTTCACCGACCCTCTCCTCCCATCAACATATGACCTAAGTATACCTAAGCTTCACCGACCCTCTCCTCCCATCAACATATGACCTAAGTATACCTAAGCTTCACCGACCCTCTCCTCCCATCAACATATGACCTAAGTATACCTAAGCTTCACCGACCCTCTCCTCCCATCAACATATGACCTAAGTATACCTAAGCTTCACCGACCCTCTCCTCCCATCAACATATGACCTAAGTATACCTAAGCTTCACCGACCCTCTCCTCCCATCAACATATGACCTAAGTATACCTAAGCTTCACCGACCCTCTCCTCCCATCAACATATGACCTAAGTATACCTAAGCTTCACCGACCCTCTCCTCCCATCAACATATGACCTAAGTATACCTAAGCTTCACCGACCCTCTCCTCCCATCAACATATGACCTAAGTATACCTAAGCTTCACCGACCCTCTCCTCCCATCAACATATGACCTAAGTATACCTAAGCTTCACCGACCCTCTCCTCCCATCAACATATGACCTAAGTATACCTAAGCTTCACCGACCCTCTCCTCCCATCAACATATGACCTAAGTATACCTAAGCTTCACCGACCCTCTCCTCCCATCAACATATGACCTAAGTATGCCTAAGCTTCACCGACCCTCTCCTCCCATCAACATATGACCTAAGTATGCCTAAGCTTCACCGACCCTCTCCTCCCATCAACATATGACCTAAGTATGCCTAAGCTTCACCGACCCTCTCCTCCCATCAACATATGACCTAGGTATACCTAAGCTTCACCGACCCTCTCCTCCCATCAACATATGACCTAAGTATACCTAAGCTTCACCGACCCTCTCCTCCCATCAACATATGACCTAAGTATACCTAAGCTTCACCGACCCTCTCCTCCCATCAACATATTACCTAAGTATACCTAAGCTTCACCGACCCTCTCCTCCCATCAACATATTACCTAAGTATACCTAAGCTTCACCGACCCTCTCCTCCCATCAACATATTACCTAAGTATACCTAAGCTTCACCGACCCTCTCCTCCCATCAACATATTACCTAAGTATACCTAAGCTTCACCGACCCTCTCCTCCCATCAACATATTACCTAAGTATACCTAAGCTTCACCGACCCTCTCCTCCCATCCTACAGTAAGTTTTCACACATTGGGGGCACACCAAACACTCCCCCCTCCCACCCCCTCACACCCCTAAATCTCCCAGGGTGCGTACTTTAAGGATACCCCCACCCCACCCCCCTGTTGCATGGATGGGACAAATCCACAGAGCAGCATGTGCCTAGCAAAAAAGCAATCACTATCAGTGTGGTTCAGAGATATCATAGTCTAACTGGTGTTGGTTGGTCCAGGCGGATTTCTGGGGACATAAATTGGGTTCTTGGGCTCTCTCTGGGGATCGATATCGTGCATACCAGGAGATGGTGAGGGGATTATGTCCACAGACAGGGCTGGGCAGCAAGGGGAGTGAAATCTTTAAATGTGTTAAGACAAACTCGATTGTCTCCCATGTTAAAAAGCTGAACTTCGAATGATGCTGAGCTTCGTCCAGGGTATGAAAGTAAATAATTATTAATCCATGGAGTGTCCTTATTTCCTTCTTCTTTTCATTTTCATTTATAAAGTTAAACAGCCTAGTCAAAATGTGGCAAAAAGAAGAAGCTGTGTGTATTAAAGCCCCGCATAAGAAATAATACAGATATGAATGATACAATAAAACGCATTTGTATCGTTTCTATATTACATGTATATTACACGAGGCTTTGCTATATAATTATAAACAACTTCTTCTTTTTTGCAACATTTCGACTTTGCTTCAAGCCTTGTTGAGACCCGCCACAGATTTTTTTTATTTCGTCAATATTTATAACACCCGCGGTTCTTTCATTCTCACAGTTTCCATGACAGCATTGTATTCTTGACCGCTCATTAGGAACCTTATCATAATAGTTTCGGGGGAACTGCGTTATCGTTGACACAATAAAGCACACACACACACACACACACACAAAAAACCAACCTGAAAACTGCGGTCAGGATAAATTTCAAGTTGTTGGAGCCTAAAATCTTATCATTATTGAAAAAGTAGTTCCTTCCTTCCAATGTTGTTGTTAACAACTTCGTGTCTTTCTTCCCCAATTTGCATAATTGGTATTTTGCAGGTCGGTACTTGTTCATGGTTTCTCCAATGAAACAGATGATATTTATATATTTTCATGATCATATTATTATTATTAGTACAATGAAGTATAATTATATGAAGTATGACACAAAGTCATGCTCTAAGCGAAATGAAGTAGGCCTACCTAGAGGTCGCTATGAGATCCGACAAAGTTCTACTGAAAAACAAACAAAAAAATATACAGAAGAGAAAAGCAGCTCCGAAACTTGATCCAAAGGCAAGGCTGCTACAAGCGAAGGAAAGTCAATACAGATCACCGCTTTCAATGTTTTAGTTTGACCGTTGCAAAAACTGAAGGTTTAAAATATTCTGTTCCTTGATTCTAGATACGAACACCGCAGTACGAACGTACTTCAAAACGTTATTTTCGTTCACTGTTCATTTTCTTATAGTGCTTAACGTAAATTGACATGAGAGGCTACCCCAGTGGTCATCGTGACGAGGAATATGTCTACGTCCACCTTTTGTCCACTTCCCTGGCCCCAAACCACCATATATCCCAGGAGAGTAATGTAGCAAATAGCTGGAGTGCGGCACACGTCATTTCCGGGTGACTAGAGAGTCAGAAACCACAATTTACGTCCAATACCGCTATTCTCCCTATTTCTCCTTCTTCACTTCTATTTACTCTACTTTTCCAATTCCGCCACTAGCTAGAAATACCATTCTGGGCGAAGTACATTTACAACTTACATTATCGGAATCTACGAAACGGCACGTCCGTGGCTTAAATCACGGCGGGACTTCCAGCCGAGAAAGCGATAACCCCTCGAGACCAAGCAGGGCATTAAAGTGATTGAAAGTTTGGACAGCCGTGGGCGGCCAATCGATTACCAGAAGCGGCCAGTTTGGCGGGAAATTGAACCCCCCTTGACGTGCGCAAACACAGGTCTGCACACTGCAAGGTCGCCTCCCGTTGGGCTGACTAAAGAAGAGCTTTTCCCTGAAATTAATTTCATTCCAGCTAACATTTGGACACGGAGATGGAATTATGAATATTTTTCATTACAGATATGGCCTTAAAGATAGGCCTCTCGAGAGTGTTTGGGAAATAAAGTCCAGGCTAAATTATATTGGGTTATTTACAATATCTCGCGATCTCTCCTTCCACGAGACTTGGAATTCTCAAGGGCCCGCAATGAAAATGATTTAGCTAGTCAAGTGGATAGGTTTGGTCAGCGGCAATAACTGAAGATATACATCAATTTGGGCTGGTGATGGGGAAAACTAAAGATCGCGGGAGATAAAAATGTGGTCTGTGAGAGCTGCAGTTCTGGAGTAAAGGGGATCTGGGGATGTCCAAATTTGGACTCGCCTGACCAGTTCGTTTCACAAAATGGGAAATTACCTAGCTGCCATCTTACCGTGACGAATCTGAGGCTAAAAGAAATGACGACCTCTGAAATGTTCTCCGGAATTATCGCCACTCAGACCTTACCTACCACGCCTGGAGAGATTGAGAGATTTATGGAAATTCTACGGGCTAGTGATATATTTTGTCCATTTAATAAATTATTTCCCAAATCTGGAGTACAAAGTAATCGATCATGTACTATGAGGGCTGGGTAATGGAAAACTGGATGAACTTAGCGTTCATGAAATCGTGCCAAACCTATCATTTTATCAAGTTGCACAAAGGCGGAACGGTCATTGATAGACAAAGTAAATATTTCTGCACTGCTGGTTCACGAATACTTTGTTTGCCGCCTTTAGAAGAGTTGATTTTACAGATTAGAGATCGTTTGCTGAAAATGTGTTTGCAGAGTTGCTGTTCATTTCCTGTCTGAATGAATGTTTAAAGAATCTCGAGTTTCCTTTTTAGTTGATATTACTTATGCATGGGTTTAATACAATGGCATTATTTACAACAGTACTCCACTCTGCGAGACATGTTCAGCACTAATATTTCCCATGTGCGTGACACTTTTCGAGAAAGTCGATGTTAATCGCGCTCATTCTAAAAAGAAGACGTACTACTCTTCTTAGTGTTCGCGGCTGTGTAATTGGGTTTTCTAAATTAAACATTCGTCCCCGATAACCGTACTTTCTCTGATACCGCCCTTCACCTACCCACAGGGCCTGCTGCTAAAATTCTGTATTGTTATCAATTCTGTTGTATGTTTTGGCGTGGCCAGCATTTTTTAAATGTCGGAGATTTTATTTTCCTTCGTAATCTCCCTTGCTCGTTATGAATTTTGACAGGTTGAGAAATAATAAGAAAAATGAGAATAATATACATTCGTCTAAACGAACCCACTGCCGATATGCATTTTTTTTAAAAACTCTTTCTTCATGGTTTTCAGGTTTACTGTTGCTATTGTTGTTGTTGTTTTTTTAACCTGAAGAAGGCCCCAGGTACATCTTGTGCGTTGCGTTATTTGTGGATTTTCTTTAGTTCATTTTTAGTTTTGGTTTCTAGAATTTTTAACTGTCTTTGTGTATTGTTGTTTTTCAATGCTGACGCTAGCCTTAAGGAATTGCAGTTCATTCTTCTGCCTGCCTGTTTGCCTGCCTGCCTGCCTGTCTGTCTGTCTGTCTGTCTCTCTCTCTCTCTTCTTCTCCTTCTTCTTCCACATTTCAACTTACTGTATTTCTGGCCCCTCTGGTTAAGATTTTTAAAAAACCACGGCAACCATTTGTAATGAATTTGACACGATAACTGATAAGACAATGTGAAATATCAAGAAAAAAAAATGCATTGACACGCAAGAAACATCCTGAAAGTGAAAATTGATTTTCCAACTGATAACCCTTTAAATCAGCCTTGCGTGAGTGAAAGACAGAACATGACCGTGTGCACTGCTCTTTCATTTCTGTCCTTCCACAAACACCATCTGTCATCATCAGTTAGCGCTACACCTCTGGCCGGAGAAATCAATAGCGTAGACACCCTTGGTTTTGTGTTGTGTGAGATGTTCACTCGTTTTATAAGCCATCACAGGCGATGGGTGACAAATCTGCCCTGCTCTTAGAGTAAAGAGATTTGTCATTGTGTGTGTGTGTGTGCGGGGGGGGGGGGGGGAAGAATCCAGAATGTACGTACCCTCGAAAAAGGGGCCGGGGTCTCCCCAGCATATGAATGGCTCACACGGGGCAGGGACGTACGGGGGTGGGGTGAGGGGCTCTTGGGATCGCAGATGTGGTTTCAATATTTTTAGTCATGACCCTAAAAGTTCGGTTTTATTTGTTCCTTTGTTGTTGTTTTTTCAACAAAGTAAGCTGTAGGATTATAATATGAAAATGGAATCTTAAAGGGTATGTTTCTAACGAAGCAGTTAAGTAGTTTGTGCACGGTGGTACAGTAAAGTTTGAGAACACCAAGGCCCTATCATAGACAACAGAAAATGTAATGGCTCTAGGCCCGTAAGGGGTTGGGCAGGGAGGGTGAAGCCAAGACTATGAAAAGCATACAATCTTGATGGGACGGGGAACAGCCAAAATGAAGCGTAGGTACGCTATTCGGGGACTGAATAGAGTACCAGGAAATGGAAAAAATAAAACTTTATTAAATTGTCAGAATAAAGGCCAAGGGTCCAAGGGGTCACCTAAGTCCCCTCGCGGGGTCCAGGACAGCTCCCAAGTGGGGGACCCCGAAAACTGGATCTTAGGCATTTCACAAGCTAAATTGAGCCACCTCAGCCACTCATATTTATACCGCCTATTTCCATAAAGCGTATTCTCGGGGCTTTCCCTTGACGTCGTTTCACTTAGTGAACAGGCGCGTTTTCTAAAAGTCGCTCCTTCTGTTTTTATTATAAGTATTCCCATATAAGAGTATTTTTTGATATAATACAGTATACTTTTCGGGGGAAAAGAAAACTCGTCCGTCAGAAACACGCACAGAAGAAACACGTTTCAAAGGAACAGGCTTTTATCCGAAGTACAGGATTAAGCTTAAATTTAAGAATAGAAGTAAGACGCACGTTCCCCTGACCCATAATTTAAATGCCGGAATTCCGATTTTCTTTTGAACACGATCCACCTTTGTTAATGTAAGGCCCCTTGCCGCAGATTACATTTGCTCATATAACACATCAGTTAAGATAATATGACTATTCAATAGCCCAACAATCAAAGCTACCAGAAACGATAAGATGAGACACTCCCTTTTTCATGCACACAGTTTGTGTGCTGATTTGGGGGCCGGGCCCATGGCGCACAGCATGAAAAGAATGCTGGATATAATGATAAATTAATGATGCTAATTTGTTACTAGCAAACAACATAATACAATGTATACTGCTGACATTCAGATTTGCGACAGATCTCACAGTTTGCTGTAGATTATATATTAACTATTACTGCGCTGAATCTCATCACCACATGGAACATTTGTGTTTTACATGTCCTCGCCCGCTGCCTCTATATCGATGACATTCCATGCATGTTATTCGGTACTAATGATGATCTCGTGGCATTTGGGGGGTTACGTCACCAAAGAGCTATTATCCAATGTCCCCCCCCCCCCTCACCCTGGCGCAGGCTTAAGCGTGGCATGGCATGGCAGCCATTTCATAGTACATGTACATGCACATAGTCAGGGCCAGACCTGAAATTTTACGAGGATGTTGACTGCAATGGGCCGGATCCTGTCATCTAATAATTCTGATATCAAAGCCTTCTATTAATGACACCGGTGGTTGGTGAGAGCTTGTGGTAGGGTTTCCTTCTGTCCCATCATTTTGCTACCTTCTGTCTGTCGTCTTGCTTCTCCCCAGCGCAGTATGGCCGTTATCGTGCCAAGGTGCCTTCTCCAAACTCGGACTTATTTGAATGGTGGTTTTTGCAGAATGTTGGGGTGTAGATTGTCAGGGTTAGGATTTGAATTGCCGTGCTGGGTCACGCTTTGTTTATTTCATGGCATCATTGATTTTGGCCAGTGCAAACGTCCTTGAACTATTCCCGTGGACAGTTTGTTTTTGAAACGCTTTTTCTTAGAGATGGAAAGAAAGTGGGGCAAGATAGAACGAATGGATAAATTAACAGTGACGGTGCAGTTTTCGACCCCGTGGTTTGGGTGTACTTTAGCAAGGGAAGACGGGGCGAATAAGGAGTGAATAAATTCGTACATAAAACGTAGAGGGTGGAGAGACTTTGCGAAAGCTTTTGACATAGTAATTTAACTTTGTCTGTTACTATTAATAGACTGCGAGCTGAGCTCGAAATGGATGCACCAATCAAATTTGAGCAGTTGGCTGGGGTTGCAGAAGATATAAGCGAAGCCATCTTTGGGTTTACTCCACTCCATGCAGGTCCTTTCCACCTGCGAGGGCGTCGGCTTAAGATTCGGCCTGAGAGAATCATGAGACTGTTAAAGACATGTCTATGTCCTTGATAGACAATGAAATTACCCACAGCTATTTTCTCCAGTTCCCTGATATCGTTTCAGGGAACCAATCGTAAGTTTTGAGACAGTGCGTCGACGATGACGTGAATCTGACCCTAATTTTCCAGTAGAAGTGCTACCAAAGGATGCAAGACTATAATGTTTTTACTTGCCATTAAGATCTAGACTGAGTGACTGATATACACATTTGTAAATTGTAATTTGATGTGTCTGGATGAGGCTGGGGATTGCCAGCCCATCCTAGAGCAGATCTAGATCTATCTTAACTACGTCAGTGTGTCTTGACGGTTTGATCCTTTATAAGCTATTACTGAGTTAATATTGTCGTCTGAGACATAAGAATATTATTTGTGAGATAGTAGGCAGATTATATTTCTGAAGATAAATAATTACTAGGTAAACTGTGAATGAGTCAGAATGATATGGATTTTCTAATCTTTTAAGAATCTAGAGGAGACTTCTAGTTATGTATTATAGTATTTTCATTTGATGCTGCTGATGTTGTCTTTTTAATATGTAAGATAGACGAAATTGTTAGGAATTTTAAGTAATAAATTTGTGGCCCTACAAGGTCCTTGATATAACTTACTCGAAATTGTTATTAGTGTATGTGGCATGGTATGGCAGAGTAATTTTGTAAAACCTCTCGATATTTACTAAATGCAGTCGAACACCTAAATTCCATAATATACTTCCCCGTAACATTTGAGGGCATACCCCAAATCCGTAACACTGGAGAGGGACCCTTAAAGAACTTAATAACGCCATGCCATAGATAAATTATTTAAAACCTATTGTATTTTTATTCCATTATTTGATATTGTATCTTGTAATAGTATGTTTTCAGGTCCTATTTATTATCGATTTTAGGCAATTTCTATTAATTTAATATTGTTTCAATTTCATATGGTGAATTCAACATCCCATTGACCCGTGGACACCGGCGAGGGAACCCTTTCATCATCCAGATCTACCTCAGACGGAAATACAGTTTTTTGGGTTTGGAGCTGTGGATTAAGGATACATACCATCTGAATTCCTCAAAAAGAAAGATAAGTGATCCATCTAACTAACAGTCTTGAGGAGGGCGACGTACTTTCCGCTCTGTGTGTGTTTTCCAGGCCATTTTACTTTTTACTATATGTTTAGTTTAAGTGCGGGAGGTTGGTTGGGATCATAGTTTAGCATATCTTCTTTGCCATTACGAAGGATATTGGAGTGCCTTGGTGGCTATTTATAATAACTCGGGGGGATTTGCTTCACTGTGAATAGTTCTTTTAGGGATCCATTATTCGTATAGACTGTGGCGTTTCTTTTACTTCCTCCCTTTCTTTAGGAAGATGTCTCTCCTGTCTTTTTCTTAAACTTTCTGTAATATAAGTTAGGACTTGTAGGGTCTGTTATCGTTCGTTTTACTTGTCAGTATACGTCCTGTTTATTGTATTTCTTTTTGCTTATTATAAACTTTAAACTAGTATACTAATATTGCTATGATTTACAATATTTGCCTGAAGTATTTCACGTGCTAAAACCACGTTGAATTATAATCTGGATTATTGACATTAAGTGAATTATTAGAACCCGTGCAGTTAATACTGCCAGTTCTGGGTTAGTGTGATATAACCGATCTCGTTTTAACATTGACGAGCCCCCGAGAGGGCAGTACTAGGCTGCTTAGGGAAGTGACTTTTTTTTTTTTTGAGTAGGGATATGTGGTGAATATTGGTGTTATTTTCGGCTGTGCGGCCGCCCGAGGAGCAAAGAGTTTATTGTCTCATGGGACTTGTTCGTATCAGTATTGAGGTAATGTCATTATAAAAGACACGTTGTATATTGAGAAGAGAGAGATATTGCTGATTCGTCGCGTTGAGAGAGAGATATATTTTTGCAGTGGTAACAGAGGACACTGCGTGTTCGCGTTTTTGAGAGTTTTTGCAGTGGTAACAGAGGACACTGCGTGGTCGCGTTTTAAGTTGTCGAGAAGAGTCGATTTTTTTTTATACCGATTATGTCTTAGGCTGTCCGCGTTCCGTGGACCAGCTAACGTAATACTAGATATGACTATATACCGAGATGACTGTGACACTTGACGTGTGCATGGCTTGCGTAAAACGCATTTAATTAACTAGCTATCGCCTCGTGCCATCTCATCTATACCGGATTTGATACGGAGATTAAATAAATTAAATCATATTCTAATTAAATTGAGAAAGTTCTATACTATTGTTGCATTTAAGGCAGCACCACGCGAGTTTGAAATGTAAACGTTAAGCTAATTAACTTTTCGCCGTTTTTATTTCGGCTTCATTATACGGAAATCCGTTGTAAAAAGTAAGACAGACCAAAATTTTCATTACTCTATTACAGAGTCTGTCTTGTATTGGAGTTGGATAGTGCTTGTCCCCCTCAATTCTAGACGGTGGATGGATTCACATTTATCTTGTTCATTACTTTATGAACCATTTTTACAATCCTTTTTTGTGAATATCCTTTTTCCACCAGCGTCATTCCTGACTGTGACCTGAACTTCTGGCAAACCCGACGCCCTTGTCAGCGGGTCAATGAGATAGAGACATGGCAAACCAAGCTACCAGAGCTACTGCTGCCATTGGATACCACAGTATTTTAATTAACAATATATTGTGTGTGAATGTGTATATAAGCAGCAATTGTGTGTGTTGACTAAATAATTATGAGCCTATTCCTTCAGTAAGGCTTCATTATTTGATAATAGTTATACTTTAATCCAGCAGTATACAGTGATATACTTATTATTATTATAGATGTTTCTGAGAATTTTGATTGTGTGCAGTAAGAGTGTTTAAATAGAATAAATTCTATAGAACGTGGCATCAATAATTGTATGCTTTTTGTCCATCCAATATGCACGTTCTTAGTTAGATTTTTCTTCTCAAGCTTAAGGCTCATCTTTCTACAGTACTACTTAAGCCCCTACCACAATAACTTTGGGATTTCTTGGATCTTATCGTGTAAATTTTTCTTAAAATTTTCACTGGGGTGGGGGATATGTCAGGGTTAGGATTTGAATTGCCGTGCTGGGTCACGCTTTGTTTATTTCATGGCATCATTGATTTTGGCCAGTGCAAACGTCCTTGAACTATTCCCGTGGACAGTTTGTTTTTGAAACGCTTTTTCTTAGAGATGGAAAGAAAGTGGGGCAAGATAGAACGAATGGATAAATTAACAGTGACGGTGCAGTTTTCGACCCCGTGGTTTGGGTGTACTTTAGCAAGGGAAGACGGGGCGAATAAGGAGTGAATAAATTCGTACATAAAACGTAGAGGGTGGAGAGACTTTGCGAAAGCTTTTGACATAGTAATTTAACTTTGTCTGTTACTATTAATAGACTGCGAGCTGAGCTCGAAATGGATGCACCAATCAAATTTGAGCAGTTGGCTGGGGTTGCAGAAGATATAAGCGAAGCCATCTTTGGGTTTACTCCACTCCATGCAGGTCCTTTCCACCTGCGAGGGCGTCGGCTTAAGATTCGGCCTGAGAGAATCATGAGACTGTTAAAGACATGTCTATGTCCTTGATAGACAATGAAATTACCCACAGCTATTTTCTCCAGTTCCCTGATATCGTTTCAGGGAACCAATCGTAAGTTTTGAGACAGTGCGTCGACGATGACGTGAATCTGACCCTAATTTTCCAGTAGAAGTGCTACCAAAGGATGCAAGACTATAATGTTTTTACTTGCCATTAAGATCTAGACTGAGTGACTGATATACACATTTGTAAATTGTAATTTGATGTGTCTGGATGAGGCTGGGGATTGCCAGCCCATCCTAGAGCAGATCTAGATCTATCTTAACTACGTCAGTGTGTCTTGACGGTTTGATCCTTTATAAGCTATTACTGAGTTAATATTGTCGTCTGAGACATAAGAATATTATTTGTGAGATAGTAGGCAGATTATATTTCTGAAGATAAATAATTACTAGGTAAACTGTGAATGAGTCAGAATGATATGGATTTTCTAATCTTTTAAGAATCTAGAGGAGACTTCTAGTTATGTATTATAGTATTTTCATTTGATGCTGCTGATGTTGTCTTTTTAATATGTAAGATAGACGAAATTGTTAGGAATTTTAAGTAATAAATTTGTGGCCCTACAAGGTCCTTGATATAACTTACTCGAAATTGTTATTAGTGTATGTGGCATGGTATGGCAGAGTAATTTTGTAAAACCTCACGATATTTATTAAATGCAGTCGAACACCTAAATTCCATAATATACTTCCCCGTAACATTTGAGGGCATACCCCAAATCCGTAACATAGATGTTATATACATAGCCAAGAGCCCGGCCTGTAAAGTTATTTTCAATCAACCACCGGGGCCGACCAAAACTGCTCTCCCCCCTTTCCCCAACATACCGCCATGAACCACAGCCAATGCGGTTCAAACACTTTTCTCTCCCTTGAAAAGAAAAAAAAAACTGCCCCATGCAATGCAAAGACAGAAAACGCCATCCACCCTCCCAAAAATAAAGTAATTACCACATTTCCCCCTCCTCCTCACATCATATTTCACACAAACAACATCGACAAGAAACCTAATCCTCCCTCTCCATCCTCCCCCGTTTTTCCAATAAGAGAAAGGCTATCAAGGGAGTGCAGATCCTCTGCCTCACTTCTTTGGAAAGAGAGAGAGAGATGGCAGAAACAGAGAAAGACAGAGAGACAGGAGAGATCAATGAGGGGGGGGGGGGGGGTCAGAGAGAGACAGGGCGAAAGAGTCCAATAAAGAGCTTATCAATATCCAAACAATCGTACAAAATAACATCCAACAGACAGACTGAACTGAACAACGACAGGGCCAACTTTCTTTAGAAGCTGAAACCGTCCTTGGCTTCAATGTAAACCTTTTCTTCACCTCCCATAACGCTCATCCTCTATCAAACTTGTCCCCGTCCACCAGATATATATATACAGCCAGCCAGCCAGCAATCCTACGTCTGTCCACCATAGATTTCCGCAGAATTGGTGAGATTACCATGGACTAAGTTTTGATTGCAAAAGTGGAACTAACATAAATAACAATCTGTAAGTTTCAAAACAACAAAAAAACAAACAAGAAACAGTCCTGTTGTTCAGCTCGGCTCAGTCTAATCACAATATCAAATATACAAAAACTTAGCTGACATCAAACTGACGTCAGCACGATGTCGTAACCTGCAGATCCACGTAGGAAAGAAGTTTTATTTATGTGCAAACTTGACGTCATTCCTACGTGTCAGATTTCCACAGGGCTGCTGGATGGAGGATTCCTAAGGCGATTCCTAATGCGACCTGCTGTCCTGTCTTAGTTCCATGTGCCCCTTAACTCTGTAGGGGTTTGTGTCTCCCTTCACTCACCTTGGCCACAACACAACAGAACATTGCCCTAGTGCAACAAAACACACAATGATCTACAATTTCTTCCAATGATCAGCAGTTTTATTTGGAATAATAATATCGAACTTCATCAAGGCATGGAGAGTTTATAAGAGGTAAATAGATTTATTGTGATAAAGCATAATAATAATAATAATATAGTTTTTATGATGAACTTTGAATGTGAAATGGTTTGTTCTCCAACCAGATACCTCTGCTATCACTCCAAGTAGCAATCTCTAGCAAGCTCAGAAATACAAATAACACTATGTACATGCTGCTTGTGGCATTGTAAACAACAACCTTTATGTGAGCTAGTCTTATAAACAGTCTAATAAAGAGATAAAAATCAAGAGCTAAGATAAAAGGTAAGGACACCTCCAACCAAAACAGTGAAATCAAACAGTAATTTGTCTATATTACATTAAGTGTCTGTTCAATACCAGGGTCTATGGCTGTCTCTGTTTTCAATTCAATATTTCAATATCCAGCTTGAGTTTTTGTGCTGCTTTTTCTCAGCATGAGATCTGCATCATGAAGATCTCTAATAACCTATTAGTATTAGTCATTATGAATCTGCCTTATCAAGTCTGTTCAGAACACCAGGAGAGGGGCAAACTTTTATACCTACACTTTGACATCACATCTGAATTCTGGTCTATTACGGGTCAAAACTATAATGAACTTTTTCAAAGCAAAAACTAAGAGAACATTTATCCAACAGCAAGATACCACAGAACTCCATGACTATCATAAGTATGAAAACACTGAGCTAGCTATATGTTGCCACAAATAATCTAAGTTTTGATTGCAAAAGTGGAACTAACATTAATAACAATCTGTCAGATTCAAATTAAAACGATGAAAAAAAAAACCCACAAATGGTCCTGTTGTTCAGCTCGGCTCAGTCTATCTACAGAACTATGAGATATTGACAAACAACTATGTAGTTTTCTAAGCACAAGGCAATATCAAATATACAAAAACTCCTTTCGTGTGGAGCCTGAGCCATGATTAAATTTTATACTTGCAGCAGGTATGTTTCATTGTTTTGACATAAATTTTGTAGATTTATGTTTCAATGTCCAGGGTGTAGTTGCTTTCATAGTTCAAACACAACTTACACATGTGAAAGCTGATCTTCACTGTGTTTAACTAGTGCTAGTCTCTCTTCAACAAGGATAGTGATAATGAGTAAAACTTTTAAAATTTATCACGCAATAACTTTTGACATTATGTGGGGGAAACTGTAACAAAATCAATTTTCATAACAGGAAAGGAGTTTTTCCTAAACTGGCACTAATATGACTGGCTGGAGCCAACTTTTCTACATCTATCACAATTATTCAATATAATACACAAAAGCAAAACTGGACATGATAAAGTTCACGAGCTTTTGTCTCTACTGTATACTTTTACAATCCATTCCCAAGGACTTGTTAGACAAAGGGAATAGGAGGCTATGATACAGAATTGAAAGCCACATGATAAACTGTCGGAACTCACTTTTTTTTTTAAATTGATATTTACATGTATTTGACATGCTTGTAGTCCTTCACAGAAATAGTGCTGTTGTTTATTTCTGATATTGCAAATATTGTCTGGTAACGAAAGTTATTCAGTGTTTTGCTTTCCCTGAAAATTCTGTAAAAACTGAGTTACGATAGCTTATCACACAGGCGTTGAAATTATAACAATGTTGTAGCAAGCAATCTACATTACATCACCATACATGATTATTCAGGACAGATGAAGAAATTGACAATGTCAAGGCCTTGGAAAACATACTGAGCTTTCATCTCTTTCCTGTTACACCACTCAATTAGTGAGTTTGACAGATAATTACAACATGGAATCTGAACTAATGCCAGACTTGCAGGGATTCCGTGTGACACAGACAATTATGTCCATTTCCCTAAGCATGACATGAGCAGAAAAAAATTCCACACTGAAAGGCCTAGGGGGAAAAGGACGGCTGTAAAAGAGAGCACCTATATAGCTGCATCATTACGACAGAACAGTGTTTATGTGAGGCACATACATGTACACTTGACATGACTATGATCTTTTTAATTCCTCAACTCCATCATTCTGACTAACACAAAATACAACTGAAAACAAGAAGAGTGTTCAAGTTCAAACCAAATACAGTTGAAAAAAAAACATCAAAGTTTCTACTTGGGCTGTGTAATTTTTTTTTTCCCTTTGCCCAGGAAAGTCAATGTATTACTGTTTCCATCCAGTCATTGTCCTAAGAGGCTTAATTCTACACAATTCTTTTTTTTCCCAAGGCCTTAGTAGAATCAAAGCTACCAGAAACGATAAGATGAGACACTTCCTTTTTCATATACACAGTTTGTGTGCTGATTGGGGGCCGAGCCCATGGCGCACAGCATGAAAAGAATGCTGGATATAATTATACATTAATGATGCTGATTTCTTACAGTGCTATTGCGACTAAAAAAAAAATAAATTAGTCCAAGTTTTCCCACAGCAATTGAAGTTAATTACAAAATATATCAAATGAGGTCAATCAAGGCCTACAGAGATAGCTGACCACTGCATTGTTCATGACTTCAGCACATCGCCACCTAGTGGTCGTACGAAATCTGTGCACGCTGTCTCATCTTATTGTCTCTAGTATCTTTGGCACAATGCAACAAGTAGCCCTGAGATCTGAGTCTTGACAAACGAGCTCATCAAGCATTTTATACTTGCAGCAGGTATGTTTCATTGTTTTGACATAAATTTTGTTGATTTATGTTTCAACGTTCAGGGTGTAGTTGCTTTATCATAAATTAAATTATCTTTGAACTCAAACATTGCCCTCTATTCCTGTTACTGTGCTACTGACATCTATATATGTACCTGGGAGCCTATGTGTATTTCTTATCCATTTAAGTGTCAAGTTAATTTGTCCATGCATGGTGACAACAACCACATACCTGTAGCGTTACAAAAAAAAACAACAAAAAATGAACTTTCAACAGGTTTAACTGCACAGTACTGACACATTCATTGCATAAAGGAAAGTCGATTTCATCAAAACGAGTTCATAAATGTATGAAACTGTATGGAAGCTGGTTAATGCCTGTCAAAAACGAAAAACTATTTGTCGATTTGATTACTAAAATACTAAATGCAAAGCTGGGTCTGAGGTCTTCATGTCTAAAACTGGAAGACAAAGAGACGATAAGAAACACTCTTGATGTGAAATTCCTAAATTCTCTCCCATACAAATCCAAATTTTTCCTGACCACTTCGCAGACATCTCATGCCATTTCTACCTAAACTCGATCACTGTAAATTCCTTGTGTCAAAAATGTCTCTATTGTGGGCTTAATATTAAAACATTACTATGTACCATCATCTTGATGAACATAATATCCCAAAGTTTTGGCATGACAGACTACTGAGAAACTTACTGCCTCTCCACTACCCTTTAAGTCATAAAGAAGGGTGGACCCAATTTCTCTATCTCACCAGTGATAAAAAACACAAGTTCATTTTCCATCCCTGAAACTCTGAGGAAGAGAGCTGCTTTCACCTTCTGAAATCATGCTCACGTGACTGCTGTGGTGTTGGTAAGTTTCCTTGTCTTCCCCATGAACAATTACTTTTATCACAAAGTTTTTCTTCTGTTTTCACTACAATATACTCTGAGATAAAATTATGTGGCATTGTCTTTCTTACAGGAAATATGAAAATAAAATAAATTTTATTCAGATATATTATGTATTTCAACCCAGTTCATTGTCCACTGCTTCATAACCCGATGCATATAATTTCACAATCAGCTCATTCTACACAAACCCATTCACTCCATTATATATGATGAAATAATTTGCATATCTAGAAATGTAGTGTCTGCAAATTTGAAAACTTGACATTGACTTATAAACAATTTTCTTTAAGACAACTTGGACCAAACAAAGATAAACACAGAGTATGTACATCAACTATCTCGAATAACATAGAATATTGAAATACACCAACTTTAAGAATGCAGGGTTTCAAAACTATTTCTCGTGTCCACAACATTCCACTGGCACATTGTCTCGTAAGCTACATCCTTACTGTCCATAGTTTTATCACCTGAAATCATTCATAAAATGAATGAACTCACTGCACAGTTCATCATAATCATACCTCCACATAAGACAACATTGGTGTCACAAAATCTAACACGTTGTTATTTGGTCACCATTAAAAAAAAAACAAGATCATTTCTGTTATTGCTTTGTTCCATTCACAATAAAACGAAAGATTGAACATTGCTTTTGATGTGAGAGTTGGTTCTATGACATTCTAAGTGCTGCTGAAAGCCTGGCGTATGTCAGTTGCCTTATCTTAGTATCCTATGAGAATTTTCCCAAATGACATCTAGTAAAGTTGCACAGTAAACTGCTACACATTCACCCTCAGTTCCTAACCTAGGCAACAGCCTATCGCCAATGAAAACACATTTTTTTTTTCCCAATTGCAAAGAAGAAAATCTACTCATTTAAAATTTACTTGGTACTTATCATTCATTCATTACCGGGGTAAGTTTTTCTAAGTGACATTGGACCACATTTAGTTTTAATAGCAGAACTCCAAATTTGTTATTAAAAGAACTTCAAAAGATCCATCCTCACATCTTTCACAGAGAAGAGTCGAAACCCTTCCTGATCTTCATAAGTAGATTGGCAACTGCGAAAAGTCAACAAAACAGTCTTACAACTCTGTTATTGCTAAGCCCAATGATTCAACCAGTTCTTATACTGTACACAGTCACTTGTTATTCTGACAACTCCAGTTTTAAGCACTCGCTCCTTCACAAGTTTATACCATTCATTTACTTATTTACACTGTTTCAATACAGATTCTGCATTTTGTTTTGTACAAAACATACCAATATGAAATGAATACATAAGGAAATTATATTCATGTAAACGGCAATGTTATTTTTCCTCTTAAGTGAGATAGGAGAATATACTTATCCATTGACATAGGTATAACAAAATTTGAAGAAAAAAAAATTGCTGATCCAGGAGGAATGAATAGCGTGCATATAAAATAAATGTGTGACAATCATGGTTTGTAAAAAATACACATGGACACTTTGCTAATGACTGCAAATTAATTACAGAGTTACATCTTGGATAAATCATGGTTTTGGTCTTTGCTCAGTGGATGGGTGAATAAAGTTGTTGGATCTGGGATGATAAGGTACAAGTTTACAATTTGCACACTAGAAATGAAAAGACAAACATAAAATTAAAAAAAAAAATTTTAATTTTAAAAAATTCCATTCAAATATGCCTTTCTGATATGTTTTTACTGACAAAATAATGTCTTAAGTAAAAGCAAAATAACAATCAGGGTTACAATTAAAGAACAGTGCTCTGATTTTCTGCCAACACCAGGGCCTGGTTGTCGAACTGCTGAATGAAATTACAATGAACAACATCTGGAGCACTGAGTGAAATAAATATTTATGAAGAGCTCAGATCCTGATCAAGATCTTGGGTTTAAAATTGTAAACCCAGACATGTAAGATTTAACCAATGGTCATGATCACTGTATAGACATAAGAACCGTCAATTTTATGAACTGATAATAACATCCATAATTCCTTGTGGATTTGTAAATAATGGTTCCTTTGTCATACTTTATTGCAGAATGTTTAGACCTCAGTTAACATTAGCTCTCGTGCAATAATTCCCTTCCAATATTTCAATTTAATCAAAATATCTAGCACATACTGTGAACCCATCTTTCATTTAATCAATAGACAAAACCTGATAGAAAACAAGTCTTATTTTGACAGAAAATGATCAGCCTATAATGTTGCTTTGAAATTACTCTTGTCAAGATTGTAGGTAAAGGGAGAAAACTCCTGGAAAATGTCCCAGGATCATACGAAGAAATCAATTATGATTATGAAGTTGGATGATAGGAATAAAGGGACAGTACCATTCTACATCAACAACCTCTGTAGCTATCACCAAACAAATTATGAATTTAAGTATATAATATACTGTATATATAGTGTACATTTTGGGAGACATAGATTCTGTCTCAACTTCAAACCAGTTACAACAATTGCAATAATACAAACACACACCCATTGCCGTTTAACGCAACTGGTGTGTGTCCAGAATAAATGATATGATGCTTATGTTTTGAGTTAGCACAACCTTGGGTAGGCTCTACAAACTTGCAGACAGCCAGTATAATCCTTTTTCACACTTTGGCACAACCCTACATACCAATAAATTATCAGAACAAACAAAAGTATTTATAGCAGTATTCCAATGCAGTTCAGTTCCTTCTGTACAGTGGAAGAAGTCAAGCACTGTTCAGACCTGTTTATTCAGTCTCTGCAGTGACCAAAGGCCAGTATCGCATGCAGTTCCCTAATATTTGAAGAGTCTGAGACTACTATGCAAGTCTTGCAGTCTGTGGACCCCCTTTTCAAGGTACAGGGTTAATCATGTCCATCTTTTTTTATTGAAACTATTCAAAGATTACCTTAGAGTAAGTTTTCACTTTCATTTATCAGAGACTAAAGGATACAAATCAGAAAATAACTGGTAGTAAATTTCTGTTGGTTTTTTTTTTTCCATACTTATCCGCCTAAACTAGGCTCTGGCCCTTTCTCATTGACTGAACTCCACAAGTTTGACAAAAAACACTGGCCAACACTGGCCAAACACGCTTCATAGAGGTTTGCGTTTGCAGGAGAACTCCAGTAGCCTCTCGCTCTTCCAAGCGTTTTCTGCATATGAGTAGTCCCGTCTAGTTAGTTCATACTGAACTACATGTCAGTCACAGAACAGGAGGTTGTTTTTGTTGCTGTTTTTTCTCCTATGTCACATTCTGTAAAATCACCATGAAATATGAATGAAACATACTATCCAGTGACATCACAATCTTCTCTACTGACCATTCAACTGAGATTCAATAGACCTTAATGTTTTGGAAGCTTTTGGTTTGTATTTGATATTGTCTTCTCCTGCCTCTTGGGCAAAATATTTCATCTTATCTCTGAATGACATTCTGTCTGTGCCTGGCGTGCGATTGGTTGACTGGGATGCAATTTTAGCTTCAATCCGCGACCTGGGATCCCGATACACTTCCTGTGCACCTATGACATTGGGTGTGTTGCTGGAACTATTGTAGACAATGTCAGATCGAGCAGGCGGTGTATTGTTACTAGTGTTATTTGTGTTCAGTGGAGGTGGGAAGTTGGAATCAAACACTTCAGTATCTGGGCTGAAGTTGGGAGGCGGAAGCTCCGGATCAGATGACTGGGAACCTGTGGGTGACTTGTATGAAGACACAGAGTGACTGGGTGTGCGGTCTTTGTAGGTGTTCATCTGAGTATTGAAGGAAACTGATTTCTTGGCAGGGGGTGGTGGCTCTTGAGAGTTTCTCATGGCAGATGGAAGAGGTCCTGAAGGGGCAGTGGCATTGGCAGGAGGAGGTGGGGGGAAGTCCGGGTTGTTGCTGCCTCTGAATGAGGCTCGTTGTTGGTGCTGGTTGAATGTTTCATATGATGATTTCCTCTCTGGAGGAGGTGGAGCTAGGGCTGACGATTCAGGCTGTTGTGGAGGTGGTGGACCTTGGTTGGGGAAATTTGCGTACTGGGAGTAACCAGGTGAGGTTGGACTGGGCTGTGTACCTGGTGGGCTCTGGGCATTGTTTAGTGATTCCAGTCTCCGCCTCTCCTCACCCACACGTATGGGTCGGTTTTGATCTATTCGCTGCTGCCTCTCCAGGGCTAGTTGTTGTTGCATGTATTCCTCATCCTCTCTACGGATCTCTGCACGCAGCCTCTTTTCTTCTGCATCACGCTTCTCCTGTAACTCCTGCCTCCTCTCTCTTTCCTGAAACAATAACCATCAGAGCTCAGAGATAGTCAACCAATTTAGATCCTTCAACATGTCATAACAATGGTCTATACTCAATCATTAATTCACTAAATCACCACAGTAAATTTAACCTTACAGAAACACTTAACATTTATATTGTGCAACTGTGTATTGTTTCACACTAAATAATAATAGTGATTTCCTTTTATAAAACAAAGACTTCCTTTACATCATCAACCTGTGCTTTGATAACACTGAGTTTAAGAGATGGATTGGCACATCTACAAAGAGAATTCATTCAAAAGAAAGCCAATCTACATTGCAAGAATAAATACCCCAGCCACTCTAATGCAAGAAAAGCATGTAAAAAAAAAAAAAAAAAGCAGATTAAGCAAAAGCATTAAAGTTTCAAGTCCTATTGAGAAAGAAATGCTTCCAAAATTTTGAACCACAAAGAAAATCAAACATGGGAAAGAGGTATGCACAGGCAAAGGGAACAGAACCAGTTGGGAGCGTTAGAACCAATATTCCCTACAAATTTTTCTGGGCTAAATCTGATGCATCACAACACATTTATCTCTCTCACAGATCAGCAAAGCAGTCTGCCTTATGACTTTTAGTACTGCCAAGATGCCATGGAAGATACCTATTGGTATATCTGCAAACCTCAGCACTTGAGTAAATTTTTTATGAATGAAAGGTAACACACATGCAAGTTTAACCACCAATTATACAAGGCAGTAACTTCTAGATGATCCTGAACTTCACATTTGTGCTCCCAAATCTCGTATCCACAGTTTAGAATGCTGTCTTATCTACCAAGCTATGCTAAAGAACATAAGTATAGTGTCCCATTTCTGTATGACATCTTCGTCATCATGACAGTGGCGAAACAACTGTCTTAAACAGCAAGGGAGTGAGCCACCATAATCAAGACTTTTGATCGGAAATGGAGCTAAGTTCACAGGAAATTAGGATTAGCACAGTTCTGAAATTCCTTAAGTCCGAAGCAAAAAATGCAAATTTCAAACTATTTTGAACTTCCCAAACCATATAAATGCTTTAAAATGATTTTGCAAAAATTCAAAGTAAAAAAGGACAGACTACTGGTCCTGGTTTATCATATTTTTTTTAGCTCTTCAGCTTTGTGAATCCAGTTTCTCCTGTGAACTTGTCAAATCATTATAACTGTAACAGGTTGAGATAAATGTGATGCATCAAACAGAGCCCAATGCCACTTACAAATTGTCTTCTCTTATTTAACTCTTCTTCTCTCCTCTGATTTAGTTTTTCCTCCTCTTTAAGCAGCTGTCTCTTTTGTTCTTCATAGTTCTGACGTTGTCTTTCTCTGGTTTCCTGTTGTCAGTACATAGCAAAGAGCTGAGTATGCATGCCATATCTGGACACCCAGTGTTGGGGACTAACACACTTGCTCTTGCATTAATCTCACTGCTTCCTTGTGCAACCTAATGTCATTTCTCTATATTCTTGAAATTTTGTTTCACGAGACGCTATCCACAAACAATTTCAACAAAAACTAGCAAATCTGTGAACATTTCCAATTCAGGAGTGATTGTTTCAACACTCAGATGTTGACTGGGTGCTAAAAATAATCACGGACATCTATTATATCGAGGGTGCCTGAGCAAACACTGTAACTTGAAAATTTTCGATTTTTGTTTTCTTGCTTTTTCTGTTTCGCAGATGATGTGAATTCCATTATCGAATTAATTGACCTAATTATTGATGGGGATTTAAAGGTCGCAACAGACATCTGATACTTCCATGTCAAACTTTCAAATTGCTCTCCTGTAAAATGTACAAAACTGGTGATACAGTCTTTGCACAGGCACTCCTCGATATGATTTAAGAATTGCTGCATACAGCATTCTTATGCACAGGGATTTTGAAATATAACAAAAACAAAACCAGACAGTGACACATTCAGAGACCACACAGCACTCTAGATAAGTCATTTATCACATCTCAAAAATATCGGTTTTACTGTCATAACTCAGAATTTGGTTGGGTTCATTTCACCAAGGACACCTGGACCTGAAACACTATCTCTGAAGTACTGAAATACTTTCTAGTTAAACATAGAAACATTTGCCGAGTGACCATACTTAAAAAGCAATAGTTTTGCTCTGAGTTATTTCAAGCTAACTTCATTTTTCTTAATTCATCTCGCTTGCCTCAGATAATTACTTTTTGAAAATTTCCGTTTTTGACCACCTGTTCAGGAGACAAATATTTTTTGTATTTTGTACACTTCTTTAATCCCATTTGGGAAATTTGCCATAGTGTCACTGCAGCCTGGTTGCGACTGGAGCACACACGTTGTCCCCACAGTGCAGCGCCAACTGGCGGCGGCGGTAAATTTTATTTCATTTTGCCCGGGCAGCAGCCTCTTCAGCCTGCTCTTTCGATTTCCAACTGCAAAGGTATCTTTAACGTGCGCAACATGCACAAGAGCCCTCCAAATTTTTCATCCTTATCTGAGAAGACTAGGTGCGCGATCCTACCTCCCACTGGACCAGGGACAGGAAAATTTGAGAAAAACCCCAAAATTCCATCATGCCTGCACCGACTGGGATTCGACCACAGCACCTTGCCTCTAGACTACCGTGTCCAGTAGAAATGCTTGTTTGGTCATATTTAAACAAAAGTGGAACTTTGCATGCAAAATATGAATTCTGCACAATCTCCCCAAATAAAAAACGAACTTCAGAGATAATGTGTTAAGTCTTCCGAGTTCCTCCATTGTTAATGTAAAAACCTATTTGCACTATATATACTATAGAGTCTGATGCATGTTCTCCAAATGTACCAAGAACATTTACATGAATGTGAAAAACCACAAATGGTCAATACCACAAGAGCAAATGGAAATAGAATATATTATATAATTATGAGAAATAATCTCAAGTAGCGGCAAAATAAAGTAAAACTGTGAAAAAGCTGGTGATGCATGGCATAAATCAATGTGGTTGGTAACGAGAGGGTAGGATAGGAGATTATACATAAATATAAAAAATCAATGAATGCAGTAGCTACTCTACAGAGTACTTATTTCAACTACAATGTTAAGTACTATTGGCATAATGAAGAAACTAAGATAAAATGTTTTTTGAGCTTTTGCTACAAAATTTGATCATAAGACTGAATGAAATTCTGCTAGGCATTTGTATATCAAGCAGCTGGACAGAAAAGTAAGGGAACTCTTTCATTAAGAATGACCTAAACAAAAAATCCAATACCATATGAGGCTAAGTAACTGTTACAATCAAGAATACATGAAAGGTCTGGTGGACTTCTTAAAATGATAACCATCTAACTCAATGATGTAACTGACCTGACCGTCAGTATTAAATTACTGCCATGTCAAAACAGATGAAGTGTAACTTTAAAGTTTAATGCTAGACATGTTTTCAAGTAAGATATAAGAACTGTTATCTGAGGAACATTTTCCTGTTGTTTTATTCTTTCCTACAATCACCCACAAAAAACTCAAATGGACAAGGAGTAGGATTCATTTCTAAATGCCAGCTGCTCAGCAGTAAGACAAAAAAGCAAAGACAACTCAGAAATTGAATAAAAATACACCATTGCAAGAAAGCCTTACCCTCTGTATTCTCAATTGTTCTTGGTGTTCTTTAGTTCTTCTGTCCTGTTTCTTCTGCATTCTCTGCTTTTGTTCTTCCCGATCTTTTTCATACATTTCAAGTCTTCGTTCCAGCCTACAAGGACAAATAAAAATGTAAACGAAGTCAAATCTGCCTTTATTTACATCAATGGCCCATTTTGCTCAAACACAAAGGGCCGTAATAATATAGGTGGCGCTCCACAAGTGGAGTTATACTTTCAAGCACTTTCGCTTTATCCGACTCGATGTTATCAATATGGCGAACGTTGCAAGAAGGATTTATTTAAATCTGTTTGGATTCTTGATCATGATTTGATCAACATTAGGTGCAGCTATGGTCTTTTCTTGCCTTATGATGCAAACTGCTGTATACACCGTGCATAGCTTTATTTTAAAAAATGTGTTTATCATGTAATTTTAGGTATCAGCCATTATCTCATTAAATGAGCTTATGGATCATATTCCCATGCAAAGTGATTTCTTGATTGTAAAGTCGGAGTTGTAGCCCTATGTACTGAAACTGAAATACTTTTTCAAAAAAAATTCTTTTTTATGCTTGCAATTCCCCGATAACCTGTCGCCTTTCTATGTGCTCTAATCCTGATTGGCTGTGAAATAAATTATACTCCAGTGAACAGTGGGTGTGTTTTCTTAGTGTTTACTATATGAAAACTTGTTTTATGTTGTGATTTGTATGATTGATCCGACTTAAACGTTAACCAATTACTTAAAGTGATAAACTGATATTGATATTAACGAAACATATTTACTGACAGAAGCAATACAAACAAATTAGGTGGGAAATCTGAAACCAGGCAGGGATTGAGATTAAAAGTAGGTACTGAAAACTGATTTTGGAAAGTCGCTGTATAGACACTTAAATTAAGTTTTCCAATTGAAAGAACTCACTTTACTGAGAATTTTGATACCAAATTTGTCTCTGTATCTCAATATTTGGCAAAGTTAGGATCATCTGAATTTTCATGAAACACCACCGGTGCGTTATCACTGCAAACATACCAAATTGTAAACACATTCTATTTAATACAGACAACAAGCCCAAATTTTTTCAAGGGTTTAAATTATTAATAAGTGGTTTTTTATTTGAATCAAAAATGCCTCCACATCAAATTTCACTTTTTGACAAGGAAGAAAAAAATGTCAAAATTTATCAGTTTTCACTGTCATCATAAAAAAATCAACAGATTGACTTGCAGAAGTAAGAAGCACATCATTGTGTTGGTTATTCGAAGGCCTATCCACAGAAGGATAAACGAAATGGTTTTTCAAAATCAACAGCCATATTGAAGCTTAATTTAGGAGCAAAAAATGCGTACTTTCGCAAATTTTAAAACTCCATACAAACATAAAATCGACATACACATACAACAAATGAATTTCCGTAGCCCAGGCAAAAATATACCAAAATAAAGGTTAGTTATTCAATGTAATCCAAATATCAGTAAATTGTAATTTTGAGTCTGTGTGATCAGATCCATCTTGAAACGATATATGGGTGTTACTCAGCTCCCGCAGATTAGCGATTTTGGCCGTTAAAATGTCCGATAGTGACTACTTTGGGCTCATAATATTAAAGTTATAACAGTAATTTCATGGAATTGAAAAATAACATTTGAAAGAGGTGTTATTTTCAATGGTATTTTTGGTATGTGGCATTTTAAGTTATTTTATTTTGGTGCTGAGCTACAGTGCCGATAACCACCGTGATTTTTGCAAAAGGGAACAATGCAATAATCTGGCATTTTGGAGAGAAAACTACAGTTTATTATGCGCAGCCGTCACTTCATGGAGCATCAGTATAGGGCAAATCAAGCGGTCACTTCCGGGATCGGCTGCTGTTTGTTTACCTCCAGTTATTGCGCGCCCCCTATCGGATTAAGGGGAAATAATTTCAGCAAAATGAGCCATTGAAGGAAAAGTAATAGCAACTTTCTTTCAGATTGTAGTACAGCTCAAACAGATCTTTCAAACAGCTGCATAATCAATCCCTAACAAAGCTTTCAAGCAGACATGGGTAATTGTGCTATCCTCTCAAAAACTTAATGGAGGGAAGTTCTCTCAACTCTTCTAATTGATATTAAATACATAATTTAAACTTTTCACCTTCAAATGCAGATATTTCTTAAAGATATCTAAATCTCCTGAACTTGTCATTCTCTTATTCTCTTTTTGCCGTTACAAAAAAAAAATAAAAAAATTGAGCTTGGATTCACCATGTCACAGATCTTGGTAAAAGAACATTGTTTTGTACACATTATCAGCCACATTATAAGGGACCCATTGAAACAGTATCGATGACTTACATCTGCAACCTGTCCTGTTCTCTTGTAGCATCAGCTCGTTGTTGTGAAAGTTCAAAATCTCGCATCCTGGCTCGAGATTTCTCCAAATCTTCTTTCAAAGTCTGAATTAATCTTTCTCTTGTCTGGGGATAATAAATGTCTTGATGGTAAAAACCTTCAATTCTTCTTATCACAAATGCACAAAGATCTAAATAATTACTACCAAACTTAAATTCATGTTAATGACCAGACCAGGCAGCATAGATATGGCCCTCGACATCACAAATAACATGTGAAGAGGTATTTGTTAAATTGCAGATTAATCTGTTTGACATTTCCTGACCTTCCATTAAAATAAAACATACAGAGGGATTTCTAACTGCACCCCTCCAAACTCGACTGTGAGCTAACAAGTAAATTTGGGTACAATTTAAATTCCAGAGTGATACTCTCGGTTTTCACATGCTTTTTCTTTTGAATATGGTGGTATTTAACAAATAACTTTTTATGAGCAGGAAGTAGGTGGGGCACTTACAAATAACCTCTCTGCAAGTTCATCATCATCATCATATTCATAGTCTCCTTTCTCAGCTATTTCTTTGACACGCCGCTGGAATTCATGTTCCATCTTCAGTTTGCGTAGACGATCTTGGTCCTGTACATCACAGAATCAGAGGATATGATGTTACCATTTTAAACATGCGAAAAACAATATAACAACTCCACTTCTTTTATAAAAAATAAATTCTTAAACATCTTTTCTTAATCTATGAGTGATATTGTACCAAAGAACCTTAACCCTCTTAGCATGTCACATCCGATATATCGGATGTGGATAAGGTAGTGACAAATACGTGAGATCCGACATATTGGATGTCTTGTTTCGGGAATCTCTGTGCAACTTTTAAAACTACTGTTCATTTCAAGGGAAGCTACTCCCACAATCTTTCTGGGTGAAAGTGATAAAGTGAACAGAGTTGTTCAAAGACGAGTTTTGTGATTTTTTGAGAATTTTTTCTGAGGCTAGATCTAGATCTAGTGACTGTTGGGAACTGCAGGAAGAGGTCTTGCAACGTGTGTAACATGTGAAAGAGGCCGCCATAGGATTTGCGTGACAAAACACACGTGTAAAAAGGCCAGGACTGCATAAAAATGTGAGTTACTGCATGTCAAGTTTTTCCAAGTTGGTTTTCTTGCTTCAGTTGTGGACTTTTTGTTGACAATTATGTTTTGAATATGCAAATGAGCTAATTTACATAATTCATATTAAATGTTCCACTGTTTCAAATTCATATTCTCATTCTCTGTTCTCTTCCCATCAAAAAACTATAAATAGTAATGGGATCTGATAATTTCTTCCTTGTGAAAAGTGTGATTTTCTGTGACTAGTTACTTTCTTTTCCCTGTCTCTACAAAAGCCTTGCATATTCTTGGGAACAAAATGCTTTAAAAGACCACATGCTATGTGGGTTAAAGGCACAACATAAAACATAATAATATACCTGTATCTCATACTGTCAGTTGAGACTTCTCATTAATGCTACACAACTACCATAACCTTTTGTCACCAATATTCTAATGACAAACAAGTACCATCTGGATGTTCACACAAATAATCCTGCATGAGTAGATTTTGTTTCAAATAAAAATATAAAAATTGGACCTCAACAAGAAAAAACTGAGGGAATCCCATATGCATCAGCTCAAAAGACATGGGCTGGTTAATGTAAAAAACTGGGAGAAAGAAGGGAGAGGAAAAAAAAAAATGAAATTTGCATAACCCATAAGAAAAAAAAAGAAGAAAAAAATAGTGGATGCTTTTATAGTGTTATAAAGTACCGGTGGACTCAGATAAGATCTTGATTCCAATTCAGCAATTTCCTGCTCTCTTGCCCTGAACAACTCCTCTTGTTCTTCCTCCTCTGCCTTTTCCCGAGCATCTCTGTCCCAGGCTGATCTGTTGTTGGCCTCTCCACGGTTCTGAGGTTTGGGTTTGGAGGCTGGTACAGTTGGCTTCACCTGTAACATGGAATCACAAATTACACATGTATAAATCTCATCCACTGTGTGGTAACGGATGATAAAATAGTAACGAACAGCAACAACAAAAAGGTCATCAGCTGTTACAAATTCTATGACGTTTGAGACGTGTGAAGGAAACAGGCATATATTTCTACAATTTTCTCCCACCAGTCATCAGATAACCATTCAAATTTTCCTTTCATTATCTGACGTTAAAGAACAAAATAACATTAACAAAAACTGCCATGTCCATCCCAACAAAGTTGTGGTTCCAACACCAAACCTCCATTTCACAGACATGACATTTCTCACCCCAATAGTCAGTGACATGATGAGCTGATAGGCAAGCACTACTACATTAGAAATAAATCAAGAAGCTCCAAATTTTGTTTTCATCCCTACATTAGAAAAGAGTGTGATTTCCTTCCTCACCTGAAACCCATGTGCTTTCAAGGCTGGATTATCATAAGACTCGTACTCCGAAGGTGGCTGTGGTACTGGTGGAGCCTGAGAGCCTGGTCCTGATGCTGCTCTCACTTCAGATGCAAAACTGATGTTCTGATAGTTGGGATGGGACATTGAATCATTTGGCCTGTAACTGTTGTCCTGAACTACCTGATATCCCATTGGAGTGGAGTCTCTGGCGTCTACGCCTGGTGGTAGCACACGGCTACCTTGATGCTGATGAGGCTGGAAGCGTTGTTGTTGGGGTTGCTGCTGTTGAGGTTGACTGCGTGGAGGCTGATAGGGCTGGTTTTGTGGAGGTGGAGGATGGTACTGCTGAGACTGTGGGGGTGGTTGATGTGGCGGATGCTGCTGCTGCTGTTGTGGCAGGTTATTTGGACTGTAACGTTGATCAGGCCTGCAGGAACACAAGACCATGTGAATGAAATGAATACAAACTTGTATAGTCTGATTTTGACAAGTTCATAATCAAATGCACACAAAAGGAACATAAAATGAGAGTAAAATTTACTAGAATTTCCAGTCTAAAATTTTTTCCCCTTTCATCTGAAAATATTTATCTGGATCATAAAATGTTATCACTTGCTTCTGACTCACAAAATATATAATGATCATATATGAACCTCATATGTAAAGCATGGACAATCCACTGATTTTGATGACTCCATTTGCTTTAGTGCTGGCCAAGATGACAAAACAGCTTTTTATCTCCCCAATAATACCGTCGCTATGCTGCAATTGCAAGACTCCCATTATTAACATTTTTGGCCAAAATCACTTTTTTCATTCTTTGGGTCTGAAAATCAATGGCTCACCGTGTGTCAAAAGCTCATGGCTCAATTCCAATAAATACTGATATTGCAATAATCAAGTCCATTGTCTTAAGAATTTACTGGTGGCAATAAGCCAAAGAAAATCAGTTTTTTGGCTTTCAATTTTTCACAATGTTAGTTACGGGAGCCTTGCAGCATAGCGACGATATAATACAACAAAAGTTATTTCCATTCCATTTAAGTCCACCCTTGACATAATATTTTTCAGTTATTTCCCCTGCTCTAGACCTGGGAGCGACAATGATACCCACAGTATCTTTGATCAAGACCTGGTTTCATTCATCAGTTACAACTAGGGTGAGATTCTTACTTTTGATGTGTTACTCAAAGAAACAAGGGAAAATACAACCCTTTTCAAATTTTGGGGGAAAATACAACTTCGTCAATTTTGGTTGCCATATTTTAACTTACCTGCGATCTGATAAGTACTGATTTGTGGCACTGATGTGTTGCATCAGCTTTTGTTGTTCTTCAGCCAGTTTTTGCTCAATGAGGGCTTCATGAGAAGGTGGAGGAGGAAGGGGCGGTAAGTCCTCTTGATAATCGTCCATCTGAGGAGCCATGGGTAGATCTGGTGGGGGTTCGTTGTGCATAGGTGGAGGTGGCAGGTCATGGGCATCTGAAGGATAACCATAGTGGTTGGCTGGCTCTGGGACACGCGGTGGTTCTTGCTGGGTGTAGTGCAAGTCTCTTCGTATAATTCTGTCCTGATCATTGTGAGGAGATGGAAGATTATTTGACATACTAGTGTTGGGCTGGGTCACATTTCTAGGATCTGAAGCATGCCTCATATCTGGCACATCGCGTGGATCAGAGTCCATGTTTCCGTAGCCCACCATGGGACTGTTTCTGGGATCAGGAGCATGTCTCATGTCATGAGCAAATCTGGGATCATTTCTGAAATCTGGCTGTGCCTGATTACGTCCTCCCTGTGGAGGCTGGTGTGGCTGTTGTGGAGGCAAGTTCCGTGCATCAAACTGCTGTGGGTAAGCTGGCTGCTGGACAACATGTGGATTGTTGGGCTGGCCAGCTTGTGGAGTAGGTGAAGGTCTGACTTCACCATAGAAATGGGGCTGGGTTTGTCGGTTGTCAACTCTCATTATGGGTATATCTGCGTGATGAACACGAGGTTGATTTTTCTTGGGAATAACTGCTGGTTTTGGTGCTGGCTTTGGTTTTATGTCACTTTCACTGGGTGGTCGCTGCAGCTGGTGGAAAGCTGGTGGTGGCTCATGCTGCAGTGGAGTTGTATTCTCATAGAAGTGTGGCTGCCTGTTATAAGCAGTATTATTGACTTTCTGAGGCATGTTTTCTTTCTGTGGCATGCTCTGCTGATTAAAGAGGCGTTCATGGGCAGTTGGTTTAGGTGGTGGGTTATGTGTTGGTTGTGGAGGTGGCTCCCTGTTCTGGGCACCAATATTGCTGTACGGAGGACTGTGTCCTCCATTAGTAGGTTTGTTGTATCCACCTCTGGGACCTTCATACTTATCTTGCCACTCCTTTAATTTGCTGCCTACGTCCTCAGATCTGGGTCTCGTTGCAAATTCTTGGTTATCTCTATTGGTGTTGTGTGGATCATAATATGCTGACTGTGGCCTCATGTCCTTGTTGCTGTTGGATGAAGCTCTGGAAGAAACTGACGATCTGTCAGATGTTCTCTGTGGCACAGCTGATTGCTGATAACCCTGTCCTGGGTATTGATTTGAAGGTTTACCTGGGCCAGGGATATTCTGTCGAGGGTCCATGAAGTTATAGCCTTGTCTGCCCTGACCTTCTCCATTTGGAGAGTAGCTGGGCTGATTTTCATAATCATTGGGTCGAATGTCTTGTCTACGCCCTCCTGGTGAATACTGGCCATAACCAGGTGAAGACGGGTGTAGCATGCCAACTGACTGGGCAGGTTTCATATGTGAATGGACATCATTAGTTTCAACATGTAAATTGGATGTTGATTTGGAACGTGGATCATTGTCACGGCGATGGTTATAGGGATCTGGATGATTCTGTCTTGCATCAGGGAGATTGCTGGTTGAAGGAGCCCTCATTTTGTCCTGATTGCCTGTGAAGTTAAAATAGGAGACATAAGATTTTTGTTTTTCTTTTCCACTTGCAATGCTTTTCCTTACAGAAGCATTACAAGTGAAAACTATGGCCTCTGCACAGATCTCTCAATAAACACATTACCTGTCATCATCAGTATTCTATTTCATATGACAAACATGCTGAACATGACCAAATCACTCAATCAACATCACAACCACTGAAATGTTTGACAGCATAAGTCACATTACCACACTTGCATATAAGTAATGTCTTGATGCTCCTGAAAAAGACACTATCAACAATTCTGAATTTTCTCAACATTTCACCATAGGTACCAGCATGAACTTTCAGCAGATCATATCATAATTAATGATTTTCACCATATCATAAAGGAAGTCCTACTGATTTCTTAATGATAGCGTCACGGCAAAGCATTTTTTGCACCTGTTAACACACTGAAGAAACAAACGGATTTTGCTTAATTTCATGGAAACTTGTACACTTTAGCTGCCCACACATGCACATAAATAACAACAGACATAGCCATTTGCAGATTTATCAACTTCATGAAGTCACACATGCCTACAATTAACATACAATTTCTGTACACTGATAATGTGCTTGTACAAAACTTACCATAGCCATTGACTGCCTTTGGATCCCTCCCATCATACGGTGGAGGTGGACCATCTTCACTAAAACCCCTGTTGGCTGGGCCTTTGTTTTGGGGGGCTGAGGAGTAACAATGGAGAGATTTCTCTATAAATCTGTATGAATCTAGCTATCAAAGCAAACAAAGACTGCTATTTGGTGTGAGGAAAATGAAAAGTAAATTTTATGACACAGCAACAAAAGTAAAATATAAATCTAAAGAAGGCAAGGCAAAAAAAAATTGCTTGCAAGTCTTACATATGATACCTCCCAACATAATAATTTCACAACCAGACTACTAACATGAGTAACATTCAAACTTTCTCTTCAAAAATACCTCTTTGGCTTGTGGGAGAAGGCTGGCTAAGTAAAGAACCTAAATTGTGGTAAAGGACAGCTCGTTTGGCCACCCTCAGTTTCACCACCTGGCCGGTCTTGGTCATCAGCTCTGCTGCTCTGTAGATGGTAAAAATTTTTGAGTTACCCACACTGTTTCATTCAAACTGCAGTTCTCAAATCAGCAATTACCATATCCAAATTACCATCAAATGTCAAACACACATCCAGAATCCTTACAGCAGAGCAGATCTTGCTTTAGAATTCTGTGACTCTGTTGTCAACTTATAACAAATTACCACCTTCACAGTGATTCATTTTGTTTCCTAAGTAACATCAAAAAGGCCATGCCAAAAAAAATAGCAAAGACTGAATAATATTCTGTGACGGTGTGCTCAATCACAAACCTTTCAAATTTTCTATCACTCTGCAAAATGAAGGGCTTGAGAAACTTACTTGTCCTGCGAAAGACCAATCAGGGATTTGCCATCCACTTCTAAGAGCTGATCACCTGCTTGTAATCTACCATCCTGTGGTTCAAAAATGCAGTAATTAGTCCAGCAAATCACCTTGCTAGAGCATGACATTTACAACATTTCCAGTGCCTACAGTCTTCATTACAGAACACAGCTTTGTGAGTTGATACTTCATTTTGTATCCAGTGAAAATATACAGATCCTTCCATCGATTTTCCTTTAAAAGCATACTGCATTTCATAACATCATAACATACATGGGGGAAAAATCATCCTACCAAGCATTCAACTTACTTGGTTTGGTGACCAAATGAGGATATTTTAACTACATATTCTACGAACCAAAGCGTTCTATTCATTAAGACTGCTAAACTGTCAGGAGCTTCAGCTTTTAGTAAGTCACTAAAATATTATCTTTGACCATCCAATTACATGCTGTCAAAATTACTTACCAAAGCAGCAGCACCGCCTTCCACAACAGACTTGATGTAAATCCCTTGTTCTGGCTGGCCCTCACCCTACAAAACAAGCAAAACATTGTCTTTATTCCATGCACCATTGTCACTTTAATGTACCAGCAGTACCTCAGAAAAGCCATCATAAATTTTCAACATTTGCAACCAAGTCCACTACATTTCAAATATTTCCTTTCTTGATAAAGAAATAATACAGTTCAATCACATGATCAAGAACATTTATCTCCACATTGTCTGACAACAAAACATTGACCCTTTGTGTCACAGAACAATAAAGCTGGATTATGTCACAGCTAATGTGAAATTAAGTGATGACTAAAATCATTTATCAAGATCAACTGCTACAAATACAACCTCACAATCAAGCAATACACATGCGACTGGGCTATCACTATAACCACTTCACTATTACTAATCTTAAGCATAACAAGATGCAAACACTTACAATGGCCGCAACAATACTGAGACCCATGCTGCCTTTGACTTTGTTGAAGGCAACAGTGAAAATCTCTGGAGTTGGAGGCAGGCCATGGCCAGGGCTACTTGGACTGTTCCCTTTCATCTGTTCAGATAAGAAATGCTAAATTTAGATCCACTGCCATTCACCATTCACAACTGGCTCAACATTTTATCTCAACCATTCATTCCAGCAAGAAAGCATGAGGTGACTGACTTTTCAAGAAACTCCTCTAGCTTGAAAATCAAAAACTCCAACTGCCCAATGAGTTCATTGCAATTTCTGGGAAAGGGGCAGAAGAACCACATGAAAATGGGCGTTCTTACAGATTTTCTTTTCATTCTGCGCTAAAACTTACAAAGAAAAACCTGGTTGCATTCAATACTAAACATTGGGTCCTCATATCCTGTCTTATATACTTGTCAAACTTAAGTATACAAGAAGAAAATGTGCACAAGGTTATCAACATTTCCCAATCTCCAACATCTGGAAGTCATATGTCATAAGAAATCATAATATCTAGCCACTTACATCAGGAAGGGGTCCGTCTCCAAAGTACACAGTCCAGCTTCCAGAAGCATTGTTGTTGACAATAAATCTACAGATACCTATTCAAATACATATCAAAATACAGATAAACGTGAACATAATATACATGCAAAAATGAAGAGAAGTTGTCATACATCCACCATCTTGTTTAAATTTTGCCAATATTAAAAAAAGAAAGATTCTTATATGTTTATCATACTTATGCATATTCAAGACCACATCACTTAATTATTACCATATATTTCTCTCTCACTTCTTTAACAATAGTATAGTTCATTGAATAAAACTTTTCTACCATCTGATGGAACCAATGGAAGTCCTCGTGATAAAGATTGAATAGCATAATAAAGTGACTGTCTCATATCAGAGGTTTGGATACTTTGAACCTTCAACCACATATTACAGAAATTCCTTCAGCCCCTTACCAACACTCTCCAGCTGTCTCACAAAATCTGGTAAGCCATTTGGAATGCCTCGGATGGTGTCGCAGGAATAGCCGTCTTCAGGTAACAAAAATGGTAAGTGTAAATCACTATCTTCCTCAAGCCGCACTTCTCTGCCATCAGTATGAGTCAGCTCATCAGCCATATTCTCTGCTATGGAAACTACCCGCTCCACAAAGGCTGGTGCCACTGGCGGTTCGTTGGGTTCTGGAATGTAGCGAGTCAGGAGGGCACGCAGTTGCATAGAGTTGAGCTTGAAGCATGTAGAACTGATGTTGGTGATATCATCAGCAGTAGTCTTGGGAGCCTGGAGTAAATGAGCAGCCTGCAACGGAAAATGATGTTCTTAGTGATTTTGTAAATATATCGTTGAGTACTTGCCATATTGTTGTATGTGCATTTTTGCCTTTTTGAGGCAGTGAGGATTATAGTTTGGTTGGCGAAAGGGCTAGAATACATAAAACATTACATCACAAACACATATCTTGAAAACTTTTTGCCGATTGGAATGCCACTTTCACATGATGAAAATATGGAGTAGGAGAACCATGGTCATGACAAAACCATGACGCATACAACAATATGGCAAATACCCCTCGATGTGTTATAGGCAACAATTTCCATCATAAAGTTTATGTACACATGACAAGAAAAGGCCATACAAATCCATATTAGCAACCAGAATCAGCACAATCCCATCCAAATAATTATTATACTCTTAACATGCAATTGATAAACAGGGCTGAGACTCGGCGCATTCAAATGTCTCTTACAAATTAATCTGTCATTTGTGCTATCAGTGATTTCTATGCCAGAATTAGAAAGTTAGAAGAAACATGGAACATCCTTTTCAAATCCAGTCCTATTTTGGAGCACTCAATGCACATGAATCAAAGTCTGAAATCGTTTTTAATTAGATTTCCTGCAGCATTGTACATAAAAGTTTGTGAATTGTAATATTCCAGCATTTGAAACACTGCTACTTTCTACATTTGCAACTACTTTTCTAACAAGTCTTTCAACTGCATGTACAGATACTGCAAAATAGACCCTTTTAAAAATTTAGCTGACATACAACATAATGTGCAATATCAGCTGCTTGTATTTCTGTCAAAATTGAACAATTCAAACTTCCAATCCTCTTGCCTCACCTTCCAAATTTTGCAACAACCATTCTATAAATATACCTGAATTATCCTGCACAAATGGCAGTCAGCTGCCAGTTCCAACCCTTGTTTCTCTGCCCAGGCTTCCACACTGCCCAGACGTCTCTTCAGCCGCAAACCCCACATACGAGTACACAGCTGCAGCTGGGGCTCTGTCACCAGGATGTTGAACAGCCACATATTAATAAAATGAAACAGCTGAGAAAACAGTTGGATGGTCAGAGCAGCATTGACTCGACAGCGGCGCAAGAGGGTCATGGCAGCTGAGAGGGTGTTGAGAACATCAGCCAGCGTAGGTCTTCCCATATTGTAACGCTGGCCCATTTCTGAATGACAGAAAGTAAAGTTCATTAAGACTGTATCTCGGCAAGGCTCCTTCACTGATAATTTCTTCAGAAAATCATTTAATATTTCTACAAATTCACAATCCCCAAGTATCCTCGATGCAATAATACATGGAGGTAAATCTTCAGGCAGGTGTCTTGGATCTTTCTCCACTCCTTGTTTACTTCTGTCTTTAGCAGTATCATCACTTGCTTTCATTTGCGAATTCATAGAGCTAGTGTCATGCATGCTGACTCCAAAGCAATTCTCATATTTCAATTATAAGATAACATTTAGAAAATATATATCAAAATTACTCCCTTTTTGCAAATGCCAACAGAAATATTCTTCATTACATATGCCGACATTTAAGAGGAGAGAAGAATGTATTATTTGATCGACTGACCATCTTCCCCATCTCCATTATCTGATGGGTCCAGGAAAGCTGGCATAACTCTCTGCAGGTCTCCTTGCAAGCATCTGACCAAGTGATGGAAAGCTGTCTGAACAGCTTCAGCCAGCATTTCCTGGGACACGGCACTCAAAGGCTGGATATCCCTGTCTTGCTTGAACATGTGTAAGATCTCAGAAGAGTTGGCCATCCAAAATGCTAATGATGGAGGATCATTATGGTGCTCCTGGTGACAGGCAGAAATGGTCAGCAAATGAACATGTCATATTCAAATTGCAGGTTATTATTTCATATCAGCTGATCATAACAAGATATCCTAAAGATTCTGCTGCGAAAAATACACCTTTAAGGAAAAAAAAAGCCACATTTGGGAAGGATTCTAGGAGATGAATGAATATTTTTATTGAGCTGTAACGGAAAAACACCAACTGGAGTCTGAAGTTGCTCAAATGAAGAAAACAAAGGTTCCAGATACATAAATTATTTCACACAAAGAAAGCAAGTGCTAGTATCGGATCACACTTTTCTTCATATTAAAGCAGCATGCACATCATTTAAATATCCCAAGCTCTGTACCATTCACTGAAGATTAATTCCTCACCAACTGCTTCCTGAACCCTATAACATAAAAGCTTCTTCCATTACCTGTATGCTCTGCTGTGTCATTTTGGCTGTCTTATTCACAAAATCAGCAATGAGCTGGGCTTTGTGTGTGACCGGAGATCTGGCTGCCAACAAGTTTCTTACAGCCATGTACAAGGTGTATGTGGGGGCTAGCTTGAACTGAAGCTGTTTGCTGTTCACTTCCAAGATTGATGCTTGCAACAGACGATCCTCAGCTGTAATGTATGAACATAGATTATCTTTACTCAACTTTTCTCCGTCAACCAAAACTATTCACAACAAATAAATTCTAATTAAACTTTTCTGGGCAACCTTTCAGTATCTTTTAACATTTACATGGCAAATTAAATGCCCTTTCCAATGTAAAGGACTTGTAGGCAAAACTGGCAAGTTAAGATATTCTTGATATTCACAGAGAAACGTTAAATTTGTTCAACGTCTATAAAGTCCTCTCAATTCATGTAAATTGTGCATCCTTGCAAATTTACACTTCTTCTTCTTCTAGGCGTTGTCCACCCACTGCAGGATGTAGCCCCCTCCAACATTGCTTTCCATTCTCTTTTGTTTGTTGTTTTCCTCATCCATGTTGTTCCTCCTCCCTTTGTAAATTTACACTTACCATCAAGGAAATATTCCACTGAAGCAGGCAGCAAATCTTCTGGACCATGACCACCTTGTGAGGAGCCCGGAGATTGATCTGACGCACTCCTGAAACCACAAGGAACCATCAAGCTTAAACATCATGAAAGTTCTGTAACATCAATTGAGGTATTAGTTACCAGACTTATCAGCCAATGATGCTATCTAGTGTACTGTCTTTGAATGTCTGTTTTGAGATAATATGTAAGGTTTGTTTGGTCAGCCACCAAACTTTTGCATTTCATCCCCTGAAAATCACTTGAAACTCTTCATGTACATTTGGTTTTGTCTTTTAAGTGAGTCTGGATGAGAGTTGCTGGCATGCAAAACAAACCTCTGTGCTCCATCCCATGACTGTGGACCTGACCGTGGAGATACACCTCTCACAGTCTCAATGTGACCATCTATATCAAAGTTCGTCTCTTGTGGCTGGCCACGCTGAGGTTTATTGGGCAGTTGGTAGGGCTGGTTTTTCATAGGGGGCTGCAAATATAGCACGATAATATACATATCATTGTTGAAAATATCAGTCAAGCAAATATAACTAAATTTATTCAATACGTCTATGTAAAGAGCAAGAACAATCCTTTTTTAGAAAATCAATAGTTATAGTGAACAATTTGGACAGAAAATCAATTTAGATTATTAGATTCCGCAAAAAAAGAGTTTCAATACTGCAAAACTGTCCATAATATTAGCTCTCAAGTTTAGCCAAGATTTACCTTGGATACTGAAAATAATGTAAACTTTCTTGACAATTCTCAAACTGCTGCATAACACTACTGTGATGTATTTGGCATTTTCTATTCAAGCTTTTGTGCAGGATTTTTATTTCAAGGTTAACTTCCTCAGCATTTGTAATTACACTTGACCTCATAAGCATCGTCAGCATTTTCATATGAAGTTCATGTAAAGTGAATATTCAATCTTAATGTGACAGCAAATTCCCATTAAAAGAAATTGAGACAATTCCAGAATGTAATTCCTCTTCTCTGCACACCTCATCAAATCTGGGATCCAGGAATCTGTACAGTCTATCCTTGCCGAACTGGACAGTCATGCCATGCTTCAACATTGTGGTCTCGTAGATTCTCTGCCCCTCCACATAGGTCTCAGCATCCTGGCTGTTGGGGGTCAAGGTCACAATCCCCTCAGTGTGAGCTATCACACAATGCCTGGGACGGATGTCAGCACCGGATAACTAGAAAAGAAAGGGGGAAAAAAGTTGAAGTATATTCAGAGTGTGCTGAATAACAGGACATTTAAGTCTTCGAAAAAGAGAGCGGCTGCAGTCAATTTTTAACGACATTCATAAGACTTGAATTTTATGAAGATTACAGATCTAATAAAGTCACAATAATGTCATTATATCTGCCTGCCCCTTTACATTTATAAATGATGAATGAAGTTATAAAAATGGGTCCATCAGTTACTATGGACTGTCCTTTTAGAGATGCCTGAAAAGAAATTCAGGTACAATGGGAGACAAGAAATAAGAAATACTGTTTCATGGAGTAAAACATGGAACATAAATATATGGAAAAAACGGAGAAGCCATTATAAAGGCATGTCATTTTCAAACATTTGTTCTACACCCAGTCCGAAATAGAAATATGTTGTATGAGAGGCGTTTTTAACTCTTGACCAAACATTTTTACCAAAATAAATGTAAATCTCAGTCTCAGCTCAAGAACAGTCGGGCTTTCAAAGACAATCTGTGTACCCCATCAGCAGAGTTAATTTGTCAAGATGGAAACTCCTTCAAACTTTTTAATAAGGAACAGATGTGAAAAATAAACTGAGGGGAGAAGGAATACTGTAATTAGGACTGTAGGCTTATTCTCTACCAGCCACACTTGAACAGAGGCATAGAAAATACTTTGGATACTCTCATATGTTGGAATCAGTTTTCAGTACTTCAGTTCTAGCCAGGACAATTTTTATCCATGACTTCAAGCTGACGACAACTGATCCTGCAGGAAAAACAAACTAACAATCAAATCTGACGTGCTCTTTTAACAGAACCTTCTTTCTCACCTGTAAGAAATGTTTGCCATTGTAGTCTGGGCGATTATTAACAACTTCTGTCACATTGACAACTTCTGTCACATTCAGTGGGAGTACATGACGTTTTGGCTTGCCTGGAATACAACACACAAAAATAAAATACAATGAAATGCAGAATTAACAGTACAATCAGTCACAGTCCCAAAGATACTGACTTGTCCAAAGTGCTATTTCAAGTATCTTCATTTGAACATTCCAAAGCCACACCTAATTCTACTCATAACCTTTTTTTTCCCTTAATGTGTTGGTAGAAGAGATTTAAGAAGGCAGAATTTTACACAAAAATGAGCACTAAAAACCAACCATCTGCCAATGATATAATTTCGATCGTTTGTTTTGTCCCAAATGGCCATGAGAAGTCCTACAATGTCTAAAACGAACATCTGTTATCTAACCATGATAATATTAATTTTAAAAACCATGACACACTTTCTACAAAATACCAAACAAATGGCCATTTCTTCCTTTGAAAATTATTCTCCCTACAAAGTTCCTTTCATCCAAATGTAAAAATTGTGTCAATGACAGGTATTTACAGTATCCAGAAGTTTATTCTCCTCTAAACTAACCAAGTGCAATAACAGAAATCTCACCTCTGACATTTAACTCTGTCAGGTAAGGTAACATGTCCACATTTGTATGTCTCTGGTCACTCTGATGATTACGCAGGTCATCATGGGACACTGCTCGAGGTCGCTTGCTACGTTTCTTGTAATCGGCGGACCGATGACGTAGCTGAAATATGATGTGACCTGGAAAAAAAAAACAGGAAAAGAATTTGGTTCACCAGAAAAGCGCCTATAATTTTAATTTAGAGAAAATACGTGATTACTGTAAAAACAGTCAAGCATTAAACAAGAGTACAAATATCTTTTCTTCCTTCCTGAACTCATTCAAGATGTAAAATTACTCCTACAGCCACATGATTCCAGTACTGACATATGCTGAGCAAAATATTCACCTTATCATCATAATTAGAAAGATGATGTTATTCTCAACATTACCTCTACTTAACCATTGTTTTTATCTGGGAACAAGGCTAATAAAAAAATCAGAATCAGTTGATCACAACTCAAAAGACTGACTATGTAAGTAAGCTTTTCATGACCCTTCTTGAGGATATTTGTCTCGTCATCTTTCCACCTTGCCAGCTGCCTGTGGTAATTCACCAATAACTTGAATATGGCATGTTAAGTTATTGTAAATTTTGATTACAGTACGCGTATTTTGTGCTGCCTTTTTTTTTTTCCCCTTACTCTCTTTTTCACATTTGAAATCTGTCAATTAAATTTTTACAGCCTTAGAAACTTCTACTAGAAGATATTTCTATCTAATCAGATGAAAATACTTAAAACATTTTTATACAGAGTGCTGGACACACATACAGATATAGCCAAACTGTGAGCACTGATCAACTTTCCCCCAGACCAAAATAAAGTGAGTCCAAGGTGCATTCAGTTACCTGTGAAGTTGAAGTGTGTGTGAGCAAGCCATCTATGTATATACTTCCCTTACCTTGACCGCCGTGTTTTGCATGTTGCATGACAATAGCCAGAGGACACTCATTGTCATCAAGTACTCGCTCGTCACCATCTGCACTTCCATGATATTCCATTCCTCCTGGGGGAAGCAGAACCTGACAAGACAAGGAAACCCAACATATGAAAACTTTCATAAAATTGCACTAAAATAACTGCAACTACATCACATATTCAGTGGTGCATCAGTGCAGTGCACCCTGCTCAAAAAGTTTTTGACGTTTGTAAAATTGAAGATTCCCACTGCAGTTAACTTCGTCACATCGAATAGGCACTAGATATATCATTCTTCCTTACTTTCTGACTAGAGAAAGGTCATAATAATAGGCACTCTTAACCCTCGTCCCGCGTTGAGTGAACTCGTCCACATAACGCCCCGTGCAGGGATAACCAGCGGCCAGTCAGCCGATCATTTGCGTGTTGCTGATAACCTCGGCGGTCGGGTCAATCGGGTCCTTGTGAACACGTATCGCGTATACTTCAGGACACAATAACAACAATAGTGGTGGATAAATCGTAAGGGACCACTATGATATTTGGATAAAGTACTTGTGATGATAGGCAGTATCAAATGGAAGGCCCAAATCAAGAGTTTTCTGCATTTACATGCCGTTTAACATACGTTTTATCATTTTCCCAAGACCTCTGCGCTTTTTCTGTCCCTATGTCAGGCCATTCAGGTGAACAAATTATATTTTAAGCCATTCGTTTAATTTACTAACCACGTGTATCGTGACATTGCCTTCTGCCTCCTCTACTATGTAAAGCGTCCACTTACTATAATGTTAATTGTTAGTTTTAGAGAGAGATTTGATTTCCAGTTCCAGGTCGTAGAGCACATACATGTACTGAAAAGCGGTTTAACCAAAGGAACAAAATATCTCTCTAATTACCACATCAAATAAAGACAATGACCAACAACAAAGTCGGTCATTTTCTCCCAGTTTTCCCTGATGAAAAACCTACTGACAGACACCCTTATGCAGCATGCCCTAATATTACTTCGGAATTCATAATTACAGACGTAGAACGGCGTCTCAAATACGCACATGGCCCCTTTCTTCTCATTTCACATGTAGACGACAACCAGCATCAAAGTAAAAGTTTCCCAAGATTTTCCCCAGTTCGAACTTCAGACCGTCAGAATTATTACACGAGTATGACGAATAGTTGCGAATAGTTGCATCGTAATAAACATAATCGGACAATACCATTTTGTTAGATATAGTAGGGGTGACAGTATAGATAAACACGCGAAAATAGTGTGGGAAAAAAACGTGAAAAAAAACAAAAAACAACGACAGTCTTGGCAACCGAATAAAGAAAGCTCGAGGCGCACCGTTGCTATACAAAAATGTGGCCTCCCGCAGGACCCGCGGTTAAGCGTGTTGGACAGAATTATGGCCTCCCGTGTCTCGCGTGTTGCGCGGGGAGGCCAATATAGTGGCCTCCCGCAGGACTAGGGTTAAAGTACCCCTGCAATCTGAATATAAACTTAAGTGCAGCTTGAATTAATGTCATCTAGCAACTGGTATCGGTAGTTCCCACAACTGTCATGTTTTGCGTTTGATCACCACCTTTTAAAAATAAATGATCAATGCCCAAATGAAGAATTTTAAATATATTTCTTTATTTCGCACAAATCCTCACTAACATTCAATCTACAGGTACATTACCTTGAAGTCCACACATGTTTCAATCAACTCAGACACCAATTGAAATTATTTTTTTTACATCTTTTACATACGGTCAGGGAACTCCCCTTTTGACATTCTTAACAGTAAAACAGATCACTGAAAGCATGTCCAATCTCCTGATACTACAGCCAGTGGTTTTGGACACAAAGAATCAGGATCTTTAAAAGGAAATTGTTTACACCATTGTTGACATCAGAGTGACTCACCTCCACCAGACAATACTGTGTAGGATCTTCTTTCTCCAGGCCATATTTTTCCATAGCTTCACTGACCACAGCTGATGCTGGGTCTCCAGTGGACAGGAATAGTGTTTTGTAGGGGACATCTGGACGCAAAGATTGTCCATAGATCTTCAATGTACCACCTGTCAAGTACAGACCAAAAATATTATTGGCAAGGCATTTGATGTGCTGCTGGGGCTTAAAATCAAGACTATCAAATATAAATATATTGTCGCTGTCCAAGATACCTTAGGCCAAAGTTTCCAAAAATCTGACATGGAATAGTTTTGACCTGGCCCATCTGCCTATCTGGGTTACAAGACAATAGCTGCTTCCTATTTAAAGAATCAGCTTGGGATATAATTTTTTGTCTGACATACACAACGGGAATAAAACTTTTTTAGTTCACCTGAAATGTAGTGACTTTGACATAGGACGGCTTTCCTGCTCAGTGACCGTACATATTAACTTTATTTCCTATATATTTTTTACTGATTTGTTGCAGCATTCTGTAGGGTGGGTGTGACTGAACAGCAATGTTGCAGAAAGAAGGGCAAGCAGGAGAAAAGATCTGATGGAATACAGCAGGAGGAAGGAACAACAGAAAAAAATTCACAGGTGAAAAATTAGAAAACAATGGGGCGAAAATACTATTTTTAAAAAAAGGAGGGCGAAAGAAATAAGGTTACACCACCTAATACTTCAAGCCCCAGAGGAGAAGAAGATGGTGACAGAGAGTGAGACTCGCTCAAAGCTGGTGGATGGGTGGATGAGTGGATGGGAGGGTGGGTGGGTGGGTGGGCAGGTGGTGGTTTACACATCAAGCTGATTTGTCCTACATCCACCTAATAAGCTAACCAAGCAGTCCCACCTCTCTTTTACCACTCTGAGACCTTAACAAGAAAATCTGTACTAATTTATATCTGATATGCTGTAGATCAACTATAATTACATGAACAACCAAGTTACTTTGGAGCTCCATTAAGCAGAAAGAATGTGACAGACAGAGGAAGGTGACTGGAGATTCAGTGTGGAGTTTGCCAAGGAACCTTGTCCACCATCAATCACAGGGAATTCCCATATGTCAGTGAGGACGCTGTAAGGTTGGTTCATACATGTATAGTAGCCTCAGGTAATAAATACCACCTGCAGACAGCACACCAATGGAGCTGTTAGAAATTTGGTAAACTGTCATACAAACAACCTGGACTTGTTTCTCATATTCATCCACAACAATGTGACCACCACACAACTTTGGCAATTTTCAAACGATTTACGACATTCTGGTTGCCGAGGATAAAACCTCTGACACAAATTCTTGTAACTCCCATTCAGCTTGTAAGAGTGAGACTAATTAAACTATGTAAGATCAGCACAAATCTGCCAGTATCATACAGCAATTTTTTAAAACCATAAATCCTTTTATTTCCAGGTCAGGCCCTTTCCATAAGTTCATTTGTTGTTGTGTTTTTTCCTTACATTCTTCACCTCCTCTGAAGCTTCATTAAAATCCAAGATCTTTCCTTATAGCCATCTCCCTACTCCCCAGTATATTACAGACACTGAACCATGTACAGAATGTCAGAGTAATCCCAAGAACAATGACATAACTAAGGACCACCTGTCAAAAGTTGACATAAGGACAGAGGATACTGTGCCAAGTTTGCCGGGTCCTCACAGCTACACAATGCCTTTCGCTGGGGCCCAGGTCACTGCTGACCCCCAGCTTGGGTCTCAAGACACTGTCACAGGCACTGGCGGGGTCAAATCGTCACCGTGAGGGGGTCAAAGACTTGTGATTTTTACTGTGTCAGGTCGCTGGGTGAGGGGATTGAGGCTAAGATGTTTTGGGTACGGCTCTGTGCATTCCTGGCTCTCTTGTTTCAACAGTAAGAAGAGACAACACAGATCTTGTTCATGCTTTTCCATTTATTACTCCTCACCAGGAGTTGGGCATTGTTTTTAAAACAGTGTTTCTGGGCCTGAAGTCTGTTTGACCTGACTTTGGTATAGCAGCTTATTCTCCCTCTTGGAACAAAACTCAATACGCTGTAGATATTGATTCATCTTTACCCTCTGTGTTTTATTTCCCTTTTCATTTTTGCATTTTGTCAGAGCTACACCACTGTGCTTATTGTGACTTCACCTTTCTAGAATTTCAATCCATTTCGTTGACATAAAGTGTTTCAAAATTTATCTTTCTTGCAGTTTCTTCTCCAGGATAAACAGGACCTAGCTGCTGATCATCACGTTTTGTCTCTGTTTATTCCTCCTCCACTATTTCTACACTGTGGCTGGTGACTATCAAAGACGCACCTCGAGGACTTGTACAAAACATTCTTTAAAAGGTTGTGGAGTTTTCCAACAGACCTTTACATGGAGACGACAGACCCAATTCCATCCCAAAAATCCATCTCAGCTTTGTATCAGCGAAATCAACAGAAAACTTAAGATGATGTTAGACGTTTAAAAAAGCCAATCTACTGTTTAGATTTAAGCAGCACTTGGCAGTTTCTCTACTTTCAATTTCCAGAACATTTTCTGATACAAGTTTCAATATTGTGGAGACTTGAACCAACACAAATGCCTCAGCATTACCCCACTGATAGCCCAGGCGGAGATACTGTCTGAAGCAATGATGATACATGGACTACAGTCTGAAGATATAGCCTCATCCTAAATGGGTGGCAAAATGCTAAGTGTCGTAACTGCGACTACTGCCAACAAACCTTAATAAAAGTATTCTAACCTTACAATATTCCGACATGCTCATGGTGCGCCAGCACATACACGTATGTATGGGTAAGGTGTATATACATTGAGGGGCTAATGGTTTTCCCTTCCGTCTTTCACTTCTCTGTCTGGTTTAGGGGTCTCTGTGGTGCTTTCTAACAATTTCTCTTTACCCATTTGGAATGTCTCTCTATCTGCATCCTATTTACGTCGGACGCCCTGACAGTCAGTTCTTCATTCCTGGCTCGTTTTTCTCACCCATCCCACTTAACCAAATGATCCTTTATTGATTGGCCGGCGCAGGTTTTCCTCGTCTTCAACACTGGACCAGCAATTAACCCTTGGGGCGCCGTACCGCATTCACCCAAATGGACAATCACTAATGACGGCCGGGAGGCAGGCCCTGCCGTGTTACAGTAATGTACAGCTCAGGGACAAGTTGCTAGCTCTGTAGAACGCTCATAGTTCTAGTCCAGCTTGGTTTACTTGTGAACATTTTTCGGTTTCAAAAGAGTGGGGGATAGAAAGACAGCTTTGTTTTCAAGTGGATATGTCCTGCATCTCCGAAAGAAAGAAAGATTACTTATCAAGAGAAACTACGGACATTCTTTGGCTTTGCAAAGATCACAACCTTTATCATGATATCTGTCCACAGCGCTATGCAAATGTTGTCGAACGCTTTGCTCATTGTCAATGCAGTGTTTACTACTGACAAGATCCTCCAATGTATCGACAACAAAAGCAATAACAATTAACAAAACTGGCTGGGCGGTGGCTGGTTTCGCCATTCATACAAACGTCTCTCACTGGTAAAGACAAAAATTATTATTTCCTATTCATAAACATGCGGGTGGAAGAGACAGATTCACCCACCAAGACGCCACAGTTGTGTGAGTGAAAATGGTGTGAATGAAATGGGGTGCGAGCATGAATGCTTTCGACGTTGTTAGCAATACCATGACCAATAACGGAAGTATCAGATATTTACAGCAAGTGATATCATCTGAGGTCTCGGATATCATTCGCCATTGCACTCCACGCATCATGAGCCACGTGCAAAGATGCAAAGACGAAGTAATTCTCCAATGAAAGAGCCTCACTAATTAACCATGACATACATTTGTCCGTTGACCGCCCTCTATCCCAGTGACCTTCTCAACCCTCAGTGGCACTGCAATGCAAATTCATTCATTTGATCTGAAAGGGCCTATCCCAAGAAAGAGATTTTAAAGAGAAAAGAAAATCCTCAGGAAGGGGGGGGGGGGGGTTTATGCAGTGAGATGAATGGTACATTTTTTAATGTATCCTCTATTTTATTTTTTCGTTTCTTTGACATCATTTCCATGTAGAGCCTTGAGAACGTGACATTGTTCTCAGACCCACAGGAAATACAGAAGATAAGCAGTACGACCCTCTACTTCTTGACATGGTTTAAGATGAACCCTGACCTCCCTATCTGCATCGGTTGATAAAATTGGCATACTTTACTTTGAGAATGCATCAGTGGTTTATGTATGTATGCTTGGGGAGGATGGGGGAGGGGGGAGAGAGAGAGAGAAAGAGAGAGGGAGGAGAAAGAGAGATAGAGAGATGGGGCAAAAGAGAAAAGAACAAAACGATCTGAGAGTTAAGTGTGGGTAGTTTTATCTGGCCCGAGGACTAAATTTTTCATCAATAATTGACCCACCAAGCAATTTTCACTCCCTGTTATGTGGATAAAAGTATCTTAGCCTCCATCTGACGGCCTAATGTCGCCAACAGGAAAACGTAAAGGGGCCCATACAGCTTGGGCGCCTTTCAAAATCTCTTTTGGCGACATCGCCAGTCTGCCTATCCTCGTGAATTTGTATGTCCTTCCCTTTCATTCAATATCGGAAGGAGGAGACCGCGTATGTTGAATAACACAAAACGACGATAGAAAGAAAAAAAGGTTGTTGGGGGGGGGGGGGGCTTTCGGTAACCGCCCACACTGAATTACCTGAGCTTCCGGTTGCTTTCAAACCTAAGAGTGTTAGTTTTGTGGGACAATTTACAAGTCCAAAAATTATTTTATGGTCCCATGGTGTTACCTGGCCTCATTGGCTGCTTGTTCACGACTCCAGGACAGGAGTTTTCAAATTATTTATACTTCTTAATTAATTCTTGGTATTAGCCCTCTCAAGCAAGATAAATCCTGTTAAATTCTTTGTACCAATCCCTGCCGTATAGGCTACGTGTATCTAGATCCAAGCCATATTAATAACGACACCAGTCTGGATTCAATGCAAGGACTAATAGAACTTACTGTTGCACCACAATTCTTGGCAGAATATACAGAGATGTGATAATATTGGATTTCGACAAGTAATGACTGTGTCAAGAGAGACAAAAACAGAAATTTTCGAAAATACGTTTCGATTCTACTCGACGAAAATGCGACTCTCGTTTTGAGTAAAATAATATTAAGGACTGAATTTCGCCCGAAATGGATGTGTCCACGTAACTTATAAGTCAAAAATTGCCTCCGCAAACGAAGTTACAAAATTTTTGGTTACAAACGCATGAAGTTTCTCATGCTTACGTGTTCACTCTCTGACTCCATTATAATATGATGATCATGAAGAGGAGCAAATAAGGAAACAATCTTTCCCGATCAGTCCCAGCCCACGCTATTGTTTGGTTTTCTCCGTGATGTCCACTCCTCAACTCTCAGGTCTATCACGGAAGTTCACAACACTCGTGATCATAGAAAATACTCAAAAGTACCGAACTATTCTTCAGCGCCTGAAATTAGTGTAAATACGACAACGGTTACATTACCACCAGGCTAAAACAGAAAAAAAAAGTTTCATTACAGACATTCATGACAAGTTGCCATTCTCAGGCTAGAAATTCAGTTTGCCTTGAAGCCTTGAAATACGTAGCACGACTAATTAATTGCCCGCCGGTAACAAAAGGCCGGAAATAAAATGGTGGGGCAAGAATTTAAAAAAAAACATTTTTTTTTGTTTATCATATAATTTTTGTTCACACTGACGCCGCTCCTTCAGAATATTATATTTGAGGCAAACAAAAACAATCTTTAGCGTCTGCATAATAAAATACTCGAGTGGATCTACAAGAGGCAGAAGGCAAATGTTTCTCTTTAGCATTTTCTTTAAGAGCCTTCCATTTGTTCTCTTCAGGGCTTTTTTCCCCCTAAACAATAATAATAATAACCTAATCTTACGTATAAGTATTGTTATTAAGCTCCTTCCTTCCACGGCCGCGCTGCGCGATAAGGCAAAATGACAGTGACAGAAATGATCAGACAGAGAAATGTAAGGTTTCAATGGCCAAGATAAGGTAGGTCCTTGTAGTTTCCAGATTTACGGCGGGACAGTGGGGGTGGGGGTGCTAAAGGGGTTTAAAGGGTGGAAGAAATCCAGAGAGAAAGAGAGAGAATGAACTGATGTGCATTTATTGAGGTTAAAATATTTTATTTTGCCTGTTGTGCTTTCATCCACCCGCGTCCACACAATAAAAACATCTTGGAATGTCCCCCCCCCCCCCCCACAGAAAGATGGAACTTTCAAGAAGCAAGAATATCGGCATCTGGCGTCTTTAATAATGTGAGAGGGTCGAGGACGCACGGCATAGAAAAAAAAAAAAGGGGGGGGGGGAGAATGAGGAAGATTAAATGAGAGGCTTGAGAGGCGGAACGTCGATTTCTACCCGAAAAACAAGTGGAACTTGAATCAACGGAATGGCCAAAGCGCCAAGACAATAAATGATATGGAACAGGTTCAGTTTTCTCTCACTGACATTAGGGATGGAGGGCATAGAGGAGGAAAGCGAAAGACAGAGGCAGACAGATGGGGAACGGCGTGTTCTGCGGTGTTAATGTATTTGAGGGCCAATCTTTTTTCCCATAATGATATTAAGAGCCTGTACAAAAGACTAATTGAAAACGACAAACCAACTCCCTCAGTGAATCCAACAATGGGGCCAAAATTAAAACAGACAGATTTGCAGAATATGCAAAGCCCACATAGACATAATGAAACCAGCAAAGGGCGAGACCGAGTTTGACTACAAGCACTAACTGTAACATTCAGATAAATGTTTTACGTGACCTTTCGCCCTTGGAAAGACAACAAATGAGGTTGTGTACAAATACCATACATTTTCTCTCCTTCAAATTAATGAACTCCGACTATTTACGCACAAGCAAAGGGATTGCGCTGGGACTAAGACTAAAAAGCACAGACTGGGGTATATCGAGGAGAAGAGAAAACTTTTTTTTTTTTAAAACACCAAGATTTGGGATTGAAAAGGGGGGGGGGCAGGGGTGGAACAAAACGTGTTTTCAAAAGCATCTTCCTTTCCCCTAGGATATCTAAGCTGTGATCTCTGTGAGCGAGACTGTGTGTTGGGGGGGGGGGGTTAGAAGACAGACCCCACCTCCCCCTTCCTTTATCTATTTAGCATTATCGTTTAGAAAAGAACTGCTGGTAAAATCCCCCATTGAGTTACGCGCTGTATGAGCCCTCTCCTCGCCTCACAATATTTGCAGCCTGCTCAGTATCTGCAGTTAGTATTCACGACTGGCCGACGATTACCAGTATTCCCTTGTTTGTTGACGATTGTTGTGTGCACCACAGCGGCCGCGGACACATTATCCAGTGTTACGCCAGCATAATCCCAGGTCACACGGGATTAACACCGGCTGTGCAAACATTTCGGCCACGTTCCAGCAAGTCTGTGCCGTTTTCGTCATCTGGTCTCTTTTCATTAACCGCCCTAATTTGGGCACTGGGATAGGCTGCATTGTTCACCTAAAGCTAAAGCTGAAGGCGCACACAGTCAAGTCTGTTTAGCGCCTGGTTTGACTCAATGCACGAAGTCTTTCATAGTGGCAGCTGACTCCGTCAGCTTCATGGGCCTGAATTACTGAGACAGATTTGTTTGGGCCTCGTCAGTGTGTGAGGTGTCGTTTAACTCCATGGTTCACCGCTGACCCTAAAACCGAGATAAAACAGATGTGACTCAGTAAGCCACGTCCTTAAAACTCTGAAGTGAACGTCTGAAATGATAATATTTACTGTTTCAGTACACTGACGATGCTCACATTGACGAAGTAGCTCACTATGACTGGGAGTAGACACCGTTTCGAGTTGAAGATTTTGGCGACCATAATAATAGTGTTTGTGGGGGGGGGGGGGGGGGGAAAGAGAGAGAGAACGAAGGGGGGGGGGGAAATGACTATATAATGTTCTGGGATACAGCTGGGATTGGGATGGTGAAGAGAGAGTGTTATAGAGACCATAAGAGTGAGAGAAAAATACAGAAAATAGACAAATCCCACTCCGACCTTCAAAACCCCATATTTATCATGCCTTGCCACAATCAATCGCATCTCCAGATTTTTTATGCATAACCAAAAATGCTATTCTTCCGTAAGGGGTTCTCTAATCAAATTTCTGGATGGAGGAATTTCCTATCAGTTTCAATATTTTCCGGGAGAGACGGCGTAGCATCAAAAACTTATCATTCCAAATCATGTTATGGGCCTTGCATTAAAATTTGCACATTTATGCAGCATTATCATAGATCTAGTTTATGCATTTTGTTGTGTTCTGAACAGATAGTGTGGATATTGCCATTCTTAACTATCAGTGCCATTTTTTAAAATTAGTATCATGTGGACCGACTTTTACAGATTTCCCTCTTTGCTTCAAACCAAGCTGGCTCAAAACAAAAGAATGATGCGCATGGAATGATAACAATGCAGAACAAAGTGTTCTCTGTGAGCTCACAATCAGACCATCATGCCAACAACAATTACTGCACTGTCTGTTGTATAGTTTGTTTTTAAAGCTTTAGACTAGGAATGGGGGGGGGGGGGGGGGAAGCAGAAGGGAAAACGAAGCGCGCTATGGGATAATGAGAAACAGATACAGGACAATAACAGGTGGGAGGAGAGCATCTTTGTGGCGCCACATGCTCCCCAGAACATGCACCCTAGAACAAAAATCCCATCATCTGAATGGCCAACTCATGGACATCATGTCCACTACGGCGCTGCATGTAATACGTTTATAGATGGCTATGATACACCGCTTGGTTGATCCGAGAATTCGGCCCATTGGGCCATTCATTACAATCAATACAACTACCAGAAGTGGGAATACAAATCGATTTCCTACACTGGATTCATTGATTGAACATGTTGTATTTTATAATCTTTCCTGAACTGCCCTGTTCCAAAGTGTTTCAGGCACGCTATACATGGCATCCCCTGGTGACATTAAATATGTTTGGTTTCTCTTCTCTTCCCCCACCCCCCCCCCCCTTCCCTTTCTCCTCAACGGCGAAAAACAGCACGTTCTCGGAACAGGTGGTTAATATAATTATTGTCATTACACAAATCAAATTATACTAGACCAGTGGTTCTTAACCTTTTAAAACCCGCTTCCCACTGACATGTATGTCTCGCGGCTTTAATCCCCAACAACAATTCAGGTTCCATTCCACCCTGATAGGTTTATGGAATGCGGCAACGGAAGATGGGTGGAGCGTCAGTAGAAATTATTATGCACAAGCTGGAACAAGAAAAACAAAGGCGACAAGACTGTGCACTATTAAACGGCCAAGGTATTTCCCCTCTGAACTGATAAAACCCCAAATCCCCCCCCCCCCTCCCCCGGTGTATGACATCAAAACTCACTTCCTGCAGTTTTGACAAACACTACAGAGGCGTTAATGTAGCAATTTTCGTCTTTCCATTAACCATCTTGCATTACCCACAGTGTGCACCAACCCCTACCACATGGCTTGCTTTCACCCTGAGGTTCAATATGTCATACATGTATAAACTTACCATTGGATTTAATGAATTCCAACGACCTATAGGTGTAGATATACAAAAAGCTTTCACGACCAGGTCATACTTAGAGGGGCCAAGTCAACCCTTCAAGCTTGACTATGTAAATAAGTGATCGCGATCGGCTGTTTGTTTTCAAACTCTCACGAGTGGTGAGAAAACCTACTTAATGGACAAGTGGTAGACATTGTAGACCCAGTTCCTTTGTCAGTGGGAAGTGAACCAGCTGTTTTTGTCCACAATACAACCTTTCTTATTCTTCTCTTTCCCCTCCCCACTCCTCCCCCTCCCTTTTTTTTTTCTTCTTCAGCCCCGCCTTTCTTACTTCTCGATTTATAAACTCAGCAGCTCTTGTGACCAGAAGTTTTGAAGTTTAGAAAGGATGGACAAAAAGAAGAGACGTTTACAGATGTCGGATAAGCGCAATACTATATTATTATCTATATTATCTACTATATTATACTTTCATCTGGCCTGCCTTAGAAAGATCCTAAGGATCAAATGGCAGGATAAAATTCCAGACACTGAGGTCCTCAATCGTGCCAAGGAATTGAGCATCTTCTGCCACCTGAAAAAAATTCGGCTACGTTGGGCAGGACATGTTGTCAGAATGCCCGACTCCAGACTCCCTAAGCAAATCTTCTTCTCTGAGCTCTCCAATGGAACGAGGAATGTTGGGGCCCCAAAGAGACGTTACAAAGACACTCTCAAGCAATCACTGAAGGCCTTTGCCATTGATGTGAGTGAGTGGGAAAAGCTCTCGCTTGATCGTGCAAATTGGAGGGCGGCCCTTACCAGAGGCAGCAAAGCATGGGAAGCTGACAGAGTCCAGCAGGCTATCAAAAAAAGAGAACGGCGCAAGAAAAGGCCCAATGGTACTGAACCAACGGAGCACTCTTGTCATTTATGCGGAAGGGTCTGCAGGGCAAAAATAGGACTTATCAGTCACATGAGAAGCCATAAGTCATGAAAGAACAGTCTTTCCATTCTGTCCTCTGTGTCCTTTAGTTCTCTTTATTGTCCATGTGTTGAAATTCTCAACAATTTCTGTTCTTTATTCCTCTGGTGTTGTTAAGGTCATCATCATACCTGATGGACGAACTATTATTATTATTATTATATTATTATCGGGGTAATCCTTGCCACCGTCGTCTTTCTATTCAATACTACTACACATTTTTCATGGCATGTTTGATTTTTATTAATTAATCAATGAATTTTATTTTAATTTTGCAACAGACAGAGGTAACATACAATGCATTTCATGGGGTCATCGATGCATGATGGATAGGAAGATGTTGGGAGAGAAAGCTTGAACTACAGAAAAGAAAAAATAATGACGCGAATGAATTACTGAAAGATAGATCAATGATGTCAGATCTCCTCCACCCCCCCCCCCCCCCAGTCACTGGTGACAAATCTGTGTTATTAAAATATTTAATAACATGCAATAAATAAATTACCTAACATCCGGGAATAACGTTATTTCAAACTAACAATATATAAATAAACCTTAAAGTGGTATAATATAATGTCATTGTGATAGACAACATCGGTGACACGCCTCACTACACTACAATTAACTTGCGGTCTGATGATTCTATGAGTGCAATTTATGCCGGGATGTGTAATTAGATCCCGCTCCCACAGCCCAAGGGGGTCACAGAGGGGGGAAACTGATGGACAGACAGCAAATATTGACAAGTTCGGGTGATCGCACAGCTGGGTTTGAATTAGTACTCGAATGTCTACTTGTTTATTCACTGTCCTGAACGCCCAGTTAGTTAGTTCAGGCATGACATCCTGTGACTAATATCGCGGTTACTGCTCATTGGGTGCGTCACTCATATCACCGCGTGTGCTACTTTACTGCTACGACTACTACCAGTACCAACACGACCGCTACTACTACAACAGCTGTTACCATTAATATTACCGTCACGGGTTACTAATGCTATTGCTTCACAAATAATGACTCCTTGCTGCAGTTATTGCCATTTCACTCTCCCACCTCTAAGCCTGACCATCAAACTTCAACATCCCCACCTTATCATTGTGCCTACTGCATTAATATCATTACGACGACAAACACCAAGTCTCCTTTCTTGCATTAGATATTATTATGCAACGCCACGCCTGAATGAACATATAAGCAACTTGTGGCCTAGAATCTATAAAAGCCTCAGATCGATGAACAGTTCTGTAATTTTCAATGTGCTCTGGAAATGAACATAACCGACTCTAACGTGAGAACTTTGGTGCTTGGGCGTTTCTGGCGCCGGAGGACTAGGCCAATACCGCTGTTCAGTGTCATTACAATCTTTAGAGCACTACCATTGAGGTCGTCTCTCAAGAGACACATAATGCTGTAACTTCTGTCTATCTGAAGACCCCATCAGAGTCTGACGCATGAAATATGTCGCGCTGTATATCATTATTTCGTTTCGATGAATGGGAGGCATGACTGGCAAATGTGTACTGCCCCAAATTCAGATATATCTGCCTGACTCGACAGCCAAGAAATTTTCTCAGTTGGCAACTGCGTCATCAATGAAATACGGATTGGTTGAATTACCAGGTGCAACAGACCGACCAACATGCAGAAAATGTCTAAACATCGTGCCCCGAGTTCTATCCAGTATAATTATGACGTACCTACCAATACCGAATAAAATAAAGCTTTGGTTCTGTGTAGCTTACAAAGTGTATTGATTCTAGTCGAAATCAATCGGTCGTAGATGACTTTCTTCCTGTCTGTCAACAAGTGGAACATTCTCTTTCAAGTTACATGGTGTTTTTTTTGGGGGGTGAACTAAAAGGTTGCCCGATTTATTGTTTTTTCTATGCAGTTGAGACAAGCCCCCGCCAAATATTTTTCATGTCCGCATGGGCCAACCGGACTTTGCTTTGAGTATAAAGTACATTCTTACGATAAAATAACTGACAGGGTCTGACATACTACCTGACCTCTGGACGATAACATGTCACTGCCAATTTGTCCCGTACATTGCCCTGAATACTAAAAGTAGTGTTTTTATAACCCATAAAGATACACTTCATGCATTCCCCGTAACCCTGAACAGGACAAGTCAAAGGCTCAAGGCTAGGAATGACAGCTGAGCAGTTTGAATCAAGTGGCGTGGCTAACCAGTGTCAGCTATCGCTGGTTTGACACTGCTACTCTTGGGAACTCTTTCTTCACAAGTAGTATTATTGAAGACCCTTTTTGCTGTTGTTTGTTGTTCAACCAGTAGAAATATTATATAGATATATTATATAAAAGTACACCATTGTAAGTATCAACATTGCCACACTGTGATTATTCATGGCATACAAAACTTCCCACTGGTAAAAGCCACAAAAAAACAGAAACCGCCCACAGAAAGCTTAGCCCTGCTCAACAGGTAATAACAATAACGTACGTGTCCTGCATTATACATTTGTAATAAGTTAACATAAGGACTGAACAAGAGGTGTCTAAAGTGCCAGGTCTCGCAAAGGCTGATCTGTCAATCACATCATGGCACGACTCAAGAGAACACTCAGTTCTAATGTTGTCAGTCAATTCTCCCACATCAGTTTACAATGTCAACACAAAGGTGAGACTGACACACAGTGGAAATGGCGTGCATAGGTTAAAAGTAACACTTCGTGACAAATAGCAAGCCAGCAGATTCTTACATCACTTATAGCTCTACCAGTCACTATATCACCCAAAACAGCCTTCGTTATATTGTGACATCAAACAATGTCCATCTCTCCCCCCGGCCTTGTTAATTCCATTGTTTCGTTTCTTAAAACCAGTAAGTCTTATGCATGTAAATATTTATACAGCTTAACAGTTTGGAAGCGGAAGCACATGATTACAATTAGCTGTACGACGTAATATAATGAGTTTCCTGGGCTTTTTTTCTTTCTTTTGGCAATACAGCTGTGCGCTGATAACCACCCAAAGAAAAATGCAATAATTTTTCTTTATGTTGCCATTTCGATCTGAACTGTCTATTTCTGTCACTGCTCGCGCATCTGTCAATATACGAATGACAATCTCTTTCTCATTGACATAATTAACAATTTCTGTGTCTCACACATTCAGATACAATGTCAGTCATTCTTTGACGTCATCATTATACTCTATTCGTTTACTTAACTCTTTCAGTCACACCCAGTCCCCTCTCCCTATCGCTCCACTATTTTCCCATCACACGCTGTCTCGATCTGTGCGATCCAGCTGCCCCCGAGGCCAATCAGGGTCAGACACCAGAGTGATTAGGGGAAAACAAAAGCCCGCCATTGTTGGTCCCACGTCACAGACCGTGATGGAAATGGTGCTCCCACACGGCTATTATTGGTACCATGGGAACACAGCTATTGTCTGAGAGGCGTGAAACATGGCCCCAACAATACAGTCCTGCCTGGATACTAATAACCCCGGGGGCAGCGACAGATTCAAAAAGAGGGGGAGGAACAGCGGACCACGGAAAGCATAGGCAAAGGGAAACAAAAGGGCTGAGGCCCGATGTGGGTGTTTGATGGAGGAGACACGAGGCGCTCGTCTCTGGCAACAATGCAGTTCTTCTCTCCCTCTTTTCATATGGCACGTCTTTGTTTATGAAGGTAATTATTAGAGAAATCGAAACTACTACAAAATTAATATAGATTTGATTTGGGTTGCTCGAGCTGCCTCTACTGATACCATAGTCTAGGACCATAGCCTAATGACGATCTGGACATATCACATCATATCACACACTACACTTTACATGCACGCAGTTTTGCTAGCACCATCATCTGGAATAGAAAGGTCAAACAACTGAGGGCCTGATGGAGATGTGGCTTAGATAAAACAACAACAGCAATGTAACCATTCTACTTGTTTTTATGGTTGCGGGAGGGGGGGGGGGTGTATCATATCAGTCACATCTGTGGCTGGCAGATTTTAGACTGTAAAACACATCTGTTTATCAAACTTTCTGCTGTTATCCCTGCCCATGATCATACTCATCTCTTTCATTTTCTCCCTCTGTATTTCAACGACAGATCACAAGGCGGATGAAGAAATAGGGGACATTAATATTATACATCAATATTGTCAATACTACATAATCATAAATTAGCCTTCACCGTATCACATTCCAACCTCGCAATGAATTTCATTTATCTGTAACCCAAAAAAGCTTTTCAGTTCATTGGCCCCCGGGGTGATTTGTGATTAGTGGGCTGTAGCCATTCAGCTCTGACCATAACACTAATATTTGATGACCCATATAGTAATGAATGAATGGAATGGCATGCCTAACACACCAAAATGTATAACCAAACCAGCCCCTTAAATCCACACAGCCCAACGCATGCATCTCCATGGCAGTTCCGACGCTCCTTCTCCAATCGCTGAAACCTATTACCCCATCACGGAGACTTCCACCCATTCATAAGTTCAATAGCTGCACTTGAATTATGAAAAAGAACTACCCACGTATTATCCTATGCCATACAGGTTATGTGTTGCGGCGTTCTGGTGGGAATATTTGATGTAAACGGATACTAAATGCCATCCATGTTTATAGTCTATCAGGTCCACTTCGTTCGTTTGGTGCAAGAACTTGACTTGATTATCTTTTGTCTCAATCTTTTTCTTTACAAAACAGCTTGCCTATAACTGCTATGTCTTCTGGAAAGTCCCATGAATTGAAAGCTTTGATATGACATGGAATTCACTGAGTTTACAAATCAAATCCTGTTTTCTCTAATACGTGCATTCACTAACAGGAAGCTCAAAAACGTTTTTATCTTGTGTTCTAATCCTGGCCTGTGTCCGCTCTCTTTTAGCTTGGGATAATGTTATCACCCCTCACATCCGGAGAAAATTTAGTTATAGTAACAACATAAAAAAAAGTCTATGTAAACTATGTCCGTGTAAATACGCGTATAACTGACAGCAGCACATGTTCAACACCGACCAGTTTCAAAACTTCTGTGCCTTCACGTAAAGATGACTTCTCTACTAATCGCATGACAATACCTGAAGGTGACGGGACTCTGACCAGTTGGTGTCGAAGAGAATTTTTTTAATGTTTCTCATCATGAAAAGAATGTACATGTCGTAATTAACTAACTATGCCACGAAGGCGTGATGTGTGCTTTCTCCCAGACAAATTGCCAATGGAGAAAAGAGTGTGTGAGAGAGACGCCAATGGCAGCCGCACACGAACTTTACCAGTTTTCCAAAACATACTGAAAGTCACGTGCTCTCATCAGTTGACATTTAACTCTTTTTAACGTCAAGACGACAAGCTACCTTCCGCTTTTGGCTCTCTCCCCCTTTTTTTTTTTTTACAAACTGTAGTGGTCCGAGCCACGTACTGGTAAAAGACACGAAGCTTTAGTGGCTAGCAGCAGCATGTAAACAGTCAAATGCAGCAAGTCATAATTAACGAAATTCGGATCTTTAAAGCAAATAAAATGCTTCGTTCCTTTTCACCCGCACCTATGGGCTCAAACCATTATAAACCAGTGCCGATCTTCCTCACACCAAAATAAACTATTATCTTTCTCTTAAATCTCTTCTCTCCCGGGCAATAATTATTGTAGCCAAACAAGTACTGGCAAAATGAGATGAACATTAAGTTTACAGTGATAACAAGAGCTAAAACCTACATACAGCAACCATACAGCTGGTACCGCTCAACTGTCGGTGCTTGACAAACCAAATAGGATTACAGGGCAATTAATGCCTGGAAAACCCCGGATTGGAAACCACAGTTGTACAAGTAGTTTTCTGCCTGGTCCGAATGTTTTCAATTCAACTATCCCAAGTCTCTTCCTATTCCACTGACACTGTAACAAACACTTATTATGGATGCATTCCCAAGCCACCAAAACAAAATCTAATTATGCAAATACATGAGCATCCGGCCCGAGTGAGCACATCAGTAATAACAAATGTACAATAAACCAAATTTAATTAATCAATTCAAAGCTCATTTCTCATTCTCCGCATAAACGAAAAATTATATGATTGCATTACACCAGTCTCTCACTCTTTTTGAAACCGCTAAACTGGTCAAACTGTCTGGAAGCAACAAAAAAAAAAAAATGTTTATTTGCCCGCTCTTGTTGGAGATTAATTGTTTATGTGCTTTTCTCGTTCAGCCAGGACAAGCCAGGTCGGATGTGTTCGGAGGCACGAAATATGTACAGCTTTAAGGGAGTTTCTGAGAGATTCAAGGTCAAACAAACCAAAATTCCGCTTCATCTCGGCCTCAGGTATTTGAAGCAACCACTGTAGCCCCGATCCCCAGTCCCAAAGCCTCACCCCAGGGAGAGAAACACGATCCTAGGTAAATGACGTGCATGCATTTCTCTGAAGAGCCTGAGAGAATACAGGTAGCATTCGAAGAAATGAGAAAAAGGTCCACAGAGTGATGCCAGATAGTAACCATATTTTTGTTCAAGGAAGAAAGAAGGGGGACTTTGCTGTGTGAGCCGCTCAGTCATCATAGCCTACACATTAATACGGAAGAGGTCTATATAGAGGTCTCACTTTTGACAACGAGAAAGAGAATACATAGTCCTATGAGCATACATGGAGAGCTACTCTCAAAATGCCCAAACTACCAAACCAATTGAAAACTCGGGAATCAAGTAAAACTATCTGAGCTTCGTAGAGGAAGCAGTGTGTGAATGTAAGCGTCTTCAAATTGTGCCAAAAATGTTGAATTGTGTTTATCAATATTAATTTTGGGCTGCAAGCACTACACGGGGCAGATACTGTGCAAGGCAACAAATGATCAAAAAGCGATGATTTAAGGAATGTATCAGTGTGTTAACAGCACATTAATTCCTGCGATATCAATCACACAAAACGCCCGTGCATCTGTCTTGGTTCAACCTATTAAAATAGGTCTGCTAGGGAAAAAGAATAATCCAGCGCCGTCGGCAAAGTCATTCACTCTTTAGCTCATGGCCATACATCAGGTAAGAAATATACTCAGAAATTTCGCACAAAGAAATTTTCAGAGGAAGGTGGAGAGAAAGACAAGACAGAACGCCGGAAGGGGAATGAGGGTAGGAAGTGAGAGAAGACGTTGTTGACAGAGGGACCAGAACAGAATGTTCCTCCCCCGCACAAACAACCGACATACGGTAACCATCATGTCGGTTTGCCTGGAGGGAAATGGCCATTTGATAGGAGTATTGTTTAAGAAAGCGGCCTTCCTGTCTAGTTAAAACTGATGCCTGGACTGGTATTTACCTGGTATCCCGTATAATGTAGGAGCACTATAACTGCATTTCACCGAGTGACATTAGCCAAATTATCTTGACTCCAGTGATTCAAAGCTTAATCAAGAGCGTTTGTCTGAACTTCACCAGCCCATCATTGCCATTTTTATTGTTCAAGTTGTTTGTTGTTTTTTTTTAAGTCACCAAATTGATTTTGACGAACCTTGTCACTTCTTCACTGCTAACACATTCAAATTAATTGCTTTATTAATATAGCTGAAGAAAAGACAACAGCGTAACAATACATACAAACTGCAGCGAATGTTCAAATGACATTGTGTATAGACATCCTAATTTTATTTGGCCCTAAACATTCCTTCCTTCTCTCACCTCATTCATTGCTCGTTCTCCACTCCCAGGGATCTATCGCAGTCTCTAACTCAATCCCGCCTGCGGGTCTCGTTAGTTATGGGCATTGTTTTATACGCAGTTTCCAGAAGGAATTCTTTTGTAGAGACCATCAGAACTTTCACCCGTAGGCCAAATTCTGAGGGGCTCTCACCAATGATAGGTCTTCAGCGTTGCTCTTTCAAGGTTTCTGGATTTATTTCACATACTGAATACCATGAATCCACAGACCTCCGTTGTTTATCTTGACTCACGATGTGCATGATCTCAAGTGACCAGCCAATCCGGGTGTGCTCATTGTGGGTGGTAATGGTTTATTGTTACAGATGCACGGGAGGTGGGGATTTGGGTAGAAGTTGGCTTGATAATGAGGAGCAAATGACAACCCGAGAAGTGTACACAATACATGTATTCCCATATTTGCAGGACTCTCTCTCTCTCTCTCTCTGACACACACTCTCTCTCTGATTTTTCACTATCATACACTTGTTTCGCAGACACAATTTATGTCAAAGACTTCACCAATCAACTTCCTCCTCCTCCTCCCCCCCCCCCCGAGCACCAACATGCCCATGACATCAAATTAAATCATAATAATTGATGCCTTCGCTTGAAACTGCTGAGTCGCAAATTGGTACATGTATGTCAATACACTGAAGAAAACACGCCCAAGACAGTCTGCGCACACAACCTACAGCCACGGGGGCGGCTCCACAACTTAGCACTGAAACTCTAGGCTGCTGCTGTGTTTTCTCTAAGCCCAATAACAAACAGTTACTCGTGCGGAATGAAAGAGAGAAAACAGAACAAGTCCGCTGGACTAGTGGACCCAACAGTGGTTGGTATATCTCCAGTTCTCCCTTCTCCCCATGCCCTGTTTGATTGCCCATTCACTGAACAATGGGTCCTGAAGGGCCACATCGAACTATTTAGTTTGCGATAAAGAGCTGAATAGCTTACAAGGAATATGTTGCTACATTTAGCGGTGTAGCGAAAACAGTTTAAATAGGTAAAACGAGACTTTAGTGGAGTGGGTAGCGGAGTAGTAGAGGCCTGGAGTTCTGAGAAGTGGAGGCAGTAAGGTCAGGTTTAACAGCTTCCGGTGACGGTGAAACAAATTGATTTAGCAAACATAAACTGTGTAACAGGGACGCCTAATAGGAACCTGCAAGCATAAGTACAAAGTAACAGATGGCAACTTAGGAAGTATTTGAACTCAGGTAGAATAAAACAGTAAGGTTAGGACATGAAAGCCAGCACTCAAGAGTTTCAAAGTTGATGAACCTGGGCGGGTGAGGTTCAACCTGTCGACTAACTTAGACGGAGGTTGATGAACTAGACAGGCAGATACTAAACACATTCCTCTTGGTGCATGAATGGACTTAAAATTCTTCATTCTTTCGCAGTTTTTGATAGTAACTTTCTTATGGTGCAATGATTTTGCTGTTGCGGTTTGTCTGTATAGTATGATACAAAAGATGCAAATACTGAAACGTCCATTAAGCACATTTGCAAACAATGGCGCACAGTAATGAACCTGAAAATAATGATACAAAAAAACAGGAAGAGGTATGACTGGAACAAAAAATACAACGTTGTTGTTTTTTTTTTAATGTTCATGTTTTTTGTTTTGTTTTTAATATGGCCTTAAATCTAGAAACAAATTACAAAGTCAATTAAGCATGGGAACAAAAATTAATAGTAAGGACGTAGACTGGTATATGGTATGTAAAATGACGCCAAGAATGTATGAGCCACGCTGTCCTCCCACCAAGTGTGTTTTGACATTTGTAAACAACAAGTTCACAAACACGGAAGTAACGGAGGCATGGAAAAATGTTGTACAGTCTTGTGTTTGTGTAGGGCCAGCTAGTTATCATACATCTGAAGAGGGACCGAAGTGGCGTATTTCTGTATAAATTTATGCATCGTTACTTGTCGCTGCTGGACAGAAAGCAGATAATGAGACACTGGAGTTATCGCAACAAGGGAGCAGGAAAAACTTGATAACATATACATTATCGAAATATAAGGTTGATTATCTATTCTTAATACAGAACACGAAGGGGATGAGGAGAGGAATCAGCAGTCACTGCATACAAAGTTTACAAAATAGCTTGGAACCCAGGAGAATCCTTTGATGCTATTATAAAATGTTCATGACAAATTATGACAGAGAAAAACCTGTAACCCATGTCGAATCTGATAACCTAGCAAGCTGGTTGACATTTAAGCTTCTGTGGGAGAATATGCTGTACTATTTGCCTCTATGAGTTGCCGCCTGACATCAAACCTAGAGAACTGTAGATTACCCCTGAAAAATGCCAGCTGTGGGAGTTCTGAAATTAAACGACCAGAGTTATGGTTTCTTCATGCACTCTCGTGGCCACCTTTCTGTTCATGACTGGCCGGAAATAAGCCTTAGCTGTGCAGTTAATGTCCAGCCTAATCATATGATTAATTTCAAGCCAACGGCGAAGGTATTCTTGACATGCACAGCATTCGCACCTATAGTCTGTCGGATTTTTCCGCCATAAATCAACATTCGGATGTGGTGCAAGGGGTGATGGTACTGATGGTGAGAGGGGGGGGGGGGGATTAGCAGGAAGAACAGAGACTGAACTTTGTGAGAGAGAAATGGGTGGGTTGCAGATGTGGCGACCCATTGAAGATTCCTTTTGGTTATCAATTATTATCGTGCGGTACGTACATTCTGACACTTTTCCATGGAATCTGTCTATCTCCATCACCGAAAAAAAAAATGCTACAGCTCTGGGTAATAATTAAAGGATGCAGCGTGACTGCCACGTTATGGTGTCACAGACAGTACAATTTTGAAAAACACCGTGTACAAACTCTACAGGAACAGCTAGGACATGTACAACGTGTAGTAATAGAATTTTTATGCTACTTCTATTCCAATTGTTACCACCCCACCATCGTACCGCTTTGTCACAGGTAACACTCTGCTACTTTAAAGGTTGCTACTTTTGTCACTACTATGTTTATCATCATATCTGCGATAACTAGTTTGCACTATCACGACAACCCCTCCCTACCACACTATAAACCAATTCCCATCAGCCTTCCAAAACAATCAATGAAAGGCTGAGAACCCCTCTATAAGAGACAATCGCCCTTGGTGCTGTGATGGCTTTTGTTGATACGCCAGAGAACATGCATCGACATTCTTTAGCAGAACAATACAAGACCGGCCAAACACTGAGATTAAAGACCACCTCTGGAGACAGTGCTGGAGGAGACAGGGAAACATGAGACCGGACCAGTCTTTATAAAGAGTGCAGGAAAACAGTTCCTCGCAAAGACGTGCACCTTACAATGATTTTTTTTTTTTTAAATCACAGATAATGGCGATTGCAATGTTTCCACAACAATGACAGTTTTATATTAACCCATAACAGACTGTATAATGATGTGTTTTCTTTCGAAACCTGTTGAATTTGAAGCATTTCCTTTTCCCCGTTGCACCTATCTTTCCTTTCCCACCCCCCACCTTTGATACCACTATTACCAACTGTATGTCAAAACCAGCGAGATGAAGTTTTCACATCAAATTACGGTCAGTGAACTTTTGAAACTTATGTCAATGTTGACCGTCAAAATTGGACAAAAAGAAAAAGTTGTATGTAGCATAGCCTCCCGTAAAAAATAACACCCAAACGATACAATGCAAACTAAAAGAGAAGACAGAAAAAAGGTACTTGCTTAATAGCCTTGCTGCGACCCCAGTTTTTCTGTGGTTTTTATAATATTTCGTCAATGTTGACCGGCCACCCACATAGGGAAATATTTGCTTTCCGTGTTCAAATTCGGAAAAGCACATGGACGTCATGCCAACTTCTTTTTTTTTTTTCTTTACTCTAATCTGCAAATCCATTCACTGCGTAATTCAAAGACATTTTACTTCTCAACCTCAAAATAAATATCAAAACCAGAAAAAAAGTATTACGATCGAAGACAACATGATTGTATCACTGTAATCATATAATACTGTGCCACCAGAGACAATTGTCTACTTCCACCCAGCAGCTGTTGTCATAGCCCGAAGTAGGCTTACACTATTCAAAGTCGCAAGGAAGAAAGCGTATCATTATACTGGCCCCGATGCGGAGGTAATGCTGACCGCCGCCGGCACGTGAAGACCTATAAGCCGAGGGCCAGGACCTCTTGTTCTGGTGTTTCCTGTACCTAATCCTCACTATCCCTGACATTCCCCACTATCCACAGCGGCCGAACTCAGCCCTGTCATCTTGCTCAATGACCATCCATAAACAGGCTAGTCGTGGAACCACCGAACTCGTAAAAATAGCCCAGGGGTTCCGCGAATGCTGCACATGGTATTTTGCATTAGTCGCAAATTTCGGCAAATGTTTAGACATCCAGATAGAGATACAATGTGTACAGTTACAGTGATTCCTGATTTATTTATCCGTTCTGTGGTCACACTGACAGCGATTACGTCAACATCGAATACCCTTTCCTAACAAGTGTTTGCTGGCCTGGTGGCTAAATAATTAATAAAATATGCCCTTTACCGCAAATTCCTAATATTTCACAATTCGCCAGCTCGGCAAAACAACCTTACGACCAAGGGAATTGTAGCTAATTTTATATGACTCTTAAGTCGCGGCGCTATTGTTCACAGATTAGCGTGGCATCTGCCCAGCCCATGATAGAACAGGTAATGGTAAGGACCCCAGGGTAATATGAAACCATAGGAATCCTAAGGGTGAAAGGGCCTCCTCTCTGTGAGATAAGATATCCTTACGGGAATACTGTGAGCTGTTTTGTACAAAGTGATGCCCAAAGGAGATGCGCGTATGCACGAGGAACAATCACGAAAGTGCGTCTATTTACAGACCTTGCCGTGGGATACCGTTCTTTAATGCTGTAAGTCAATACAAGTACAGAAAAGCAGTGGCTGCATGGGTTAGGAGAAATACAGCCAAGAGTGGTTTAAATGTGCATACATAAACATCACTGCGAACTTTACGCTTGTCCACAAAGACGGTCTATACAAAGAAGCAGACATCTTCTCATAATAAAATTCCCCATTTTTCAAGAATTAATTGTATTAATCACAATTACAAGACGTCTGGTCTGTGTTGAATGCACTGCTGTACTTTTATAATCATTATTGTGGTATACGTGAATGATGATGTTCTCAGGTAAAAATTCGTTCCAAGATCTGCATGACCTCCAAATTTTAACGATTATGTTCAGGGGGCAAAATTCACTTGCCTGGCCAGTCCTGAGCCTCGGGGCTTTTATCCACCAGAGGTTCAGCCCCACTAGCCATGGTTCAGGTGGTTCGAATTTTCTTTATAAAAAGCGCATGAGATCTCTGTGAGAAAGCTGACACAGGAGCCAGGTGAAAGTAAAATGAACTACACAAAATAATGCTATATAAAATCCCAACGCATTCATTTATATCTAATCCTGAACTGGGAATTCCGTTCATGCATTAAGCTGACAGACAAGAATGGCAACGGGCTTTCCTCGCCAACCGCGGCCTTCATATAGGCCTACAGGCAGGATCATAAACGCTCACGCAGTTGCACCAACGATTGGTCTTGAAACTGAACACTAATTGAACTACTACGCCTAATCATCCTTTGCGGCCCTTTTGGACTGGTACGCCCATGTGCGTAAATACCCCTATACCCGCTTAATTTGTTGTGATAACGCATCACGTTACCGCATGCACGTCAGTGGGGTTGCGTTTCTTCCCTTTGCACTTGTCCCGTCTTCAGGAATCTGGCCGGGCAAAGACAAACAAGTCCGCAGAACACCTGGCCGTAAGTGAGAGCAGCCCCTGACAGGAACGCCAGCAATGGAGTTGGACATTCCAACACCTTCCGAGGTTACTCTGTCGGACACGTTAGATAGAGCGAGAACGTGAAGTTATGGCTTCACTGTCAGAATACGGCTGGTTTTTCCTTTCTCCTTAACTTTGTGAGGGAAGATGGGCAGAAGAGAAAAGGAAGGTCTGTGGATTTGACAAAACTGACAAGGAAGAGGGTTGGGGTTGAGAAAAGAAAGAAGACGCTTCACAAAACCCTTCATCTTTGAACTGTTCGAGGATACTGACCTCGGCTGAACCACCGTGATAATTTGTTGCTGTTGCTACTACAAATTAAAAACCAACACACCAACAAATTAACAATGCTTGATACAGAAGCCACGCGAAAGTTGAGTCAGGAGAAAACAGGTGGACGTACATGTCTTTGTGTGAGCCAAAGTTTCAATGTAAGGCTGTAACTGGAAATGACAGCAGGATAGGCAGGTTGTAGGAGACCGAATGGCGGTGATTGGGGGGGGGGGGGGGCCTCCAAGAATAAAAGCTACAATGCTAGCACAATAAGTCGGCTTCAGTATAATTCATGATGGGTGGATTCGTGGTTGAGAAGGAACATCATACTCAGAAATCCACAATACTGCAAACGTGTTCTGTGGCTAGCCGCCACCCGTGGATATGCTTGGGTCTTTGATTTAAGCACGGGAAGTTCCTACAATACTTTCAATATATATTTTTACATACGTCCTGGAAAATGCACTCTGTTTGTACATCAGTTTCCTTTTCCACGACAATGCAGGAAAATACCAACGGCAAACTTTATTGGTGTCCATTCAGCACCAACTCCTACCTACTTTTCAACTGATGTCAAAGCAAAACACATGCCCTGTCCTTATTGAATAGTTGTTGAATAATAAGAAGGAGCACAAAGTCACTTAGCAGTACTTCACAAAAACTTGTATTTCTCAGCCCTACAAATGAACAAAATCGCAAATAGTAGGCCTTACCTACACCGGAAGAATGAGTCAAGCTTGAGTAAACATAGAACAAATTTAACCACAGCTGCGACATCACAGTGACAAGCTAATAAAGAATACCACTTCAATAGAAACAGCTGACCTTAAACACACTTTTATAAAGCAAACATCATAAACATATAAAGACGAAATAGGGCGCCGGTATGAATAAGGAATCAACAAGGTGAAACCAATAGACAGAAATTAAATAACTACGCACTTTAGGCATTACATTGGGGGGAGGGGGGGGGGGGAAACAACCATAGATTTATTTTCATGCCTCACAAAGCACAGATGATATAAATATTGGCTGACGTTAAACGAAACACAGAAGCCACAAGAATGAGACCCCTTTCAGGATTTTTTAAAAAATTGAATATAAAAAATGCACTGCTCTCATAATCAAACATGTTTGAAGGGATAATACATTTTATTGCAAAAAAAAAAAAAAAAAAACAATGCCAATTAAAAATCTTCGTATGAAAGATGTCTGGGGCTCCTTGTTTCTAATTTATAGACCAAAAAAAACAAACTGACCATTCCGACATCAGGCGAGTTTGTCCTATGGCAAGAGGTTTTGTTGCATCGGGGCAATTTCCATAAACTTGTGGACAAAACAGCTCCACCAATGGGACAGAAACACCAGTCTTAAACTAAAGACACGGTTTGTAGTCGAATCCTAACGCTTTCCTGACATTTTTCGGGACAATAAGAAGACAATGATCTCCCAGCTTCAAGTCTTAGTGTTCAGACCCGTATGATTAGAGATCGCAATTCCTCTTGTTCATGTCCCTGGTCAATCTGTGTTTTTAATCATTCTCCATGCATAGTTTTCGTTCAAGATGTTCCATTATAGATCTATACAGTTTTCTGAATACACATCGTTGCTACATCTCAAGCTCGACATTGTATGCAACGGCAGGATATTTGTATCTGGTTAATGCTAACACAATGCAGACTGACACGTACAGACAATGCACTTCAATCCAACCTGGGCCGCTGAATTTTCATGATATTCGGAACTGGTAAGCGAACATGCTACAGGTTGGGCAAAAACTGACATTCATAACAACAAAACAGAACAAAACAAAAACCAGACGGTTCACCTTATCAGTCCGTGGGGTAAACACACGTGCACCCTGTGATGTAAAGATAAAAGGAAGAGTGTGCAGAACGAAAATAGATTGCCTGGAATCTCCTTTTTATTCAACTCCCGCGCTCTCTGTGCAGAAATCGGGGTAAATGATCAAGTTTCCTTTCTTCTCGGTCAAAGTTTCTTATAAACGACATTCAGCCAAGTGGATGGTTAGGCAATGAACAAAAGATGATAAGACCTTACTCCATCAGACTTTCTATCCTCCAGCCCCATCCACCCCCTCCCAGATATCAACATTAAAGACGAATTCATCATACGACTTGAGATCACAGCAAAGATTGATACATCTTTCACACTGTGTAATTTATGTACACAAGAAGGAGAATAGATAATAACAAAACCCAATCAATATGAAACAAAAATGGATTTATTCATTAGCTGCGACTCGAGGATACAGAAAGTAAAAGAGACAGTAAAGTTCCAGATGGCGAAGAGCCAAACACCAAAAGATGTTCAGAGAAAGTTGCCTCCCGCCGTACAAGTGTTTTGGCCCCTTACAACCTGACACCCCCTCGGGCTGGGTCTCGTTCAAGAAAAGGTTAGACGAATGGAAGTGATTGCCCAACCTGTATCTTTTCCGATACATTGCCCCGTTGGCTACCATTAACTTTACCATTTTTACGTAGCTAAGATCTGGTTTGGGTGTACAGTCTGTTTGTAATTCAAAATGAATCTTGAAGAAAATGCAATGGGGGAGGGGCGGGAGGAAGAAGCGGGATTTAGGACAATAGTTCCATGTTGAAAGTTATTCCAGAAATAGAATAATAATAACAACAACCTAAACAACATAAAATTCCTGAGATTTCTCTATAAATTAATCTTATAAATGCATTTCCAATTCTGTAATGGCTTTATCTTGTGAAGGAATCTATTGGCTTATTTCCATTCAGAATTGTAAATACAGGTTTCGTGGTCTGCATCGATCACTGGTCAATAACAACTGCATATTGCCCAGGTTTAAGGCTCCGAAGCACATTTCTTTGTAAAAAGAGGGGTGGGGACAGAAAGAGAGACAGGTTGAAAGGCCATTTATTTCTCTGGAGTGTACTATTAATTAAGCTAAATGCTTCGCGCTATCATTCCCACCAAATTTATGACGAAAGTAAAAATATAATATGATTATTGTCTGTCACTGCAGTTCATTCATTTAGACACACAGTTCTCTCTCTTCCTCTCGTTTGAACTTTTTGCTCAATAAATCCTGCTGATATGTTTTTTCTCCTAATGTAAATTGTCATTTATGCGCTGAATATAGGCTGAACAGAACATCCAACGAAATGAAGGACATCATGCGTTACCAGAAAAGGTTTCAGGTGGGAAAAACTAAATCACGGGGAATTTAGACATTATTATTTAGACCTTTTTTTTCCCTGACGCCACTGTCGAAAAGAGGCTATTCTAATTTCCGATAATTAAGTTGTCCGGTCGCTCAACTGTCCATTCGAGTGAGTACTTCTGTAAAACGATAGTCCCAAGTGATTCTGATAATTCAGTGCCTTGTACAATGGAAAACAAACGTATTGCCATCATCGTTCTGGTTCTGTCGGTTCCATATTGAATGTCGAATCTTTGATAACTCAACTTGCTGTGTACATGTATTTGCTCGGCCTACAAGGTAGTTACTTTGCCAGCTGTGTTGTTTTTTTCCTATACATGTCACAACTAAGCTCGCCTGAGTAAACCTTTAAGGTAAACTTTAAGGCCTAAGCTGAAACGCTCGTAAGATCAAACCCTCATCTGCCGTTTAGACCTCAGATCCTGGTTACAGTAAGTTGTTGTGAGTTCCACGCTTCTTGACCTGTAGATCATGCTCAGTGCCTCTTGCTTTTCGGGGTTTTTAACTTGTCTACTATGTTAGAACTTGTTCATTATGCAGATTTATCATAATTAGCTCGTTTCACAGTGGCAAAAGCTCTATAAGTGAACGCCAACGTTGTATGTTCACAGTTACCAGTCTGGTGTTTACTCAAAAACTACCGTCGAAATTCCATTAATTTCTGTGGCTTTATGCCGAACTGGAAATTTCAAATCACTAATGGCACCCAAGATCTGCAAGAACACCATGATGGTCTTCCAGCAGCAATGTGGGTGTGAGCCAATATTATTATGACAAAACGGAATACGTCCCGGCCCTTGTAAAAGGTCTGTGTGGGACTGTTTGTGTATGGTAAAGTGAGGGGAAATAAAGGTGATGCTCTTGTGTGCTACAAACATTGTCATGCGGTCACTGTTTGGAGGGTGATGGTGAAACCCCTGTTTGGTCAGGGCCTGAGTCAGACTACAAAGCAAATTGAAGAAGAAAATCCACTACCATTGTTTGGCTTCACGCCCTCTGGTTGTCCAGATAAACACCTAGGAGATAAATTGTCGATTCAGAGCAAGACTACGTTCTCTGACGATGGGATTTCCATAAGATATTTACTAATATTTCGCTTAGCTGGTTCTACAGACTTTCCTTCCGTTAGTAGTTTTCCATATTATGGATCCGAAATTTGTTTTTGGTAATTTCGAGTGGGAGTGAAGTCGTCTTATCTGAAGCTACTGCACCAAAAACACCATATTTCATTCTCACATCTTTCAATTGCATCGACCAAACCGTAGTGTCTGGCAAACAATGCTACTGTCAAACCCACTGCGGGTGCATAATAACATCAGTAATGCCACCGTCAGGCTGCCCTGTTTCGCTTTCACTAAACTAGATTTTCACTAAGCGTGTAACTGAACCCTGACCTGGCCAGGTCTTTCAAAACTCGACAAAACCGACCATAAATAAGCTCTTAGACACCGGGTGGAAATCCCGATTACAGCGTTGTGTATGCCTATACAATGGATCCTTTTGTTGAATGCCTAACACGCTCCGTAAACTATTTTCACGTGAGAATTAGGGCGCGCAGTTCTTCTATGGCAGTGCTTAGGTGGGGACAGCTTCCATAATTATGAAGCCGAATAGAGAAATACTGGCTGAGGTCCCCGGCCCTGCCCGGGTTAAATCGGTTTGAATATTGGTTTCAGTTCTGGGTGGTTATTATGGACCTGCTTCATCTGGCCTGTTACTATTTGTTTATTTTATTTTTGTTTGTTTGTTTTTAAATAAGTCTTACTGCTCTGCCTTTGTGAGTTGACACACTGCGCATCCCGTACAACAGCATGATTTGCGCACGGGTTAGTGTGTTTGATAGTGAACTCATCGCAGGAAGTGATAACGAAACCTTAAAATGGCGAACCATGATTCGAAATAGATCTAAATCATGGCGAAACAATAAATTTCCAATAAAAAAAACAACAACACGGATTTGAGACTTCTGTTAAAAACTGTGCACCCTTACATCCATCCTGATGCACCATATAAAATTTGAAGTCTGAGTGTTGAGTGGTTCAGAAGCATTTTGCAACGAAAAATCTCAAGTCCACAAATAGTATAGATAGATACTGAGTTTCATTGCCCGTTTAGCTGTATTTCTTCTAATCGGCCTCTCTTAGAAACTGTCCCTACCAAAGCACTTCCTTCTCGTATTCTTTGCTTGTTCACTCCTTTCAAATTTCCCTCATGCCAGGTCACATCATTCACACTTCAATAGTGGCTGTGAATGTGAATCTCAAAAACAAAATGGTAAAAATGCCCAGAACACCCCCCCCCCCCCAAATAAGTTTAGCCACTCCAAACGCTGGCTTCCGCATGCACTTTTAAGGATTGACCATTACCCCAAATAACACATCGATTGTTGCAAGAGGTGGGGAAAGTGAAAAGAAAGCGAGCTCAAATAACAACAGCAATAACCGGACAAAAGAACTACAACTGTAAAAATACTGGAGAACAGATTTCACTACTGCAGCCACAGAAGTCTCTTCAACGCCCCCCCCCCCTCCCCCGAGTCATGGGGGGGGGGGAGGAGGGGGAGGGGACACAGAGACACAAAAGAAGAGGTTGAAGTGTGATGTGCTTTGTTTTAAACTAAGAAGTGATGAATAGTAAAGAATGACCGCGTTGTTGGTATTACTACTGCAAAGTTTTACAGTGCGATGAAGAAAAGCAAACGGTCCCGTTTTGCTTGACATGACATTCGATAATCAGATTTTTTTATTTTTTTTTTAATGCAGATATCTATCACACAAGCCTTTTCAGCTGGTCACAATAAGCTGTCCCATGTGATCAGTCTGACTTCAAACCTCAAACATGAACAATCGGCTTACAGCCCCCCTACAGCTGTCACATGCACAACCGCAAACATAATAATATGTGTAAATCCTAGCCACTACAGCACAGCATTCAATGATAGGTAACGTTTGATGGCGGAAGTGCGAATTAAGTGGCTTATGTAGGCCTACTCATATAATTCCATTTACATTCCGTGCTGACCCTGTTTGTTTTTTTTTTTCTTTGAACAATTTATAAATTGTACAGATTCTTTTTGTTCAAGAATTTTTTACACAGTGAACAGCCACGGCCGACCGTTTTTGCAGAACAAGTAACCAGGGAAAATGAGGATAAAGAAGGACACAAGGAGAAAAAGGAAGGAAACAGAAAAAAAGTGACAAGAGATTATATGCGCCAGGCGTGCATAGACAACAGCAAATCGTTCACTCATTGCCCGCCAGTATTATCTTTCATCCAGTACTCACCACTGTCAGTTCCTCCCTCTCCAGCATTCATCTGAGCTAATTTCTTCTCCAGCTTCTGCTGTCTCCGTCTCCTCATCACGGCTTCTGGATTAGAAATGCTCCTGGTGAAGCTGGTCTCTGGCGCGTCTTCATACAGTTTGTTGGCCACACTGTCATCTCCTGCAACATTCTCCTTGCCTCTGTCCCTCTCACGTTTCTTTTTCTCTTTCTTTTCCCTCTTGGATAACTTCCTCTTGAAGCCTGCTTGCTCTTGTTGCAAGAAAGATTTGTCAAAACCCAGAGCTGGGTCCTGTAAAGAGTGATTGAAATACAAAGATGTGAGTCTGTCATTAGAACAACTTTGATCACCCTCCCTTTTTATCTCTTTAGACAAAGAACAACTAAACTTGGTCAGAAGAATAAAAGAAAGCCCATAGAATGGATATTACTGTTATCTCTTAAAGTAGGAACAGAGTCATGCAAACAAAATAAAGCAAAAATGAGCCAAATCCTGCCTTTGAAGTATTCAAAATAGATGGCTTGAACTAATTCTCAATCTGTGGACAAAAAAGCAAAAAAACCTCTTTACAGCTAATTTGTCTGGACATCACAGTGTTCTGTGCCATTCATTAACTCAAAAAAGAACTTACTCTAACAGTTGGATGATCCTCATTTCTCAGCAGGAATCTGCCCTCCCGTACATCGTTACCCCAGTTCAGTTGAACGTAGAGGGGTTTCTCATCATTTCCTAACCTTCGCTCCTCTGTAAACAAAACAAGGGGATGGATTTTTATTTAACATTACATTTCAGTAGCTGGCAGTTGGGAGCTGGGGTGAACACAGTGTGTGACTTGAAACAGCTCAAGCAAAGATCACTGAGATGAATGAAAATGCTATGACTCCTGACAGCGCTGCCTTCGTGAACATCTCAGAACAACAATGTAAATGTCATCATGAATTAGTATTTTGTCATTATCGGATCAGAACAGGAATGGAATGCATCTGTATAAATGGTGGGTATAAAAAGACGAATCACAGAAAGAGACGGAACCCATGGGCATCAATATCAAAGATAAAACAATTATAAACATAATGACTTTCTATCAGCATGCATTCAAGAGTAACAATGAGCTCATAATATCGGTTAACTCTCAAGTGGCCAGTGTTCCAAAGTTCTAAAAAATGCCGCATAATCTGTTGGGAACAGTTTCTGATTTTCAAAGAATGCTTTTTCAAGATAAATTTGTAACTTTTAGCATTTATCTGACTATTTTCAATCATTTTTGCATGTTTCCGTAGTTTTGCAAAAGACAATTTATGTCAGGGTACTTGTGGCTTGAATGAATTGGTATGGCGATATGAGGTAAGAGACTGTCTAGGAAGGACTGGCGAACGGTTAGCAAAGTATGGCGGGGTAGAGATTCCATTGTGGAGCCGACAGGAACAAAAACAATCAAATACCAAAGATCCCCAAGACAGCAACATAAACGAAGACATTTCTGGTGTCTACAGTAAATATCACTGCCCGAAGCTTGTCTGAGCCAAGGAGGGGATGGTAAAGACCACACGAAAGGCAATAGGTTTTGTGAGCTACACAGTTAAACTTCAAAATATATGCTTCCCCCACTGTCGTTACCAAACAAAATACCATAGAAAATGTTCTATCAACATCTACATTATAATTATGTTCAACATTAACTTCACCGCTTTGACTGATATAAGTGGTATCACTATCTGCAAAAAGTAAACATCCCAAATGTTCACACATGCCTCGTTTTCGAAAAAAACAATTACCCGGGAGCTGCTGAATCTGTATCCTGTGAGTGTAGGACACTATTAATACAGTTCCCGAATGCTGACTTTGGATGTCTTTTCAGATTTTCTTTTTCCCACAGATTTATAATTATCTGTTTCAACACATTTTATTTTGTCTAAGTTTATTTCCGCAATAAGCTAGAGTTTTAGCCTGAAAGAAAAGTAGAAGGAAAGTCCTATTCTGGAAGTGTGATTCTGGCACCGTATTTTGAAATCCTGTGCACGCATTACTTTCGCTAAAATAAGGTCATGGGAATGCATGAACTGTTTTGGTATATGTGCAGAATGTCTGAGAATGCCGTTTGAAATCCTCTGCATTCCCCAGACCTGTCTCCCTCCACGCCGGGATACTATTCTGGGATTTCAGTTTCGTAAAGATTTGCCGTTACTGCGTTCGAAGTTTCACCTTTCCAGTATTCACTGAACTTATCCGAACTCCTCCATGGCTTAAAATCAATACAAGAATTCGTCAATGCCATAACCTAATATCGCTACGAACTCTGTATCTTTCTCACTATGTGTTTAAAGTGCAGGCTAACATAGTAACTGTCCGCGATTCGTCTCCCTAGTTTGGACTGCCCTGAAGGCGAGAGTTGTTACTGTGTTAATATGCCCCCGGGCCACTATTGTCTCGGATCCTCCGTCTTCCCTTCTAATTTTTACGGGTTTGGTGTCCCTGGCCGTTCTTCATATTTATTATGGCGAAGAGTGAAAGTGGTACTGTGTGGCTAGCTGTGGCTACCTGCGAACCAAATGCCGAGATGTCAATATTGGCATGACACTCATGACCTAAATTCAATTGGCCCGCCGCCCCAGGGTTTCATCAACGGGTGAGAAGAGGGTGAAGAGAAAAGGTAGGAGGTAGGAGAATCCGACCGATGAGAAATTTGAGAAGGGATATTCTGTGCAAAGTATTACAGAATACAAAGTTTTAGTCTCTCTTGAATGATTATAACGCGTGGTTCAAGTCCGAGAAGCTGCAACTGAACGAGTACCCATATAGCTTACACTGTTTCTTCACAAGTTAACCTCATTCATTTCAGACCGCCTGAAGTTGAAAACATTTCATCTTCTCCCTGAACTTTAAGCTCCGTAATATCCTCTCAAAACAATGTGCTCTTTCCAAATACAGGCAAATATGAAAATATCAAGCTCTTAACAACTGCTAACGTGCCTTCAGATATTAAAGGCCAAAACATTTTTTTTTTAAAGGGGGCGGGGGCAAAAACAATTTCCGCATTTCAGAGCTGTTTGGAGTGTTCTGAAAATTAATTAATGATTTTACTTCCCCACTTCTTTTTCGTTTACTTCCTAGTCTCGTTATACATTTCCAAATTTCCTTTCATTTACGTCGACCCCGTTGCGAGCAGACATGTTATGGATTTTCTATAATGGACGGGCGGTGAAAGCGTCTGCTGACAGGGAAAACCCTTAAAAATAAATCTGTTGAAAGGTGCATAACAAACCTGGGGGTGCCCATTAAAAATAATTATGCCAAGAGTTTAGATTTAACATGCACTGCACGGGCACAGCTTGCCCTAGAAGATGCCAAGTGACGGTGAAGAGTGAAGAGAAAGAAAGAAATGGGGGCTCAGTATATGCACGGCCTGTTAGGGTCTTTTTATTGTCCAAAGATCTCCAGGTGTTGATTATTTACGCATTTCGGAGCTGTAGTCAGTAATACATCTCTTTTTGCTACACAACCTTTGCATAACCAAGTTTTAACACAACACTCCAATTACATAACCGTTCACCGTTAGGCAGAAATTAAAACATCTGTTTTATCCAAGAATACTGGCAAGTAACTTTCCCAAACCAAAAAGCTTCCTTTTTTCACAATCTTTCACAAATTTCTATCCAGCAATAAACGTTTTTCCACTGCTACGATAAAACAATCAGATACTTTGGTTTGTGCATCTGAGAAACTTTAATGTAACATAATAAAGCCAAAACCCACTGACATTTAAGGCCCGCACTCCTGCACCCTGACCGTGGCTTTACTGCTGAGATGTTTCTTTACTTCTGGCAGACAACCTATTATATACGTGTACTTTCAAATGTTGTAAGACGCCAGGTGATGGTCTCCTGTAGGACATTAATGTACTCATTCTTCCACTCCTGCTCTTTCTACCAGTCTCCGTTTTCCCAAGGGTAACAGCTGCCAGATCTAGTAAAACAGCCACTAACTTCTAACACTAACCGTGTATAATTTGAAGTCAGAATAGTTTACTTTAGAATCGCATGTTCACAGTCATGTTCATGACCCACTTAACATTCGTCGCGCAACTAACCACCACTGACAGTTTCAGCAGTCCTTTTTTGCAAGCACTCGCAATCTCTTCACATTCCTATCAACCGAGAATAGTAACATAAACGTGAAGGGGCCCCGCTTGAACGAAACTGGCCGATTATGCAGTAGTTAACAGTTGCCTTCGCCTGAACACCCCCGAGGCCCTAATAAAAAGTTTTAAAAAATCAGCCAACACAGGCCTAGCTCGAATGTGTGTACCAGAGGTCTCTCTTCCTCCGCCAAATCCCCCGATAAGAAAAGGTAGTGTAAAGAAATGACTCGAATCTATAACCGCTATCTGTGACAGGGTTGACAGCTTAGGAAGGTTGAAGCGTCCACATGTAAAGTAATGAGGGTGAATCTAGTGAGAAACTGAAATTTAAAATGTGCTAGACAGGTGGAAACAAATCAGCATGTTCCAAAGTAAAGAATGCCAGATTTTATTAATGTCTAAAGCAATCCCAATTATGTGAATATTTCACGTGAAGTTGCCCATCGTATAACAATTTTGATTAGTACATTATACAAATAGAAGCCTTTTTAAACTAAGAGAAATCACTGTTCTGATGATGGTCGGACGCCAGGCGAAAATTTTCATCTTCCATTTTCAAGAATCCTCCACAAAAGCAGAGAAACCGTCTGCCCTCTGAACCATTTGAGATTACCCCGCAAGAATATAGACTAAAATAATAAAATAAAGTCCATTAAAAGTAAGCTTTGAAAAGGCAACCTGAAAAACTACTGCATTTAATGCCGGTAATCAGTGGGCCTTCTCTAAATGTGTTATCTTCAGCCACTTTATTTCAAAATCTTTACAACGAAAGTGGAAACACTAATCTGTGTGGTTAGAAAAATGTAATTTGACAATATTTTTTTTTATATTTGACAATCAGACGGTAAGGTAACTCTACTTCACAGGCTTGTCCAAGACATTTACGGGCTCCCATCTTTCATTTCGGACATATTAACATTTTAGTCACTCGCATCAAACTGCCTCTCTCCCACACTACTGAAGACCAGATCTGAGATTTCGTTCTTCCATCCGTTGCCCAGCTTTGTTCAGCTTTCACACAATTACCGAGGCAATAATGGATGCTAGTAGGTTGCTATCAGGTAGTGGGGAACCCCAACAAAATTGGTGGCTTCAGTCAACTGTAAGTACGCTCTAACCTTCTGAAGCATAGACGAAACTGGGTAGGCCACTCCCCGTGCTTGGTCTGTGCGGGCTTCAGGTGTAAACACCTACACTGAGGGGGGAATTAGCAAGGCGACTGGCCCCAGCTATAATGTCAATTGTCAGGATGCGGTAGGTGGAGCTGCCCACATTGGTCTTTAATGTCTTCATTCCTTAGGCTTCAACGCACTTGTGGAAATTCACTGTGTGCCAATCTCTCATGCTAACAACTACATTTCATCCGACGGAACTAAAACTTTTCTTTTTCTTAATTCACCAATACCCGAACACACCTGGGGTGGGGGTGGGGGTGAGGGGGTGTTCACCGATTATACCGGTTGGGTAATACTAATAGTTTACTGTTTACTGACGGTGGGGTAACTGGTAATAAATTCAAAAATTCAAGAGAGGCTGTTAGTGCAGAAGGAAATATATAAATGACATAGTCTTCATTTCAGTCCAATTCAAACACTCTACGCATCAGCATTTTTTTTTTTTTTTTAATTCAAATAAGATAAAAACCATAGTGTCCTGTCGAAACGCAGCTATCCTCCATACCATAACACAGTGTTTATGGCCTCTTTCCCTCTCCCCAACAACTGATGCACTGACAACTGAGCCATAAACATCCACAAACAAATATGCATCAAAATCTCCACTACAAGATAAACTTGACTTTTCGGCAGAATGTAAACTAAAAGGCAAACGTGTTAATTTTTCCTTCATTCTGTTGTGCTACCCTTCTGTTTGTCACTACCGGTACCAAATTTCCAGAACTGAAAATACCATGAGGCACAGGCAACCCTGTAACAGAGAATTCCTTTCTAATCAACAATGGGGATACGGTGGACTGAAACTACAATCATGCTCCTGAAGAAATCTGTCCACAAGGCTTCAATTTGAAGGTGCTGTGACACTGTTTTTCTCAACTTCTTTTTATTCTCGCAGATTGGATAGGAGTTTACCTAGATTTACTTCATGAACCACTCCTTTACTGAAGTTTAAGGACCAACTGATATTTAATACAAATTGACTACAATTAGCATAGTCTGTCTATTAAAGGGGCCCTTTCAGTAATTGTAAATAAAAATAATTCAAGCATTCAAATCTCAGTTGTGATGATGAAATTGAGCACAACACATCAAGATTTTTTAATTTTTTAAAAATTTCATCCTGATACATAAGGCCAAGAGGAACAAAAACAAAAACAAAACAATGCAAGGCTGGTGAAGGTCACTATACTCTGTGCAAAATGGCTACAAAGAGGGTAAGCTAATCCCTGACCTATTAAGCTACTGAATTTCCCAAACAGAACATCATATCAGTCACCACTGTTTAGCTATCCAAGATTGGTGGAATGTGTGGGCATATGATGAGGAAGTCTAAGTACTCTAAGTGAGAAGATGGCACAACTGAATGTTTAAATTTCAAGAAGCTCCTAAATTGTGTGGTATAATAACTTCTTTCTCTTAATTATGTATTATCACCACCTTCATGTTGCACTTTATTATCTTGATTGCCTGTAGATTTTGTTCTTTTAACACTACTTCAAAAACAGGTGCTGTGTGATATTTCAACAACCATACCACTGAACAGAACTTGGGCACAAATTAAAATTTCATTAATTCTTAGAACTTTTAATCCTTTATCAGCCCTTATAGTTGGCTATTAACTACTGGCAGCAAAGTTGTGTATGACAGAGTATTCATTCAAATGTTCTTCGGTGTGCCTGTTTTTAACTCTAGACAATAATACAGGGGAGAAGCAAGAAACAATAGTTTGAAGTCATAATTAAAATGCATCGACACAAAGACAAATGCTTACCTCCATTTACGTGAACCTCATAAAGTGCATATTTGTTTTGTGATAACATGCGCATGTCTGGCCTGAATTTTTCTATCAGGACATCTATCACTTCTCGGGTGCTTGCTGTGCTGGATACACGAATACATTTTGTGATTACATTCGCACCAACACCGCCTTGAAAGAAAAATCTCACAACACCATGGAATTCTAAATCCTGAAAAAAATCAAACATGTTAAAGAAGTGATTTAGCAATGCATACTACAAAGTAAAACTGAGATAGAGAAGACTAAGAAGCCACCCCCTGAATCAAATGATATGCTAAATAATGAAATGAAATATAAAATACTGCCACAAAAATCTCTCCATCCCTTGTCATTTTTACAGCATAAAGGCCCGCGTGTGGGCTGATAACACAACATGACCACATGACACTGTCTTTCATGGCAAATATTGCTGACATGATAATAGATAATGTCAAATGATACTGAACAAAATAGTCTTGTTCAGCAATAATCTGTGTATATAGTGCATCACGGGTGTGGCTGGCAGAAAATTCAAATAAAATAAAATACACAACGCAGTTTCCATGAAATGTGGTGAACTGTGACATACTTTGTGTCTGAAAATTGTACAGAATGCAATGCTTCTGTGAAGCAATGACTTTTTATCACTTTCAAAAATGAAGTGCTTATTCGCGGACATTCTGATCTTTTTGCAGATAGGGGTTTCTTGGTTTTGTGATGTCTACTACGGAAGCGTTCCTCCAGCCTAGTGGGGTCTGCGGAAGCGCAATGACTAGCATCTGCGGTTATCAGTCGGAAACTATGGGTTTATTGATCCCACACCAGAGCATTTTTTTTTTTTTAAACCTAAGACTGCTCATTATTAGAACTCATGGTTTGTTTTGTTTTCCAAGGAGTTTGCAAAATTGATATCGTGGGAATACTGGTCATTACTAGTTATTCCTGTTCATTTTATTTATTCGTGTTCATTGAACAGGACATTTGTTAATTACAAATAAATATGTAACATCAAATTTTTAAACACGTAAATGATTTGTTTTAGTCAGTGTGAATAAAAAAAATTTCATCTCTCTCAATGATAACTTAGATCTATCCTGTATTTACTGCAACGATGATCAGTAGGGGGAAAACCAGGAGAAAAATGTAGCAAAAAAAAAACAAAAACCCATTCTTGCAAAGATTCGAACCCCTCTATACTGACTCAGCATGCAAGTTTACTTATTTGAGTTATTAGCATGCCACCGGGCAACCTGAGTAAAAGTGTCACTATGCAGGGTTTTTCTCAAGCTGCCAAGAACACGATAACCGTAATATAAGTATCGCTAAAACAAAGACAACTTGATGCATCATTACCATAAGAAACACCATGCATTACTCCGAATCAAGCCACCTTACCGAGTGAAGAGCCTAATTATTCAACAAAACAAGCCAGAATTGTAATCTAAAGAAGGTCTTCCTTTAAATAAAAATCAAAAAACCAAAAATCCACGTGTGAATTTAATAACAAGAAGCGTAGCCTTCAAGAATGTATTTTATCTACTTTTATCATCTACTTCTTTAAAGTCTAGGCCGTACCACTCAAGATTTGGTTTCCACATCTATTTCCTGATTATGTTAGTTGAAGTCATTGTTGGCTACATGATCTCTAGCATTGGATTCAGCTCCATGATGGTGAAATCTGTTTCAATGAATTGTTAAAACCCAGTTAGCAATGTATCACCTTTCCACATACAACTGAAATATATTTTCTCATTTACCTATGTTAATAAGAGAAACATCTGGTTTTTGACTGGAATGTACTGACTGAATGGAAACTCCGATAATAAGGTACAGCCTGGCAGAGATAAAGAATGACAATAAAAGCTATTTTCAGCCACTCAAATACTACCCCACCCTAAGTCTGGGATCACATTTCACAGAAATGTGTACACTTTAAAGGGCTGTTTGCAGCATGTTACTTTTTTTGTTAGTGAACGTTAAAAAGACATCACAAGTACTCTCATTAAGAGCTGTTTTTATTGCATATTTTCCCATAGAACAGTGCACACTGTGTAAACGTGTCATAATGATAATGTTTCCAGGATGTGCTTAACTCATTCACTACGGTAAGCTGAACACTAGGCTCGCAGATTTTCGCTTCCGCTGCACAAAGCCGAGTATTTGGCTCCAGTGGACACCAATTTTCCAACACAATATCTAAGCCAACCTTTTGAAATATTGAATACCATCCTGGTTTATTGATTTTCCTTTACTTTAATGTATAATAGGTTTTGTCTTGTGTTTACACTGACTGAAAGCAATAACATCTCTGAACCATCCCTAAAGCTCAAACTTGATAGTTTTGAGAGTTCCCGGCCACACTCACAAAAGTTACTGGAGGGAATGAGTTAATTCAAAAGATTTCAATCCTGACATATTCTGTCACAAGACTGAGGTTTTCCCTGTATCAAATTAAAATTCCGCTCAGTTAAACGAGTCGTTGCAAATGTTTATCCCAAAAGTTTTCCTCATGACGGCCACCATAAGGAGCCATCCATAAAAGTTCATAATATTGTCGATCGGCTGTTTCAACCTAGGAAAAACCTAAACTCAAACCTTTGAGGCAAGGTTTAACAAAGGTTCCAACAGCTGATTGACAATATGGCAGGAGGGGGTTCTGGGGAGCATTAATTAAAAACTTCAGTTTTATTCATGTTATTTCAAGATCCCGATCTTATTCGCAGATGGGGGGTTTCTTGGTTTCGTGGTGTCTACTAATACGATGGAAAAGTTCCTCCAGCCTATCGTGGTCTGCAGTCTGCAGTGGCGCAATGTCTAGCATAGAGCGGTTATCAGTCGGAGACTATGGTTTCAATCTATCTTGGGTTCAATCCCACAATGGAGGCTCTTTTTTTTGCTTTTTAAACTGCTCATTATTAGAAATCATTTTTCTTTCTAAGGATTTTGCAGAATTGATGTTGTGGGGAAACGGATCATTACAGTGTGCTCCAGATTACTTCTTACATTTATTCCTTTTCATTGAACGGGACAGTGCTAATTAGGGTATAGAAATATAAAATGTAATATCAAATTTTAAACATGTAAAGGATTTCTTTTACTTTTAGTCAGTGTGAACTGAAAATTTTGTCTCTCTCTGTCATGACTTTGATCTATCCTGTATTTACTGAAAATATATTTTGGGGGTCATCTGCTTCAGCTATTTGACATGTTTTATTTTACATGTATCACTTTTTTGTTTGCATGGAAGTTAAGTTCATTTTTATCTGCTCTGTCTGACTTTCTCTGTGACTTCACACCCGACAAAATTGGCTAATAATTCATCGAAAAAAAAAAAATTTTTAATCCTTGTCGCAATTTTATACTCTGGAGCAAAGCAACGATGATCAGTGTGTATGTGTGTGTGTGTGTGGGGGGGGGGGGGGTAACAACAGCAACAAAAAAAAGACAGCTCTTGGGGAGATTCAAACGACCCTTACAAACTCGGCAGGCAAGTTTACTTAGCATGCCACCAGGGAGGCTGAGTAAGAGTGTTACCAAGCAGGGTATCTCTAATGCTACCGAGGACACGATAACTAGATCTAATAAGAATCGCTAAAAAAAAAAAAACAACCTAGCTGGTTCATCATTACCGTAAGACACACGCATGCGCTACTTGAAGTCCAAATCCTGCCATCTTACTGAGTGAAGAGCCTATAATTATTCGACAAAACAAGCCAGAATTGTGATGTAAAGGAGCTCCTAAATAAAAATCACAAAACCAAAAATCCATCTGCGAATATGATTCTGATCTGTGAATAAGCGCAGCCCAAATTAAATTGTTGGACTGTACAACATTATGTTTCTAATACGACAGTTTCTGCATAATGCCACAAAGAAATTTTGAAACATCAAGGCCTAATTAATACCATGGACATTCACCCTTCTGATGGCCATACACTCAATGGAAGGGGGGGGGGGGAGGAGAGCCAGCCAAAACACTGCATCCCGAATTTGCACTTTATGGTTCAATGTAAAATCACATTATAATTATCAGTGCACAAGCTTCATTCCAGCAACAAGTAATTACTTAAGAGTTCTTCAGCAGACAGTGGATGGAATAGGCCAACATGTAATGTTTAAAAGCGACAGAACAATAGGCCTACATCAACTAACAATCGCAAATTTTTGTCACTTGACAGATGCTGAGGATTAGACAGTGCCTAAATATGAACATTTCAGGCTGAATGAAGCTGGGATTTGTTAGTGAAGGTGGGATTCAGCTGAAAATGAGTTTCAAGACTGCTTTCCCAACATTTGTGACCGTTTCCGTAACATTCTGCACGACATATAAATTATAATGACAAGTACGGTTAAATGACGCGGAGTTTGCAGGCAGTTAGTAATGTCGAGTAAACCTGGGATATCCCAATTACACCTGCATGAATCACTGCAGACTATAGTTGTTTAAATCTACCTATCCTATCCCCTTCCATGAATAGGCCCCGCCCTCGCAAGGGGGACTTCCGTTTAGTTGACACTTTTTGGGGTCGGACTTAACTTTACTTACAGCTGTTTCTGAACAATGTGCTTAACAACAACGAATAAGATACATTTTCAATAAAAAATTTTATTGGAGAGCGCTTCATTTTATTTGGTAACCTCAGGTATTTAGGGGTCTACACGAATGTCCCATTGCAAGTGTGGGACAGGTATGTTTTCAAGGCCGGCCATATTGGATTGTTGTTGACGCTCAAAATGGTGTCACCTGTGTGTGTCGTTTGCCACACAGGTAAATGTGCGAATATATGCCTTCGGTTGACAAACACATCCCTATCATTACAAATGCTGAAGTTCATTTTAAGTACAGGGAAATGCATTTTGATCCCCTCAAAATTAGCCATGCACAAAAAAATTACCTCATTCGGCTGGCTCAATTCGAAAATATCGTAGTGATCAACATTCCATTGGTTGATGAGACTTCTCAGTCGCTCATACTCCTCTTTCTTGGACAGCGACATTGTTCACACTTTATTTCGACATAAGCAACTGCCACAATAAAATCTGTATCCTTCACATTACTGAATTTGCACAGTATAATCCGAAAGAAGGAAATAATTCAAGAATAGATCACCGCTAAGTCGAGCTCGGCTGGTAGATACTCCAACGGTCTCCCATTGCTTGTGAAAAGGTAACGACGCATGCGCACTTCGTGGGGTCGAGTGCGGAACCGACAAGTGCCACTGCCACCACCCATCCCCTCGAGCGTACTACGTCTGACCTCAATGACAGCACGCCCGTGCGTTTTAAGGCTATTGGAAATCCTTTCGTTCGTCAGTTATTTTTGATGCTGGGAATTCAGGGGGCAGCTTCAACATTCCAGATGAGTAAGAAAGCTGTTCGAGGATTTTCCACGCAGACTGTGAAGAATGCAGATTTCTCACGTTGGCAACTGCCCATTCAATTTTCTGTTTCCATCAGTCCTTCATATTTCTGTTATTCGGGTGTCTAGGCCTTTCTTTCACTGTTTCACTTCACTTTGAATTGAAAAGGGATAGACTGTGGGCAGATGTCGACGAAAAGTGTTCCAGGCATAGACTAGAGTGCTTGTTGATGTAGAGGGGCGTATGCTAAGACTGCGTGTAGATTGTGATGATACAGTTTTTTGCTTCAAATCTTGACACTATAAAAAAAAAAAAAAAGGAGGGATTTTTAGTATAAGTAATTTAAGAAAAATGTCTGGTTTAAAATGGGATCGATTCTACTGTACATGAAGTTTGGGAATGGGATGTTCAGATCGGTGGTTGTTATCATTGATCGCATATTGCCACGGGAGATGACAAAAGCAAAGCTTCATCTCTCAGTATCAGTAATAAATGCCCTCCCTTGGAAGCCCATTCATAATAATTATATGTAATTATTTTGTAGTTAACTAAGAAAGACGGGCTGAAGGAAAATATTGCTGCGGACATACGGTTATTCCTTATGGAGTAGACGGGATCTTGCACCAGGAGAGTGACACATATTGCACCATGCGGTCTGAAGTGAAGGTTTAGTTTTTTCACCATGTCATGATTTTTGTGGGTTGTTTATTACAACACTCAGTGTGGTTAAAAATATGCTGAACTTTTCATGCAGATGAGTGGTAAGGTTGGCATAAATGTAAAATGTTTGTATAGCAGTGCTTTAAAGATCCAGTAACCCTCATGTAGAATATATATATTTAAATATTTGCTTCATATTTAATTCATTAAACTTTGAGACGGCAATTTTAAAAAAAAAGAAAAGAAAGACTCAGGCTGTCTGAGAAGAGATACTGCCAGGCATAACACATCTTACATATAAAACAAAGAAAATCCTCATGCAAGGTTCACTTATCCTTTACATTTCAGTCACCTGGAATCACATCCTTTACAGGTTTTATTCTGTCTTTCCTTTGTGCCATTCTTTTCTAAGCAGTTTTTCCTCTGTCTGCAAGCCACACAATTTGGTCACATATGTATGAAATACCCAAAGAATTCATGTATATTTATAAAACTCATTATCCTGACATGTCATTAAGAAGGTGGATAAGAAAGTAGAACTGCATGATCTAACAAAAAAAGATGAACGGTACATATATTTACAAACACCAATAAGAAAACGAAAACATAATGTTACCAAAAAATACATCAGTTTATTGAGTCACAATAACAAGACAGACATCAGAATTCAAACTGTGGCCCCTCACATTAAATCTTCACTGTAACAGCACAAAACATATCATCAGACATTATTCTTTTCAAGGAGCAAACTCACTTTTATTATTTGGATTCCCAAATAGAAATACTAATCTATTGTATGATTGGATCAGCATACAAAAATCAGCCCAGAACTGCTAAAGACATTTAACACACATTTCTGTAGGTAGTAATAAAGTGTAAAATAAACTACTGAAGTTTTCAAAAATCAATCGGTCAAAGCTTTAAGTTTAAATATCATCTGTCCACCTATATTTATCAAAACTCATATTTTGCCTCAACATTTAACCTACATCTATCCACCAAGATGTGTTTTTAACATGAGAAACATTTTCCAGCATGCACAAGCAGTATGAAAACAATAAACACATTTTGGGAACATGTACATTTTGTTGCAATATATATCATTTTTAAAACGGCATGGGAATTCAAACAACTGCCATTTAAACAAAATTTTAGTGTGAAGAGTTTAAGTGAGAGCTTACTTTGCAAATACTGGTATTCTTTTCTTTTATGTGCATCTAATTCAAAACAATTTATCGTCATGGTCATTCCACAACTGCCGATGTCATTTTTTTGATGTTTTGAGATGCAATGCTTATCTTAATCAGACAAACAAGCTGCACCATTCAAAAGTTTCGGTGTTTTGTTTCATTTACTCGTTCCAAGTTTTTAAATGAAAACCCACATCTCCCTCAATCACAAATTTTTATTCAAAATGAACAGTTTTCTTTGATTTTCAAAAACACCAAAAAATAAGTTAAGCAATTGTGGAATGACCGTGATGTTATAATTGATCAGGACCATGGGCAGCAAGAAAGTAAATTTGATGTATTGTGAGGTCATTGACATTTCCACAGCATCTGGAAAAAATGCACCAGTTATGCTCAAGCTAACCATCATAGCACTTAATACTCTAGCACACCAAATGCTGTTCACATAATCTTTAGATCCAGGCACTGTGGACAATGATGAATGGATAGAAAAGGTGGAAAAATTATACTGAATGAGCCAAAGGTAGATGGTGAACTAGCATTTTGATATGATATTTAATGAACTATGCACATAAAACTGACTGTCAAAACAATGCATATGCCTACACTGGTTAGGTCTGAAATATGGTCTTTTGCCACGAAGCACAAACAACTCTTGAACTTCAGGTAATGAGGTTATATTGCTGGAACAAAGATTCCTGTTCAACCAGATCCTAATTTACTAGTGTTTTCAAAAAGTGTGATCAAGCTCAAGAAAATTCAAATTCTATTGGCACTGAGCAAAGCCAAGTACATGTTGAGTCACACCTCTAAGCTTTCTGTTTCCTGGCTAAGAGATCTTTAATGTATGGATTGTCTTTCTTGGTTACTTCCTCTTTCAATTGGTTGACTTTCTCCATCAGTTGTTCAGGAGACAGTGAATCTATGGGCAGCTGTTTCACTTTTGACAAAAAGTCTTTAATGATTTCCTCCCCTTCCTGGTAAAATGCAAACAAAAATTGGAATTACATACAGTCCAATCCACTTATCTCGACATAGCTTTTGTTGACATTTCGACACAATTTTTAAGTCCCAACCTGCTCCTTCTTTAATGCTACTAAATATTTCCCCGTAATTCGACGTAATATTCCCTCCCTTCCTCTTATATCGACACATTTCTCCTTGACCCGAGCACAAGTCCATTAGATCTACTATTTTGCAGCCGAAAACGCCCACGCAACTCTCTGCACATAAGACCTCTTTCTTTCTTTTTGCAGTGCCGGAGGGGACGGGTGGGAGAGGGGGTGTGTGGCTTCGATAACGCGAGTGTGGAGCGCCATGCATAAGCGCACGGCAGTTAAAGTATAAACTATGTACTAACTTTTTTTTTTTTTCACAAAACATTCGTGCGTTGTTGATACTAGGCCTTCACGTAGATCTCGTGATCAACTCATTTGACCTGCCATAACGTGTGTGAATGGGTATCATCACTTCTTGTGAAGAAACAGCCAGATCGCGATTAAAAGAAAAAGTGAAACACTGCACATTTGATGTATAGCTACAGCATCTCGCCGACATCGGCAAAAGTTTGCCATGCAACTGCTCCACACAATGAAATTGGAGGAATGCGTGACATTATGCCAACATACAAACAAGGGACATAATTCCGTTATTTATTGGACACTTTTCTCATAGTGATGATGTTTGATCTCCCCTGCTTATTTTATTGTTCTCTTCCACCACTATCTGTTATTTTGACTTTCTCTTTACTCAATGCAATTCAGACGGTCCCACTGATGTCGAGACATTAGGATTGCACCATATTTAGAATAGAAGATTATAACAGTGTATATATATATATATATTCTCAAAAACTAGTATTTCCTTGTGTCACACACAAATAAGACATCTTTTCAGGTCTGCAGTTACAAGTGGAAGGTGCACTGATTTGTTGAAATGCCAATTAACTCTCACCCCGCACACTACCCGTAAAGCCCACTGTCCAGTCAGTGACCATATTCACAGAGAATCTTATCTGGGGTCATTGACCCTTGCTGCTATGCGATGACCACAAACACTGTCCACGCGGTTCAGTTTTTATTGAAAACATTCACTGCTATGCCTTATCACGCTTGATAATGAATTAACCAGCAAAACCTTAGTCTGTCAGTCTCTAATTCTGATCTGACTTATGATACCAAACTGACAGCTGTAGTTTTCGTGAGAACGAAGCATGATAACTTGCCACGCCCTCCCAAGCCCTACACAAATGGTTTCATCCTGATTAACACATGAAGGTCCTAAAAATTGTTGCACCCCCAAGCGAACAAGTCAAAGTAGGAGATCAACCACTGGAAGATGTAGAGTCCTTCTGCTATCTTGGTAGTATCATTGACAATAAGGGAGGAACAGAGGCAGAAGTCAAAGCACGAATTGGAAAGGCACAGGCAGCTTTCACGTCCTTAAGCAAGATTTGGAGAACCAAGGATATATCTCTAAAAACAAAGCTGAGGATATTCAACTCGAACGTGAAGTCAGTCCTGTTGTATGGATGTGAGACTTGGAATGCGTCCCAGGCCTGCATAAAGAGAATCCAAGTTTTCATCAACAGATGTTTGAGGAAGCTACTTAAGATCAGATGGACAGACAAGGTCAGCAATGAAATTGTTTGGAAAAGAACAAGACAGAGCCCAGTCAGAGAGGAAATTGGTAGGAGGCGATGGAGATGGATCGGCCACACTCTCAGGAGGCCAGGAAACAGCATCGCGAAGAAGGTATTGGATTGGAATCCCCAGGGCGAGAGATCAAGAGGAAGGCCGCGCGGAACGTGGAGAAGAGCCAGAGAAAATGATGTGCAACAAAGCGGAAAGACTTGGAATAATGTAAAGAGGCTGGCCCATGATAGAGAGGGATGGAAAGTGTTTGTTGGTGGCCTATACCCTGATCCAGGGTGAGAAAGGCAATGATGATGATGATTAACACATACTAATAAACCAATGTGGGCATTTGGGGCAAAGATTATTTCAGAGCTTGTTTCTGATTGGTTCTTAGATACAGACGACTCTAGATGGTGGTCAGCTTGTGAGAAAATGAGATAATATTGCAAATTTGTTGAGCAACAGTTCGCATGTCGATGTTACATCTTTTGAAAGTGTGGGGAGAGCCTTTGAAAACTTAGTCTTTGTGATTCCGACCAGTGGTTCACTGGTTAACATGTCCATGTCACAATGTCTTTGATTTAGAAAAGATACAGTGAACAATAAGACGGTGGTTACCTCTTAAAAAGGTCAGTGACCCGACATGTGAAAATATGGCTTGCGCGTGGTGCGGTCAGTATCTGTTTGTTGGAATACAACCAAAATTCACAACAATACCTGTTTAGTCAGTTTTCTTCGTTTTACTGCAGGTTCATCATCACCTTCCAGTTCTGTGCCCTCCAAACCCAACGTCTGAAAGTCCTCAAGTTCATTTGCCTTTTCTCTGGCAGCCTGAAGATAAAATAATATTCAATGACATCACTTCAAGTGTCCAAAGTATAGACGAGGAAAGGACATTTCAATGGTATGGAGCACAAACTGTCCACATCTACAAATGTCAACTTAACAGGAGGAAGAATAAACAGTAAATGGGTAAGAGTGAAGTGAGATAGTTTTTTATCATAAGGCATTCTTTTTGTATTTCTGCTGTGTTCTATGGTAAGAATATATTTATTATACATGATGTAGATAGAGGTCCTCGTCTGATTCAATGAAGAAAAAACTTTGGAGTAGAGCAGACAAGAAATGCACATGTCTCTAGCATTACTGCAACTTTTATGTGCACCATTTTGTAAAAAGAATGTATGACAAGAAGAAATCATTCACTGGCAAATCTGTTGGCCCATTTGATTTGAAGCAGCTCAGACTGCTTATTACCAACACAAAATCTTCAAAAAAGTTCCAGAAAATTTCTTCCTCAAATGAACAGCAAAATTTCACTAAATAATGAGAAATCCTTTAAAGAACTCACTATATTCATTACAAGATACGTTACATAATGTAAAATTGGCACAAAAAATGAACCTCTGGGTTGTAAAAACAATACATCAAAAATTGGAACACATATCACAATCAGCCTCGGTCTGAAAGTTTGTCACATATTTGAAGCCAAAAAATCATAAACAGCAGTTCCCTTGAAACAAAAGATTATTAATAAAATCAGGGAATTTTTCTGCCTGATTCTTGAGATAACATTACATCAAAGCAAACTGTACAGTAGATTGAACAATTCCCACACTTACCTCTACAACATGCTTGGGAAAGTGAGCTAACTCTGCTACATGAATACCAAAGCTCTGATCACAAACTCCTGAGGAAATGGAAAGATATCACAATAAATGATTTTACTACGAAGCAAAATAAATGATGAGGATAGTATCTCAGAAGTACAAATAAGTATGTCGTCCAGAGATGCCACCCTACCAAAACAAAAATCTGAATCAGGCCCCCCAAAAAATCTGAATCAGTGCAAACAACGATAAAAATGAAATGCTACCGTACCAGTTCTAAACTTCTATTTTTATGTTTTTTTTCTTGGTCACAAAGGATTAAGTTGAAAATCATCTTGAAAACTTACACTACTTACAGTTCATTTCAACCATATCTTATTATCCACCCTTTGTTTTGATCTTAGTCAAAACTGAAAAAGAATCCTCTCCAGACAAGCACAGTGGCAAATTTGTCTTTGCTCTGGAGCTGTGTTTTTCCTACAGTTATGTCAGACAAGAGTTGCCTTGACATGTTGAGATTTGAGTGCCAAAATGCACAAATGCCATGCATAATTTTTGCCTATTCTGTGCTGGGGAGTGTTTTACCACTTCCAATCTCATGTTTTAACTTGGCAGTTTGTGCCCATGCACTAACTTCCGGTTTATTCATAAAATGATCACAATATTCCGATTCGGCGCATTGTGTAAAAGTTATAATTAAAAACTGGAACCCGGAAGAACGAAAACGGAAAAAAACAGCCGATTGCTGGAAGTAATATAAAATCGGAATGCCGGCTTGATAATCGGAAAATCGGAATCACGCCCATTTTTCAAGATAAATCGGAATGGGTGGCATCTCTGATATCGTCCCCTGAAAATGGCAAGGTTCTAACTCACTTCCATCAACTATTGAGAAGCTGATGATAAATGTTTCATGTGCTCATCACTTTCAGAGATATGCATTTTTCTTGTTAGTAACTTACAAACTTCACTCCGAATCTGCTTGATACTTTGACAAACAATGGAGAAGGCCTGTAGAAGTATTGTGCAGTGTGTGAGTCAGGTCAGCCAAAAAGGCAGAGACAGAACCTTGACATTTTAAGGGTACGATGTATTGCATTTTTTTCGTCTCCAGTGTTCTCACCTCAGCTACAGTACTGATGCTACATGACAAGAGAAGTTGATATGAAAAATGTCGTTTTGAGTAAAAATCATGGTTGTTACTATCAGTATCACTGATCCGAATGGCAGTAATCCAGGGGAGCTCTGGGCACTAAATCCCTGACCTAAACCAAAAACTGCATTAAACTGTGGATGTGGTAAGTGTCCTCTGCCATACCTGGTTTAACTCTGTATAGGAGAGTGAGAGTGTCATTGGTTGTCAGAGCTGTCACATGCAGATTGTTGACCGTTGAAACTTCGTCTGCCAAGGCAGTCAGCTCATGGAAGTGAGTGGCAAATAGGCAAAAGCACTTGAGTTTTGTGGCAATGTTCCTGTGCAAACAAATACAGAATAATAAAGCAATCATAAATCAGAAACTTAGCTCATCACAAGCATTCAAATTTCAGATATCAAAACAAAGTCTTCTTTACATCTCAATAAAATCACACTAAACCTACATGGGTGAAAAAAGTGCATCCCTGGCACTATCATGAAACCACACAAGCATGTTCCACAAGTGCAGATGACAAATGCCTATTCTTTGTAAGCAAAATATTCTATAAACACCTTGAAGGAATTTTATCCTCTCTATTAGCTTGGAGTACATTTTAAATAATTCAAATGTTTAGATTTAAAAATGTATTTGAGATAAGGAATACGTGTAAAGTGAAACAGTTTTTTCCCCTCTCCTATAAAATTTGGTCCCTGGCACTCATGCAGTTTCTTGACAAGGCCTGGAATGTCATGATTTTATTGCACACTCAAACATTGTTTATTACCCTTATTTTGTTGACCACGGCAGCCACTGCCAACACACAGAGCAATAAAATATTTGACAACCATAATGACTCTCTTCAAATATCAAAAGGGTAGTACTGCCCTTGTTTTGGAGATTTCAATACGTACTTAATTGTGTTTCATATTGCTACAACAATAGTTTCTAAGTGATCTAATAACCCTTGAAGGAAAGTCCCATTTATTGCACATTAAAAAGCAGGAACAGCTTATTTAACAACTCTGAATATGAAACAAACTGTCACAGAATTTTAACCAGTTACCCAGGCAATAACTTTACTGCATGTAGTTCATAAATGCACTTACCCAGTGAATAATAGCGTGCAAGAAAAAATATCAAACCCTCCCTTCCCTCAGTTATCCCATTCTATGATAAACATTACACGAATTAATATTTAAATGACTTCCTCTTGAATCATTCTAAATTAAAAAATCAATTCTCACATACAAGTTTAAGGAGCTGTCCAGTGAGTTACGTCCAAGACCAATTAAACTGCACATTTTTAAAATTAATGTGACACCATAATGCTTTTGCACAAATGCCAAGTAGTCTTACTCTGAAATAGCCCAGGCCAATCCAAATCCATCATATGTTGAGGTTCCTCTGCCCAATTCATCAATAATAATCAGTGAATCTGAAGATGCACTCTGTAGAGGTAAAAAAAAAAAAAATGTTTTTTTTGTTACAGAAATTTTAAAATATTCTACAAACATCACATGACCACTTGCACTGATGTTATACAAAACATCACTCAAAAAATTAAAAACTTGGCAAAAGCAGGAAAATATTTTCAAATACAACATCATTATTTCCAACCTAGAATTAAATATGATTCAGCAAATAAGAATTGAAAACATGCTAAGAATGCCTTCTGAGACATTTGTGATTTCATTTTTATTCCAAGCTGTGGAAGCCAGAATGTTTTGAAAACTTTAACTGCCTAATGCACCATGAAGCACGGTCAAATCTCAGACGAGGGAGGTTTTTGGATCACTGCATTCGACATGTTTCTTTTCCGGTATTCCTAGCATCTAGACCTCTTAATGTAATGTCAGAAATAATGCAATATATATGACAATAGACAATATCTGATCTTCTTCCTTGTGAAACAGAAATATTCTGAAAGTTTTCTTCTTCCTGCCGCAATATTTTTCAAAGTTTGTGAATGTGAAAGTGCATTTCAAGCAATTTTGCAATTTAACTGGGAGGTAAGGGACAAAACCAAGACTTCAAAAGGCATATATATACAATATAGATTGTAGAATGAAACCACTGACAGTGATGCAGAAACAAAAAACGAAAGTAAAAAAATCTTGTTCAAAGTATTTCATTCCATTTATTGAAAAGTAAATATTTTCAAAATTTGAGTACTGCCCCTTTGCTCAGGCAGAAAGAGAGTAAACTTGTGAAAGCAGGTTAGGCAGTATTATGTGAATATTGGTGAAGTTTCTGATTGTATCAACCATCAAGTCATAACTTTAACCCAATACATTAATTAATACTCATGTTTTATTACCAGTCTGCAGAAAACCTGCCCTGTCTACAACTAAATGACATTTGAAAAAATTCGCTGAAAATGAACGCGTAGGCCCCAGTGGGGTCAAGAGGCAACACCCCTTGTGGGGAGTTCAGTGATTTTCACACATTTACAGCTTAAAAATTGGCCTCTCCTGAGCAGAATTGTTTACAACTAAAAACAATAAGAGTTACTTCCCTTGCCTTGCATCTATTTCCCCACTTGGCTAGGCCTAGGCTATTTTTGTGGGTCGGAGAATTTTTCTCTGAAACCTCGGAGATTCTTGGACTAACCATAGTGAAGGAAACTTGTCCGTCAGAGAATTTTTCTCTGAAAATTTGTCGTACAACTAGCAAACCAATGTCGTGACAATAGTATTAATGTAGTTGTGAAATGAGCTGTTTTTATTCGTAGTTTTTAGGTTTCGATTTGTTACTGTTGAAAAATTATCAGTGAATAAAGAAAACAAAAACAACCTGAAATACCTAAAAATAAGGTTAGATTTAGCTCTAGATCTAGGAATTTACCCTCAAAATTCAACAAAATGAAAAAATCTGAAATCAGAGAAAATCTGAAAGATTTACACCCCTGTCAACTTCCTCCAGTTCATCTCAAACAGAAACAAAAATGAAGATACCATGTCAATCAAATCCTGGAATAAATTTCTCCTGAATACATAACTTACCTTGAGTATGGATGCTGTCTCCAACATTTCAGCCATAAACGTAGAAACGCCTTTCAGCTGGTAATCCCCAGCACCAACACGTGCCAGGATGCAGTCTGTGATGGTGACCTCAGCCTTGGTGCAGGGGACAAAGCAGCCCAGCTGTGCCATCAACACACATACACCAATCTGCAATAACAAAACATTGCCTTGAAAAGTATTGAAAACAGTCCAAGGGGAGGCACATCAAAAAATGATAATGCTTTCAGAGAGTCGCAAAGCAAATCAAAATAAGCACAACCTGCAACAACAACAACAAAAAATAAAAAATTCACCAACCTCTATATTTTTAAGATCTGCTTTAACCCATTGTGCCTTTTGTGATCAGTTACACAAAAATGATCTACAACTTTATATGGACAAGAAAAATTATGGTAGGATTGTTCCTGTCTACAGAGATTAAAACAAAATTACACTCCTCACCAAAGGAAGAAGAAAACAAAATGTAAACTTACCGATCTAATGTAAGTAGATTTGCCTCCCATGTTTGGCCCAGTAATGATGTGGAACATTTGCTTATCTGTTAATAAACGGAAACTTAAGAGTCAGTCGCAATCCATAAAACAAACAAATAAAATGCAAGTAAGACACAGACTGCAACTAAGAACATGGCCAACAATATAAACTGTAGCTTCTGCTTTCAATTTTTATGCATGAGGCTAACAAAAAATCTTTTAAAAAACCGCCAGAGGCTGGATACCATGCTTTCATACTGAACCATCTTTTTAGTATTGCCAGGAATAAATAAATCACTTATGTGTCAGTTCTGACACAAAGCTCATAATCATCCATAAAAAAAACCCAGGATTAGACATTTTCATAGACAGTGGAGTCTGAATTGATATTTTCCATGTCTACCAAGTAAAATAAGCCAAACACATGCTGGATACCGGTATCTAAATAATTTTCTCTCATGTGTAGATCTTTTCTGAATTGCATCATACAGACACATTTCTGTCACTTAAACCTACAGAGACATGTTTAGCACCAAATCACGAAGTTGTTTAAAACACTTTAATGTATAATAGGTATCACATCACCTTTCTCAAAAGTTGTATCATTTGGAATGTAAGCCACATCATCCTGCATTTCCAAGCATGGGTGTCTTGCTTCTTCAAGTCGTAAAATTCCCCCTCCTAAAATTCAAAAGAAACGGGGAGCAAACTTGTATATATGCAGTATTCTATGATACGATGTAAGACTTGGTCTACTTCTTATGTCCAGAACACAAACCATGCCAACTACTCATATCAAACACCAGTCATGAATAGTAATATTTCCATATCGTCGGGGTAAAACAATAACCCCATCAACATATTTTGTGAATTACAGGAATATTGTTCTACACCGACGATATATGCATGCAGGCAGAACTTAGGTACATTTTCTTTAGAACAACTAGATAAAACTATAAGAAGTAAAAAATCAAACTAATAAATCCCAAAATTAATAATCTCACATATGCCTTTCAACTGTGAGAATTTTAAATTGTTTTCTATTCCTAATTAGAAAGCTTCGGTTTAAGTGGTAATTACATTTTATAAAGAATTTGACAATAGTGCACATTTAACTGCAATGACTACATAATTGCTGAGAATTATGTGCCGTGAACAGATCCAATTTCCCTTATTCCTTATATCCCATCTTTTCCAATACGTTCTCCCATGTATGCGTCCTATCTTTCCTTGCCTTACACTCATTTTAACCACTTTTTTTGTCTCCTTTCCTTTTCTTTTTGTTTCTAAACAAATATGTGCAGCGATGAAAGATTTTCGATGATTGGGTCAGAAAAATCTTACAGCCAGATTGCCATTTTTTTTGCTAACCTCCACGCATGTCATGCTGCCACTGAGGTGATCTAACATGGATTATATGTGGCAGACGCAGGTTTTACTTACATTTTGCCATGGTTGGGTCTTATACCAGCCAACCACTAATGAAAAGTGGTAATGGTCGCTCACTGACTTACCCATGAAATAGTCAATTTTCTGTAGGTTTATAGTGAAATGAATTTTACAAAAAGTCATGAAATCTCAAGACCAAGAAGCAATTTTTAGCAGAATTACCATTGTTTGGAGTTGCTATCAGTGTCAGGCTGTATAGGACCCAGTCACAGGCAGATGGAACAATAGTAATACTGCACTGCACTAAAGAGCATAAGCTTACCTTTGGGAAAAAGTGTTGGCCTGACATATGGGATTGGAGCCGATGCTGACACAACAGCAAAGGACACCAACACATCCAACTGGGCAAGAATGTCATTTAACAAACACATGGGCTCCACATATCCAGCTGGTGGAAAAATGATACAAAATATGATATTGGTGAGAATTTTATCAGCTATTCTAGGCACTGAGTATGAAATAAAAAGTTGTCTCATAAGTGATTCTCAAAGAAAACATAATTTGAGGTGAACAAAGTGAGACTAACACCTCCATACTCAATGCACATATATACTATTGTGAATCTGAAAGATCTTTGTCTACTGCTGTTGGGGAAAGTTATGGGGCTTTGTCACTGAATCCGACAAAATGACATTAAATACGAGACTTGCCAAAGCAAGGTGATCAATAAATTAAGAATATGTAGCGACTTCTCAACAGCAAAAACCAGCAGGCCCTTTTGCATGATTTTTTGTTGTTGTTGTTTTGTTGTAATCAATTTCAGTGACACTAATGAAGTGCACAAATCATAAAGTTTTCTGAATAAACTTTCATCACGTATAGTTACACAGGATAAGCACCTGCACAGTAATGAAGCAAAAGCACTAAGCAGATGAATTAATGCTGAAAGAAAAAAATTCATGAAAATTTTATGAATTCATGACATAAAACAAAATTGAACGCTCAGGTAGCAGACGAGGGGACTTTACCTGCAATATTTACCACTTCAGCCACCACACTTTTCTGCTGCTCATTGTAACCTTCCCTTGCACGCTGGTACTCCTCATTATACTGCCTGACAGCACTATTGTGAAACCGGACACCATTGTTCTTGGTATCAATTGTGTAATATTTTTTATTGTTTCTCAGAGCTTTCTCTTCCTGGCAGAAGGAACAATAAATGACATGAAAACATGCTTCATACGATTCTCAAAAATGAACTTTGTCTATACGAAGCCGTCCAGATACGCTCTAAGTTTTTAAAGTTATTTTATGGTGATCATGTGATGAATGGCAAATAATCTCCAGGCACCATCCATACTGTTATATATACTGTTGGAGAAGATCTGCTATTTCTTTCTCATATAGAACAATGCTTTTGCACCAGGATAAACAGTACAAGAAAGCCCCAATATACCATGGAATAGATGACAAGAACTAAAATAACTTTCAGTTAACAGCACCAGTTTCCAAAGTATCAACATGCAATTTTTACAACAGCACCACAATCAGATTTCTTGTTTTCTACTTATGCACAAGTAAGAGTCACTTGAAAAGTCATCATATTCTGTAACCTGCTCAACAAATGCAAAAAAGTTCCGACCTTTGGATTAAACAAAATGTTTGCTATGCAGCTATGTCTTCCCTAAAGAGGTGCTTATGCACAACAAAAATTGCCCCTCACCTTTCTGGTAACTCTGAAAAAATATCCCAGCTGATTATTGCTCTCCAATTTCACAGTTTTGTTTGGTTCAAGGCCAAGGTCTCTAGCAACCTGTGGACAAAAAAGTCATGTATCACTACGAGACAACCTTAATACAGTAGACAGTGTGTTAAGAAATACCTTCAGCTCATCATGCATTCGTTTTGGGATGATCTTTACATCAGATCAGTGTATGAAATACAGTAGATCTTGAGAACAATAGCCTCGGAATGAATGGGACCACGGGCACAACTGCATAATTTAAAGTCCCGATTTCATACACTACTTATAAGTAAAAAAAAAAAAAAAACTTGTTTATAAAGGTGGTAAATAAAGCACATCTCTGATACAATAGCATTTTATGTTCCAACGCCACGGAATACACTGCACAAAATACTGCGCAGCTGAGAGATCTTGTTGGGAGATGAGAAAAAAGGGAATATGCGATGGGGGAACGACAGTGTTATGACCAGTTGTCAGTCCTTTGTGTGTATTCGTGCGAGATGGGGGGGGGGGGGGGGGGGTGTGTGTGACCATGCACTGCGCAGGTGGGAAATGATGCCAGACTATTCACTCATTGTCAGTCCTTTGTGTAGCAATGCCCATCGCTCACTGCGCCGCGAGTCAAAAACAGGTCACCGCCGGCCGGGGATTTTCCGGACTGTTTTGGATCGGTGGTGCCTGTCTTCTAAATATTACTACGAAGTTATTTATAGACGAAACTCAATGAAACTTGGCAACCAATCAGAAAATAGGATAAACTAACCACATGTGAACGTTGGCGATTCTGCTATTTTTGGAACCAGTCGAAATCCGTGTGAACGTGCAAGTTTTATTTGTGTTTCGCAAAATAAGCCAAACTGTTGCACCAACGCCGACATGGTAAGTTAAGCATCTCTTTTCTATACTGTGTCCAAATTTCAAATTTATATGTCCAGCCTTTTTTACGTACCAATTCAAAATATCCAACTACCCACGGCATGGATTGTGTTATTCAGTGGCCCCCGACATGCGGGTCAGAGTTCAGCAAGCAGCCTACGAGCGCCATTTGATTGATCGCCTAGATTACTCAGGTCACAGAAAAGTTCAAGTACGTCTAACTGCTCTATTCCTTTTGTAATTTGTACTGGGGGTTGACGGCTCCACGTTACGGGGTTTTTATTGATCTTTTAAAATGTATTTTTTCAGCGCAAATTTGTTTTTAACGCATGTGATTTGTTTGATTTACATTGAATTGAAACATTTCTTAAAAAATATCAAGCCAACAAAGATGGAACAAAGAAATGTATCGAGACCGTATTCAACGAGTTTATAACTTTCTCCTCCCGTCGGCAAATGAACTCGACCACATTGTTTACAGGGGCTATTCGTTTCTGTTGAGGCGCTCCTTGGTTTCTGTCTTTGGCATACAATTTCCTTTTAACTTCCATACATTTTAACATTAAAATCGGGTATTTGAAAATGAACAACATGGTTATGAAGTAAGCGGTCTTAATTCCTTATCTTATAAACAACATTTCTCGTTTTTAATTTTATCTCCACTTACAGCCGCTCGATGAAAGATAGATCTAGTTTATTGACAATGTTACGATGCACGGTCAGCCAGACCCACACTACAACAAACGGTTTTGTCATTGATCTTTTCAAAGAGAACAATAAATTGCCAGTATAAATACCAAATGTGCTGGTCACATGGACTGATAACCCCTCTCTGTCTGTGGCTCTTGTAAGAGCAAAGACTATTTGAATTCCTCTCCGTTTGTTCATGTTCGTTCGTAATTCCAAAACCGTATTTTTAATCATAGATTTGAGCTATCATAATTTCTCTGCAGCATAAGATTCTGCTTGCAAAAATAATAATAATAATCCATTATTATTATTATTATTGCAAAAATACAACAGGTTGCCAAGTTTTATTCTAATCTGTCCATTGAGTACCAAGATATGGTCGAAAATAGGAAAAAAAATATGTCGCGGGAGACTAATTTATAACCATATTTTTATGATTTCCCCCAAAACTAAAGAAGATATCATTATTCTGGCTGTGGATTTAGTTTCTGCAGCTAAAAATACAACAGACTGCCAAGTTTCAATTGTGTATCTCAATTTATGGCTGAGATATCATCAATTTTCTGAGAAAAACTCACTGATGGGTCCATTTTCTGAGAATATTTTCCTATACAAGGTATATCAAAATTCTTCGATCTTTAAAAATTCGTAACTTTTTAATTTATGGATGGATTTTGAAAATTCAAAAACCATGATGCTCAGAATAGAGAGTTCGTTACATTGCACACATTCAAAGACAGCTAATCTGGAAAAAAAAATTTTCATGGGCGTTGCTACTTTGTGTGAATGTATCGTCAATCAGGTAAACGGCCTATGACTATGAGGTTGGCATGTGTGTAAACCTAAAAGTATGGGACTGGTCTACGTACGTCTCGTGTGTAGACCTAAGCCTGACCTTGACAGTGGTCACTTGCTGCACTACCTTTCAAGCGAAAGCATCACCATTCACTTATTGAGAAAGAGAAATTGTACTGCGATTTAATTATCACAACAAAGAAGAGAAAATGCTTTTCTCTTGAAATGAAGGCAAAATTAATTGAAGAGGTGGACAGGGGTATAAAAAACAAGGCTCAAATCTGTACAGACAATGAAATGTCTCCCGAGACAAGCCCTGTATTTATATGAGTGGTTTCCCTTCGACCTTGCACTTTGCAGCTTGCCTATAACCGGATTTTTTTAGTGGTCCCGTGAACACCGTTATATCCAAGTCCCAGGTACCTGCATCTACTACTTCCTGTGAAGATTCATTTCTATGACACATGATTCGCTGAAATAAAATTACTGCAGCATTTACAATCCTAATGTTAAATAATCACCATTAAAAATAACAAAGACAGTCTGCACTCACCAACATCAGCTTATTCACTTTATTGTAGTAAACTCCATTGGAACTGTTCACTGCTACTAACAACTGAAACTCTTACCTTGTTCAATTGACCTTTTATATTCTCCTCCAGTTCATCAATGTTCTTTCTCAGTTCTAAAAGACAAATGGGATTTTAAAAAATCTTCAGAAATTACAAAATAGAAAACATGAGATCATAGGACAGAATGATAAAATTATAACCAGTGCAGAAGTTATACAACGTTCGATGGAATCATACAGTGCACATGGACTATACAAAAAAAATAAAGTACATGTGGAATTATCTAATGATTTGAGTGAATGGTTTATTCTAGAAAAATTCTCAAGATTTCAATTTTCAAATTAAAGAATGAGGAAAAAAATCAAATAATACTAGCAATGCCAAAAATAATCATACAGAAAAGTACAAAGGAGTGATAATAATATTTAGCCAGCAATTCACAAAAGATTCCCACAAATTTTTTTCAATTCTGAAATACCTGTCAAATTCTCATCAAAATCAGCTCGAATGACAAATTCATGGTTCTGCACTTGTTCCATATCTACTGTGGTTTCAATCATTTCTTGAAACTTGCTGAAGTCCATTAGAAGCTCCTGGAGATGAAATCAAAAATTAGAAGACAAGAAACTACAGAATTCAAGTTTGAGAAGAAAATCAGACACCATCAAAAACTGCAGAATCACATGCATTGACTACTGCATGTTATTCAAACAATGTAAGTTTTGTGTGCCATTGATACTTGGCATTTTTTTTATTTTTTTTTTTAACTACTTCATGCCATGAGTATCAATATCAACGCCACAAATAATTCTTATTTTTTCCGTTTTTTGCTTTTTTCTTTGTTTTGTTTCCTTGCATCAGAATAAAATACTCCATAGTTTACTCCAATGTAATGCCAGATTAAAGACAGCAAACATTATTACACTGAGCCTGCCTAGAGCTAACCTAAACACCACAGTTTGATCAACTTTCCGGTTCATTCCATCCAATTTCTCTTTCTGTGAAAACCCTACCTTCCTCACTCGCTCTATATATATATAATGCATAAGAAATGGGTAAGATGGAGCATGGGATGAAATAGCAAATGGGTGCAGAGACCTCCCATTCAAATCTGCAGTCATCTCTTGGCCTTTACAGGATGCATTCATCAAATGGGAACAGACACTCATTTCAGACCTGTAATTTATCGGGCACCCTTTTTCATTCCTTGTCTATTTGATGGGCCAGAGACAAACCAGTCTCTCAATGTGCGTATTGTTGTGTTGTCACATAGCTCGTCGCGAACGATGTTGCTGCATCCGCTCATTGTTATTAGATAATACAGGGGATAGCGCGAACGCAGTCCCCCCTACGTAAAAATTACGCACTCGAGTCACCCGCATTTGGGGTGATCGCAGGGGTCAGCCCAACCGGAGTGCAATGGAAAGGCCTCGCCCTGGGAGGACCTCCTTGCTGATCAAGGTACCTCCCGTGCCAGGTAAGTATGCTTTCATTGGCGCACCAATCGGACCCAGCTTCACACTACTTGCATACTTTGAATGGTGTTTATCCATTTCTTAGTAATGAATAGTTATTGCCAAGAACAAAACATTGGGCCTATTACCTACAAAACTGATGTCTCCAATATCATGTTTCTGATTTTCGTATGCTCCCAGTGTACACTTTTTCCAATAAAATTTTACTTTGACTTTTCGAAAAACTAAATGGATCTAGGGGGTTTTCTCCCTTTATCATTAAAAAAAAAAAAATCATAACCATGGGAGATAATTCATGTGTACAGTGAATGTTTTCGGTTCATTCCCCTGGTTTAATCACACCAATGACAACAGGTATTTTCTATCAGCGTTGCCGGTGAAGATTGTCAAAAATCACAAGAAACCGGTAAAAAAAATCCCAATGAGGTACAAAATCCCAAGATTTTTTGTTCAACACAAAAAATATATTTAAAATTAACAATTTTGTAATAATCTGAATTAAAACTAAATAATGGCCTGGTTAGCTCATAAACAAGCAAACTCAAACTGCCCATAGCCCATTAGGCTTTTATTCACCTCTTTAAAGACACAAACGGCACTGTAAGAAAAACGGCAGTTTTGTGACTTTTTTTAACAAAGAAATAATAACAAATACACAAAATCCCAGGATCGTGAAAAAAATACCAAGATCCCAAGGTAACCCCTAAAATCCCAAGGGCCGGCAACACTGTTCTCTGTGCTCTCCTTTTCTCTGGATCGATCAAATGATCACTTAGGCCTAAAATATCCAAATCAATATTCACTTGACTTGTCAAACTCACGCTATAAAGAGAGAGAGTGAGAGATAATTTTAAAAAGGCATTTTTCTTCACTCCATGATCCCAATATTCTATCCGTTAAATCGAAATATTGGGCAATTGATTTTAAACCAGAATGGTAGGGGAAGAGCGTGTGATCAGCTCACTGGAGATAGCTGCCTGACAAGGAAGTACTCCTTAAAGCTTTTCTGAGAAGCGAATTTCCGTACTTTGCTTATTCTACGAATGCTGCACGATTATAAGTGTTATATTAACAAGACTGCAATTTGGGACAACTTAGGTCACCTGAATGAAAGTTTGCTTTAATTTCTAGAGAGTTTATGTGAATGGTTCAAATTGTGAGCAGAAACTAAATTATACATGTACTTAGATAAAGGTATAGTTTATGTGACCACATCACACAAGACTAGTTGGGGGAAATTCGTCATGGCTGATCGGTACTTTTTCGCCTCCAGGGTAGCGTGTTTCTTTGTACATTCTTAGAAATATTCCTTTCCCCTCTTTGTCACATTTTAATCTTTAAGACTACGAGAAGGAAAAGGAAGCACCCTCTAAGAAGGAGAGGAAAGAAAAAGCAGCTCTGAGAAAGTTACTATTAGAGAAAGAAGAGGAGAGGAACAAAGTGGAAAGGAAAAAAAAAAGAATAATTTCATTAAATTTATTTCCTGCATTGTTAACTTTTTAAACGAATAAATTTTTAATATTCTTTCACATCATTGGTTCTCCTCCACCACTTCTGAGTATGGTAATCCTGATATGTGATGTATTCTCATACATGATCTATGTTATGTTACTGCGGCCACATCAATCTAACTCCTTCATTCTATTCTTTTTACTTTATAGCTCAAGTAATTTAAACATACACTGAACAAAATCTATCATCCCTTTGTCTGCCACCTCAGCCTGTCTGTTCTCTCCATCTCTCCCCCCCCCCCCCCCCTTTTCTTTTCTTCTATTACCTCCTGTTGACCTCACTGTCTGCGGCACGAAGCACGAGACACTACACTACACTATAGCCTTGGCCTAGTGTCATAGCAATCTGGGTAAAGGCCCTAATTCAATAATTTGGTTGTTTTAAAGTACAAATCTACTTGTTATACATGTAATACCAAAGATAACTACATTATTCATAGTACAGTGCAATGTTAGAAGTCATAACAATACATACAGCTTCAAATTTCTTTTTCTCCAAATGAGTGAATCGAGTAATGACACAATTGGCTGTACACCTGACAAAGAGCGCGCATGCAGGATAATCGCGTAGTCTGGCAAAGAATGTCACTGACTGACTACAACGGGCTAATCTGCATACAAGCCCGGCCTGGGAGTGACGGAAAACTGCAGTGGACTAGACGCCTGTCTATACCAGCCTGTAAATGTGGGCATTGTTTTGTTGCGTTGACATAATTTCAATCCGTCACGAACCAATGTCACTGCTTCCGCTCATTGTTATTGAATTAAACAGGGGATAGCGCGAACGCAGTCCCCCCTACGTAAAAATTACGCACTCGAGTCACCCGCATTTGGGGTGATCGCAGGGGTCAGCCCAACCGGAGTGCAATGGAAAGGCCTCGCCCTGGGAGGACCTCCTTGCTGATCAAGGTACCTCCCGTGCCAGGTAAGTATGCTTTCTTCGGCGCACAAATCGCGACCAACTTCACACTACTTGCATACTTTGAATGGTGTTTATCTATTACCCAGTAATGAATAGTTATTGCCAGGAACAAAACATTGGGCCTATTACCTACAAAATTGATGTCTCCAATATCATATTTCTGATTTTCATATGCTCCCATGTATAACCTTTTCCAATAAAATTTTACTTTGACTTATTTGAAAAACTAAATGGATCCAGGGGGTTTTCTCCCTTTACCATAAAAAAAAAAAAATCATAACCATGGGAGATAATTCATGTGTACAGTGAATGTTTTCGGTTCATTCCCCTGGTTTAATCACACCAATGATAACTGGTACTGTATTCTCTATCAGCGTTGCCGGTGAAAATTGTCAAAAATCACAAGAAACAGGAAAAAAAAAAATCCCCATGAGGTATAAAATCCCAAGATTTTTTGTTCAACACAAAAAACACATTTAAAATTAACAATTTTGTAATATTCTGAATTAAACCTAAACAATGGCACTGATTAGCTCATAAACAAGCAAACTCAAACTGCCCCATAGCCCATTCGGCTTTATTCACCTTTTAAGTCGCAAACGGCACTGTCAGAAAAAGGGCAGTTTTATGATTTTTTTAACAAAGAAATAATAAGAAATACACAAAATCACAGTGCGGTGGGAATTTTCTTCAACACACTAGGTGTTTGATCAGTGTACATATCCTTGAAGTTCACCAGTACTCCTGAATTCTGAACCCAGAAAAACTATCAGCTTCAGATAAATACACACTCTCCTGCAAGTCACGATAAACAAGCATATTTTACTCAAGTCTGAAACAAATGCTGAGTTGCAACATTACTGACATTTTGCACTTGTGCTGTTTGTTCGTACTTGGGTTCTGATCAGCAGAAATGGTTTTCTTTTCATATCCACCATTTCAAACTTCAAAATACAGTACAAGGAGGAATGGTTTACTAATGTATACATGTGCCACTGTTAAAACTGAAATATGAACAAGACTTATCCGACAGCAGAGTATAAGGCATATGTAATATGGATGGAGAAAACTGACATAATTCCAATGGGAAAAACATAACACTACATCTCATGTGATAAACAATCACATGTGTAACATGCAGTTGTAGCAATTCTACTTTCATGTCAGTCCAATAATTATAGTAACCTGAATGGAAGCTTCCCCAGCCTATCTAAGAAAGATATGTTTATTCAAACATAAATTTTTAACAGAAGAAAAGACTGTACCAAATTCCGAACCTGCACACAGTTGAGTTTTGTGCAGAGTAACAATGACAACTTCAATGGCATGCAATTTCACTGATTCCGCTCATTATCATTAGATTGTACAGGGGATAGCGCGAACGCAGTCCCCCCTACGTAAAAATTACGCACTCGAGTCACCCGCATTTGGGGTGATCGCAGGGGTCAGCCCAACCGGAGTGCAATGGAAAGGCCTCGCCCTGGGAGGACCTCCTTGCTGATCAAGGTACCTCCCGTGCCAGGTAAGTATGCTTTCATTGGCGCACCAATCGGACACAGCTTCACACTACTTGCATACTTTGAATGGTATTTACTGGATATTCACTGGGAAGTATATATTGTCCACATAATAAAAGATGGAATTTTATCCCTTCAGCAATTTATATGGTATACCCTGTCCCAGATATTTCAATTAGCACTCTTGTATTACAGCAATAAAAATATTCTTCATGATTTATTTAAAGTACATATGGAGATTGGGGTTTTCTCCCTTTGCTCGCCCACCACGACCGAGGGGAAGTAATTATGAATATTATATTGATTTTTTTTCTTTCTTACAGAAGAGGCAAGTGATACTGACAGGAAGGTACCAAAATTAGACCACTTTCACAATCATTGGGATTTGTTTCAAAGATGTGAGGAAAACAAAACATGATGTGACTGAAAAACTCAGTAAGTCATCTGTGGAAGAATTCCAATTTTTTTCCACTGGAACATCATAAAAGTGCCTCATGGGAGAGTAAAGCCAAGTGGCTGAATATTTCAAAGATATTGGAAAAATTAAAAATTCCATCAAATTTTTCCTGCAAAACAAAATTAAAAAGGGGAACCCAGAAAGCACAGAAATTTTTTAACAAAACAAAGAAAAGGAACTGGGAAAAGAACAGAATTTTTTTTTTTTTTTTTAAATAGCAACTGACTAAATGCTGAGCAATGTTTAAACTATGACAGATGACAGTTTTCTAAGTTGGGTAAGTAAAAGAAATTGCACTGTATGAGGTGCAGGACATTAGGTGAGTTTAGTGATATCACTGACCTTAATGGGGTTTGAAAACATCTCCATCAACAGAGCTTTGTGGTCACCTTCATGTTTCTCTATGGTTTCCAGCAGATAAGGCATCTTATCAAGGGCTTGGTACACCCTGTAACAATCCTGTGACAAAATGAAATTGAATTCAATTTTTTACCATTCAAATAAAATGTAATATATAAAAACAGTATCTTGAACCATCGAATAATCTCACACCACATGTAATAGACGTGATAAAATGCGACGGTTCGGTCCAGAAGGTATGGGCCTTGTTATTGAGTAATTGCCCAAACGAACTTTTCTCAAAACTTAACGTCTTTAAAAAATTGCTTATAATAGTCTAAAAATGTTCAAAATTCAATGAATCTAGCATCAAATCCAAGGGAAAAGAGTTCACTTTCACTTAATATCAATAACTGAGTTTACCTAAAATTTTAATGTACCTTGTGAACCGAACTGTCATGATGCATCACATGTCTATTTTAATGTAAAACTGACAAATGGTCATCGCCTCGCAGATAAATGTCACCACCTTAGTTTTTGTTTGTTCCAACTCCACCTTTTGCACAACTGAGAAATTCAATGTTAAACATATGCAGCTTTAGTATTATGCTGTTGTTCGGGGACTGGAGTATTTAACTCAATGAGCTACAGACGAGTAGTGAACACAACTCAGTATTTTCTCTATTCGCCTTTGTAAACAGACTACAGTCCTCTGACAACAACCATTATGGCAAGGAGTTAGAATAAACCTGAACTGTGAAACAGCTTGATAAGTGCCACAATGCATTTCAAACAAGTGTCAGAGCCTGCATGTGTTATACCTTATCTACATACTAAAAGATCTCCAATTTTTCAGAAAATGGGGATATAGGACAAACAAAAACTAAGGTCAGGATCATGATGTGTATCTGATTTAGATGTGACAAATAGAATTGCTCTATGTACACCTGGGCTTACGAAAATATCTCATTTCCTATGCATCTTTATTCACATTTAAACACTGTGATACTGAAAGATGACATGCAACATACAACCTTTTCTTTTTGCCCAATTTTGACTTTGCTTATAACCCAGCTGCGACCCCACAGTTTTTCTGTGGGTTTTATGATATTTCGTGAAAGATGACAGGAGGAGAATTTTTTTTTCAAAAACACGGACAGGAAAAAGCTAAGAATGTTAGATAGTAAACAGCATGGAACAGGTAAACCCCAACTTGAAAATGTATCCTCCCCGAGCCCAGAAAGAATATGTGCACACATTCGTCTACTGAGAATTACAATTTTTTTTTTTACTAAATTTAAAAACTACATGTTTCTATTATAAGTCTGTAGTTGTCTCAAGAGATCTCAGTGAAAGGCTGGTAACTCCCTCTTATTAACACAGATATTCATCCCACAAAATTTGGAGGGGCTGTCCTAAAGAAAGTGTTCCTTGATTCTTTCCATCTGATAACTGTCCTTAAAAAAAAAAATCAAGCCAACAAGAAAAACAATTTGATTATACACACACCTGTAAATTTGCTCTCTTTCTCTGGAATTTCTTGGCCAACCTTTGAAAGTCTGGCACTTTTCTGAGCTGATCATCATGAAGGGTCTGTCTGAGTTCACTGTCTGTCAGTACAGCCTCCACAACATTCAGTCTTTCCTCTGCCACACAGAAACACAAATTGAATATAAGAATAAGGAGTCTGAAGAAAAAAAAACTACAAAATAACAAATATTCAAGTATCAACATCTGCCATAAATATGATAACTAATCCCCATCGATTTCTAAAGCACACATTCATACAAAGATCAATTTAAAGTATTTTTGTGCTTCATGCAATGCAAAATATTTGAAAACATAAACTCTGTTTGTTTTATGTTCTTTCGATTAATTAAACAGTTTATTTATGATATAACTATAACATCCACTCTCCTACAGACAATGGAAAAAATAAATCAGCACAGGGTTCACATTTCAAACAAATCAGGACAAACAAGAATAAATAAAACAACCACCCAAGAAAGTTTAATTCGAACTCACAGTTGCAATATACATATGACAAAAATACACTTTTAACATCTTAATTTTCCTTCTATGCAGAGTGACAATTGAACAATGAACTGAAGTCCAAAATTATCAATTGCCCGAAGTTTCTTACCAATTTTTTTCAGATCCATGAGAGGTTGCTTCACCCACTGACTGAGCAATCTTTGACCTTGAGCTGTGCGGCAGCGATTCAATAATCCCAAAAGACTCTGGTATTTGTTGGCTGTGGGAAAGTGTCATAGTCAGAGCATAAAACAGTTAAACAAAAAAAAATTTTTTTTAACTTGATTTTGTTTGTTGCAGTGTCAAATACCACAACAAAGCTACTGCCTGTTAAACTGTCTGTTCAGCACAAGACCTGAGTATGTTCTTCATTGTGACAATGGAGATTATCACATCTTGCCCTGAACCGACAATATCATACTGTTTATCATGGAGAGATCACAAAAGATTTTAAGAAAGATATAAACAATCATGATTTATGTTCTTTGTGTCGACCATGACAGCAAAGCTACTGTTATATCATACTGTATGTAGCAAAGATATAAAGATATCCCAAGTAAGATACTAGAACAATTAGAACATAGTCTCTTCCCTCTAATTCTTGACATGCATCATGAACACACCACTGATGATAGAATTCTACTGAATTTCTGTTGATATAATAATACAATGAAAAGGTAAGTTCATTTACAATGAACTGAATATTTGTTGCACTCTGTACCCATTTACTCAAGGAAAGCTGAACCAAGAACTTACCTTCATTCGGTTTTGGTAGTAAATTCAGAGCCCGTACAGCTGCTGCATCCAGTTTCATGTAAAGACTGAGGTCAAAGGTTGATATACGGAACTGACCAAAGTTGTCTTCATTTGACAGTAGCTGAGAGAAAAAATCATTTCATGCAAAAAGCACATGTGACAATGTAAATATCTACTGCTGAAACAGGTAACTAATCAAACTCAAATTAAACTAAAAAAAACAAATGCTCAACTCATTATTCCTTTACCATTAATTGAACAATTTCCATCACTAAATCACATGCGAATGAACATTGTAAAGATTTTCCATATTTGCAAACAATAAAACTATTTATTATTGGAGTGATTATTTCAGATAATCAATTCCAAAAATTTCATCCTTAATCAATCTTAACATCAGAAGAAAAAGAACATAATCACACATGTTTTAGTTTATATTCTCACCTCCAGGTATTTTATGACAGCTGTCAAGGAACTCATGGCTATGGTCTTGTCAACCTCATCTGAAGACATAATTGTGGTCAAGAAAAGGGTCTACTTTCTTCTCTTACCTATTAATTTATTTTTTTTCAAACAAAAACTTTGTAAAAATGAGCACTGATGTTCAAAAAGACTGAATAACACTAAAAGTTGAAAACGATATCAACTTTTACGTTCAGTTTTTTGTTGTTTTTTTTTTTTCTCAGTTCTCAAATACTGCTGGATATGTTTAGTTCCATTCCATGTGAATATTGAGTTACTTGTGATGTACTTTCAAAGAAATATCTAAATGTACAAATATTTCCATAATATCGTCACTCTTTAACTCTTTCCATGCCAATCCCTGATATATCGTCGATATGGCCGACCGCGTTTGAACCAACCCACGATCTATCGTCGATATCAATTCCGGGGTTTGTTTTTGTCTCGTACAACTCTGCCAGATTTTATTGCTGGTATTTCACAGCATTTCCTATCTATCATACACTTCTTTATGTGTTTTTCAGCTTCTTCATCCGTTTTCCTTCAATTTGAACATGCTTAGGCTTCAATGATTTGAGGTAGTAAAATTCTCAATTTTCTGATTCACCCTTGCTTTGATTTTTTCGCGAGCAAAAAACTCTTGGCACAAACGTGGAAATGGCCTTGGCATGGAAAGGGTTAAAAGTACTGGGTGTGGTCAAACAATCCAGGTTGTAAATTAATGGAGCACAAATTAATATTTACTCAACAGATTAGGGTTCCAAATGTCTGCAGAATTTTTTTCATGACCATGTAACTGTAACCAAGAAAAATATTTTGATGCATTGTTTTTTATTTGGAATTGCCTAAAATCTTCAGATAGCATTAATTGTTTCCTCCCTAGTTACTTTAATCTCAGCCTCTTTTTCTCACACATGAAAATATTTCTCATAGGTGCCACCCAGGAATTATGAAAAAGGAGGAGCTTTTTTTCGACTCGCGGGGGGGGGGGGGGGGGGGGCTTTCAGGTTTAGCTGCAGTCTCACTAACCACAACAACAATGATGGACGCATACCTCCTGTTTTTTTTCACTGCTGGGCAAACCCTACCAAAGAGCTAAGGGAGATTTAGAGCAGCGTCTTCAGCAGAAGGCAGTTTTCTAGTCAAGCAAAAGCTACACTGGAAGAGATCTGGGGGAGACTGAGAAAAAAATCTCTGACAAAGGAAGGCAAAGAAAGAAAGCAGCGAATCGCCAGCACCCTCTTCGCAGGGTTGGAAAAACTTCAAACAGCGGAAAACCGCTATATAGCGGAAAAGTGGCACCTATGATTTCTCTTAACAGTAAATGAACTACATGCACTGGAAATTACTGTGAAATAAACTAGCATATATTCAAACAACTGGGAATAAAATATACAGTTGTTTGTTGTTTTTTTTTCCTATTAACTACAGAGAGCAAGAGCAGTGGAGACTTTAAATTCACTATTTAGTAAATGCAATTTGCTAGAGTGCTTGTTTTTCACACACAGGTCTCTCAAAAATATGCCACATATTACATTCTCAATTTCAGAATGAAAGTAAGGGATAGTTTTGAAACAATTATAATAAAATAGTTTTTCTTGGACGGGAGGAGGGTATGGGATAGGCAGAGGAGATAGGTTTCCTTGAGCTGATTCTTAGATTGTAGTGTACGACATCATTTAGAGTAGAGATAAACAATACAAGGATTATGATATAGCTACACTTCACATATGGCATCTATCAAGATAGGCAATACACTGCACCAGTCATGGTGATAAATTCATCAAATCTCTACTTTCACCAATGCCATTTATGTACGTCCACTTTGGATTTCCTGCTGCATACCCTAATTGCCATTATTATCAGTAGTTTTAAATTATTCTGCTTTATGGTATTCCATTCTTCTTTGCAACTGCACAAGATTTATGAGTTTTACTTAGAGTCTCTCACCCAAAGTTGCACTGTTTGGTTTCTCTCCCTTTTTCACCTTCAGAAGTCTGTTCAGGTCTTGCACAATATCTTTGTTGTTAAATTCAGCTGAAAATGAAGAAAACAAAACAAAAAAAAGAGTAAAATCATTTGTGTTCATAAAAACTATTCTGGACTGAATTGGTTTATCGCAAATTCCAGAAACTGCAGTTTTGTTCTTTACTTTTATGCCATGTTTAAACTGTGACACCTTACTGTCCTATTCAAACTAAGTGGTCAAACTGGGAGAAGCTAATACAAAATTCCATCTAATTAAAAGCGGTGCATCTATGTATACATTTAGTAAGCTACATCTATTGTGTTTACTAGTAAGGTTAGAGAATGACAAATTTCAACACAAACAACTGTAATTACACCACTTGGTGAGGAAGTTATATAGTAATTCTGAAAGGATCACAATATCAGTCCAAATGCTGTGAAGGTCATCACTACTACTTACAGCGTTTTCTCTCAGTTATTAACAAACCGCTGCGATTGAGAACCTGTCTTAGTTTGCCTGCATCACCAGGGGTGTCCCCAGTTGGAACCAAACATTCTTTTGGTCCAAGCTGCACAAGGAGAGCCTTGAAAAAACATGGGATTAAAATCAGCAAATAGTTATAGAGACATGAGAAAAGGTGAAAGCGTAGCTAATTACAATATCCTTCATTCAAATTCATTCACTCTTAGTCTTACTTTTTCTACCAACCTTTCATGAAACACCATACACAAACAAAAGGCTGTAGTATTCAAAGGCGTATGATATGTCAACTTTGAGAATGATCTTCACATTCCATTAAACCTCCCAACTACTGACTGAGCATAAAAGCATGTGTTGTGTGCAAAGTTTCCTCTTTGATGACCACTAAACATCATCTCAGTTCAAGAAAGTGACTTTCTTCCCTAGTGATATTTCACTCTGCAAGAGGAATTGTGTTTTATGACCCTCATCTTTTAATGTTACATTCACTCAGTTCTGAAGAACAATTGAAAAACATCTTCTCATTATTTTTTCTGTCGCTGACTGTCATTAGTCATCCATAAAATTTACCTCCAGATTAGAAAATTGGTCATTGTCTGGGAATTCACTGACAGTGAAAGTACGTAAGATGGGATCTGCATACCCAACACCAACAACCTGGTAAAAAATAGAAACATCATTGCAACATATTTCTCTCAGTTTTATGAGACACATATAATGCAGAATTACTATTAGCAATACTATAAATGTTTTAACTGTCACACAAATGAACTTTGTCTAGAAACAGAAAAACGAACAATCCCCCAGTAGAGTGAAGTATGCCCACTTCAACAATGCTGATTCACTTTTAAATCTACAACATGTGCATGAAAATGATCTTCGAAAAGCCAGAAAAGAACCAAGCCCTATAAAGTTAAAACAGTCTAGCATGTCTTGTGTTTCCACTGCACACAAGGTTCCCTTCAACTTCTAAAAATCCCCACTCAAGTGAGTACTTTTATACTCACCGCTTGTCCTTCACCGCTGGCTACTTTCAGGGCCAGGATTCCACCAGATATGGACATGTCTGTATTCCCAAATAAGATGTCCTCAAATTGTGACAGGTTTCCAGGGGAAGCCTGATACCAGATAGAACATTGTGAACACCCAATATACGAAAGTGTTTCAACAGCAAAGAAACTCTCCATGGGTCATCATTTCTTATCTAAAATCTACCTGCTGCTTTATTTAATTCTAAACACGCTGCGTGCCCCTTTTCCCTTTGGGAGCAGTGGGTTATGTCTTTTATATACGCTACCAAAAGAGAAAAACAAAATGTATGTCAAAAACAAAGCTCTACTTTATCGATGTAAGACAACTATTCTGTAAAGAGGAACAAGAATATCTTTCACATCTTGAATGCAGACATATAGCATATTCGCTTTAGAATAATTTTTCAGTATCCAAACTACCAGTAATAAAACTATATTTATTTGGTTCACCTTATATGCCAATGACCAATCATTAGACTTTGCTCCACCTTTGTTAGAATAAACCTCGATCTTGTACTGACGAACCAGAAGCAAATCTCTGGCCAAAGCTTCAAAGTTCATGCGGCTGAGAACAACAGACTCAATCTTCTTACTGCCTATAATAATTGAAAGAGAAATATGTTTATGAAATTCCAGAAGTTTCATAAGGACATAATATCAAAGGCATGTCCTGTCCATATTCTATACATAAAATATAATTCATATATTTCTAAATGTCATTTTCAAAAGATTACATCTAATTAATCTAAAAATAGGTTAGATGAACCACATGAAATGCTGACCAGAAAGCACTTAAAGGAACAAAAACTCACAGCTATATTAAACTATACACTAAAGAACGATCAAAACAAAAATGGAGAAAGAATTTGCTTAGTTATCTCCTTTGTTAATTCTAACTTTATTTCTAATGCCAAGACTTTAAATCCCATCAGACGCCTTGAGGGCCTTGGGGAAAATCTTTAGTATTAATGAAAAAATCCTTTGTATCAATTACACACTGTCACTGTCCATGGATAAAAGAAAATGTGTTTCCAAAAGGCAATAAAATGGAACTTAGGTAGGTTTGTGAAATATGCTTCAGCTCACTTGGTTCTTGCTGGCTTCACTGGCTTCCAAAATCTTCATGAGATGAATTATTTCTAGAAGTATGTCAATGAAATTTTAGGTTCTTTGGCATTGCAACAGCACAATCATTTAAAAGCAATGGATAACTATTAACCACTTACCTCCAATTTGTTTGATGACACCTGTAGTTTTGAATACTTCCTTTGCAACAAATATGGCATCTTCACCATGCACTGTGTAATAATCCTGTAGAGAGGGAAAAACCCAATAAACTTCCAGAAAAAAAAGAATTTGGGTTTCACTTCCCAACACAGTTAACATTATAAACTTTTTGAACTTCATCTATTTGTATTAACTTAAGTTATACTATACAACTGAAGCAACATTTCTTCCTAGAAGATGTTGCTTTTACTGCCAATATGAATTTCTCTTGAATTCTTTACGAAGAACGAGTCATATTCACTTCACAATATATATACGCGAAACATGCACGGGCTTCATCACAAGGCAAAATAAAACTTTAAAAAATATTTTATGCCTGAATTTTATTAATTTACCTTGGCATTTTGTTTGAGAATGAATACTTACAGTTCTGTCAAACACCCTGAGGGTCGTTCCAAGTTTCTGAAATAATTATCAATATTGATTAAAGATTTTAAATTAGTTCAAATTTTTGCACTAGTGAGCTAAGTATTTTACTGTGTTGTTTGAAAGATACCCCCACCCTCCATCTCCCCTTCTTCTTTTTTTCATTCTAACTCATGACTTATTGACTGCTCATTCCCACAGGACCAACAAAAATATTGCCCATGTACAACCTAATTTTCTTTGTTTACAGCTCCTACAATGCTTTACAGTTGAATGACAACTTTTATTTCTCGTATTAATTTACAACTAAAGTAAAATTTATACAATAACATTCTAATTTCCATAGTGCCCTCATTGGCCAATTCACTTAATATAACGAATACCAATACCCAGGTGTTTCGTAAATTCCTGTTCTTAGCTATTGCAATTCTGAAACACAACAAATCATACAAAATTCCATCACACATGACTCCACAACCCCTAGATGATAACTAGTAATTATTAATTTTGAGTTTTTACAATATCTATAGATATATTTTCAAACTGATGCTAAGATAAGAACTACCAATAAAATAGTTCCAATAAATGAAAAGTTAGAGAAAGTTATTGCATTTCCATCTGCACCTGTTCACTTACCTCTGGTAAATTGTTGAAGAAAGATACAAAGCCTTGTTCTTGAGCATTATCTGAAGCAAAATAACAGCAAGATAAATTTTTCCACCTCCAGTAAAATCAAAATCAGGCAGCAATAATTTCATAGCTACAATAACATTCAGTGGGCTACTGTGATCAGACCTACATAATATGTGTTTAGCTTTATCATTTTATGGGAAGTGATTTCACTGAGCGTCTGGAACAAGGAATTTAACTCTTTAACTTGCAACACGCAAGGCCAATATTATGGCCTACATACTGCCCAGCGGGAGGCCAATATATTGTATGGCAGCGCTGCTCCTCGTGTTTTGTTCATTCGGTTGCCGCAACTATCGTTTTTTTCACTTTTTTTTTTTCACACTATTTTCACGTGTTTATCCTATCATCCCTACTATATGGTATCGTAAGATTACAATTACATTTATTACGATGCACTATTCGTAAAGTACTGGCAGTCTGATGTTCGAACCAGGGAAAATTTGGGGAAACCTTTACTTTGATGCTGGTTGTCGTCTACATGTGAAATGAGAAGAAAGAGGCCATCTGCATATTTGAGATACCGTTCTATGTCTGTAATTATGAATTCCGATGTAATACTAGGGCATGCTGCATAAGGACGTCTGTGGGTAGGTTTTTCATCAGGGAAAACCGGGAGAAAATGACCGACTTTGTTGATGGTCATTGTCTTTGTTTGATGTGGTAATTAGAGAGATATTGTGTTGCTTTGATTAAACTGCTTTTCGGTATGTATGTACAGTACTCTACTGTACGCTGGAAATCACATCTCATGCTAAAACTAACATCATAGTACGTGGAAGCTTTACACAGCACTAGCACTAGCAGAGGAGAGAGATCGCAGTGCCACGATACATGTGGTTAGTAAATTAAGCGCCTGGCTTAAAAAATAATTTGTTCACCTGAATGGCCTGACTTAGGGACAGAAAAAGTGCAGATGTCTTGGGAAAATGATAAAACGTGTGTTAAACGGCATGTAAATTCAGAAAATTCTTGATTTTGGGCCTTCCATTTAACAAAAGAACTTACTGCATATTATCACAAGTACTTTATCCAAACATCATAGGGGTCACTTGCGATTTATCCACCGCTATTGTTGTTATTGCGCCCTTACGTAAACACGATACACGTGTTTACAAGGATCCGATTGACCCGAATGCCGAGGTTATCGGCAACACGCGAACGATCGGCTGACTGGCCGCTGGCTATCCCCTCATGGGGGCGTTACGTCGACGAGTTCACTCAACGTGGGATGAGGGTTAAGATCGGAGTTCTTTTTATGTTTGGACAGACTTTTTTCATACACCATAATAGTTCAAAGTATTTACAGACAACACAGTGTGTCTTGGTCCGTCATTTTGGGCTAGACCTAGCGATGCAGTGTGCATTGCTCCGATCTTGTAGAGTTTTAAAAAACAAAGATTTACTAAACAAGACCTTGTAAATCCTTCTAGTTCTATGCTGTTCCAAATTCCAGCTCTTTGTACTAATTAGATTTAAAGATGCAAGTGGACACGATGGTCTAGAGGCAAAGTGCTCGCCTCTCATGCCAAGGGTATCAGGTTCAAAACCCGGCCCATGCAGGCATGCTGGAAGTTTGGGATTTTTCTAATATTTTCGTGTCCCTGATCCTATTTGGGGTTAGGATCGAGTACCTAGTCTTCTTGGATAAGAACAAAAAAAATTCGGAGGCCCTTGTGCATGTTAAAGATACCTTGGCAGTTGGAAATCGAAAAGAGCAGGCCGGACAGGCCGCTGCCCGGGCAAAACTAAATAAAATTCATCCCTACCACCCCCCCCCCCCCAAGAAAAAATCCACTGACCCGTGCTGCACTGTGGCGACGACGTGCCTGCTCCAGTTGTAACTGGGCTGCAATGGCACAAAGGCAAATTTCCCAAATGGGATTAAAGAAGTATATATTTATACCCCAAAAAAATGATGCATCATTTGTTTAGGGAAGACTATCATATGAGTTACATAACTTTAGCCATGCTTATATTTCATGTTCTGAGTGTTGATTGCCAAACCCCACATTTACTAAAAACATCCATCTAGTGGACTAACTCCCCCCCCCCCCCCCCCCCTGTGACCCCCATGCTCACGGGCGTTCCTGTTCAGAGGTCACATCCTTAAATTGTTATTCCCATTCTATAAATAAATGTAACTCAAATAGAACTCTTTGTTTCAATAAACAGTGACTACACAGAGTGTTGCACAGTAGAGTGTTGCACAGAGTGGATGAAGCGGGCAAGACAGCAGGCCTACACCTAAATGCTAAGAAAACGAAAGTCATGCATACTGGAACAGGGCACCATGAACACCAGGAGATACTAGTAAACAAAACAGCACTAGAAAAAGTGACTGATTTCAAATACCTAGGATCACATAAATCGCAAGATGGAAGCTGCTCAAAGGACATAAAAACAAGGATAGGAATGGCAAAACACAAAATGGTTCAACTAAACAACATTTGGAAGGATAGAGGCACACCAACGGACCTCAAAGTGAACATACTTAAGTGCTTGATCTGGCCAGTCCTACTATATGGTTGTGAAGCCTGGACACTCAAAAAGGCAGACATAACAAGATTGGAGGCAGCTGAAATGTGGCTTTACAGAAGGCTACTCAGAATAAGTTGGACAGAAAGGAGAACAAATACAAGCATCTTAGAACAGCTTGGCACCACCAGAAGAATAACACCTGAAATAAATAAAAGAAGACTTGCATACATCGGCCACGCGGCCCGAAACAAAAGCACGGCCCTTATGATATCAATCCTTCAAGGAAAGACAGAAACAAAGAGAAAACAAGGAAGACCACCCATTACATATCACGATAACATCAAGAAAGTCAGCCAGCTGGAAATAAGTGAACTAACTAGGAAAGCTAAGGACAGGATTGGGTGGAGGAGATTTTGTCGTGACATCCACTGTAGCAGCTAACTGCTAACATCGATGACGATGAAGCCGACAGGTGACACAGACACCAATGGTCTGTTTTTCCAGCATTTTGGAGGGTTCTGCATTTAGGGTTAGGCTATTTTAGTAACAGCACTGTAAATGATCTGAGGACTGCTATAGAGGTCCTAGGTCTATTGACTCCAGTAGGCCTACTGTCGTCTAGAATTATTTTATTATACTATTTTATTAAAGGCCTACATGTATTGTCAGTCCAAAGTACATTGTGAGATTGGGAGGGCCGACATCTGGCCAGCACAGCCCTTTGCAGACCTTGCCATGTCTAGATTCTAACAAATTTTGGGGATAGCCCTCTTGATTTCTGTGGACATTATTCTCCATTAGGCCTACCTAGGATAAGCCTATGCGGATAATGAGAGATTGGCCTAGATCTAGAGTCTAGATCTCTAGCCCAATTTCTTTAGCTTGAACAATATGTGCAGCCTAGATCTCGATATATATTAATTTCTTTTAAAAAACATTAATTTTGTCAGTCTTCTGTGTGGTGACTAAGGTACCGAATGCCAGTGAGTAGTATTCTAGTAACGTCATGGTTACCGGTTTGGTTGAAACAGTAGGCTACTTTCTAAGAATGTTCCTTTTTCCTATTTCTAACTCACCCAACTGTAATCCCTGTTTTGGCTGGAGGGCCATTGCTAAACAAGTTATACTATGATTCACTGATTACACTGTGTTACTTCGTTGTTTTGGACACACAGGGCAAACATGCAAGCAGTGCTATTTGGGTTTGTTTACGGTCAACATGGCGCGAAATGGCCTCCCTTTTTCATAAGAGTTATTTCCCTCTTTGAAGCGACGGTCGTCTTTGCGCCGCGCAGTCCTTTTTTACCGAACATGAAATTTGGGACCATTTTTAATATAAATATTGTAATAGAATCTAGTACAATTCGCAGGCAATGATCTATGCTTAGTACGAAAATTTTCTCCATTTATAGTCCGAGATGACGAATAGTGATGTTTATTAGCATTCGGTTTTCTATTTCATAGAATTAAAAATTGATATATTTAGGTCCTGGTTTCTCGTCTGTACCAAACTAGACAAATGAAATATAACCAGCTTCTATATACAAGGAAAGTATTAATCATTCCTTTAGCTGCCCTTCCACAGGTTTATATCTAGGGTCTACCACTAAAGAGTGCGCGAGTGTGTGTGTGAGAGAGAGAGAATGTGTGTATAGGCCTACGTGTGTGTGCGTGCGAGCGCAAAAGGGCCTATTATAAACATTATTGCTCACTCGATCGGGAGCCTATAACTCATGTATGAACATTCTTGCAATGCATATGATTTTGTGAGTAGTGAAAACACAACAATTGGATTGTTATTGCAATAAGAATTTTGTTCACCCCGACCATATTTACAGTATTGTCTCACATCTTGTCATCATGCCGACAAACTTCATCACATGTTTACGTTTTCTTATGTTTCCTCGCCATTTAATCCATTTAATGTAGCAGCTAGTGAACCTGACTGTCATTTTCAAAAACTGGCAAAAAGAAAAAGTGTGTAGCAAAGCCTCGCGTAAGAAATAATACCCAAAAGATTCAATAAAACACAAAAGAAAAAGGGAAGACAGAAAATGTTGACCATCATAACCAAGATTGCCTGAGTAAATTAAAGATTGTCAGTTTATCTCTATCAGTATTTTTAATGATGAAATTAAATCAATGAATTCAATGAGTTCGTATGTTGTTATAAGTTCTTCTTCAGCAAGTTCAAAGATTTCGTATGTTGTTGAAAGTCCTCCTTCAGAGAGTTCAAAGAGTTCGGTTATTATTATATTTATAAGTCCTTCATCAGGTAAAAATTCAAGTATTTTTGTTTTCATTGGCGGACGAGGAGCGATGAATAAACGATGGTTACAGTAATACCATCTAAGCCCTGAAAGTCACAGTCATTTGCTGACAGTCAAGGCAGAACTAAACCGGGCCACTCGGTCAGAAAGAATAAAACAACATGGCATTTCTGTTAATTGGCCAACCTAATCAAATCAGTTCAAAGCAGCGCTATGCGACGATACATATGCATTCATTTTCATAAATTGTTTTACCTGTCATCATTACCGAAGAAATACTACTATTGACACACGGCACTGTTTTCACTTTTGACCATCTGTACTTAAAGCTTGTGTAAAGAAATCTATGTCCGTCTTCAATGAGAGCAAGCATCCCGTTACATCAAATTTCTAGATCATCCAAGAGCAACATAATAATCCACAAGAAAGCGACCAGAGAAAGATACAGAAGATCGTTTATTACCCTCAGCTATGCGCCTCTTTAGCGAGACGTGTGCCATATTTCACTAAGGTTCCTTACTGTCACTTCATGTATGTCTGTTGCTGAGCTTATTAAAAGGTATGACAATATATCATGTTTATGTACTCATGCGTAATATGCATGTACCGCATGTGTACTCCTAAACGCTCAGTGAGAGAAAATTTCCTTTATGACAAAATAAAATGATTCTAATCTTTCGAAAGTTGTTTTTTTCTCTTCCATTTCTAATTCTCATGGAATTTACTATATATATTTATAGTTATTTATTGTTTTTTTCTAACGCAGGGTTTTGTCAAACACATTTTGTTTTGTTTTGGTCACATTTAAACAACACAAAACTGCCAAAGACTGCACAACAACACAAAATATGACATACCCACAAAAAAGGGAACCTGACAAAATAAAAACACCGGAATTGTGCATTAGCTGAATTTGTTTATTGCATGGAATGGAATCTACAGATAACATTTGATTGCAAGAGATTTAATAACCTAATAAACTGAAGAAAGAAAAACAAAAAATTAAATTAAATAAGATAATTATTGTACATAGGGTAAAACAAAGGCTCAATACATGATGAACGAACCTCATCCAGCCTGATGTTGTAAAAATAACATTTTGACCAAACAAAACAAATCATGACCTTTCGCAAATTGACAACTCAATTTCAGATGCATTACATATTATGTAACTTTGTGATGTTTGCATATTAAAGAATCTAGCACTGCTCAAGGGTTAAACAACAAACAACTTTAGTTAGATAGAGACAGGGGTAGCAATACCGTTACAACAGTATGGTCAAGACACTGGTGTTATTGCTATTTGTTTTATTCACAGCAACACTTATGTAATTGGAGATTATTTCACAAAATACTAGACAAGACCATGTCAACACTGAAAGTTAAATATGCGGAAGAGTTTATCATTTCATACATAAAATAACCTGTTCGGGTAACTTGAGTGAGCTTCTCTGATTCTAATTCATTTCCAGCAATTTTATATATATTTTATTTATATATACATATACATCCTAGAGGACTGTGTGCTTGGCTGCTATGAAATGTCTCACTTTTCATCTATTGTATGGTTTGTTCATGAGGTATTTCCTTGCACAAACATTCTGGCTTAAGTAAGAACAGTTTTGTACAGTCGCCTCTTCCACATACAGACCTTGATACATGTAAACCTTACATGTATAACTAACTCAACAAGTGTAATTCCCTGCGTCTTTCACAATAAGCAAATCCTCAGCTTATACATCATTTAAGCATTATCTCCATCACAGTGTACTTTTTGGGAGAAAATTTATATATGGCTTTTAAATAACTTTGCTAATTCTTTTTTTTGCCCGGTGTGAATTATCTCACAACTGTAAACCAGATAGATATACTGGACTGGAAAGTGGATATACACTGTATTGTGAACAAGAAGTCACAACTTCACTACATTTTAAATTCATAAACTTGGGTCCCAAAAGTTCTCTGCATGTAACTATGCCGATGGATACAAAAGGACCATAATACCTGCATTTTGCTTTGATTTTCTCAAGGAAATGTAAATTTGCCACAAGCTGTTAAGTAAATTTTGGTTTGGTTATGGCACGTTCAGATTTATTGAAACCCCATTCATTCTGAAGTAATTTTGTGCTGTTCAAACAAAATAACTGTGGAAATTCTTGAACATACACAAGAAGTGGCAACTAATCTGTATTTGCATTAACATGCACAAATACGCACTATAAGACAACCACCCAGGAACATACTCTCTCAAACTGTCCCATACAGACCAGTGGAAATACAGTAAATATGTCCTATTTCTTATATGATTTTCATGAAAAAAAAACAACAACCATAGAGTTTAGGTAAATACTTCATACCATTGCTCACAGTGTATTGTTGACCTAAATTTTATAGCTAAAATGTGACAAATTATTAATCATCAGTGATACAACTGGCAGTTTTAGTAACATGCATATAAATATAGGTCTCAAGCCAAAGCTCTCTGATTTAGAAACCAACATGTAAAGTAAACTGAATGTACAAAACTTATTTTTACAACCAAAAACAAAGTCTCTGAACAGAGAGGGTTGACACTGTACAATTTGAGGATGTACTGTGAGACAAAGAAGTGAGAAAATAAATACTTTCAGACTGTGTACAGAAGTAAAAGACAAACAAAATTCAAGGCCTCATATATAGATCAGAGTTTAAAAGATTCGTGGTGGCATAGTTGCAAGGCACATTGGTGAGAATGCTGTTCACAGTAAAGACATGTCACATGTGACTTTCACAACAAGATCAGCATCACTGGTTTTAAGTGACAGACTTCATATTTTCAAACACTTAAAACTGAAAACACATAATTTATAAACTGTTGCAGAGTTAGAAATGTTCACAGAAGCCTCATTCAATAACATACAGACACTGTCACATATCCGTTTCTTAATTCACAGACAACAGTCAGCTATTACCAAAGTATATCAACTCACTTTCCCAGTTTCTGCTTTTCATACAGTATTCAGTATACTACATGTATATGAATGACACGAAAAGAACCACATAACTTAATCATCATAATCACTGTATGTTAGTCCAGCAGCAAAATATTCTATCATGCGACTATTGAACAATAATATTAACAGCATCTATGTTTGCAAAGAAATTTCATTGTGCTTCAGCCTTGATGAGAAAATTCAATTACGTTTCAATTACAATGGAAATAAATGCAAATCTTAGAAATTTATAGAATTCATATTAAAAATAATATAACATTGATTGTATGACTTGCAAACAAATAAAACAAAGCCTAAATACAGATGGCAACATATAATTATTATAAATTAAATATACAAATGGAAGAAACAGGCCACGGGAGACCAATGTCAAAAGAGTCCTCCAAATATCAGAATGATGTCAAAAAATTGAATCTCATACATTCTCTGATGGAAAAATATTCAGCTTACAATTAGAGGTGCTCTGAAATCAGAATAAATACCTGCATGAACTGGTCCAGAGCTCAATAAGGTTATGATTTGGGAACAGGCTTTGAAGGCGACTTCAATTTACTACCACTAAACCATTTCCTGAAAAGTATGATATTTTTAACAAATTTTCTGCCCTGTCCCCCAGGTGCTTTTGACTGTGCTGATGTGCCTGGCCTTTCACAGGGTGGTGAGTAGATCTGCCCTACATCTGGTGTTTCTTGACTGCCTTGTGAAGCTGGATCTTCTTGCTCTGATGCAGTTTGGGTGTTTGCTGCTGCCATTTCCTGCTTGGATATTGAAGCTAAAGGGCTCTGTTGAACTTGAGAGGGTGTTTTTAGCCTTTCAATTAATGCAGGGTGTTTCTGAGGGGTTGGATCTGCGCATTCTTCCTTTCTCACTTTGTAAGTCATGACAGGAAGTGACTGACCATTCTCAGGTAAAACTATTTGTTTCTCCACAGAAACCTGGTGATTATGTAGAGGAGACTCAAGTAGTCTTTCATTCCTTTCTATAGGGGTTTGATGTGATTCCAAAGTCCTATTTTTTCCTTGCACATTGGGTGCCACTGGCTGTTTTTCTATCAGGAGAGAATGTTGAAGTGGTAAAGGCATACTTTGCAATAAAGGTGACTGTGTCTGAATTGAAGCTGGATGTCTTGCCTGAGACACTGGGTTTCCTTGTGACCTAGAGAAAACTTGAGGTGTGTTTCTCTGGAATACATGGTAACCAAGGCGTCCTTCCAATTGGGGGGAATATGTTTGAAACAAAGGGGAGATTTGAGGCCTTTCAATCAGTGGTGATGAGTGTTTTTCAATTGCTGTTGAGCCACACTGTTTCTGGAATTGGTGCCATATCATCAGAGGAGATCGGCGTTTTTCAAATATGGGTGGGCCATTCTGATTCTGGAATTTCTGCCTTGCCAATATTGACGATAGGCGGTTTTCAACCATCGGTAGGCCACTCTGATTCAGGAAGTTTTGTCTTACCAATGGACGTGATTTTTGTTCTGCCACTAGTGAGCTACTCTGATTCTCAAAATACACACAGGCTTGGGTTGAACTGGGAGAGGCTGAGTCTGTCTGATAGAACTCACTTGTTTCTCTTGACTTTGTGATATCAGAAGTCCCTAAATCTGATTTTGCAAACTGGTTTTCTGATGTCTTTCTGTGTGGAGCTTTTGGTGCTACTCTGTTAGGCGCAACTTTTGGAGCATTATCCTTTCTCTGATCATAAAGACTGATCTGTGGATAATTCCATGGCTGGAGAGACAATCCCATTCTGTCCACTGAGGTAAATGAACCCGGTCTGATGTTCAACATCTGTATCTGTTTCCGGCGCAAAGTCTCAGATAAAAAAGGAGCTGTCCGTCTTGGAACAGGTTTGGCAGCCTGAGAGCCAAGGACAGCATTTTGAGAGTCTGAATAAGATGGATGCTCAGTGTAAAATACAGTTTCAGCACCGTCTGATTTCCAAGTTCTTTGATCCAAATATTCAGTATTTTGTGTCTTATCATGAATGGAAGTTGACCTTTGAACACTGTCAGAATCAGAAAGCAAAGATGTGGTAGCTTTTCCTTGGGATTGCCATGCAATATTATTTTCGGATGACACACGACTGCCTTTGGTCACAATCTTTTCATGACAAGTGGACTCCGAATCCTTTAAGCTGCTTCCTGCAGAAAATTCTTGTCTATGTTTCTTACTTTGCTTGAATCCACTGCCTTTACTATCTTTTGACAATTCCTGGTTTGACATTTGGGGAGACAGAGATGTTGGTGTGGATGTGAAGGCACTGTGACCTGGCTCGCTTGCACAGTTTTCCTGGGATGTCTCGTCACTATTCTCTTCCAAGCAAGATGACAGTTTCCCTGAAGTCATTGTTTCTTCAGATTCACTGCCAGTCTGAGATAATTCACACTGTAAGGGAAACTCTGTGCTTGGTATGACCTCAGTCAGGTAATGAAAGGAACTAGAATTTAATTTTGGATATAAAGAACAACTGATGTTATCATGACTTCGAGATGAAAAACTCACTTTCTTCGCGAACCTTAGTATTGACTTACTCTGTCGCCTGAGGATACTTCTATTGGTGTAATCAGCTTTTGAATGAGTTCTAGGAGTCAAGGACTTTGGTGCAGTGTGAGAACTACGACCTGATGAGCTCTGCTTTGTATTTACATTTGCAAGAGATGAATTACACTTGCTGGAAAAGTTTACTTCTGATGGATTCACTGTATCACTGATGTTGTGACTGCTTGATATTGACGAACTTTGCACTTTCTTTTCTTTCCCACTTTCAGAATCAGTATCGCTGTTGGCTGACACACTGTGAGCAGTTGATCTGCTGTCTTTTGAGCTGCTTGGCCCTGTTGACACAGTCTGGTGTTCCTGAAGTGAGCATTTATCTGTTTGCTCTTTCGACATATGTTTATCAACCTGATCATGAAGTAATGGCATGTCTTTTCCTACTTCTGACTTTGAAATTGCTGACAATTTTACTTGTCCTGGAGCTTGAACTTTATTTAGAGACACATCCAATGGTCTTGGAGGTAGCATATCCAATGGTCTTGGAGGTGGGGTCATGTTTTTTTGCTCTACTGACAATGGCCAATCATTCTTGTTTAAGGAGAGTGTCAGGTGTACTTGTCTCTTTGATGGACACATATCAATTTGCTCCTGAGGAACTGAGTAACCACTTAGCTTCTGTGGTGACACCAAATTTTTCTGCTTGTCAATTTGTAATTCTTGCTGTACTTGAGGCAATATTTTGCTGGTCTGTCCTAGAGAAGGTACTCTTTGCCCTGTTTGTGAATACACCAAATCTGTATGTCCTGGTGATGGAGGAATATCAAACAGTCTGGGGGCTATTGCTGAATCTCTCGGCAGTTGTGTGAAAGGTTTATTTTGTACTGCATTGGAAGTTAAGGGCATGTTTAGCTGACCCAGAGTTAGAGGTATAACTGTCTGCTCCACTGGCACTGACCTGCCCCTCTGACCATGAGCTAAAGGTATACTTTTCTGGTCCGAACTCCACGCATCTTGGTTGGTTTTGACAAGATGGACCATCTCACTGCTCTCTTGTTGAAGAGTTACACTGGAAGAATGGCTGAGAATTGGAACAGAAGGAACACTTGCATATGATGACTTTAGGGTGTCACTGGCTGTCAAGTCTTGTTCCTCCTGCAATGAGCTAACCATCTGTAATGTGCCTTGAGCACTCTGATAGTCAGAGATCTGTTGAGATGAGTCACTCTTCAAAATGGACATGTTTTTGCTTTCTGAATTCATCTGTGTCTGCACTGCTGATGAAGACTTTGCTCTCTGATTTAAACATACAAGATTCTGATGGACGGTCGCCCTGTTATCTTTATTTGTGAAACCAGCAGGATTCACAATGACCATATTTACAGACTTCTGACCCACCTGTGGCTCTGATTCCCTCAAACCATTCACTTCTGACACAAGGGTCTCTGCTAGGTCACTCACTACCCCATTCATATACGATTCCATGGTCTCAATGTTTGGTATAATGGACGACAGCAGTTCTAACCAGCCCTTGTATTCAGGAGCATGATGTTTTGTAGCTGGGAGCAAATCATTGCTACTGATGTAAGATGTGTCATCAGACACAGGCATAGCTTCAGAATAATTTGAAATGTGCTGTTTTGCTCCTTGTAACAGATGGTCTTGCAAATTTGACTTCAGTGCAATAGAGGAGCTTGGCAGATTTTTATCAAGTACAGCTTTGATCAGCCCATTCAACTGTTCATCAGACAATTTTCTGGAAATTGGGTGGGATTGTCTGACGTTATGGAATGTTGCTTTTGGGATCTCTTCCTCTCCCAGTACACTGGTATGGGCTGTGGATGGTATGGGAAAAGGAAGCTCTTGCCTCTGTGAACAGTGAGGACTGACAGTAGAATACATATTCGGACCACTATCCTGAAGGTGCACAGGGGCATTTTTTACTGAATAATATTCACTGGGAGAGGTAATATGGGACTTGGTTTGAACTGCATTTGGGCTTGGTTGGGGATGTGCTGACCTTGGGGGAGAGGTGAACACTAGGGCATTCGATCCTGGCTGTTTGGGATCTTCTGTACCAATGAATTTTGCTGATGGATGAGGACTAGGGCATCTTGGAGCTTGGGAATACTGGGCAGTTGAAGCTTTATTAAGTATGTTTGAAGTTAGTAACTGAGTGTCTACTGACATAACTGAGTCTGGGACATGTACAGGTAGCAAAGAGTCTTCTTCCTCATGCACTGAAGATGGAGGGAAATTCTTTAGTTTATTTGACATAGTGGTCAACTGCTGGTGAGAAGCAACTGGAGCTTGTAAATCATGATGACTTTCAGGAGAAATGTTGATAAAATTAGGATATCTAGCGACCATTTTGTTGCTCTTGTGGTGAGCATATTTTTTCACACAAAAATGGGAAGACGTAGCAGGTTCCTCTCGACTTTCCGTTTCATTCTGAAAATGGGGTTTATCTGGTATTTCAGTACAGAAGGTAGGGGAATGTCCAGCCCCAGTTGATTTGGTTTGACTGTGAGATTTTTTAACATTAAGAGGCCCTAGTGTAATATGTTTTTTGACTTTCATAGTATTAGTAGGAAATGAACTGAGATGCTCAGATGGTTGATGATTAACTGAATGCTGTAAAATATGACTTTGTGTGTAGGGTACCTGATGGTCATATTGTGCAGGTAGCCCTAATTGGTGTGGAGTGATGGCAACAACTTTCAGCGGAGGATAGGGGTACATAACTCGGTGACTAAATTTAAGAGGAGACAACCCAGTTTGATATGACATGAAAGGGAAATGATTAAGCTGGGGATGTTCAGAGTTTTCCTTACCAAAATAAGGTGGGGTATGTGGTGTTGTCTGCCGTGGATAGAAAAACTCAGGATTCTGAGTATGCAAATGTAAATCTGGGTTAGTGTTGTCTGATGTGGGAAACCCATTATTTTGTTGGGTATAAAATGCCCCTGGTTCTTGTTTCATGAACTGAGGAGATGAATTAGTTTGATCTACAGCTAGGACCACTCGCTGGACTGATGACTGAGCCAGGAAGGATGGATCTGAAATGCCTGTGTTCAACTGCCCAGGTCTCAACTGTGGATAACTTAAATTCACGTGGGAAGGCTCCACAATCTGAGTATCTGAGTGACTTGGAATATTTCTTGTATTGCCAGGTGTTAATTGTGGTGAATCTTGTGGAGTTACAGGGAGGCGAGAATATGGACATTCTTGTTGTTGCTCTGGCAGAACGGTAGGGTCGTGGATGGAAAGCATCCCAGGTGCAATCTGGGGACTTCTGGACTCAGACATGCTTGGTGATGTGCTGGGGTTTTGGTGTTGGGACCATGAAATTAAGCAAGTACTGCTGTCCGACTCATCCTCGGATGGTGGGGCTGATGGTACAATATATGCTCTACACTGGCTCTCATCAAAGGCTGATGATACAATACACGCTGGAGGCTGGCTTTCCCTATGGCACAGTACAGGCTCTGTTTTTAGAATGTCCAATTGTTTAGCCGCCATTTCTTCAGTTTTCTGTGTAGGCAAAGAAATCTTTGTGTTCTTGTCCTGTTTTCTGGATGGAGTTTCAGGTGAGTTGGCAGGCTGACCAGCTGTACATTCAATGTTTGCTCCACACACTGTAGCTCCACTGCCTGTCTTCATACAGTTGTTCCTGCTCAGAGATATGCTATTTTTCTGTTGTGTGCAGTGAGACCAAGACATGCTATATTTCTGCTGACCAAAGTCACATGTTTCAATGGAAATGCCACATACCTTGTCTGAAGTATCCTGTAAGTCAACATTTGCCTTCTCGTTCACACTGGTTTGTAGTGATTTTGTGAACTGCTCTTGATTTTTTTCTTCATAAAAAATAGGACTATCTTTAAACAATGAGCAACTATTCACCTGACAGACACAGCTCCTGACTTGGAGTGCCATAGGAGATGTGCCTTTCTCAAGCCTTTCTGCAACCTCCTTGTCTTTTGTGCCAGGTTCACTGGACGTCACTGTGCTTTTACTCAGTATCATCTCATTTAGAATCAGCGGATCATTTGTATTAATCGACTCACTCGATGTAAACTGATCATTTGCTTTAACCAACTCATTTGACAAGAGCTGATAATCTGGTTTAAGCAACTCATTCAACATAAGCTGGTCATTTGCCTTAACCAGCTTGTTCAACATAGGTTGGTCATTTGTTTTCAAAAATTCACCTAAAGAATGCAGCATGTCATTTTTTTTAATACAAGTGCATTTCAAAGCCTGTTCTCCTTTTGAACTTGCACATGTAGAAGAAACATAAACCAATTTTGTGCCTGATGTTTGTTGTTTGTCAATGTTCTCAACAAACTGATCAAGCTGTGGGTACAGCCTAGTTTCCTTTCCTTCCTCTTGCAGAGTCAAAGTGTCACTGAGAGATATAACCTCTTCTGCTACATCATCATCAAAATGTAAACTGTCCACTACATATTTAGATATTTCTGATTCTGGGATGACTCCAGTAGTTCCTGCAGTTGACATGCCTTCTCTCCAACCCTTGCGAGGCAAGACTCCTTTCCTCAGGAGTGTCCCATGACCTGACTATTTCTTGACATTCTGTTTGCCCATGCTGGCCCGCAGAGGTAGCTGTACATCAATCCACTCATTAGGATGGTCCATCATACTCTGCCAGGCTTCCACTTCTTCTCCTCTTGCGTCCATCCAGTCCACTAGCTTGCCTTGATATGTACCTGTGGATTTTTTAAACAAAACATGGCCAAAATGCACAACTCAAATCTGAAAGATTTTATTGAAAACTTGAATATAACACAGGCTTAACAAAGGGGCTCTGCAAAGCTGGTCTCATATCCCAACTAATCTAACAGCCAGCTAAAGAAAAACATTCAATACTTTCTTTCAATCACTGCCTCTTCCTTGCCCTTTTCTGATATTTCCAGCTCTTTTTTTTTTTTCATAATTCCTTTCTCACTTTGATCTCTTCTTCAGAAAAGGGCACAAAAGTGGCCATTATCATGCCGACAGGCCATAAAACTTTTAAACTTTTCTCTTCAATAAATGTCTTACACTACTTATGACTGGTTACTCAATTAAACAGAGATGTTCCAATTTGTTGGATGTGTTTCAATATGAATAACAAAAAGCACTATGCAGAAAAAAAACCCACCTGAAAGCATCAAACTGCTATGTCTTTCACTGCTGAGCAATATTATTATGTTGGGTTTGCCTAGTGTATTTTAATTTAACTGCATATAGATAAATTGATGCTTGTTTATGTCATGCTCATGGTTTCCTTATCTAGTTCATGGTAATTTAAAGTTAAAAGTGACAAAAAATGACAAAATTTGTCCCTCTAACCGACCAAATCTGCTGCCTGTGTCAAGGGAAAGGCTCCCACTGAAGAGAAACAAGTGAAAAAAATCTTGAAATAAAGTATAATCAAAACTTCTTTTGAATAAACACTTACTGAATATTTAAATATTTTTTGAATATTTGTCTGATCATGGTTGAACACACGTTTTTTTTTTTTTTTTTTGAAAATTGATGTGGGATGTGGGACAAAAAAAAAAGGTTGACAAACACTGGTTTGGAGTCTCACCCTGTCCCAAGTTGAGTCTGACACCCCCAAGGAAATCATTGCTGGATAATTTCTCATGATCCCAGACGGTCAGCTCCAACCCATGCTGAAAAAGCAATGACTGTTCCAGTCCCTCAAACACAAGAATGTGCTGCCATTGTGGGTTGGTGGTCTTCTTTATGACAGGAGTCTTTTGTTTGCTGGCATGGGAGACGTCGGGCAGGATATATCTGACAAAATATAATATCAAACCTAAAGATTTTGCACAGGCTTCCCACTCCAAAAAATAATGTTCACAAAAATTCAGGACTTTTAAAGGACCATTTCATACAAATTCAAGCATCTAAAAATGACAACTGGTAACCTCTTCCGTGCTCTTCCCCAGCACCAATACTTCTAAAGGGAGACATTAAATTTCCACCATACCACTAAAATTTTAGACAGTAACAATCACATAATCAAAGTATTTGATCCTCGAATTTGGTAATGTAGGCAGGTAAATCATTTTCCCTTTTTTTTTTTTTCAGGACGTTTTCACAACTTTCAACCATTTTATAGAAATACAGCATTTTTTCAGGACTGAATTTTGTTACTTTTGAAAACGCAGGACTTTCAGATGTTTTCAGGACCATGCAGACCAATTTGCATAACCGCACTGTCTTGCATATCAGACATTTTATCCCAAAAGTTTCAACATATGCTAAAACAATCTAACATAACATAACTGTACCAAACAAATGAAATAATGACAGATATATGTAGTAAAACTATTACTGGAATGAAAAAACTGAAAAACTTCAGGAACAGTGGAAGGTTTTTCAAGGACTAGAAATGTGATATAATATTAATAAGATGGAAAAAAATGAGTGTATTCAGCTAATCAATGGCAGGGGGAAAAGAGCCATTGTTTTCCACAGCATTGTCTGACAGTGATAAAGATATATTATGTGAAGCTTAAAGGTGTTGTAATTATGCAGGTCTTTCTGTATAAATTAACCCTCGTCCCGCGTTGAGTGAACTCGTCCACGTAACGCCCCGTGCGGGGATAGCCAGCCGATCGTTCGCGTGTTGCCGATAACCTTGGCGGTCGGGTCAATCGGGTCCTTGTGAACGCGTGTATCGTGTATACTTCAGGACGCAATAACAACAATAGTGGTGGATAAATCGTAAGTGACCCCTATGATATTTGGATAAAGTACTTGTGATGATATGCAGGTTTTATTGTGAAATGGAAGGTCCCAAATCAAGAATTTTCTGCATTTACATGCCGTTTAACACATGTTTTATCATTTTCCCAAGTCATCTGCGCTTTTTGTGTCCCTATGTCAGGCCATTCAGGTGAACAAATTATTTTTTAAGCCATTCACTTAATTTACTAACCACATGTATCGTGACATTGCCTTCTCCCTCCTCTACTGTGTAAAGCGTCCACTTACTATAATGTTAGTTTTAGCGAGAGATTTGATTTCCAGTTCCAGGCCGTAGAGCAACATACATGTACTGAAAGCGGTATAATCAAAGGAACACAATATCTCTCTAATTACCACATCAAATAAAGACAACGACCAACAACAAAGTCGGTCATTTTCTCCCAGTTTTTCCTGATGAAAAACCTACTGACAGACGCCCTTATGCAGCATGCCTAATATTACATCGGAATTCATAATTACAGACGTAGAACAGCGTCTCAAATACGCACATGGCCCCTTTCTTCTCATTTCACATGTAGACGACAACCAGCATCAAAGTAAAAGTTTCCCCAAGATTTTCCCCAGTTCAAATTTCAGACCGTCAGTACTATACACGAGTATGACAAATAGTTGCGAATAGTTGCATTGTAATAAACGTAATCGGTCGATACCATTTTGTTAGATATAGTAGGGGTGGCAGGATAGATTTATAAACACGCGAAAATAGTGTGGAAAAAAAAACGTTAAAAAAAAACAACAAAAAAATGACAGCCTTGGCAACCGAATAAACAAAGCGCGAGGCGCACCGTTGCTATACAAAAATGTGGCCTCCCGCAGGACCCGCAGTTAAGCGTGTCGGACAAAATAATGGCCTCCCGTGCCTCGCGTGTTGCGCAGGGAGGCCAATATAGTGGCCTCCCGCAGGACTAGGGTTAAAATGTAAACAATATTCAGCAGCATCTCTTCACGAAGGATTGATCACTCTACAATACTAAATGTATGACAATAACATGCCAGGTCTATGGATGTATTCCAGTGGGGGATGGGAACTACTGACAGAAAAAAAATGTCCTGAACTTTTGATGTCATGCATCACCAGCAACAGCAACACACATACAAAATCATACACATATTGGACATCACACAAAATAGTGTTTACTAATGATGGCTGATAGTATCTTTTAAATGATTATGAACTACAGTAAGAAGAAAAGAGAAAGTGACAAAAAGGAAAAATAAAATTTGAAACAAAAAATAAAAAAATCCAGAAATCAGGAAATATCCAGAGGATTCCCCAGCCCTTAGGCATTAGATTCTGAAATACAACCAGGAATATTCAGACAAAACTGACACTGGTAAAAATCTTTTTCTGGAAGAAATTGAAAAGATCTTACCCTTTACAAAAGGGGTTTGAACCTGCAGATGCCCTCATTGCTGTGAGATTCTGTGCCTCCCTCACTAATACATGGACCTCCCCCAGACCTGGCAACTTCTCCTTCTCTTTGCCTTTCTTGCGGAAGGAACTGGATTTTTTCTTGGTCGTGGAGGTTTCTACCATGTCAGCTGGGACATACTTGAGGGAGACGAACAGGTCCCCTTTGTAATGCATCATGGTCTCTTGGGGTGCAACCTGGAAAGGTTAAAGTGCATGATGACTTTACTGGAGAATAAAATGGGCTGGAAAGGTTTCTGCCTTTGAAAATGGCACATTTAAACAGTGGTGCTTACCCAGCCAACCCTGTGGAAATCTGAAGTGTAGGACTGACATTAAGTTTGTACATAGGAACGACACCACTCCTATGTAGATCTGCTGGTTGCACCATCACATCAATTTTGGTTTGCTGTAGGGAATCCACTACAATGATAATCCTACCAACCCTACGAAAATCCTACACAAATCTATGTTGAATTGGCATAAGGATGCTGGCTGAGTATCCTTTACAAAATATGTTTTCTCCTACATTCAAATCTCATGGTTTTATCTCCCAAATTCAGGTCCAATCCCATAGGATTAGAAACACTGGTGGGACAAGCAGGGTTAATGGAATTACTCAGAGGATATTGCACTAATAGACATCAGGAACAATCATTACCCATGATCTAGAATAAGAAAGGTAAATGCTACTCTGTACTAACTTTCACATACATAGATACCATCGAAGTCTAGGAAAACTGTCCTATGTCAAATTTTCTAAAAATTGAACATCAGGCCTCACCAATCTAACCAGCTGGGTTACCAAAGGATTACAGCTTGAGTTTCTTTACCAATCAGTCTAGAATATATAGTTCATCTGTACAATATACACTACAGGAGTAACACAGTTTTTTGCCTCTCCTGAAAAGTATTGATTTGACATACAACACTTTTCCTGGTTGACAATGATGTACTGGATGTCCCTAAAGTCTGGACTTATCAGCAAAATGTATATTTTCAAGAAATACAAGTAAAAGTTTCAACAACATTTTATTCAACTGGAATATTAACAAATAACATCTTCAATATAATTTCCACCATTTGTGATGCAAAGAGCAATGTTCTTTGCAAGATTCACGTGAACTCAATGCAATAACCCCACACTGCCGTTAATTTGAGCACATTCACTCTTTACAATTTCCTGTGTATCCAGACTTTAGGGACATCCTTCTTAGTGCAGTTTTTAACAGCCTAGATATTTTCATCCTGAAATCCCATAATTTATCCCTTGTAGGGAAACTTGTCCACATCTAATAAAAACCATTGATTAAAAAAAAGCGTAAAAAAAAATACAGTACAACATAAATCCTATGATGGAATACCACTGTATGTTTCACTTACTCTTTCTTGCAGAGGGTACCAGCGTGGGGCATTGTCATCAAATCTGTAATAGTCTAAAGGTATGGTGACCTCTCCTAAGAAATCGTTTCGACCAAATCGATCATTGTGCCATACTGTAACCCACAGGTTACGAGATTCCAGCTCAGTTTTACTTATTGGGTACTGAGGGGAAGAGTCAGAATTAACAATGCACAAAGACATACAAGTAACTTGTTTACAAAGCAATTCGTAAATTCATATGACATTGTAATGTGCTGCGTTGAATCTTGACCTGCTACAAATGAAGCAAAAAGAACTGTCAGTGATATATTTTCACATACTTTCTGATGTTACAGCAATGAGTGAAAATTCCCATTACATCTCATTTGAGACAATTCCAATTTTGTATTATATATTCATACATTTTTGATTCATTGCCCAATTATGTAGCCCCAGCATATTAGCTGCCATACATCCCGCATGTCAGTGTTTTAGAGTTAACAACATTTTGTTGTTACAAGTAATCAGGATCATTATTAAAATATATGTCCAACAAATTTAGGAATAATTTTAAATGTCAGCACATAAAAACATTTTAGAATCACAGTAACAACAAAAAAAAAAGAGCATATCTGTGACTCACTGCTGACACATTCAGGACCTGCACTGTTAGGAATACTGTTCCAGAAGATAGTTCTGACATATAAACATTCAGAAAGTTTTTTGTATCATCCCCCCTATAGGTTAATGTGAACCACATGTTAGGTCAACTTTCTATACTGTCATCAAACAGAGAGAAAATACAATGGTGTGTTACAGCAGTAATCTTTACTTACCTTGAGTACTTCGTCAAATGTGGGATTAAGTGTGTGCTTTTTGATTTTGGTTTTCCTCTTGCTCCCACGAGTCTTGTCAGGTAGAAGGTAAGTTTTGACATACCTGGACAGACAATAAAATGGAGATTAAACTTTGCATTCTCTAATGTTTGCTATTTCACATGAGAAATTTCAGGTACCTATTAAAGTTGGAACATGAATTGAATGCTGGCCTGGCTGTATGGTTCTAGAATTATGGATAGGTCCTGGGTGTTCCTAGAGTCTCTCAATCTATGTGCTCCCTGATTCAGTATCATGAAGCTTAGTGTCACCTGTCCAGTTTCCCTTTGCTCAAAGTGCCCATACTCAATGTTCCATATCTCAGTTTGCTGATGCTCAATGTCCTGATTTTCAATGTCTGAATACTTAGCTGGCCAACAACCCTATGGAAATCCGACGCATAGGATTTCTGTCAAGTTTGCATACAGGTATGACCTCATCCCTATGTACATTTGCTGGTTACGACATGGTGCCGACATAGGTTTAATGTAGGAGACCCATCCTTATGCTAATCCTACCAATCCTCAGAAATCTACATTGGACTGACGTAAGGTTGCTGGCTGGGTAATTTCTCCATTTTTCAGTAACTGCATTCTCAATGTCACCATTCTCGGAATCGGCCTGCTCAATTTCCCCCACTCAGTGTCTCTTGTTCTGTGTTCTATGGAGATTTGTCATAAGGTTCTAAAAGAACAATGGTCATAAAAAGACAATGAATCCACAACTGCAATCCCAACACCATAACTGAATTCACAACTTACGGATCAGATCTGTTGTGTTTGGTATCTACTGGAGCCAAATCCTTGCACTGCTTGATGTGAACTTCCAGCGAGCTGTTCTTGGCATTGTAGCTCAGGTTGAACATGATGTCTCCGGTGACTGGAATACGTCCGTAATTCACTTCTCCTGCATCACTGTACACGCTGTAGATACTCTCTCGACTGTCCTGTAAACAGCAAACAAAAATGAAAAACATTACTCTGCTGTAATCCCAACTGCTGCCTTATTTACCAATGCCTAAAGATTACTTTGCTAATGAAAAACCCACAGATTTCTCATTAAAAACAGTGCACAGAAGCACCTTTGCCAAGCAAAGAAATTGAAACAGCAATGTGAATAGATAGATTTACAGGGTGTTCAAGACAACTAGGTTTTACCATAAATTTTCTGTTTGAACTTTCATACTATCCATCAACACTTATTAAGACAACAAGGAAAATGCAATGTAATTTTGATGATTTCAAAATCAAATCTATTTTTTAAAAAGCTGTTAAAGCTCTGAATGAATTCCAGTACCAATAGTTGTTTTTCTTGAGCTTTATACTTTCTTTAAAAAAAGAGTAGACAATAACCATGTTAAATAATTGCAGGAAACGGCAGAAAATAATTGCAAAAAAACTTTTACATCTTTTTTTCGGGTACACAAAAAAATAATAAAAATTTGGAATAATATCAGTTACGTTAGTGACTTTCATTATTCTTCCGGCTTCTGACATAAAAACAAAATTATGCTACTGAACAAGAATGAAATTTTTGGTATGGTATGTAAATTTTTCTCACAGCAAAGGCTCTTTTCCTATTTGTCATTTATTTAAGTTGTTGAAGAAAATTTACGGCTGATTCTGTAAAACATGCTACATATACTATAATTCTTTCATCTCACTGTCCACATTCATAAAAGTGAATTTCACGGGTCAACCAAATTCTGAAATAACTTGTTGAGAAGTTCACAGTATGTAATTTTATCTCCTATCAGGAAATCTTCTCTTGAAATGAAATCTGAGGATATAGAAATTCATTGCCAAATCTGCTCAAAATCACTATCCATGTGCACTTAGCTGTTATTCTATTTGAGCATTTAAGCCTTCGGTCGATTCACTTTGCTCTTTCTCAATCACTTCAAATCTAATTACATCAAAATAATAAAACTAAATTTACACTGAAATAACAAAACTACATAAACTTGCAAATAGTCCTTTCATGCTATACATAATGATGCCATGCAAAATAGCATATAAAGTGATCAACTTCGTATACGCCTCATGAGGACATCAGATTTTACCAATTCATCATGACACAGTACATGTAATGCACATTATTATATTGTCGCTCAATAAACTATTTTCATAAGACTTCTTTCTAATACAGCAGTATCAAAATATGACAAAGCGGTTAAATCCCTAATTAATCTAACAATTCAATCCATCTCACAGAATTGCTGTTAAGGATGATTTTCAAATGTCTCTTCAGATATAATAACAGCTAGCAGAATCAAAAGAAATGTTTCTGCAAAAATTGTGACACTGCCAATAATCATAAAGTCTGCACACCATAACATATTCATGCATCACATCGCCTGCAGCAAAAAAAAACACTTTTTATAAAGGCAAATTGGGGCAGCTAAAGCATTTACCAAAATGCTGCAGGAGCATGCAGCTTAACCTGATGAGGTTGATATGATAATAAAAATGAATAAAAAACAAAACAGAAACAAGCCACTAACAATCTTTGCTTCTTTATGGAGAAGAAGCCCATGATGCACACATATCAATATAAAGATCCAACAGATATGAATACCACAAAGGATGTCAATGACCGCAAAGTATACACTGCAAAACAAATATTCAGAGAATTGTTTTCTGATTTCTAGTTTCTAGTTTGCCGACAATAAAAAAAAAAGTATTCATATCAAGAGAAAGAAATTTGCAATTTTCATTCAGATGATTTTCACCCAAAATTCCTGAAATTTCCCACTCAATTTTGCATCCGAAATGTTAACTATGTATAACAGTGCAAAGTTTGTCGTGACAAGTAAAAATATGTGAAGAAACAAAAAATTAAGCTATGACACTGCAGAGTGTGAGTTTCAAAATTAATAAAAAAAAAGAGCTGCATTTTCAGAATCAAAATAGTCTGGGACAAAACCAAATTATACCATACCTTATGAGAATTCAATTTAATCTTTCTTCTTTTCTTCTTTTACTCATTTCCCATTAGAAGTAATCTGTTACATTTCCCAGAACAACACTTAAACAATGACAGTCTTTGTTTTAATTTTTACTCATAGTACTCAGTTTTTTTTTACTCTTTTTTTTTTTTGGACCTTGAATAATGTGTGTGTACTCAAGGAAGGCATCCTCAATTTCAAAATGATCACCTTCTTCATAGTGAATTTTTCAGAGCTCCTGACATATCTCATTTCTGCATATAATCTTATTATGTCTCAGCAAGCTCTAATATATATGAATCTCTGGTGACATTTCAGTTCAAACTTGACAGAATCTTTCCATGATGACAAGATTCAAAGAACTTTTCAAAGGCAAGGATAGATCTCAGAAGACAATTAGCATTTTGTGTTGACTTAAAGATGAGGAGGCTGCAGATTTGTCCCCCAGTGGAGAAAAAGGGGAAGAATGAACTAAACTGAGTCCACCAACCGCTATACAGTGCTGAATTACAAGTCCCAGGAAAATGAAAACAACCATTGCCACTAGCATGGACAACACTGAGGCAAATCCACTGCAAAACTATTGCAAAGAAAACAAAAGCAAATCAAAATTAGTGTGATACATCATAAGCAATGATCTCTACAACTGATGACTGAAAAAAAAAAAGAAAAAAAAAAGGTGCTATCTTATATCTAAGTAACTATGTAACTAGTGGTAGTATATTTTCTAACCCGTATTTTCATGTAGTGGCAGTTGACATAGATATGACAAATGAAATGGGCACTGGAAACTGCAAATATCATTAAAAGAGAAGATGGATCAAACTTGTTAGTGAAGTCTACCAGTTAGTAAAAGAAGATTATGGTTAGCACTGATAAAAATTGTATTAAAAAAGTATGAAATAATTAATGTTATGTGGATACGTCACAATTAATAATGACTCTTTGTTTGAGTAAACTGCAGACAAATTAAAGCATTCGATCCAATTTTGATAGTGGAAAGTACTCCTCCAAGAGAATAAACAATGAAAAAAACACAGAAGTCATGTCTAAAGAATTTCACTTGAATATCCATGACACAATGCATGTATCATATAATATCTTTGTGCAATTAAATTCACTGGTGAATGCACTAGATGTAAATACCATAAACACCTGAAAATATAGGATACTAATTAGAGCAAAACCTCATGCACCCAATTATCAGGGTAATTTAACACCATCACCAATTAAATTCATATTGATTAAGAGTTTGAAAAATTTTGAAATGAAAATGTCAATGCCCTGCAAATGGTTAGTGTGGTTAGCGTGAGCCTAGGTTAGAGCACACCCTCATGCACTTACAGCCAAACTGCTACGACTGCCTAACAAGTGAGGGCGGTGGTTGTTAAACAGTTCATCAAGGTCATCCTCTTCCTCTCTCTGCCAAGAACAAGACAGTAGACCAACACATATGACATGCATGCTAAACTACTTGCAATTTCAACAAACCTCTTTCAATTATGGATGAAGGACCTCTTGGGGTTCAAAGTGAACAAGCACTAAACTCCATCTGAACCCTGCAGTACATGCCCACATAATACACACACATAAGAAAAAGTGAGTATTGGCAGATCTACTTTGAAACTAATGAAGCTCAAGCTTCAGGGCCCCTTATCCCAGAGGGGGTGTGAAGAAACTTTTTTTAATGAGTGAATTTTGGATATTGCCCTATTGTTGCTGGGTATGAAGAGGCCCCATGATGGTTCAAGTTTCAGGGTCTCAAAAATGTGTGTCCACCACTGCCAGTGAGTGTTTGTGTATTCCTACAATGACACAGAATGATCTGTAAAACAGCAAAAACTAGGGAATTCCATGAATCCACTGAAGTTCTTGAGCTCTGGATCTCCTGTATTTTCCAAGTGACAGTCTAAACACTGTTGCTTCAGGAAACACTCTAGTATCTTTTGATCACTGCAGAGTTTCTGCACATAGAAAGCTGAGTGCGACAACAAAATGCAGATTCTAACACAACTACATTTTGCTATCTGAACTAAGCAACGTTTCTCAAACTTAATTGATCTCCTTTTGGATATCCTGTTTCTTGGTTAAACTTTGTGTTCAGCGCTATTCTTGAGATTATAAGTCAGAAAGCTAAATTTTATCACAGATCAATGACTCCATCACCTAGTTTTGAGAAACATTGACCTTATATGGGCCACTGTCAAGATAACAATAGGAAATGCTAAATCTGGGACTCCATTGCCCAATTTGAGAAACGTTGACTTCTGACATGCAAAGGGCACAATTCATGCTGGGATAGGGAAATAAGAGAATGTGAAATCCCTTGCTATGGCTGCTATCCCGCTTATTGTTGCTGTTGTTGCTGCCGCTATTTCTTCCCATCTTCATTTTCTTTCTCCTCACAACTGGAGTATGCTGAAATTATGTAACAGTTAAAATAATTTAAGCACATAACAGGAACAGGTTAAAACAGTCAATGGGCACATCAGTGGTGAGGTCTACAACATGACCTGCATATTATGCCATATCCACATTTCTTCATTGTGAATCCATAGAACCCACAATGATGCAAACAAGCTGATCTTTACTTGTTGGTAGCCTCTGCAGAAAGGCTGCTTTGAGCCAAAATTATCAGCGATATATCTTTAGTAGATTTTCTGAGAAAGAAAACTGTATGTTATATTTAATGATAAATTATCCCACATAACCCATAAAATTACACACATGCCTACATTGTCAGCCCATGATCACATGCTCACAGTCAAAATTCTGAATTCACATCATGCCCTGAAGAAAAGTCAGTTATGTAAAAAAAAAAAGAAAAAAACTTGGCCCCTCACTAACACCGCTTCCCACACATTGCTTTCACCCAAAAATTCTTTAGACCCCCTGCACTTTAAAGAAGAATTGTCCAGTTCTGTGTATTTAAGCAACCAAAAGTGCAGACAGCTGTTCTGATGTGATAGTCAGCGATTTAAAAAAATAAAAAAGTATTTCCAAGGAAAGCACTAAAGAAAATAAAAGTTAATGTCTCTGTGCAGTAATCTGAATAGGTGACAGAAGCAAGGCTGGGCGTTCTGTTTAGCTCAAGAAATCATGTCTTTTCAGATGTCATTTGTCCAAGCAGGACGAACAACTCAAAACTTCAGACTCAAGTACTGACTTTTAAGAATTCAATAAACACACCTACCTATACACACACACACATACATACATGCAGACACGCACTGACACACAAAGTTCTTCCACCCACGTGACCTTGGCCCTGATAATCCCCCCCCCCCCCCCTTGCCACTTTCGAAGTCAGTATGAATTCTGACACCACAGCCAGGGTGCTATTTGCTGTCTAAAATGGGATGAATCTCTCATTGATTCAAAATTTTCACGAAAATATATTTGAAAAACCCCCACTTTCTGATCTGACCCTCTCCCTTTAATGTATAGAATATATAAGATCAAACCAACAGACTGCATGGATTCATTTGCGCAAGGTATCAAAATTACAATTATGAAAAATTGGCCTGCAACATTAGTTGAATAGAGAAAGAAAAGAAAAAAAAAAACCCAGTTATTCAAAAATAACCTTCACTAATTCAGTGCAATTCATGCCCGCCCATGAGAGCCACTTTCTTGCCCCGTGCATGGAGATAACAGGAGAAAAAAACAAAACTCTTTAGGTAACAAATCAAGGATGACAATTGCGTTTTACTTCTGTAGACTAATAAGAACAAAAATCTTGTCAGAAGGCTTAACATAATGCTACTAAACACTTTGCTAGCTTGATAAACAGTCAAAAACAGCCATAAATTCTTCTGAAAACAAAAGCCATTCAAATAATCTACAATACACAGGTCACTATGCTCGTCATTATCCCTTACTATGAAATATTACGTATACTGCTGTCTATGTATACAGAGATATATATAATATATCTACATATAGAAGTGCACGTTTTGTAGGTCAGATATAAATCTACAAAGAAATGGACATTACTGAATGTGTAGGAACTATGAATTTTCAGCGTATTACAAACACACAAAGGCACTGCTTTCTTCCAATGTCAACCCTGCCTTGAACAATTTTTCAGTGATGCAAAATTGGAAAAAAAAAAAGAAAGAAAGAAAGAGAAAAGAAAAACAACAACAATATAACTGTAGGATGTGCATACTATGCTACAAACTTGAAAGCTTGGAATATTCATGATAAATCATTTTTAAAAAAAACATTTTGATTTGTTTTCATATGCCAGAAAACTGATAAAATTCTTGAGTAACAAAAGCTAAGGCAAAACAGTTAACTATCACTCTTTCCTCCAAATCTAAGGTCAGTTACTCATAGTTATACTGATCCAGGAGGAGTTTTGCTTTGCACCAGTTCATACATTGCTATTTTACTCTGTTTACATACATGTTGCTGGTCTTTCTTAACCCAATGACACTCGAAACAGAAAACATTTTTTTTCACCCTAAGCACCTACTTGTTATGGTTTGTTATTTTTGGATCCAAGAGACTCTTATTATGGAATGCATGTTTATGAAGCAAAATGCAAATAAAGGGTACCATGACCTGGGCAGGCAGATCCTTGGAAAATTCAGGAAATTTCATCAGGAAATTCCGAATGATAAAATTACAAGAAAAAAACATCCTCATTTGGATCTTTTATACCCGGACATGCAAATCAGGCTTAGGAAGGTATCATGCCAAGCCCGGTCAGACACAGGCAGATGCTGCCAGCAAAATGTACATCAAAGAAATAATGGCAGAAGCTGGCCATGTCTGACAGTCCTTAGTATGATAGGCCAGGGTCTTTCCAGATTCACTACGAAAATATGAGAAATTATGGTGTACACTTCTTGTCTGCCAGCACCTGACTGTCTGACCGGGCTTACTATAATACTCTCCTTATTCAGTCAAGTTTTCTCCTTATTGCAATATTTTATGGGTCACCTATGGCCACTGTTACCATAATACAGTACCTCATCTCCTGCATTGCTCACAGCGATAGCCGGCACAGACAACTGGTCAGCCTGCCGCTGCTGCTGGTGTTGCTGAAAACGCTGATCTGGCGTGGTGGTGCGGCTGGTGTGGCTGCTGTTGACACCGCTGTCGCTGTCTCTGGCAGATTCTGTAATTCGTGGCAAGAAGAGGATGGAGTTCCCCAGGAGGAAGGACAGGAATGGAAAAAATAAAAGAATAAATTAACCTCAGAATAAAAACTTAACGCTCCTACTCAATAACCTTGAAAATGCAGGAAAAGACAAAATTATGTATCCTGACTTACACCATTCAATATATATAATGCAGTTTACTATATAAACCAGTGGTGTGCAAAATAAATTCGTGTTATCTGTTTCAAGCTAATACAATGTAAAGCAGGATACCGAAAAGTCACAGAATAACATCTTTCTTGGTTATTGTTTTCATTAAAAGTGTTGCAACAAAACCAATAAGTTTGCATAATTATACTGTTAGGAAAATAATCTATTTATTGAACTGAATCAATCACCAGGCTAAAAAAGAAAAAATCATGATGACCTTTTGTTCTATATTGTACAGAAATTAAATGTTAAAAGTATGACTACTAATATAATAATTAAAAAAACCAAATCCTTAACTCTTAAATGGTGCTGGTAAATAAGGTCCTAGACCTGCAAGCCATGCATATAATCAAAGTGTACTGTATATAAGGTGACATACAAAAGACTTTTGGTGAGGATGCACTGTGCAATATAAACAATTCAAGTGAAAAAGCCAGTTCAAAAAAAAAAATTGTTTAAAAAATGGGGTAAGCTGGACTGCTTCAGGAGGCTGACAGCATATTTCCTTCAACAATGAGACATTTTGATTCATTCAAAAATAATATTATTGTACTAAAGCTTCCAAGAAAGACTCACAAGCTAAAAGATCGGCAGTTATAATTTCTATAAGCGATACGATATGTATCACAAATTGTAAACAATCATTTTGAATATCTGATACCATCCATGGTAAATATCTTAAACATGGGATTAAAATTAAACCATGAACTACATATATCACTGGAAATCTTTCAATTCCTAGTCCTATACAAAACACAAAATTTGACACTAGTTTACATTATATCTTTCTATTACTATTTGGTAACAACAGCAAACTTTACACTAGCGTCATCGCTTACATGAAGTTTATCTAAGGATTAGGTTGTAAATGGCTGATGCTGGCCAAGTGCCGACATCATTGGAACTTACCACAATTTCATACAAAGATTCACCTTTTTTTTTGTAAACAATTAAAGGTGGCCTAAATTTATAATGACACTGTAAACGAAATCATAGGGTAAGATGATTCTCTAATAGTGACAGAACAAAATGTATATGTGTATAATTTACATTGCTTGAGCATGCATCCATTCACTACTATTTTCCTAATTTATGAAGCAGCAAGGTATCTAAGACAATTTTTCCCCAATAACTTTAGACTGACTGTATGAAGAAGGCACGCTGATATGGTGATAATCACATAATGCCAAGAAAACACATCTAAAGGAAAGAAAAGAAGGTAACTATTGGTTCTGGGCTTGCAAATTGTAGGAATCTGTAAGCGAAACATAACAAAACAATAGTGGTCTTACTGTTAACAAAATTATACTTCTAATTGTAAAGTATGCAAAAAAAAGTATATATACATATATATATATTTACACACTGATCTCAGTTACATCTGCAGATCAACAATCTATTTTAATGATATTTAATTCAGTGTTTTTAATCATTATCACTGACGTTCACAAGGTAAATAAATAACTAAAATTTATTTGATTACTAATTCACCAAAGTCTTTGCCATATTATAGTACCATCAAAATCCTTGTCTTATTAGTAATTCAATCTTTCAACCCTGCAGAGCATAGTGTTGTGAAATGAAAAATAAAAACAACAACAAAAAAGATGTCTGCGATGAAAAACAAAATCGGGGAGACAAGGTGAAAAAAAATCACATAAAATGATAACATTTCACGAACCAGTTGGGTCATGCCGGGGTAAAGAATTTTAATGGAAAATGGCAATTCCAGTCAGTCACACAAGACAGTTTTGAGACATGGAAGCTAACTAATGTCATATAATATCTTAAATATCAATCAGCATTTACACATATGTAAGCACAAGAAGACATCTTCTTTTCAATACAAAACTTTATGGATTGTCAGTCTGTAAACCAATACCCATTCAGTCGCAGTGAGTTTGCAACTGAAACAAATGTACAAATCGATACATAAATCAAAGAGAATCGGTGGTTAAATGAAACCAAATAAAGACAGGTTATGGAACATTTTATTGATACTGATTCTAACTTATGATTACCCAAAAGTTATGAAGAAATTCACTGCCACCTGACAGACTGCTTGCCAAAGTGAAAGCGTAGAGCATGCAAGGTGTTTCCAAAAATAAAAAAAAGTACACATCATGGGCTTTCATACTTTCTCTCCCGAGCACTGATCATTCGTATACGAGAAGTTGCTATGGACATGTGTCCCAACCACCTTTTCACGGCGATCTAATCATAATACATGTACTGTAAGACACGGTGTTTATCAAGACTTATCTCTAGCTTTTTTATTCCCCTTGGTAGTCAAAAAAAGTGAAATGCTATGCTTTAATCAACAATTTCCTAAGTGCTTTTGGGATTCTCATGCAATGATCTATCTTTAGCCAAACTGTTGCACTGACATGCCAACCTCCACAGCAAACTAAACTGACTGTAGGCCTACATCTTATTCCATCGAGGTGAGCCTATGTATGACTGAGTACTGAGAGGCTAGCTCAAGTGAGAGATTACTTAGACTAAGACAATAATGGCGAAAATGGCATCTTTACCTGCCTTGCTTGTGTCCTACTTTGTCAAATTGCGGAAACCTATATTGAATCCAACTATACAGAAACACACTTTAAATCAACTTAGAACGTACTCTTCAAAGTGAAAACACCAGTAAAATAAAACCTTAATTTTAGTGAACAAGTGAATGATCAAAGATCAAATGCAGTGGGAAACAAAACAAAAAAACTGAACTATACTAAAGTTTCCGTTTTATTTCTGATCAGCAGAGTACAAGAAACCCACTGATAAACCAATAAATAAGTCAAGAACTGGGGATCAAAACATTCAAAATATGCCCAGCGTGAAATCTGGTGAAAGTTGCGTGCAATGTCATGCACGGCGTGCATGCTTGGATGGTTGCATTTTTGTCGAAAAATATCAATATGGACATCATGAACCTGCATGAGGTATCTCCAAACCAATTTATCATTATTCATAAAGCGCTATCGATCTGATTGTAGAAACGTCAGTAATCATTGTAGATGGTTAACTTCAATGCAAAATCTCTGATACGCAAACATGTAATGATTTCATTATTTAAAATTTGAATGGATAGTGGGTAATACTTCGTAAAAAAATTACATTAATTTGGGTCAAATAGGTAATTTTGGTTTATTAAAATAACATGTATTCAGGTGTTCAACATTATGCACTTTCACTGCAGCAAAAACAAGATATAAATGCAGGAATCATTTATGTTAGTAAATCAGCAATCCCTAGGTAAGAAAAATGAAAGTACGCCTTTGATTTCAGAAACATTCTGCTCCAACACTGAGAAAGGAGCCATCGTTGAAGCCATCTAAGTTTTCATTTAATGCCCACATTCTGAGTCAACAAATTTCATACTTGATTGCTTTCTGTGTCTGTTTCAGTGAGCTGCTTTGTTGAAGATAATAAAGCCATATAAACAGACAGCAAAAATGTTGTTAGCAACACAGACTCGAGAAGAAAAAGAAAATTTGACAGACACATGCAAAAGGGTATTAAGCGAGACCATAATATTAATAGGGGGGAAAAGGCACGGTTCCCTACAAAAATTGTGTTTATCCTACCAGAATTATAATGATCATATGCTCCTCTTGGGGACGCGGATCTTCTCCCTCTTACTGTTCCCTGATGGCTGTCATTATCTAGGTCAACCGTGGCTTCTGGCAAGTGGCTGTAGCGACTTCTGGCAGGGCGGGGCGAGTTCTTCAAGTCCTGCTCCTCCTTCTGCTTGGCCAGTGACAGAAGTGTGGCTTTTTTTTCTGCGTCAACATCAGAAGAAATGTCACTTTCATCATCAGAGTTATGCTGCATTGCTGTGTCTACTGCAACTTTAACTAACTGCCCATTTTCCAGCCTACCAAGATCTTCACCACTGTCTCCGGTGCTTTTCAATACATTGTCCTGCGACCCTTGGGTTATTTCATCAACCTGTTGGTCTTGTTTCATGTGACGTGAGGATTCTGTGCTCTCTCTGGAAACGGCTGAACATTCTGAATCTTTCAACTCTTTCTCTGAATCCCAGTCTGAATTCTGACTGCTGATGGAAGGTTCTTTCTCAACACTGATGTCTTCAGGGTTGGAATCTTCTCTTACCAAACCTGGAGCGGATGTTCCATTTAAATCCTCCTCATCACGATTAAGTGGCGGAGAACTTTCCCCCTCAGGGTGGCTACTTGAAATCTGACTGGATTTCTGGGAATTACTTGTCAAGCTCTGAGAATCAGATTCACTATAATCATCTTCTCCATCGCCTCCTCTGTTTTGCACATCTACCTCTGGTTTACCGACTATGTCCAGGTTATCAATGACCGAACCATTTAAGTTATCCACCGCTTCTTCTCCATCAGAGAAGCTATCGTCAAACTCCCCATCATGTAGGGTTCCATTACTACTGTTGTCACTGTCATAAGGCAGAGACTCAGCCTCGCCATAAGGCTCAGACATTTCTGTAATGATACTCAGGGTATCGGATACATTGGATCCGGATCTCGTTAAATTAGTTCTCTGTTGTTCGGTCAGTTCGCCTTCCCGTGCCCGGGTTATACTCTCTAACTGCTGTCGAACCTCTGGCGGGTGTGATTTCTTCAGAATTGGCTTCAAGAACTGCTCTTTTAGAACCGTGGGCGAGGTAGTCTGCCGTCTCGGTACTTGTGTTGGTTGTGCGTCTGGTGGCGTGGTGGAAATTCTGACGTGATGCCTGGCTGGAGCTTCTCCTTCCGCCGCAGTTGCTTTTGATTCAAAATCTAAATGGTTGTCCTTGCTGCCGGACACATTCTCCTCTGGATGTGAGAGCTTTGTATCCAAAGCTTGGGCATTTGATTCTACAGCATTCTTTTTCATGGGTAAAGGTTGGCTTGGACTATCAGGTTTAAGTTTTGACACATTTCTATCATTTGATGAACTTAAAGTGGCATCTGATTTAGCATTAAATGGGTTCTGTTTTTTCTTAATTTGGCTGGGCAAAAGTAACTGCTCCTCCACTACGGCTACCCCTTTGCCTCCTTTCTCACTTTTCTGCCTTTCAAAATCTCCACCACCATCATCATCATCATCAAAACTTTGATACTTAGCATTTTCTGACATTTCCTCCGATAAAGAGAGGGACTGCTGAAGCAAAAGTTGGTTAGTCTTACCAGTTTTGGGCGCCTGGGGTAGTCCCCTCTTGTTCTTGGACGAAAAGACCTTGTTGCCGTCTAGAACAGGCGTTTGGCCCCCAGATATCATCTTCACCAGCCGGTTAACATTAGAATTGTATACCTCTTCAAAGCTGTCTCTTCTGGCTTGCTGCTGGTCAGCTGTGGCATCACTGGACACTGAAGGACCTTGCTTTTTCCCATCTCCTTTCTGTTTCTTGGCCACATCCTCTTTCTCATCTTCTTTAGACGAGCTGTCGAACGAGTCGCTCTTATCCTTGGATGATTTGCGAAAGCGGAATTTGTCAGGCAGGGCTGCGTATCTAGATTTAGGGGTGCTGGTGCTATTGGGGCGTTGGTTAGTGTGCTCTTCATGCAAACTGTGGCTGCTCAAACTTCGCATATCCTCTGAGCTACCCTCATTGTTAGTGCCATAGGAAGCATTATAGGAACTATAGGAAGCTATGGATGACGAATCCGAGTCTCGCTCCTTCTCTAAATCTAAGGGCTCTACAGCTGGGCTGCCATGCGCTGGATGTGAAACGCCATCTCCCCATGTGTCAACTCTACTATTGCTATTTGCGTTACCTTTCGGGAGTATTACAGTAACTTTCTGGTTTTCCAGCGCCCGAGAGTAAGAGTCCCGGCGCTGTGACGGAAGCAACTTCACCTTCTCACCAGAACCCATTGTTTTCTCGTCTCTGGATTCTGGAATTTTCCCAGGCGTCGGGAGCTTACGCTTTTCTCTCCAGCCTGAAAGTGAAACAGCATTCATAGACAACGGGGGTCTGGGCACGAGGACACACGGACACCTGCTTCAGTCAAAACTGTCTCTGACAAACATTCAACAACAAGCAAGAGGGAAAAAGCAACAGACAATCAACAATAGTAGATTCGAGTGGCAAAGACACTGGGGGCGTGGTTGATTTGAGGTGGGTTTGAGGCTGGGTGGCGTGGAAAGGGGATTTGACTGTGGAGTTCCATCAGCAGCCAAGACTTACGCTAGAAAAAGGTGAGGCAGTCAGACAAAAAATGTTAGTGCAACCTTCGTGTAAATAAAACAAACCGGTTAAAAACGAAAAGAATGAAACAATTATGCCACTACTAAAAAACAACAAGAACGAAATATAATAATAAATTAATAAATACACAAAAATTCGCACCGAAAAAGGTTAATGGGTGAACTCTGATGTTACCATGAGTAAAAACTACTTGAAAGAAATGAAATTTAATCAATGATTCTCTCTTCCATTCGCAGTCTCATCGCCCTGGCTCCCCATTTTAAAGGAGGGCGGGGGTGTGGGGTGGAGAGGGCAGGACAGAGGAGATTCGTGAATCTGATTTAAAAAGTCCGTGACAATAATTTTTTTAATTTTTTTGTCCGACATCCATCAGAGATGGTTGAAATATTCCCCAAAAAGTAAACTTGAAATCAGCCAAACATAAAGAAAGAAGTCTTTCAAATTTTACGAAGAGCACCCTGTACCAACACACAGTGTCTTTACATAAAACTGTTTTTTACACAACTTGTAAGCAATTAAATGCAATAATGGCATCATATATTATAATCTGATAGTCACTGAGTAATTTATTTGTACTTTTATCGTTTCCTAAGATTCCCAGTACAAGACATCTGAGAGGTACGTATAATATGACGAGAGTAATACTATGAAGCATGCACGCAAGTATCATTAAGCTACAGGCGATAAGATGTACAGAGAAGTATAAATACAAGATGACAGAAAATTTGGAGCCTAAAGAGGCCACTGCCGGAAAACGGTTGAGAACCACTGCTCTAGGGTTTGAAATATAACTTTTTTTCTTTGACTCTAAGGAACTGTCAAGAAAGAATTTATGGTCTTTCACTGATGGCAAAGAAGATTCAACACTCTGAGTATTCGCAAATGGATGCAAAGTAGAATGGGAGATTCTTAATTTTTAAGCAGTCGTGAAGCTACAGGAGGCCTTAGGCAAGGGCGAATGACTTTTGTCCGATTGGTGCAGCTGGATGATGGAGAAATATGATATTCATAGCGATAACCGCTTAGAAAGTGACTGTATCAGAAACATATCTGTATGTAAACATCTTTTGATCTTACTACCCTGAAGAAACATGCAAAGTGATATTATAGACTGGGTAATGCGAAGGGGATGTTGTAGTATCAGGCAACACAGAATAAGGAGAAAACACAGGAGAGTGAGATAAAAAAAAATATAACTCCCCGTTTTCTATCTGGCGAGTCTAGGTGAGTCATAGATACATATCTATTGGGCGCCAGATATTGGCAGCTAGGGGGGTATCTGTATATAAATTTCCTATCTACATCATTATGCAGGCGACTGAGTAACGATAGAGAAATATGCTGGCGGGGAATAGCTATATAATCTAGCATAACTGACAAGCACGCAGAGAGGGCAGGTGGTGGCTATGGTTGTTAATACATGAGGGAGCGTATAATATGGGCATACTGCAATGCATTTACAAGCTGCCAAGGTTTCTGTACTTCTACTTGTACCTTCACGACGACCCCAATTTCTGGGCAGGCTGGCGCCTACGCCACTCCTCCCGTGTTTCTGGCGTGGCATGGACAAACTATGGCCCCTAGCTAGACCGGACTGAGTTCTTCCTAAACCAGACTGACTCGATTTTCCTATTCCCAGCTGGGCAGGATCTTTCGGTTTATCTCTTTCTGTTGAAATCTGACTTTTCCTTTGGGTTTGTTTTGGGGAGTCTCTGTCTGGCGCCATTTCGTTTACCTGTGGTAAATCTGTGGGGGTTTCGTTCGCTTTGGGAGTTGATGTAGTAACTTTCGGCGCGTTCGTGTCCAAGGTTGGGGTATCCGTATCATTTCCCATCTCAGCAGAGAGCGTATATTGTGATAAAGAAGGCTGCGTTTTTGTTCCGGCGTGCTCTGACTCACACATCGAGGCTTTGACAGCCTCTACGTATAGCGAGATAGATTCTGATGATGAGGACGAATTGTCCCTGGAATGATTGGGGGCTAAATAGTTTGGGTCTTTGAGGACCTCAGTCCGTTTAGGCTTTGGTTTAACCAGGGCAAATATTTCTCCTTCTTTGGGCGGGACAACACTCGGGATCCGGGAGGGGACAGGGGACTTTGTTTTTGCCGGTTTGCTAACAACGTCAACTACGGACTTTCGTCTTATTGTTTCGTGCCAGTGTGGAATCCACTCATTGTCAGCTTGAACAGAGACTTGCCGACTCAATTTCCTGATAGACATATCGTCTTGGGCAACAGAGGGTTTGGAGTCCATTCGGTTTGCGTTTGCTCTCTCCATCAGTAACTTCTTCCTCCTCAAAAAGTAACGTTCTCCCTTCTTTCGAAACAATTCCAACTGACTTCTACCTGTGGCCGGTTTGAGAGATTTGTATTTGGGATTGATGCCATACTCTGAACAGAGGGATGAGCTTGATCGACTATCAGGACTACTTAAGCGGGAAAGGTTAGGGTTAGTTAGCTTAACGTCATCGTAGTACAGAGTCTGATCACTGACACTGTTGCTGTCATAAAGATTGGTGTTACTTGACTTATCACCTGAAGACTGGGACTGATCAGATGTTTGGGTGAGGGAAGAAGAGAGATCAGGGGCCTGTGGGTCAACTGATGGGAGAGAATGGCCTGGGGCCGAACTGTTATCTGTGTTAGTAGAGCTGTCACCTGCAGCAGAGTTAGTCAGAACAGCACGAGTATGTTTAGTTTGTAAAGAGGCATCACCAATGTCCACAGAGAGAGAACTAGTGGCATCGTCGCTACAGTCCGTATCAACTAGAGGCGAGGCGCCCAGGACTCGCTGTAGAGGAGGAGTGACAGAGGCGGCAGCGAGGGAGGGGTCTTTGGCTGCTGAGTGTCCACGCCCGCTCCTCCTTGCATTCGGAGAATCAGCATCGGATCCCCCGTGACTACCACCGATATTTCTATAGAGCCGGGGTGAGCCTGAGCCCTCTGCCCCAGTAACCTGCAAATTTGGAGTTGATTGGGAGGGGGCGCCAGGGTGTCTCCTTTTCTCTCTCAGTATTCCTAAGTGGTGAGGGGCGGATGGATGAGGGAGGAGGTGGAAAGACAGATAAAAGATGTAAAAAATAAAACTAGAACCCATGTCCTTGAAAGAAATGCTGACCAATAGATAATTACCCGCAAACCAAATGGACGGGTTTTCAAATTCATAGACAAAAAAAAAAAAAAAAAGTAACAGAATGAAAAGCGGATGCATACATAAACCATTACCACAAGTAAGAAATTAAAATGAACATTAAACAGTAAAACACAACTCGCAAACACTCAAGACAAGTAACTCACAAAAGAAAAGAAACAAAACGAAGTGAACAAATTTAAAGCAACGCACATGAACTTCATTCTCTGAACTAGGCAAGGCAAGAATGAGCAAAAGAGCGGAACAAGAAAAAGTAAGGGCAACAACTTCTTAGCAAAAAAAAATATGTTATGATAATCTGGGTTATCTGTGTACCTAATTATATCGTATTTGTCTGTTGAAGTAGTATAAAATACCGAATTTTTGTGTATCTGATACGCTCACAAGTCAATGAAAATGTTTTTCAAATATCAAACTTGCAAAATGGGGAGAAGACAAATTTGAACATGTAATGCATGGCAGTGGCTCTGAACATTTGACATCAGCGTTCAAAATAAATGCATAATATAATTATGATACAATTTAAATGAACACCGGAAAAACAGAATCTAAACACATAAACATAAACCTTTGTTGTGGGAACTCTCAGTAAGAGTTCCAATGAAAACAAACATGAACGGCATAAGGAAATTCTGAAAACTAACCAATACAAACAGGTAAACCTGAAACACAGTTGTTTACCCGGTTCCTTGTTGGGCCGGCGATTGGTATTGTCATTTCCCAGAATTCCAATACACAACTCGGTGTTGATTCCAGTCCTGACCGTTCCGCGGTCACTGAGCATTGCCTCTGGGAATTCCCGTACGTTACGAAAGCTCAACTCGCCCTTGGTGGAAAACGACAGAGTCTGAGAACACAGGGCGCTATAGTTGCGGTTCCATAAGCTTAACAATGGCAGGTCTGAAGAAGCACGATGTTCTTGAAGGAGTTGGATAACAGAAACACTTCCAGACACTGGGCCTCCTTTGGCAGAACCACTGCATATTAAGACTATAAACTGTCTGGCGGGATATTCGTCCACGGCGTGGATCAGATCTCTTGCCTGCATTTGTTCCCAAATGGAGCCTAACGAATCGAGAAAAGTCCAATTTCTCAAGTCAGACATCTTCAGCGGTTTCTTTTCAGTGGAGAAGTATTTTTCAGCACAGACGAATCTTCTCGGCACAACCGGAGGGACGGCTTGTTCATGGTAAATCGCATTCGTTTTCGTTGCACATGAGCACTGATAAATTTCACCCATGGAGTAGCCTGCGATCTGTCTTTTGGTACATGGATTCAGCACGGTATTGTGGACTCTTTTAAATTTACCGGGCATATTTTTGTGCGACCATGTCACACGCTGGCGCTGTGCTGCAGGCATATTTTCTGGACAACTTAATGTTACGGTGTGCTGCGGTTTGACTTGGTGTTGACTGGTCGCTGGACTATTTACAGGGGAGCTTACCCTGTTTGTTGCTGAGTTGTTTGCCCTGGAAACAGCGTCTGCCCTGAATTTTCTCTTGTTACGATTTGGCATCAGCCGCGCCATGCCTGCAAGTCCTTTTGGCCACGTTACCAAGGCAATCAAACGTTCGCAGTGGTTTCGGCGCACAAAATTTAACAGGACGTCATCAAGCAAGTTGGAGAGGTGGCCGACTTTTCAAACGACAATGAGATGAAAGGAAGAGTAAATTTTTGTGAGGACGCCAAAAATGCAGGAATAAAGGAAGGCGAGAAATGCTGAACAAAATTGTTAAAATTTCCGTGAATTTTGTGTAAAATATTACAGTCAGATGATTACGAGCAAAAGCAGTGGAGGATTTTGAAAAAGAAATAAAAAGCGGGGGGGGGGGGGGAGGAGGAGGATGTATCTTGTCTGATACTGTCCATATGGTCACTAAATTTTTTTTGTTTTCTGATCTCAAACCAGGGTTCCCCACTCTTATAAAGTAACAATCCCTCTTAGAGAAAATGGTTAAAGCTGGAGGTATGTAGTGATGATGAAAACAAGAACATGACATAACACTTCGCACCATGGTATGAAATTTCTATCGTGCAACTTAAAGTTTTTTAACCATGGTTTATTGTGTGACTTCCTAGCATTTTGTTTTTGACGTACAGGCTTTGATACATTGCCAATTCATATCATGTGAAGATACATACAGCAGACAACGTTGAGGAATTATAATGCCAAAAAGTTCTTAGCTGACTGATATGAAGCATCAGTCACATTTTTATCTACGCCAGCTGTAACTGCAGATGTTAGAGATGGTAAAGCGTTTTAAAGGCTTCAAAAAGCACAAGTAAAAAAAATGGGAGAGGGGAGGGAGCAGGTATCACTGATACGAGTATAAACCATCTTCAAATGCTTAGTGAGAGAAAGTTTAAAAAGAAAAAAACATGATATAATAATTGAAGAGGGCTAGAATTAGAAGGGTCTACGCGCTATTTGCACTTACATCCCTTGAAATCCTAACCCCATATATGAGGGGTTGCCAATGGCACTTAGACCTCTTCTAATTCTAACCCTCTTCAATTGTATTCGTTGAAACTAACGAAGAGAACCAAAAAAAAAAAAAAAGTCGATCTCTAGGTTTGAACAATGCTGCATCGGTGTTTTCAAATCCTCAAGCTGTAGCGCGATAAGAAAAACAAAAGACTTATTGATAGCCACGGACTTGGCCACTAGAAAGTTGCCGAGATGGACCATGATTCCAAATGCGCTGTGTGAAAATGCTGATAGCTGACAGTACAGTGTCAAGTACCAGATATGCCATCCAAAAAACCCCCCAAAAAACACAAAAACATGCAGTATCATCATTCATATTAACATAACGGCTGCACGGGGTATGTGAAACGTTTGAAGCCCACACAGTGTAGATCAGAATGTTTGATTTCTATGCGAGGTGATACAAAACAATTATACGCATAAGAGGAAGCAATGACCGCAACGTTATTAATCAATACAACAAAATGTCATCACACCAATTTTTGAAGGCTGGAAAGACAAAGAACGAAATGAAATCCATCTGCACAACTCTAATAGTATACAAGACTGAAACCAAAGATACTGGATGCCGAGACACTCCTTTCTGAGGCACAAAATCGCCCACACAGTTTACGTGCTGATCGGGGGCGGGGTCCATGGCGCACTGCATGAATAGAATGCTTGATATAACGATAAATTAATGATGCAGATTTGTTACAGTGCCACTGAGACTGAAACAAAAAATTGGCCAGTTTTTTTTTTACAGCAACTGAAGTTATAGTTACAAAATAAGTGACTTCGATCAAGGCTACAGTGATATCTATACAAACAAAATTCAGCATTTTCCATACGTTGGCTTTGTAAAATACGTCATTGTTCATGATTTCCACGCATTCGCCGCTAGGTCGCGGTGTGAAATTATTATGTGCAAGCTAAACGCGCTAGGTGGCGTTGCGAAATCTGTGCACGCTAAACGCACCAGCTGTCTCATCTTATTGCATCCAGTATCTTTGCTGAGAACAAGTAAAAGTCGAGGTGGGCAAGGGCTTTTGATTTCACACCCCAGAGAAGAACAAAAAATGAAGACATCTCAAGACCCCATCTGTGATCACTGACAGACTTCAAAACAGGATAAACAACACGGCAAGTCACAGCATGGATACTGTAATATTTGTTCAATGAGATACACAGCACCCTCTGAATCTGAGTAGTTTACACTGTGACAACAACTTGTGCCAGTCAATTCCCCCTTCCGCACAATATCTCACATCTATATATAATTATAATCGATCACTGCAATGCTTTTTCTTTTTCTTTTTCTTATTATTAGCACTGCATAATTCAGTGGGAAAAAAGACACTCCTAAATGTTGTTATCATTATTATTATCATTATTCTTCATTTTTGCCTCATTTGAGCTAACCCTGTTCTATCACAAATATGCGTCGTCACCTTGAACCCATTCAGGGAAGCAGAGGCAGACTCTGTGAATCATTCATGAACGACATTTGATAAGCATATCAGCATGCTGAAGATAACCACCACCCTTGCGGTTGTAAATTATGTAAGTTACAAGCTGGACAATGCTACTGAAAACACCCTCCAGCACTACCATAAAAAAAATTTAAAAAAAAGACAAGCGCAGGTACTGTGTATGGCGCCCCACAGTTATCAGGGTGGGTAAAAAAAAAATAACGAAAAAACAAAACAAAACATGTCCTATTTGTCTTTATGCTCACAAACAGGTAAAAAGCATTAGGCGGATAAGAGGAGAAGTACCAAAAAAGCAAAGTTTCAAATAAATGGAAGAATATTATGTGAAATAACATTGCATTTCCACTATCAGGCTAAATCAGAGACAACAAACACCGACAGTTTTCCATGGAAGAGAAACTGCATTCATACAGTTACTAAACCCTACATCTAAACAGCTAGATAATAATAATAAAACCTTTTTTTTTTTTTTTTCCTTCAAGATTTCAAGTAAAAAGGAAAGAAATCAATTAGATTAAAAGAAAAAAAAAGTATCAAATTTATCATTTCAGTATTTGACGAAAAGAGGGGGGAAAAAACACATACACACACAAATGTGTGCAATAATTATTAAAATAAGTTTAAAAAATAGCGCAGAATCTGAACGTGCTATTTAAAATGAATAAGATCAAATGTAACCGAAAGAAAACACCTTTAAAAAAAAAGAAGAAGAAGAAGAAGAAGAAGAAGAAAAAAGCCTTATCTAATAATTTTTCTTTAAAAAAGAAGAAAAACCGCCTAATCTAATTCAAAAAACAAAACAAAAAATCACTTAATCTAATTCAAAAAACAAAACAAAAAATCACTTAATCTAATTCAAAAAACAAAACAAAAAATCACTTAATCTAATTCAAAAAGAAAAGAAAAAGAAAAAAGAAAGCTGTAGATGACTACAAAGAATACAGAATACATACTGCTACTACTAGTGTTAGGTACTGATCAGGGAGGGCAAATGAAAAAAAAAATAAAAACAAAATGTGGGTTAGTAGATGGTTATACAAGGAACAAACAACAGAAAAACAACAACAAATAAACAACCATCTTTTGCCTTATAATTTTGCAATTTCGCTAGGCTTGTCAATGTCAGGAAACCCCCCCCCCCTCCCCCGGGTTTTTAAAAAAAAAACAACCTTACTTTCAGCTAGTTTTGAAATGTATTGTGAAAAGAACACTGATTACTGTTTTTCTATATTAATCCTTCAAAGAATGCCCTCTACTGGTGATAGAACTCTTTACAATTCACACTGAATTGATGATCTGTTAGCAGTGCCAAAAAAATTCTGTGCCGCTAGTAACAGATTCCATTTATAATACTGAAACGCCTTTCATAAACATAAATGAAATATGATACACTTTGTGCTGATTGTTGTCATCAATATGTCGTGGCGCAATAGTCGTCCAAACTTAAAAAAGCACAGACGTTTTATTTTATTGTTGTTAATGTCTTTCATTTGCGTCTGACTAATACCAATACATGTAGTATGACCTAGTATGACCGTTCAATGAATCACATGTATAAACGTAGGTTTCTGCAGCGATGGGACAAAGTCTACTGTTTTCATCGCTGGAACAATAAAAAATTTGTCGGATAACTCCTCGTTAAAGGGTAATTGGTCCTTCCTAAACACAAAAGTACATCAGATTAATAAGAATCTAGCGCAGATACTTTTAAATTCTGGTGTCCTGAATGTTAAACCGACGACAGAATGGAACCAAAAATTTGCTCTTTAGCAGTGCAGTTAGCATAAGATTTTTGCACTACCAGATAATGTGGAGATTTTGATCAGGGGCGGCCCGACTTCGCCTTCCATCTGTGACAGAGGAGGAACGCAACAGACACACAGAAAGAGACCTACTCAAGCCACCACGCTTACAGATTCAATACTATATTTATTCATCAAGGCAACAAAACTACACATCGCCAGTAAACAAGATCCTCATTGTCGAACTGACAACGTCTGACATGCCAATGAATTCATCTGCGTGCTACAGAATACACTGACCAATATCTTTTTTACGGACCAATTCCGGTGAAAGGACCAATTTCCTGTTACTGGACCAATCATCTTCTTGCTGAGCACCATGGCCAATATAATGGAATTGTTTACACCCCGACTCCATTTGTGATGACCAACAGCTGTGCTTACTAATTAGTTCTAATTAGTTTAAAGACCAACCCATGACCGGGAAAGAAAAATCGGGAAGTGGGAAATGTGACCAATCAGCTACCTGCTTGTTCACTGCTTGACTGGGAATTTTTGGAGGTTCTGGACTCGGAATCCACGTCTCTGACCTTAGCTGGCCTCTGTGTGTAGCTGACACCATCTGTCTCTTCGTAGCCCGCCTGAGGCTGACCTGTGTGTTAACTAGCATTGATTATCCATTCACAGCTCTCTTAGTCATGCTCTAAACACGGATTCATTTCACACTCTCATCACTGGACGGTTCTCAACCTTGTCTTTCGAGTCACTGACCCTCTTGCCCAGTCTCTTCGAAAAGGCAGTTGTTAGGGGGGCACAGTGTTTTACATAGAAAGCCATAGCTGAACAATGAAGACAACTAAGCATTTTCTCTATTTGGCTTTGTAATTAAACCACGTCCCCGCAACAACATCCCTTCCAAAAACACGGCCCTCTGACTCTGACAGCAAAACCACGTACGTGCAGGGTAACCCACAGAAATGCAAAAGCAACTGCTTTCTGATAGCTACGTATCTCGTAGTATTTGCATGCGGGTGTTTTTTGTTTTTTTTTCGTTGCTGTTGTTGTTTTTTCTTTCTACAAAGAGCATTTTGTTTAGAATAGATGGTTATGTTGTCAGACCAAGATAAGCAGACTGTTTACTCTCGATAGTGCATTTACTGTAATTTAATCTAAGATAGTTAATGGATTTGGTGATCTGACCCCAGACAGCAGAATGCACTCAAGCTTGTTACTGAAACTGATTTCGTTTCTTTTAAAGCACCCTCGAAAACCTGTCAGAACCTCACAATGCTGATCCGACAGATTGAAAGAAAAACAACATAGCATCTTAAAACATTCACATTCATGCAGGAGCATTATTTACAGAAGGATATTATCTTGCAAAGTTACATAATAGTGTTTTGTCATTGTTGTATTGTTTCGATTTATTTATTTATTAACGAACTCTCGGCTCTGAGACAACCCAAATCTGTCCAGTAGTTCTGATTTTCATCTCTCTTTCTCTTTCTCTTCTTTAATCTCTAAACTCCCCCAAACTATGGACACCTGTGCGTTTTAAACGCTTGTAGTACAATTCTTTTCTTCACAACAAATTTCAGTTTTTTGGATACGTTATTTGAAACGGTCATCACTACGACCAGCTAGATCTGTATATTTTCCAGTCTCAATCAATTCGTCATGACTTCCATGAGAAAACCAGGTGTCAAACAAATGTTATAGCGTGCATAAGTCAAACAATATTTCACCATCTCAAATAACACTCTATTGCCGAGACCAACAATAGCTGTGGTTGTTTTAAACCGATATTATCGAAATGAATATAAGAAAAAGAAATCCACATCGTTTCCTATAGCAATCAATCAAGATCTCTGTGCCCATTGCCTGGTGATATAGATTATAGTTCTGAATCATCATCTCAAATAACATAATTATATTGTTGTCGCTAGTAATGTATGTGGTTGTTTTGACCTCTCCAATGCCGAAAAAACTATTTTTTTTAAAATGCATTCGGTGAACTGTTCTTCTACATGAAAAACCAAGCACTTTTCGCGTATGGCCTAAGGAAACTCGATTGCGATACGTGCAAATCCCTGGTGTATAATACTAGGGTAAATTGGCACCATATTATTGGGTTTCTGATTATATATGAAGTAATAATGCTTAGCCAAGAGATCTGTAAGCCTGGTGTGGTCCTTTTGATGTTAATCGTCGTTAGATGTTTATCAATTTCTATACGATTAATCTGAGTGCTCATGTGTTGCCACTGAAGACCCGGTGAGCGGAAATATAGCTCACGCTTCGTTAAGGACATGAACATTTATGACTGAAATTTAAGGAGCACGATTTCTTATTACACGAAAGGTCATAGGACGAGACATTTGAAGAGAATACCTGAAGCAGTTCTATACCATACTTAAACTTACATCGGCTCCATAATAAAAAGTACAGTTGTCTATAAAGATCCAATAACAACTGCCTTCTAATGTTAAGTGCACTAAGCCAGGACTGTACAGTTGTTATTACCATGAGGTATCTTAAGAGAGCTGATGTTTTCAAAACATGTACGAAAAACACCTTTACTCTGTATCTCAATTTCAGCGTTTGTGACTTGGGCACGATATTATATAGAACTAAGCCCTTCATTTGTGTGTTTTCATGTTTATCGTCCTGCCATTATGTTCTTGCAGCAGCTGCTGTTACATAAAATGAAGTTGAATGCAATAAAAGAAGTATGAGTTTCGTTAATTATCTTCACGCCAGTTCGGATAGTATGTTTGGATTGTTGCCTTACAATTGTGACAAATCCGAGTTATTTTCATACTTCCTCTGTTTATATACTAATTCCGGTCTATCCTGTTCTTTATAATATTCTATCCCAGACTCTGCAGCCAAAGTTTCTTATCCCCACAACTCTAACCTGACACAATCTACAACTTAACGGAAAAAAACTTACCATGGCAACAAAGCAGTGACGCCCACATTTTCCTACACCCGCGTAAAGGAAGAAGAAGAGATCACCTCACTAATAGCAATCCAGGCTTTCTGTGTTGATGCAGCGGTATCAACGAGAAATTCAGCTCCAAATCCAATAAATCACACTAGGATTACTACAAAATGACGGCCTTGTCTCCACAGTTCAAGCAATCGTTTTTAATGTCAGTGAGTGTGAAAGTCAAAACCAGCACAGCACACCAATTGTTTCCCTATGGTCCTATCGCTGGTATAAAGTTCTGGGTGTGAGTACATGGCCAATGTCAGTATATACCGGGCGATCAATGGCCATCAGATTGCGCCCCAGCTGTCGACTTGTTCGCTCTACAAACCCACCGCATATTCACAGTTTATCCATACAGCACTTCTCTCACACGTTCTCTTACACAGCTCCTCTGACCTATCTAAAGTCCTCTTTGAACGACAACAATAGAGAGAACAACGAGATTACTCGTGGTCATAATGATAACCATGATCAGCAGTTGTTAATTTGTGTAAAATATATTAGAGAAACAGTTGCACATCAATACTATTCAACAAATCCACAACCAGCTACATGAAACTGGAAGTTAGGGAAACAATGCCACTAGTGAAATAGATGATTATGAAGAACTCAGACTAAAAAAATTTTTTCATGAATTGTCACAGAATCCCTGTCTGCGCACCGCATGTTTATCAAACAAATCAACTGATCTTTTTCCAATAAAAATGAGGGAGATAAACAGCAACAAATAAATGCATGCCAGCTGTCGATTATCCCCCTCGGCTTGTCGCAAGGTTTAGACCTCTATTTTTTTATTTTTTTTTTACTTAACTGCGCTTCTCAAAGTTATCGACTAGTTCAACCTAAAAGCCCACAATTTCTCTACTGTGTGGTACGTATTGACATAACAAACTGCAAATTCCAGAAGCATAACTGACAAAACACCGGGCGACAATGACCACTGTCCAGGAATTCGGTCAAGCTGAGAATGACCACATCATCTTACACCATTTGATCAGCTCCGTGTTTCCTATTCCTTTCCGTTTCTCAGGCAGACTTTATGATGAATACTTGCGATAGTGTCATTATATTTCCGATTTTTTTTTTTCATTAATAGTTGCTGCACATTCTCATGGAAGTATACAGTTACAATGATGTAATCGGCTCCCATGAGCGCAATGCCTAACTTTGACCTTGAAGAACTGAATCAAACATATCATACAATGACCAGAATGCCCGAGTAAACAATGCAAGTCGATGTACCAGGTGTAAAAAAAAAAAAAAAAATCTTTTTGGTGCCTCTCCTCCTCCTCATACAACTGAGTTCCCACACGTTAGTATATTGTGACCGTCCACACAATGATGGCTAAGCACACAAAACCATACTTCGCGCATGCCAAAACGACTTTTAAGACTATGACGACACCCACTCGCCATCCTTGCCCTGCCTATTAAGGCATCTTCAGTTTGAAAACAAATTGAGACAGGGCCATGAGATGGCATAACAAACTGAATTCTATCAATTCTGTGAAAATCATGAAGCCATCTCACCTCGGCTCTAGGTATCCTTTTAATAGTTAAAACAAAAAGTTGTTTTAAACACTTTGTAATGTTTAACCGCAAAACTTAACAAGCAATTTCCTCCAAATGCGCTGATGCGGAGTTGGACTAAGACGGTACTCAGGTCCCATACTATAGGTAAGTAACTCGAACACAGTTCGTGGTCAAGCCACAACTACTGGGGCCCGCACAAATGGCAAATTTGTTTCAACATTTTATAATGTTTAACCACAAAACATTACACACGATTTCGACCTAATACGCTGACATGGAGTTGGGATAAGGCGGCACGAGGGCCCCATACAGTAGGTAAGTAACTCTGCCACATGTCTTGCTCCAGCCAAAAGTCACAGCCACTCGGGCCCGCACAAATGGGAAATTTGTTTCAACACTTTATAATGTTTAACCACAAAACATTACACACGATTTCCCCCCCACAATACTCTGACATGGAGTTGGAATATGGCGATATGAGGGCCACACACAGTAGGTAAGTAACTCTGCCACATGTCTTGCTGCAGTCAAAAGTCACAATCACTGGGGTCCGCACAAAGGACAAAGTTGTCGTTTCACATAAATGCTGACAATTAGGCCCTCTTCTTCTTCTCCCTCCAACCAATTCAAGCCTACCACTACCACTGCCTTTAAATTTCCCTTTACCAATTATGGGAAGTGATTAATGACCTATCCAAACATGATCCCGCCTGCAACCTTTGAGCTCAAGCTTATGCAAAGACATGTACGAATTACAAGTACGAGACGCACCTTAGCGCTGATGAAATCACCACAAATTTCCATAGCTATAGACCTCAAAGCTTGATAGTATCTACCATCTCTCACAACAGTTCTGTGATTTCCCACTGATTATTAGGCGTAGACAGCTCATGCTGAACTGACATAGTACATGTATCATCAACAAAGATAATGAAAATGCCAGCAAATATTCAAGTAATGTCCGTCTCTTGTCATATAACGATAAGGAGATAACACCGGTGATGCAAAAAATAATAACGATCGATCTCTGTATTATATGGATGATTTCAGAGTATTTCCCCCTTCCAGGAGGGGCCCCGAAGAAACCTTTCTTTTTGTTTTTTTAATGAGTATGTTGCTCTATTATTGCGGGCTGTGAAGGGGCCTCATAACAGTTCAAGCTTCGGAGTCCCAAAAATGTAGGTCCGCCACTGGCAAAAAGTGTATAGACGATACCATATGTTAAAAGAGTTGGGGGGGGGGGGGGTTACAGATTGAAAGCCACTACTTCAGATCAATGAATGGGCTGAAACTCTAATTTAGGGGGGGGGGGGGTCAGAATAACTATCTGATTGAGCCTGATCTTGATTGAAGCTGACCCTCGGTGATCATTTGCTCTAATCTCCCAATCTAAGTAGGGAAAGACAAAGGTGGGGGGGGGGGGTATCCTTTGCATAGCATGAGGATGCTGGGGCGAGAACAGTGTGGTTTCTGGCCTACCGTTAAAGGTATACTTCAATATTTCAGTCCAGGGAGTTTAGCGTACACTTTAACATTTTAGTCCAAAAAGTTCAGGCACAATTCAACACTTAAGTCCAAAAAGCTTAGCTATACTTCAACATTTTTGGTCCTAAAGGTTTTGCGTACACTTTCACGTTTTAGTCATGAGAGTTTAGCGTCCAGTCCAACATACATGTACACTTTAGTCCAAAAAGTTTAGCGTACACTTCAATACTATACTCAGAGCAGTTTAACCTAAATTTCAACATTTTAGACCTCAAAGCTTTGCGTACACTTCAACATTGTATTCCTAAAAGTCTAACCAATACCTCAACATTTTAGTCCTCAAAGCTTTGCGAATGCCTCAATATTTTAGTCCTAAAACTTCAGTGTACATTTGAAGGCATTAAGCTAACAAAAGTTTTTTTTGTTTTTGTGTTTGTTTTTCTCCTCCCTCTCTCCCCTCTGGAGTGAAAACTTCAAACTGAAAGGAGTCTCGCGGTGTTCTACGATAAACTGCGAGACACTCTCGGGCCTCATTTATCTTGCAATACAGACGAGTTGCGTCGGTAACTGCAAAACTTTAATCCTTCAGCTGAAAAATCAAGATAACAAATCACAAAGGTGTGATGTTTTGTATTTCTTTGGGAATTTTCCCATAATTTTGATGATGATAATGATGTTTATTGGTTCATGACCAATTTCATTACAATAACAATAACAACAGATTTTACTACTCTGCTAATCCACCAGCTATTTTGACGTCCAGTTGATCCTATTCATCATGCATTCATCATGCAAATGTCCATTGAAACGTCACGCACATAAAAAATTTGACTGATCTCAAATAACGCGTTCTGACAATCAGTAAACCTCATAATACAGTATTTAACAGCAAAACCCAATACACACGAAAATAGTGTTGCATATTTTAAAGCCAAATTAATGCTGAGGTGTAAAAAAAAAAAAAAGAAGAAGAAGTTACACAAAAGGAAACAAAATAAATAAACAAATGAATATGTCAAGAAATAATTTCATCATTGACCGTAAGCCTGTTGACACTGTCGACGCTGAGTAAGTAACCCACGCACTATCAAAGTGTTTACGACAGCTACTCCCTGTGGAAAGCTGAACCCCCCACACCCCACACCTGTTCAACGTATTGATTTTACATTGTTTACTTGATTTCTCAGCGCTTTCCCTGTCCAAGTGGGGGGAGCTGAACTACTGGCAACTGCGTGAATTTGGCTTGCAGATCAATGCAGCGATTTCTCCCTTTTCATAGAGAGACAACAATTATTCTTTCAAAATATTCTGAATTAATAATATACATTGTAAAACTAACTGAAGTCCGGGGGCAAAAGAAGATTAGTGCATTTGGCTTGCGGATCAATACAGCGCCCCCCCCCCTTTTTTTCTTACAGGTACAACATGGAAAGTATTCGTTCATAATTTTCTAAATTAATACAACCAGTGGCGGACCTTCATTTTTGGGACCGTGAGGCTTGAACTGTTATGGGGCCCCTTCGCGGCCAGCAACAATAGGGTAACATCTTCACTGAAGAACGTTTCTTTATGGCCCCTCTAGGATTACAGGCCCTGAAGCTTATTAAGCTTCATTAGTTTGAAAGTAGATCCCGCCACTGAATACAACACTGAACAATTGAACTAAACGGGCAGAGGAAGATTCAGACTGCGTGATGCAGACTGAGCTTCAGAGAAACGACACCGGAGCCAGATGACAGCGCATTTCTCCGCCCCCAACTGTGTATTTTCTGCATTTTTGAGGCTTCATCTTCTAAATCGTTTAACTACCATGACCATGTTAGTTTTCCAAACTGCAGTTCAGACTTGGCCCAAATCTGTTTTCATCGAAATGAAAATGCAGCAACTTGACATTCGCAAACTGCAACGGTATGGGATGTCTTAGTGCCGTTATTATCATTACACACACAAACTCCAATACTGTGGCTGAAATTCTTTTATCGCTGGGCAAGCTATGATGTCTTACTCCATTAAAATTAAAAAAAATATAACGTATGTAATCTCATTTCAGTCTTTCCCAGAATCCAAGATATTTTCTCTCCCAAGTGCACATGGGGGGGGGGGGGGGGATTCACTGATAACTGAGCTATGTAAGATATAAAATTGTCTGTGATCGATACACAGCCTTTTGATGGTTCATGTGTCTTCAAAATTTTAAGTCGAATACATCAACATTCGTGTCTGAAAACCAAGTCCTCACAAAACACCAATAGTATAATATACTTGAACTCGTACTTGAAAAAAGTGTATACTTAAGGGTTCGTTGAATTTGACAATTGAATGCATAGTAAATGTATGTCATCTCATACCGTGTATGCATGAAGGGGTGACCACTGAATATTAAGTCGGGATTTATTTTCCTGCATTTACTGAGGAAACTGACATCAAGCTGATGACAGCTGTATTAATTGCAGCCAATCAATGGCCCAAAGCTATGGGCGTTTTCAGCTGATACCATGCAAATTTGAACTATTTGGACAAGAAATTAAGAAGTTAGGCAGATATTTCACATAACAGCTAATCTTCTCGCCCACTTGATATGGCAAATAGGAAATTATTTCGAACGCAAATTAACTCAAGGGGGAAAAAATCTACACAATTGCCATGACACCCACACGTCAAAAATTGCTCAAGGTATACATTCTAAACAGTGGCAAAATCACGTTGAGCTCACAGCTAGAAATGCCAATAATTGGGTGATGTTCTACTTGCCTGTGAAAATACGTAAGTAAATAAATAAATAAATAAATAAACAAGTCTATACAAACGTTTCTTAACTCTCATGTCTATTTATTAGTTTTGTTCGTTTTCATGGTGAAAAGCGTGGGTCAAAAATAACTTCGGTATATGTCAAAGTATAATAATGATGTTGGTTTTTTTATTGTACACCATTGTCCATTACTGTAGCGCTGTAGTAAGTGTTTCTGTTGTGATGAAATATGAAGTCCTTCCTCCCATCCCCACCCCGACACACACATAACGCACTTTTTTTTCCAGTATGATGCAATCGCCAGATTAAGACTCCTTAGAGACTTACTGGTGACAATACGTGATCACCTTCAGTGAAGACTAAACATGACATCTGGAAAGAGTCATAGTGAGCATGAGCAACTAGAAAACCAGAAGGCAGGGTTACATTTACATAAACTTAAAAGCTTCATAATTTAAGGTCAGAGTAAACACACTGGTTTGAAGTTTTCAAGCTTTCTGACCTAGACAGTGTCTTAAAATTACTTTGCTGTTGTTTTTTCAGTTTCTGGCGTTAACGAGCTATATATTTTATCCGGTTATTTATTTGCCATGTCTTGTTTAGTTTGCAAAGTATGCTAGAGCTAATTACGGGATCTTTTTTGCTTTCAAAGCACCATCTCAAGTGTCCGCAGTTTCTCACTTAACCTTCGGACAAAGACTGCTGTATAGAAAACTCCTGATATGTGCGAAAGTGATTAAATGCACAAATAAATATTTGTCATGAAAAAATTGTTGCTGGCAAATTGGGATGCGCATCCAAAAACAAACGCAAAAACAAAAAACAAATATCCACACGTCATGTTTCAAAATCAAACTCTGAGCATCAGATGGTAAACAAACTGACTGTTAAGTCACGCCCGTGTTCACTTATGCGTTCCAAATCACTGAATATACATTTCAACGCGCATTTTGAAATCTTTACAGATAAAACTATTTCTTACCGGCTCTTCCCCGTTATATTTCTATTTTTTTTCTTTGGTGACATTTTGATTTATCAGACTCGGAGAATAAAGCTGCAACAACGTATCCCCAAAACTGTGAAAGGTGCAAAGTGACCGTTACCGTGTCGGTGCACCGTTAAACTCAAGCTCAGACATTTCACATGGATGTCCTGTGTATCCAGTTTACACTAAATAATCACATAGTATAGGCAAACACGTGTATATTCATAGGTATTTCTGACATCTGAGTGGGAACATCTACACAGAAACGTCCACAACCAACTGTCAGTGTCTTCACCTGTTGAACCTGGCACAGATTTATGCAAATGTCCCGGACCAAACACATTATCCGCGGTGGTGATGATCACGAGCTACCATGGGGACCTAATCAAAAGGTGAAGGTCAAACATGATCGTGAATGCTCAGCACGTCGGACGTTTTGTTAAAGGCACAGACATTACAGACAGGTCGAGAAGACATAAAACATTTTACACTTTGATATGTATTGAATTAAAGGCAGAAATTGAACCCAATTAGCGTGTGCTTCAAGTAAGACAGGTACAACTGTGGTGCAGAGGATAAAGACAACTACGTGGAGATCTTCAAATTTTGCTGACATGTGCCCCTGTCATGAAAGACCATAAGCATATTGGTTTTACATACTTATCACAAAAGCATTTATTTTGCACTACCCTGACGATAGGATTACCTTTCAAACAGCAGGTAAAGCAAATCTACACACAGGTTTTCACACTGTAGTGTCGTGTATCTTCGAAATCCAAAACGTTTAAAGTGAGAAGACGTGACCCTGAAGTTGTGTAACTGGCTCAAAACCTTGTGCACCTTAACCTTTATCAATACAGGAAAACATATTTCCGCGCTCCTCTTGAACTCGTTTTCATTGGCCTACAAGAGTATTTATAACCATTGTATCCTTAGAGGTTCCCAATCAGTACAAATGTAGACAAATACAGTAACCATCCGCCACTCCACCCATGTTCATTATGAATGCAGAAGTCTGAGTTAGTTTCTCGAGTTCCTCCAGTTTTGTTTACGGCAGTAATCAATGAGATATCCAAAAGATGTTCAATTTCGAGTGAAATCTGGTACATTTCAGGCTAGTCGGTGGCAACTAGGGTGGATGTAACTGCCCAGGAAGGGGAGTCAAATAATACATGTACATATCCCTTGCCCTTTTATTTGCCCTTTTTACTAGAATAGCACGACCTTGCGTATGGCCAGACATATTTAGCAGAACATAGCATCTCGTTATTACCAAGTTCTACTGTTCTCAGCGTCAGTTCTCGGAAGACGCCACTGGAGTTCGATGCCGTGAGAGTTTTAATGAGAAATTTTAATTTGAAAGCATTTCAAGACGCACCACGGAGGGAAGAAGATAACCCATTCAGGTACAAAGCCGAAGGATTCCACATCCAACTCCTGAAGACGTATCTCCTGGAATCTTCATCATCATCTCAAACATACGCACACACACGTTCCATCTCTGCCAACAAAGCAAACTGATCTTTAATTTAGATACATTATGAACCGATAAAGGTACGAAAAGGTCGGAAACGTGCAATTTTCCATTCGCAAAAGGCGTTCAATGTCCAAGTGGTGTAAAAGTAACATTGAATCTTCACTGACTCCGGCCAAGTATCTACGACAAAATCATACATCGGTCTATCAAGCAACATCACAAGCACAGCTCAGTTTTCGCAACTGAAACTCATTATTCTAAAAGTCACAAAACTGTAATGAGCGATAACAGTGAAAATTATGAAAACCACCGACTCCTATCTAAACCATGCGGCTCAGCATCATAAGCCTGCTGCATGTATACTACACAAATTAGGGATATAAAAATGTGCGTTTGTGCACTCTAACAATGACAAATACTTCAATAGCATTTTACCGTAGAAACAGCCAAAACCACGGACACGGGGAAACGAAAAAGAGTACACCGCTCACACTTTCCATTGTATTTTTTGCACTAATCCCATGTCAAAAGTGATGAACTAACTCCTTTTCACAATACCGCGATTTTTCTTTCAGCGATTATAAACAAGAGCTTGTAATCAGCCACAAGTTTGCACGCCCTATCTGAGATTTGAATATTAAAGAAAGTCAATCAAAATGTCTCAATCAGAAAAAAACATTGGGTACACAGTCAGGTTCTCAAGAATATTAGTCAGGGAAACGACAAAGGCACACACACCCACGCTAAAGAATAACTAATGCTTAAAGAAGCTGCGCGGCGAGTTCATTGTAAACATCCACTGAATATGACACTTCATAAAGCACCAGGAAACACACGATGTTTAACACAAAAGTAATATACAATAATGCATGTTCACTGAGTATTTCTACCATTCCTTGCCCTTACCCAGGGCGCCAAGAGCTGTTTCTCCTACTTTATGATCATTTTCTTTTCTTTTTTTCGGTGGAAGATAACGAAGTCTGTAGGTCATCCGCCTTTATTCACTGAAGCAAATATGGCACAAGATATGTAAATATCTACAAGCTACCACCAAAATTATGTCAGGCCAGAGTTTTCTGCTATTGTATGACAGTACACAATACAGCCTGCTACTGTCACCCCCACTGTCTTGTGGGTCATCTCGGGAGAGAGGAAGACTAGGGGAAGGTAACCCTGAATACAAATACCACACTGCCTTGTGTGTTGCTATGATAGCAAAGGCTATGGGAGTAAACCCAGACAGAAAATCAGGAGTGGAGACCCGAAGGTGGTTGTCAGGGAGAACTGCATCAAACTGGCTTCCAGCATCTCCTGCAGCCGGACTAGTTCCAAATGTATTGACCTGGTCTCTCCCTTGGGTTTAACTAGAATGGCAGAGAGAGGGGTGGTGCCTCTGGGCAAAGCACCATCTCTTAAAAATAGCCCAGGCAAGGCAGCAAAACGAGGAGGCGTTTGCTCGGGCTTGGCAAGCGTCTGTCTCTCCTCTATAAGCCCACCCATTTCCGATTTGGAGAGGACACTCCAGCCATCCGTTACGGATGGGCACAACACGGGAGGTGGCAGTTACCGGTGATAAGCTCAATCCATTTGGCGTACGGATGAGCGCCAGGGGTCCCCTCTGTCGGTGGGAGCGGCTTTTCAGCTGCATTGATCAACTACCGCCCGCCGTAACCTGGGCAGCCCCCAGGCAGTTGGGTGTTGTTCCGCCACGTCAGCCTGCTTCATAAGGTGGTTGGAGCTAGACCAAAAGTCGAAAAGCTGACGTAAAGTGTGCACCTGGCAAAAACAGAAAAATACTAAAACTTGGTACCTGGAACGTCAGAACAATGCGCCCAGGCTTGCAACAGCAAGATCTCACTAATATTGACTCCATCAGGAAATCCCAAATTATTGATCGAGAACTTCAGCTACTAAACATCGACATCGCTGCCCTTCAAGAAACTCGACTTCCCGACTCCGGGTCAGTCAAAGAAGAAAACTACACCTTCTTCTGGCAGGGCCTTAGCAGCGAACAGCCGAGAATCCACGGCGTGGGCTTCGCCGTAAAAAACTCCCTTATCAATTCGATCGCAACTCCAATTGGAGTGTCAGAACGCATCATGACACTCAGACTGAACACCCGGTCTGGTTTTACCAACATTATCTGTGTCTATGCCCCAACACTTACCTCCTCTGACGAAACCAAAGACATTTTCTACGAGGCATTGCAGAGGACTCTCCACAACATCCCTCTCACCGAAGGCCTGCAAATTCTGGGTGACTTTAACGCTCGAGTGGGAGCAGATCACTCCGCATGGCCAAAGTGCATTGGGCACTTCGGCATTGGCAACATCAACGAAAACGGGCAGCGCCTTCTGGAGCTATGCTCCGTAAACTCATTATGTGTTACAAACACGTACTTTGACCTTAAGAGATGCCAAAGAACATCATGGCGCCATCCCAGGTCTGGCCATTGGCATCAATTAGATCTTATTCTCTCAAGGAGGAAGAGTTTGGGCTGTATAAAAATAACTCGTTCCCTCCACAGTGCTGACTGTGACACCGACCATGCACTGGTAGTCAGCAAAATCAAAATTTCGGCCAAGAAAATATACAGATCAAAAGCCCCTTCAATCCCTAAGATCAATGTAACAGCAATCAGAGATGAATCAAATAGAAAGTCATTTGAAAAGTTATTTGCTGAAAGCATGGATAATGTCACCCAATGTGACTCGGTAGATGAAACATGGAACACTCTCAGTTCAAAAATTCATGACTGTGCCATCAAGTCTTTTGGACAGCATAAAGTTTCAAACAACGACTGGGTAGCCCAGAACAGCGAAATTCTCCTACCTCTCATTAAGCAAAAGAAATCTGCTTTCAATGAGTATAACAAAAATTGCAATCAGAGTACAAAAACTTGTTTGAAAAATGCAAAAGCTAAACTTCAGCTGGAGGTAAGACGTTGCGCCAACAAATACTGGACAGACTTGTGTAACAGCATACAAGAGGCAAATGAAAAGGGAGATATGAAAACCGCCTTTAGTCAGATGAAAGTAGCTCTTGGGCCAATCATCACCAAAAGCGCCCCACTTAAGTCTGTAAATGGTGAACCCATCACAGATAAAAATGAACAACTGAATAGGTGGGTAGAGCATTACTCTCTGTTGTATTCAACTGAGAAAAATATTCCACCAGATTTTGAGGAACACCTCCAAAAACTGCCAATAATGGCCGAACTTGACGCTGAACCTTCCTTAGTCGAGCTTTCCAATGCAATCGACCACCTGTCTGCTGGAAAAGCCACAGGAAGTGACAACATTCCTGCAGAGGTATTAAAAGACCTAAAAGGCCCACTATTACCACACCTGTATAATCTGTTACTGCAGTGTTGGAAAGAAGGCGTGATACCACATGATATGAGAGACGCCAAAATTGTCACACTTTACAAGAACAAAGGAGACAAAGGCGACTGCAACAACTATCGAGGCATATCCCTCCTCAGCATTACTGGAAAGGCTTTTGCTCGCGTCATCCTCTGCCGCCTTCAACAACTGGCGGAAAAAGTCTTACCAGAAACACAATGTGGCTTTCGAAGCAAACGATCAACTATTGACATGATATTTGCACTTCGGCAAATCCAAGAAAAATGTAAAGAACAAAACAGGCCGCTTATAACATGCTTTGTGGACCTAACAAAGGCTTTCGACACCGTAAGCCGATCTGGCCTGTATGCAGTCCTTAAATCCATAGGCTGTCCACCAACATTGCTAAAACTTATTGCATCCTTCCACACTGACATGAGGGCATGTGTCAACTTTGAGGGCTGCACATCCAATTCATTTGCTGTAAACAGCGGTGTGAAGCAGGGATGTGTTCTTGCTCCTACCTTATTTGGTATATATTTTGCAGCCCTACTCAAGAATGCCTTTGGTCAATGTTCAGGTGGAGTACTTATTAACACCAGAGTGGACGGCTCCATTTTTAATGTTGCCAGACTAAAAGCAAAATCTCGTACAGAGCATATTATGTTACAAGAGCTCCTCTTCGCAGATGATGCTGCAATCGTGGCCCACGATGAAACCACGCTCCAGGCTCTCATCAATAGCCTTGCCAAAGCCTGTGACAAATTCATGCTAAAGATCAGTGTCTCAAAAACTGTAGTTTTGACACAAGGCTTGAGAAACCCCAACCCAATCATGCTGAATGGCTCTCCTCTGGAGCAAGTGGGAAAATTCTGCTACCTAGGCTCAACCATCAGTGGTAGCACAGACATAACAACTGAAATAAATGCCAGAATAGGAAAGGCGGCCACAGCTTTTGGCAAACTCTCAAAAAGGGTGTGGAACAATAGCAAGCTGACCATCAAAACAAAGGTACTCGTGTACCAAACTTGCGTCCTAAGCACCCTGCTGTATGGCTCAGAGACATGGACCACCTACTCCAAACATGAAAGATCCCTCAACTCCTTCCACCTGCGCTGCCTACGCAAAATTCTCAAGATCAAGTGGCAAGACAGGATCTCAAATATCGAAGTTCTGAGCCGAGCCAACATTCCATCAACTCAGGCTCTCCTAGGCAAAAAAAGACTGCGGTGGCTTGGACATCTCCGCCGTATGGAAAATGATCGCATCCCCAGACAAATTCTCTACGGGGAACTTGCTACTGGCAACCGACCCAGAGGTAGGCCACATCTGCGATTCAAAGACACTTGCAAGGTCACGATGAAAGCATTCAACATCGACCCCAATGAATGGGAGAACCTTGCAAGTGATCGAAGCAGATGGAGACAAAAATTGCGCAGTGGCACGCTCGCAATAGACTTCAAGGCAAAAGAAACATACCTGACAAAACGACAGAGGCGGAATGAAAACACTCGCCAAAGTGAACCCAAAAGACTGACCTGCAATCACTGCCATCGCACTCTCGGGTCAAACATTGGTAGAATAAGCCACGAGAGAAGCTGTCAGTCAAAGTGAAAGTGAATATTCTAGCTGCTAAGACCGTCTGTAAAGACGCTAAAGGCCATATATATACCACCAAAACAACCATCCAGCTATTGATCGTGACTTGCAAAGCCTGTTGATGACAATCAGGCCCTAAATGGTTAGAAAACAGACCAGAACCGTAACGTCTGTGTATCAGTCTATACACGAATGTGTCACGGTATAGAAACCATCACAGGGACAAGCCCGCATTCATTATAAATGATTTCATTATCTGCATACAGTCAGTGAGATTTTACATCAATGCGACTGTAAAAACCGCTGCATTGCCGCCAATCACATTTGTTCCTAGCATCCCCCCCCCCCCCAAATCAGTATTCTAAATAACAAAATGACTAAAGAACGAAAGAACTGATGAAATTTGCCCGTGGACACTTTCAAAAAAGAATGACAGATGTAATAAGCGTTCATTATGACATAATGAGAAAGAAACAGATTTTCTCGCGGCTCCACAAGTCGCGACAATGTCGGCAACTTCAGATCTTAAAACTCGTACAGAGGACCAAAAATGGTAAACACACGCGTTTCTGAACACGACACAGGGATGTCAGGTGTTTCTTACCGGGAAAAACAATAGCACAACAAATGCTTGCCAAAAACAGTACCTCTCATTCAGCAAACACATTTTCTTAGACCTCTCTACCCCCGCACACACTCAAAATCGTGACTTATCTTGCCCCCGATATTCCCAGTGACACGATTTTCGCCCGCTGTTTCCTGGCATCATAGATATTTCAACCATTCTATTGTCTTTGCTGGCATCAGAAACTAATGCATTTTTACACGTCAGGTATTAGATACGTTTGCCTGACAAAAAGCATGACCATTGTCTTCCATAAATTTACAAGGTAAAGACATACACACTATGTTACAGATCAAGTGCATAAGAAGTACGCATTTCAAATTTTACAAAGCCAAGAAGTATTCGAGTGATATGTCTTACCGAACTGGAGAAAAGGTGAGTGTTGAAGAAAAAAATTTAATAATAAAAGCAAGGAGGTCGTTACTGATAAAGCATCATGCCAATTAAAGTAAATGAAAAAAAAAAAAAATTGTGCCCAGGGAGAAGAGTTTAAGATAAACGCGGAGTGCGTAGTGAAATTTTGTTTCCAAATCAACAATATCACTGTTATCACTTTCAAAAATGGTCAAGCCACAACTAACGTACATATAACACATCACAAATACATTGTATTAATGCAATACCGCCAGTATTGGGCCCACGTGGTACCTTTGATCTGGACAGGAAAATGTGAGATTTGGCTTTAAATGCCCTTTGCATCCACATTACTCAATTTCTAGATAAACACGACATCAAACATGTATGATGATAAATTATGTAAAAAAAAAAAAAAAGTAATTTCAGAAAATACACAAACATATCCACACTTTTCTGGCAATACATGATTAGATTTAAGTTCAACTTCAATAAATAACAAAGGTACAATGTAATTTATTCAAACATCACATACACTGAAGCAACTCATGTTTGATCTTCAGTCTTTACAAAAAAATGAACTATGAAACAAGCAACTTAACAATTACAACACAGCTTCTCAAAGAATACACTGTTGGACCACAATAACATGTACCTAAAATTGACAATCAGTAAATTATCATACAACATAGAAATAACATGCTCATACAATGTTCATCGCTGTTATCCAAACACTTCAATCAAGATGGCAACACATCAGCCCTTATTCAAAGACAGAAAAACAACAAACTCCATAAAATAGTTAATAACAGTCATGTTGCCCTTACTTTGTAGCTATCTGAGACAGACAGACAGACATATAAATGACGGCAGAGAAGAAGAATGGAAGAAAAGACGTGCAAAGAGAAAGAAATGGACAGGAAGAACTATGGGGTGGGGTGGAGGAAAAGAGTATTTTGAAGAATGGAAGAATGAAGGAATGAATGAAAAACACGGCACAAAAATAGAAAGACATTATTATTTCCAAAAACAACTTTGAAGAAGTTAGATTAAAATCAGACCCTGGATTTTAGCGTAGAAGATAAAGGAAAATCTAAAATTAAATAAAGAAAGAAAATAATAAATGAATGAATGAATAAATACGCATTAATTAACTAAATGGACAACATCATATCCACAGGGACGTTAACAGGAAAACACAAATACAGCAACGTAAAATAGATTTTACATGACTCAAAACAAATGACAAATTCTCAAACAACACCTTTCACACTTTCTTTACACAGACCTTCTTACACAGAGAACTTTATCTGGTGTGACAGACAAAAAAATTTTTTTTTTTTTAAATGAAAGAAAAAGTAAAAAAGAAAATAGCTGAGTTAAGTAGTAAAATCAGTACCACTACCAGAGGTCCCACAAAAGAAATCCGTGGAAAAAAAAAAGAAAAGGGAGATAAGACCCAGGCCAAAAAAAAAAAAAATCCACTTTGGAGGCTAAAGCAAGATCCACATTTTCAAGAAAATAAAATGAAACATGGTGCAGACAGTGCATCGTGCTTAAACAGAAATTGTTGGATTAACTTCTGCATGGACTGGACATTTTGTGGAAAGTGGACAAAAGTTGGGGGAAATTCTGGGACAATAATAATCATATTCAAAATGTGGGTTGCCCAATTTTGTAGCAAAGGACAAAACAACAAAAACAACTGACCACAGGCTACAGAAACAGGACAGAACAGATATTACACAATGAAAACGTGAACATTCTTTCAGTCTCATGTATTAGAACACACAATAAATTCATATTTCGCCCCCTGAAAGATTAAAATTGTCTTATGTACCACTGCCATAATTTTGAAAAAAAATCAAGTGCAAATCTCTGATCGATTCTAGCTCTGATGTCTTTTACTGTTGGGATAAATTTTCATGCTAACTGTACCGCTGATAATGTCTGCTGAAAATCCAAGATTCCTATGATTGTGTTAATTCACATCTTTTGAAATTGACACTTAGGACAATTACACTTTCAAGGGGCGAGATCCTACTTTAACCTACAGTTTGGTAAATATATATGTAATAGCCTCACAAAGATTAGTCAGTCATTTAGGAAGGTAACTCTTTGATAAGAGTGTGATAAGTAAGCAGGTGACAAGTGTTAAATGCCAATAGTCGTTGAAAGCTGTTTAATCTTGTCAGTTGTGAAGCATCATGTCAGCTTGAAGCTTTTATTTGTCAGTGGCAGTATAAAAGTAACGATAAAACGAAGCCGTGACATTATTTCGTAATTTAAAAAAAACAAAACAAAACAAAAAAACTCATACATACTAAAACCTCTTCTGAGACCTTAGCATTGAGCAAAAATATCAGGTTAATTTGACCAAATCTGCTCCATGGATATTATTCAAATCCATTTCCAGTAAAACTAGAACAATGTGGCAATGGGACAGATAGTTACATACTAATTGCTTGAGACTTACTTTCACAACTTACAAATAATATTTATACTTCCACTGAAATTCCCTCTAGACATCCCTGTCATCGAAAGAAAACTTTTCTAAAATTGTACACTATCTTTCTTGCCATCTTGTCACCACAGAAAGATGAGGGTTTCCCTTCATCTTGCACAGTTCGTCAGTATTAAATCACTAAGATAAATATGGCGGTACAGCCAAATACAAACTACAAGATACCTCATATTACTTTTACATATTTACTCCCAAAGACCTCCATTTCCAGTACATGTACATATACAGAGACCCTATTTCCATTAGGCTCAGCTAGACCCTGACACTGATTATACATGTACCAAAGAAATTCAATGCAACAGATGAGGTCAATACTTACGTCTATCTCGCAGTGACGCCCTCAACAAATCAGAGCCCTGGAGAGGTATAGTCTGATCTTTGCTCATCCATTCTCCTGTCAGCAGCTTCTCCTGTCTGGAGAACAAAAACTCAATCATTTGTCAGTGGTGAAAGGTGAAAGACCAAATTCATGAGAAAACCCCTTCAAAGAGAAAAAATGTTCCATGGAAACTGAGATTTGCTTACAACATGAACAATTAGTCATTTTTTTCTGCATTCAGTTAAAATATTTTGCTTGAAATCATCTTAGAAATATTTCATTTCAATTTTTTAAAGAGGTCTAAAAATTTCACTTTTAGCCTGGTTTTGTCAGATTTACCCACATTTCATGTATTCTTTTCTCAAGTGCTGAACATTAGTTCCATACATTGGCAGACGTGATTTTGTGCTGCTGACCAAGCAAGAACTCATAGATAAGTAAACATATTTTGTTAGATTCTATACATTTCCTATTGAAATCTTTTATTGTTCCATTGTTTTATCAGTTCCATTTTCCTTTTTTTCTGTTGTTTTTTCTTTTTTTCCTTGATAAAGGCGATAGCCAAAATAGCGAACATTTTCTGTCTTCTCTTTTAGTTTGCATTGTATCGTTTGGGTATTATTTCTTCCGCGGGGTTTTGCTACATACAACTTTTTCTTTTTGCCCAATTTTGACGTTGCTTATGGCCCTGCTGCGACCCCACAGTTTTTCAGTGGTTTTCATAATATTTCGTCAATTAGTGAAGAGAGTGGCGCCGGTGTTGGAAGAAATTGTTGTCCTAATAAATGCTCTCTCCTCTCTTTACATCACAATGTTTTGAGAAAACCACCTTGTATTTGAACTTTACAGTGTTTGAGCAACTCCGTAACACTTTAAAATCTACTACCAGAGGTGAGATATCTTTCTGTAGGAATACAGAATACACCTTTCTTAAGTCCTCATATTATATGGCCTCATCTCAATTTTAGTAAAAAGTGGCAACAGAATAACAAGGTATGGGAGCAACACAATTTCTCTTTGTAAACAGGAGTATTTCACAAGTAGCCTCAATAATTTTTTTTTAAACTGGAAGGACTAGAGCCTTTCTTCACTACTAAATTGTTTGAAATATGTTTCACAACTTGTTATATTTGCATATTGCCACTGCTCTACGATAATGGCAAATGTCAGACTTATGCCGAAAAGCAACTGATGATTCACTCCATTTCTGAGCATGAAGACCATCAGATAAAATTACAGAAAAAGAAATGCGCAGTGAGGAAATGAAATAAGCCAAGAGAGTTATAACACTCTATGTCACCAAATGACAGGAAAAGAAACAGTTTTTTCTCTAGTATCTCAAAAGTGTCGAAAATGACTTACTCTGTCAGCATGCACAGAGCAGTGTCAATGTATCTGCTTTCAATACTACTAGTTTTACAAGCAAATTGTTCTGTTCTTCTACTTTTGTATGACCTGAGTTTACAATGTATTTTGTTTGCTTTAACCAGGGCTGCACATACCTGTACTTCAGACATAAGATACACAGCCAAGTACCATTGGATTGCAAACTGCAGCACTTGTTGCATACACGAAACTTGCATGTAACGCATCGCTGGCCATGGTCTCCCCATGGCAGTATGAACGGTGGGAACTTGAACTTGCAGCGAGCACATATTGCCTTTTGATCGTCCCCTGCCGCCAGAGCACCTGCTTTGCGCAATTCTTGAATTTCACGTCGTACTTCACTGGAATAAAATCACATGATTAAATCCTAAAAGAATGCCCATATGCACTTTTAAGGTAACTCTCACTTCCACACATGATGAAAGCAGTTTATGGGAAATTTTTTTTTTCCTTAAATTTCACTTTTGATACTGGCCACCAGATTTGGGGGTTGGGGGAGGGTACTTAGTTTTAAATGATCTGCAATGAAAATGCCGCTTTATCTGACCAAAACATAAGACTTAACAGATACTGCTCCTTGGCATTTTGCACCTAGAAATGTTGTTTGTATCATCTCTACACATCCCATAAACAGTCATAAATGATGATCATGTTCACTTTTTATTTCCAGGTCAGTACTGGGCCACTCATGATGCCTGGAAAAATTTTGTTTCAACCAATAGCCATTCTATAAACGCAAAGACTAAAGGCTCATACAGAGTTAGGAAATACTTACCTAATTTTTGCATCCAATTTGTTCCTTTCTTCTTCATCTTTTTTAATGACTGCCTGAATGATTCTCTCCTCCTGCTCTGTCAGAGAGGTCAAATCTAGTGTCTGGCTTGTGGGAGTGGGAGCTCGGCTCAAGTCCTCCCTTGAATGTGCTGAAAGAGTATGCATTATCAGGCTCAAAACTTTGTTACACCTCCATTACATTATTGTGAGTCCTTTCAACATAAAATACTTTGCCCTATTTCTTCTGTATAACAGTGTTTTCCTTCCCACATGAAACCCTGAAATCAAACACTGCCAGACACACAAGTTTCAAATGTATATTACGAAACCTACAGTCTCCAGGCCAGATCTGGCTTGCCATATAATTTTAGCCGGTTCCCCATCTCGACTGAAGGTAACTTTACACATTCCTCACTGAGCTATAAAAAAAAAAAAAAAAACTAACATAACATAACATCCCTCCAGTCAAATGAGTTTTTTCTTCAAAAACACTCAAATAAAACATCATGTCATTTATTGAAGAGCTTTGGAATTTGAGTTGACAGTATCCCTATTCCCTCCCTCTGCAGCCTCACAATTTGGCTGCAGGTCTGGCCCCTAGTAGAAGTGAGTCTGACAATGTTCATATAATCAAATTTGCAGATGACACTACCATCCAAGGTCTTATCAAGAACTCAGTCGATGAAGATGCCTATATTACAGAAATAGCCAGATTTGTACAGTGGTGCCATGATCATTTTCTTGTATTGAATGTGAAGAAAACAAAAGAGATTGTAATTGATTTTAGGACAAATACGGCACCTTTACCACCATTAAGCATTGATAATGAAGAGGTTGAGCGAGTTGAATGTTACAAATATTTGGGTATATATATCCACCACAATCTAGACTGGCATACACATATTTCAAATGTCCATTCAAGAGCCAGCCAGAGAATGTACTTTTTACGAAAATTAAGATCTTTTAATGTTGATAAAACACTGCTTTCCCTGTTCTACAAAGCTGCCATCGAAAGTATAATAACTTATTGTATTACAGCATGGGGAGGCAATGCGAGAGAAAGTGACAAGCATAAACTTAACAACACAATCATCAAGAAAGTATGCAACATGACAGACACTGCATTTTTCAGTTTTAATCATCTATACTCAAATGCTTGTGTGAAGAAATTCATGTCCATCTTAAATGACAGCCACCATCCCCTGTTTCATCAGGTTTCTAGATCATCCAAGAGCAACAGAATAATACACATGAAAGCAAACAGGGAAAGATACAGAAGATCATTCTTGCCTTCAGCAATTCGCCTCAGCAAGTCATCTTATAGATAGATGTGTGCCACATTTCATTAAGGTTCTTTCCATGTCACGCCATGTGTGTCTGTTATTGACTTATTGAGTTTGTTTATTTATAATGATACTTGAGATGTATGTACCACGTGTGTGCTGTTAAACACTCTGTGAAAACAAATTTCCCATATGGGATAATAAAGTGATTCTTATCTTATCTTATCTTATCTATCTTATCTTATCTTATCTTATCTAGTATGTGAAACATTGCCCATGCGTGGTCAACAGTGGTAGTTTTTGCTCTTGCCTTCAAATCACTTGAAAACTTGCAAAAATACAGGACTGGAGGGAGAAGTTTGACTACAGCAGGCTAAAGCTTGTTGGATTAATTATCACTTGAGACACTGGATAAATGATGACTTTGAATAATGAGATCATAAAATCTCTGGGACTTGATTATTTCTCCTTTTTTTTCACCCAAGCAATGCCACTTAACACAACTGTAGAAAATTCCATCAGTGCAATAACTTAATACTATTACAATGCCATTGGAAACACAAAAAGAGAGCAAATGCATCGAATGTACATAACATTAAAGAGCTTTCAGTCTGGCTGCACTAGGCAAATGCAGGTAGAAAAATTACACACTTAATCACTTTTACATACGAACACACTCTTATAATAATCCTTTGACCTGCAAGTAAATAATTCCACTTCAAAGCTGTGTTATCTAACTATTACCTGGTGGAAATTTAGCAAAGACAGCAGAAAAGTTCGCATTTGAGAAAAAAAAAAAGGCCATGCTCTACAAATTATTTGACACTTTGATTTGTTTCTTACCTGGTGACCTACGAAAATTCTCAGGCATTTTGACGACTCAACAATTGCAGACAGCAACGTCTTGAGCACAATGCTGATCTGAAACATAGACAACAAGATAATCTTATAATAAAATATAAATGAAGGTCAACCAAAACCTTGGAAGATTTAGTTTGTGAATAGCACATTCCATTAAACATGCAGCATGTTGCCATCATAGCCAAGTCACTGCTTTGAAGAAAAAACAAAACCCGGATCAATCAGTTTTTTGCTTCTTCTGTAGATTCTGCACTGGCAAATGCTAATAAAATTTGCAGGTAATGATATTTTCTATCAAATGTTTACTATGCAAAAACATGAATTTATTCTATGAGTACAACAAGTTACCCAGGAACTGCTTCATGCATTTTATTTAACAAATGAAAGTAATCGAAATGTTTTGTTTTTGTTTTATGATTTGTAAAAATGTAAATAAAGTAACCATAATACATTTCACAAAAATGGAATTGTTGGCCTGAGCTCACTTGACAACACTGAATATTGCCAATAAATCTCACAATAAGGCAAAACACATACAACTGTTGTACAATCTGGTGATATCATTTTTGTCTATCATTTCAGATGGTGCAATAACTCTATTATGAGATATGCCCAAATAACAGTTTCACAAAACATCATGGCTAAAAACTGGGGCTCATAGTCACTAGTATTTTCAGACATTGGGCTTAATTTCATATCATGAACAACTCACCTGTTTATCAAGTTACAAATTTTTTGATGATGAGTTGCTTGTTTGTTTTTGTCTTTTTTTTTCCGCAAATTATTCCTCTGTAACTAAAACTACTGTATTACCAGTACAAGAAACAGTTGCATACATTTTTTTGCCCAAGATTTCAACAATGACAAATGTAATTTATCTACCAGTGGTTGTAGCTTTTCAAACAGTTCATACACAACAGGTGGGAAAGCACCAAAAAAAAAAAAAAACGTCACAGCTGACATTATGCTGAAGGCAGAAGTATCAGATTTATACCTTTTAATTAAATAGTAATAAATCAATAATGAATTCAGAACTTTTTTAGCACGAAATCTGTTTGGTCAGCCCTAGATTCTCCAGGGTATATATTTAAGTACTGCACAACTACATTTTTTTGTTGTTGTTGCAATTTTTAATCGATGATAATATGGTAAAATGATGATATGGTGATTTCTACCTTTCTGAGGTGGAAGACACTAACACTTGAACGTCACATCTTCTCAGGGTGTGGGCGACTTTACCTGTGGATGACAAATAAATTGCATAGCAACATTATGACAGAGAAAGCGAGGAGGAAAGAAAAGGTAACTGTTCACTGAATTGCATTGGAGATCGTGGAAAGAGACAACGGTAAAGAAGTCAAGGATTCTCTATAGAGGAACATAAATGCCAAAAAAGAAAAAGGAGAAGGGGAGTTTCAAACCCCAAAGGAAAAAAAAAAGAATTTCCAAATGCCCGAAATTTTTCTTTTTTACATTTAAAACAAGAAAAACAGACAGATATCAAAAAGGGCCAGTGGAAAGTGATGTTTGTGCTTCCATTCGACAAGCCCAAAGTGGCTTCTACTAAAAATTCCGCTCATGGTAGCCGAGAGAATGTGGGTATAAATACAAGTACAACAGCGGGCTTTAAACACTGTGCCTTTCAGTAACAACCCACTCACAAATGCAAAATGTAATTAATTTTGTACAACAAAAGCAACAAAAATTTGGAGTGAAGAAACAATTATGCCGGTTGGCAAGTGTTATTTATGTAACATCCAGTTTGCTGTGCCGACAAATGATTCGCTATACAAGTACGGCAAACTTCACTGCTGTACAATAAAATCCCACATTGATCGCCACATTGTCAGAACACGCATTTAAAATGAAAACCAGACACTGGCATTATTCATGTAGTTTGCAATGTAGTCACTTCCCAAAAAAAAAGAAGCTGATTCATCACCCATGTCCATTCTTGCATCTCCTGAACTTGTGAAAGTCTATCCAATGAACAATTTTTGGTATCTGGGTCACTCTTTCATATTATATGTACTGACTGTTTTCTAGAAGCCGTTCTGAGTGGTTTAAGAGAAAATTTCGAGAGGGGCTTGCGCAAACACCGTAACTCGAAAATTTTCGATTTTCTTGCACATGATTCTGTTTCGCCTTGGTAAGTACTACATTTTGACATGGTGCGAATTCCATTATCGAATTACTTGATCTAATTATTGATGAGGATTTAAAGATCCTAATAGACATTTGATACTTCATGTCAAACGTTCAAATCGTTCTCCTGTAAAATTTACAAAACTGGCGATACGATCTTTGCGCAGGCACCCCTTGATTTACTCGGCTCAAGTAATATTCAAATAATAAATTTCAGCAGTATTTTCTGGTGTGTTTCCAGTCTGTTATTATGATCTTCCATCTGTTCTACGTGTCTGATGGTTCCTAAAGGCCTTCCTTAGTGACAAATCCTTGTCGTGGAGTGAGAATCACAAGGGCTTTTATAGCCAACAGTAATTAAGACACCTGGCTGGAAGTGAAACAGTTAAATGTGTTACAGATATATATCAGATGTCTCTTTTGTGCACAAGATACACCCTTACGATTGCTGGATTCTATTCCTCCACTTGTGTGCATTTGAGCTTTAAATCTGAAACACCGAGTGCCAAGACACAGATTGCCTTTGCCAAAAATTCTGGAGCATGTAGAACCGAATTAATTTAGCCAATTAAACGGAAAAATTGCAAAATTCATCTATCACGAAAAAGGTATCTGTTGATAAATTAGTGTTCCAAAAACATAATTCGGTTCAACAGATGGGTTGATTTATTTCAAATATAGAACAGTGGGAACCACGGGGGCTCAACTGCTATCCCAGTACATCTAACTGATATTTCTCAATTTACTTACGACATCATATCTTACTGAAGGGGCGAGTTACTTTACAAACAATTTTTTTTTTCACGTGTTTGACCATAGCTGGTTCCTGTAAACTCATGTCTCAGCTTCGAAATACAGTGGCCATGAGTTATTTACCCCTGAGATTTTCTACTATTGATGGCAGTCTGTATGTAAATAGGATACTACAGCAAAGTTTATACTCACCACGACATGAAGGGTTGACGAGTTTCTCATAAACAGAAAATACCAATCACATTTTACTGATAGCCACTTCTCCTATTGGTTTGGCAATGAAACACTTGGCAATGGTCCAAATGAGTGATTTCAATTCATTTTTTTACGAACTAACGGTATCTCTTGGAGGAAATGATAAACTTCCGATAAAAAGAATCCTTTAATACGAAATGTTGTTAGTTAATCTACCCTTCAATTCGAACCAAAAAAAAAAAAAAAACTACTCCAAAAGTTTCTGTGGCAAATGTGGCTGGTCCAAACCCAGAACTGATCTAAACCTATCTCTGTGCCAATTAAGTAGGCCTAACATGAGACCGTGTTCCCGGAGATGGCCACTATGCCAGGGCCAAATACACAACAACGGAATAGAAGAAAAAACAAAAAGCCAGCAAAGTTTTTATTTCAGTATTGTTTGGGCTCAGCATTTACAGACATGGATGGCAACAGATGGGGCAAGGATCTGGCCTGACTTGGTTTTGGCACGAAATGCGTATTTGCCTGACTGCTCATCCTACTCGTGTAAAGTGATATGATTAGTCTAATAACATGTTGGTACGTGTTAAAATCATACAGAGGCGCGTTACTAGTTGATACTAGTTGTTGAAAGCTCACAAAAGATCTGGAATCGGGACAAAATAATGTAACAAACTAAACTGAAGAAACAAAGCTAAAAATAAAATATATAACGTGCGAAAAGTCGCGGAATTTTGTTGTGCTCCAGCAAAATCAGAAGAGAGAATTGTAAAGGATTGGGTGAAGGCTGCCTCGAAGGCTTTTGCAAAAACGGGTTTATCCTGCAGCAAACCTGATAACGTTTCTACTCATTCGTGTGATCTTTTTTCTTCTTCTTATTTTTGCGCTGTTATAAATGACTCAGTGTTTGCCCCTGCGTTCGTGTTCGAACAACAACAACAAACAAAAAAAGCCCTCGTACATGTCATCCTCACTCCTCGCATGCTTCATTCTAAAGTCCCAAATGCTTCCAAAAGACCTAGCACCATTTAACAATAGGAAATGGAGTTCAACAAAATACTGTTCTGAGCACGGCCAGGGCGGAAATTGTGGAGCAACTCCTTTTTTACACAGACCCAATCAGCTAGTCCACTTCAGGTCAATACAAATCAGTGATGGCGTCCTGCGGCAGAAACAGACAGTCACTCTGGACTTCTCCCAGTGAACACTTGGTCACCGCCAATTTGGTAACTAGGGTTCGGCTTTCAATCAAACACTGGCAAGAGAACGCAAATTTCCTTTGAGAACAAATGATTTCTTACACAAAAAAACAACAAAAAACGCATGCACGCACGTGGGCTCTTAAGGAGTGGAACCAGCTATTTTTCTTTCCCCCAAATCTCTCGGGTGCAGAGCTGGACAGTTACAGAATGCTCTGCTGATGTAATTTTTCCAACTACAATCACATCTAAAAAATGGAAATCAATTTAGACGATTTAATTTTCTGTTTTCTCCGACCAAGTGTGTATTAAGGCAACTGGCGGCTTTCAAGAGCTCTTCTGTAATAGCCATGCAAGACAACTCACGGTCATTTCCATAAGTGACATTAAAAAGATATGAGCGGTATCTTTTGAAGAGTGGTTAGAGCCGAATATAAATAAACACTGATGTTTTGGAAGTAATTTGGAGTTTTAAAAAAACAAAAACCATAAACCTTAATAAAATACAAACACAGGAAAAACCAAAACAAACCCATATCACAGAAGACCTTAGAATGGTGAAAATGTTTGGGGGCGATAAAGAACCCAAGAAGGATAATTGGGAGATGAAGCAATGTTTTCCAACGTCGAACGTCCGTTACAAAACCAGAGATCAGAGACCCAAAACCCGAAACAGCAGCTTCAGCCTCCAACTTACGACATATCAGCACACACTGCAGTGCTGAAGTGGCTGTTCGAGTTGTCACTCTCATCTTTTATGGCCATGCAACAGATGTGAGTACAGCAAACTGCAGTGTTACAACAAGACACAGAGGAACATACTCAACATTTCACGACTCGGTTCTATTTCGTTATGGTAATAATACTTGACAGTTCAGTGTGTTCATCGGCCTTTTCACACAATATTAATACTTTTAATGGGGAATGTGCATTACGGGATCCCATGATCAAACAGGACATTAAACATCAAAAGTATTCCTTAAATGAATGGAATTTAAATAGCGCTGGATAAAACGCCAAGAGAGTCCACCATTTCAGAGTGGCATTCACCAGAGACTAGGGATGATAGATCTGATGATCACCCTGCATGCAACACCAATAACTTCATAGTTAGAAAAGAAATGCTCATTTATTTATGAGACTAACCGGTACGGCTGAACTTGAACTATATTGGAAATGTTACTTTTCTCAGGTCTACTTTTTCCGAGTATATTCATAATTTTTCTATGGAACAGATCGCCCAGCCTCTGTTAAGATAGTCGTCCTTCTCGCTTACTGGTGTGTCAACAATTTCCCCATTTCGAACTCTTTGTGTGCTGTGAATTTTTCCATGTTTGCCTATACAGGAAGAAACTAGTGGGGGGGAAATGAAGGAAGACTAACTACAGCAACATCTATTAATAGAAGTCGACTTTCTTTTTTCCCCGACACAAAACAGCCCAGCATTCTTGTGCACCGATACATCGGTGACTGGCACAAACGTGACCAGCGGTAGAACCGATATATCGGTGACTGGCATACAAAGAGCTAAAGGACAACGTTCCAAAGTTTTTGGTGGGAGAGAGATTTCTTACACACAGACAATCATGTGGCAAAAAAAGTTTCTGCTTTCAATTTCAAAACTATGAAAGATATCGATACGTCACTTTGTGAGAATGTAGAGCCCACCACGAGCAATGATCATCCAATTCATGTACACGCTGGTATGTGAGATGGACTACGGTACTACGTTGTATGAACTATTATCTATGAATGTTTCTCATCCGTAAGAAAATGAAACTCTTTCATTTTTTTCATTTGGTGAATAACGTTGAGATTAGAGAAACTTACAGTTTATTCCAGACAGTCTTCCCACGAATAGTCAAAAAGAAAAAAAAAAATTAGATTTTCTGCTCTACATTCTATCAGATGATGTTGAGTAGGGTGGACATCACTGAATTTTCCCCATTTGTTTTTACCAATCACTATTAATCACTACCTGAAGACACTGCACCACGTGACACCCCAAACATTTTGAGTCATGTTCCCTTATGAGCCAAACGGGACATTTCTGATGCACTGTCCAACCGCATGACAAAGTTCCCAGGTCAAGGCTGTCCTCACGGAAAATTGCAAGACAAGATCACAGTAAGTTGCTATCTCGACCATTATCACAAATGAACATTTATTTCAATTGATGACGCATACGCCATGACAGGGGGGGGGGGGCAGCCCCTACCTCTGCGCCCACACACACACATCTGACCCCCATACCAATCGGAGGTACAATCTGACTGGTTCATGCCCCCCGCCTCCCACCCCCTTCTTCGTCGCTTTTCCTTCATAATTCACCTCTTCTTTACCTTATCCTCTCTTCCACCCCTAATAATTATGTCGTTCAGAATCCGCCCCCTCCCCCCCCCCGTCCCCCACCCACCTCCTTTACAGTATTGGATACTATACAGAGATCAGTGAATCAGATGATTTTCATAATAACAATTATAATATATCATAGCTCGGGGTCGCTGCCCTCTCCGTGGCTTTTCGGATTGCTGCTAATTTTTCTAATTGCTCCCTTGCCGATTTCTCTACAAGGCATGCTGGGGGCATCGCAGAGAGCAACCCCATGGAAATCTGATGCGTTGAACTGACGTCAGGTTTGCGTAGAGGAATGACGTAGAACCGCTGGTGACGTCATCGCCCCAACATAGGTATGATGTAGGGAATAACCCCCCCCCCCCACCAAAAACAATCCTACCAACTCTACGGGAATACAATACAAATCTACGTCAGACATGTGGGGATGTTGGTTGAGATGCTCTGGGACAACGTGCATTCAGAGGTGGTGAAATCAATTCAGGGGTGGGGGGGGGGGGGGAGGGAGGTTGGGATATGATGGAATACGTTGATGCGGTAATAATAATAATGGATGGCATTAGCGCATATCCATTAAAAATGCTCTATGCGCTTTACAGAAGCAACATGTCAACTGCTATCTTCATTTCCAGTCCAAGCGGGACCAGACCTGACTCAACTTTTCTTCATTTCTGAACTTTTCATATTGTAATGGACTATGTTGCAAAGCTATGGCACTTTCAAACCCACAAGCATGGCAAACCGGTTCAATTGTAGCCAAACACGTAAACAAGGGGTTATCAAAATAATTATATGCCGCTGTGTTGATGAAGAGTGTCGCCAACACCTGCTGACATATTGATCTTCAAGGGTTTCTCATTGGTAGGAGAATGAAACCTGCCGTATTTCGCTTTTATTGGGTGGATAACAGTAAACAAATCACATCTCGTCAACTCGAATCCCGTTAACTTCATTTATTAAAAAAAAATATAATTTGACAAGAGAATTACATACATGTAATCCATCAAGGAAACAACAAACAATAATATCAAGTATTCCTTTCGCTTGCACAACCCCCCCCCCCCAAACTTACCTCCCTCCCACTAGAAAATATCAATATATACTATGCCTCTGTACATATCGCAAGTAGTGAATGACTGGTGTATTATTGCCTGACCGTGTGGCAACGTGAACTTGCCACTGCATCCAGAGTACACAACACACTTTAAAACAGGCACACAGATGTTGACTCAAACAGTGTCTTACACAATAAGGAGGCATTCAGGAGAATATACAGCGTGTATCACTTCAAGGAAAAACTAAACAAGTACAGACAGATGCGCAACGTCTTCAAAAAACATAATTACGACCGCTAAATAACGCCTTCATTTGCGCAAATATACACGCAGTAATGGCTTTAGACAAGGCCTCACTTGTTTCATCATAGTATTTTCAGATCTATACAGAACAACTCTGAAAATTTTACCAATGTCTTAAAAATGTACACGGAATTATTTGATTCGATATGTGAAGTTTAAATTGATGAAGCTCTGAATACCAAACACAGACAAAGAGATCGTGAATGGCGCAAGTGCTGGCGCGCGGTAAAACTCAAATTCAAAACTTATGAGCACATAGTGTGTATAGTTTTGTATAGTATTATAATTAATAAGAATATGAGGCAGTGACATAAGATCGTGATCGCCAATGTAAATTTGGACGAAGTTTTTTCCCACTCTAAGTTGTGAAATAACACAAGAAATCAATGGTTCGAGGTGTCTTTGGAAATTATAAAGGGAAAATATCTGCATGGCATCATCCTAAGGAAATTTCCATTCAGAATCATGCCCTTCCGATGTAGCAAATGTGATGCTGGACAAAATTTTGAAATAAGGACCATCTGTCACAGTCTCTTATCGTCACTGCTCTACGGTAATGGATTTTATGTCAGACTTAACGTCAAAAGGCAACTGACGGTTCGTGGCATTCATGAGCATGAGGGCTATCAGACAAAGTTACAGACAAAAAAATGTGCCAAACGGAAACTGTACTAATCCAATGGAATCATAATGGCATAAGTTACCAAATGACAGGAAAAAGAAACAGTTTTCTTTATATGTCAAAAGTGTCAAATGACATGCGCATATGCCATTAGAATAGCGATAGGAGTGGCGATAATAGTTCTCATGCAACACAAGTTCACACTTACAAAGAGTCACAGCTATTCACACTTGCTTGATACTCCTTTTTCTTATACGACCCATCTGTCGAAGCTCTGGTTCAGATAACTTATATCATGTGTGCACACGCTTAGAAAGGCCCAGTAGCATAAACAGCCCATGGTTTTAAACGCAAAACAAACCAATCAATACAACCTAACAATAAACAGTACGTTTAAGTCGACGGGTTTAAAGCGGGTCATTACGTTGTCAAAATTCTGTCGAAACACCGAGACTCGGGGAAAATCTATGCGGGGGCTGAAAAGATTAAGTACGACATTTTCTGGTCATTTACATAATTGCTCTAGTGTCCCACAAAATACAACATTGCAAATTTTAAGCTTACAAAAACTGAGCTCCAAACATCATTTCCAACCACAATTGGTGACCGCGGCGATTAGGGGAAATCTCTTTGAAGTACAATGGAAATAACAGATATTAGTGCAGTGATCTGGTTGGAAATGCAGCTTATCAACATCCGGGGCAGCTCTGGTTTCTTTTCACTGAGAAATGTTCAACGGCATTGGGATCTGGGATGGTTTCTACACTTCCATCTTCATGTGTATTATCACATCATAAACTGGAATCATATTTGACAGAAAAAACATTAAAAACCAATCTCCGTAATTACGGGAATGTGCAGAAAGAAACAAAAACACAAACATTCAACAGACGCAAAAGTCTGTGTCATAAGGTCTCCAGAAAGTCTACTGATTCATCAATATGCAGACAAACTAAAATTTCCTATCTCCCTCCAAATAGTTACGCCATGGACCTGAGACATATCACATGTAAATAAAACCTACTAAAATATGCATATAATTTTTGTGGTTTTGTTGGTTTCATCTGCGCTTGTGGTGTGGCTGTCAATGACCATACCGGTAATATTGATGATGACTGCGTTAATAATCAACAAACTTGAAAGTTTCATGAAGGTCGTTTGTGACTGGAAACTCGCGTAGATCATTGAATTCATGTTCATCCTTTCAGAGCTCATGGTACCGTTTTATTATATGTTTCTAGCATGTGGCTTACGAAATACACGTTAAGAGATACAGAGAGAAAGAGAGAGAATGTGTGAGTGCGAAAGCGTGTGCATGCACGCGCGGGTGTGTGTATGTGCGCACGAGTGTGTATGTGTTGATCACATTTTAACTGCATTCATGATGATCTGATCAGATGAGAGCGAACATTCAATGTCAATTTGCACTCACCGCCACTACCAGTACACACAGAATCTATCCCAAAGGCCACGTACAGCAAAATGTCCTCACGTCTTTCACCAACGGCCACTGGCCAGGCATGATAGGTACCCGGCAAACAATAAAAGGTCAAAATACAACTCTGTAAAAGTAACACATTCGATACCGCAGTCAGACCCTTACCTCCCGGCTTGCATTCTCCGCCTGAACCAACGGGCCGCCGTTTGGCCTGAGAAGAAACAGGCCCAACAATTTCCCAATCAAATAGACTCGACCACACAAAACAGAATTCTACACGCCTCAATAATTGACAAACCTCTTTGCTGACACTAACAAGCCCAAACAGACCGCAAGTTTTCAAGACTAATCAGACAATGCACAAACCAAATAAACGAAACACGCTGTGGCCAGTATTTTCTCTATATCATTATAGTTCTCTGAGAGCCAGTACATGCTACTACTTCCCTTCTTCAATGTTATTAGGTTTCTTGAAAGTCAGCACTTCTTGTAGAACATAATAAAATTATTGTCCTTGAGTAGTAGGGGGGCCAAGCCGTCAAATGGCCGGGAACCTTGCACAAAAATATATACTCCTGATTTTGCTATAAATGTTAGGAGAACCACTCTGGGCTACTGAAAATGCCGGATATAATGATATAAAGGGTGGCAACGCTAAGAAATTCGTCAAAAACACCCCTTATGTGACATTGCAGATTAGCGCTCTTTTCAGCCAACATGACAGTAATAAAGTTGTACCCAGCCAAATATCAAAGAGATACCCATGCTTAATATACATCAAATTAAATAGAATCCAATTTCCTACCACATGAAAGTTATTCGTACTGATTTGTGTTTATTACAAGAAATGTATTGGACAAAATCAAAACCATACCCCTTATATCGCTAAACATTGCGAGTCCAATATTTTTAAAAATCTTATAAAATATACCAGCTGGCTAAGGTTGAACTTTACTGTCTATTATCATAGACAGGTACCCATAGAAGTTTTTGAAAAACATAATGCAACAATTTGAAGATCAAATTATTAATAATAGCAGTTGCAGTAATATGTCTATTTGGAGGATCCGCTCTGAACTGCTTCACATATTGAGAAATGTTAGTAATACATGTAGAGCGTTACGTCTGTCGTTGATGCTGAGATATGTATACCATAATTGCTAGCAAAAGTTAGTTGTTTCATTACTGCAGTTCAAGCCAGGTTCATTCAACTTCCAATTGTTCTTCCAATTGTGGAAACAATATATGTTAGTGCTTGAGAAACAAGTCAAGTAACAAACCCCTCTGTGCTGTCCAGTGCGATCTGCAGACAACCTCCAACAAACAATCAGTCTTAGCGTGGCCTAAGTAACCCTGTTTCGTAACTGGGTGTATATTGAAAGTTTCCTGCTGGTTTTGAATGAAAATTAAATTCCGGTTCCAGATCCGATCGATGCCATCTGTGAGAATTTGAGCGTTTTTCAATAAATGAACTCCAAGATAGCCGCCATTGAAAAGGTCCGGTGTCCTTCACATTACAATTGAGAACAACTTCCAAAGTGCTTTTTTTGTTGTTGTTGTTGTTGTTTTTACAGTTGGAAATAATCGATTTTGTAAAAACGAACAGAAATATGAAAATAGTCATACATACATTTGGTGCCAATTGTTTAATCTTAATTGGAACAAAACCATTGTTGAGTGGGTGAGGGGCTAGGTGAGGGGTGATACAGATGCATTTAGTCCCCAAAGACACCTACAAACTGATCACCACTGTATCAATAGATGTGTAATTCAGGTCATTAATGATATTCTTTCGTGTCATCACTGTTTCACCAATGCCCCATTACTTCTACCATAGTAACTTCAAACTTCAATAGGAAAATTCTCATTTTTAGGTGAGTCACATCCAGTGTAGCGATGGGGTAGGAAACTGATTTTCAGTGGTCTTCAGCTGGATTCGACTCAGCTGCTACATCCCTAACAGGATTGCTATAGATGTTGTCTCCTTTCGTTTGCACAACTGAATACAGATCAGTACATTAGCTTGTGCTGCAGCTCGTTGTGCAAGTGCAGCTAAACAGGTTGAGAGCCTTTTTGGTGCTCTCAGCTGCATCTCCACATGCCATGTAGTCATAGTGCAGAGGGTTGAAGTTTGGAAATGAGCCACCAGCAACTTTCCATGCCACGGTAACACCTGATGCTGAAGGTCCAGACATTGTGTCTGATACCGTTCATAGATGGTGAAAAGCTGAGCAGCTTTGGTATGACATACTTCCGCAATTTTCCTGCTGAAAAGATGCATTTTACTCAAGAATGTCTCCGGCGCCCGATAATGCAGCGAAGCTATAAAGTGAAGCGGAATTCTATGATTTCTTCCTTTGTTTAATACGTGTTACCAACTCTTGAAAACCAGACAACATTACATTTTTAACTTGGTAAGAACCATAGTGTTTCCAATGACAGCAAACGAGGAAACAGTGTCCCGCCCAGTGAGGAAATGGATTGCAAAGATGTTTAGCATAATGGCTTCGGATATGCTGACAAACAATGACATTATTGGTTGGCAATAATACCTTCATGAAAGGTACTATATTGACCAGACTTCTATGCATTTCCACGTGCAGGGTGTTAACGAGATATGGCAGTACATCTGTGTCGTCTGAATTGTCTTTAATGTTATAATACCCATCACTGACTTCCTTAGTCATGTGATATACCACAATAACACCAGCTTTCTCGTAATTGATAGATGTGTGCTGAATTCCACCTCCCAATTGTAATGGTTGTGGGTCTGGGCCTATATGTGATTACATAACTTGGCCACCGATAGGTTTATCAGTTTTCTGCTGAAGCCTCAGGAAAAAAGGGGAGAGGGGCATTTACGTCATTTCAGTGAAAAGATCTGACCAAATGCTATGCCACACAATAACTTACGCTGCACAGCATGTCTTCTGGAAGGAAACCTCTTAACGAGGACAGGATGAAGCACTGTACGAAAGGCAGGTAACTGTCTGCAGTGTACGTAGCTGATCTGCAGTGTACATAGCTGTTGTGATCGTCTGCGAATAAATATGGCAGCATCCTGCCGCTGCAATCAAATGAAAAGGCCAGTCATCTTCCCTTTCACACCCCCCCCCCCCAAACCCCTCTTTTCTGCAAGTATAAAAACAGTCTTGATGGAGTCACTGCGAAGCAGTTTGTTCACGATTGCGTCGTTCGTTGACTTCCCAGTTTTCTGTTCACGCATGTCTAGGGTCCACCATCTTGCGAATTTAGTGAATTTGGTGGTGAATCCTGATCTCAAGAGGTATTTGACGACTAATCTCAGTGCCCAGCTCGCCGCAGGTTGGTCAGTTAGTTTACCGCCCTCCTGTCAGCTGGAATTGTACCTCATTCAGTATTTCCCAAGATCGAACAGTATAGTGTGCAGGATCATCGATATTCGGCATCGATATTGTGACGTCACAAGATGGAACATCAAAGGATCGCTAGTGTTGCAGTACCGTGGGTGCCTAGTATCGGTGCTTACGAAGGCATTGTTACTGATGATAGCGAAACATGTTGGCCTCTCATAAAAAAAAACAACCTCGATTGGCATCATTTGGCATCAAACTGAACGGAGATCAGTAACTATCTGACAACCTAATTCAGCAATAAAATGATCCATATGTCCAATCGCTGGGCTCAGATAGCCTTAAATAGTAGCCACACTCGAACTATGTTGCATCGGTTTGAGAACTATTTGTTGTTAAGCGGTAACAATGGCACACAGAGAGCACAAAAAAGGAAAATATTTGGTAACAGACTGGTAAAACTACAGAAATTTATTACAGTGGTATTGGTTCTTCTTAGTACTCAGAATGGCGGAGCAGGAGAAATGAGTGCTATAATTATATACACAAAAAATGTTAGGACGTTTCGAAATTCTTGGTGCATTAATGTTACAATTAGCAAATGAAAAAATGTTTGTAGCATATTTCTAAGACATCTGTGGTAAAAACATTTAGATAGTACCATATTAGTCATTATAAACATGGATCCGAAATGATTTATTGGAAATTTTCATATTTTTTAATGTGTACAGAGTTCTGAGCCCATGATATGCAGAATAATGAACAAATAATACATTTGAAGCTTTCAATTCCTGGTCTGTCTATTTGAGAGTAAGTGTGTAGAGTATCAAAGCTTTTGGTAGAAAACCAAGAAAGTAGCGAATGTTTTCTTACGCCACCCCCGTTAAAATTGAGCTATAGTATCTAAATAAAATTGGGGACAAAATCGCGTCTACATACGTAATACCACCCGGTAGCCAAATATATCCGGTAGTTTCTTACGCCCATTGGATCACTTTAAATGAAAATACAACAAACAAGAGTATGTTTTTTAGTGCAAGGTTCAATCCTTATTTGAAGAAATAGAGCAAGTTGGCCCCCCTACTGAAGGATTTCAATGTCAGGACATTATTGGTATCTGTTGGCGAAACAATGTCTGGTTGGGTCGGACAGCCATACAATGTGTCAAATCGGTTCATTGGTCATTGCTCCCTTTGTGAGGAGGTATCAGAGTTTGGGTTTGAATTTGGAGAATGCATGTCGACACGATAATGATCATATAATAATAATAATAATAATAATGATGAAGATCATTTATATAGCGCCCAATCCAAACCGTTTGCTCTAGGCGCTTTACAGAAAGTCGTGTTCTCTCCATCTGCAACTCACTCTCTCTCTCTCTCTCACCCTCTCTCTCTGCTATACATACATTGTATACATAGATACACACACATAACATACTATAAGACAGAAATTAAACGATAAAACAGCAAAATTAAAGTGAAATGAGAAAATAAATGGATTGGGGATGAGACTTCACAACTGAAAGTGTTTTTTAAAAAGGTGGGTTTTTAGACCAGTTTTGAATTTTGACTCGGTAGATGCTTCCCGCAATGATTTTGGCAGTGAGTTCCAGGAAGAATTTGGAGAATGCATGTCGACCCGATAATGATCATACATGTATTATGCTGCTGCTAGGGAAAGTCTGAGTTTGAATTCTTTTGGTGGAGAAAACACGCCGACACGATTAGTTGCCATACTGTGCTAGGAAGAAGCAAGACGATACACAGAATATGACAAAATGGTAGGACAGAAACACACCCCTATCAGAACCCCCCACCGACCACCCGCTGTGCTGGGAAGATGCAAGACGATTGACAGAATACAACAGAATGATAAGACAGAAGAATCCACAAAAGTCCCCACCAACCACCCGCTGTGCTAGGAAGAAGCAAAACGGTCGAGAAAACAGAACGGAATGATAAGACAGAGGAATCTACAAAAGTCCCCACCAACCACCCGCTGTGCTAGGAAGAAGCAAAACGGTCGAGAAAACAGAAGAATCTACAAAAGTCCCCACCAACCACCCGCTGTGCTAGGAAGAAGCAAAACGGTCGAGAAAACAGAAGAATCTACAAAAGTCCCCACTAACCACCCGCTGTGCTAGGGAGAAGCAAAACGGTCGAGAAAACAGAAGAATCTACAAAAATCCCCACCAACCACCCGCTGTGCTAGGAAGAAGCAAAACGGTCGCGAAAACAGAAGAATCTACAAAAGTCCCCACCAACCACCCACTGTGCTAGGAAGAAGCAAAACGGTCGAGAAAACAGAAGAATCTACAAAAGTCCCCACCAACCACCCGCTGTGCTAGGAAGAAGCAAAACGGTCGAGAAAACAGAAGAATCTACAAAAGTCCCCACCAACCATCCGGTGTGCTAGGAAGAAGCAAAACGGTCGAGAAAACAGAAGAATCTACAAAAGTCCCCACCAACCACCCGCTGTGCTAGGAACAAGCAAAACGGTCGAGAAAACAGAACGGAATGGTAGGACAGAAAGAAGACCCTACAAGAAGCACCCGCCAACCATCCGCAGACTAACGACGTACATTCAAACACAAAAATTACAACACTTCCCGGCGCCAGTAACACTTTTCGTATGATTGATGTTTTAACGATGACATTAAAATGTTGGAAAGTTAATTTAGCGGAGTTGATTATTCTAGTGTTATATTAATGCTGACGGTGATGACATCCGGTAGGATCAAAAGTGACTTTGTTTGAATTCATCCACTCGACGATAATAAAAAGTCAGTGGGGGGGAATGAGAGAAAAGTGACACAATGAGAATACAAATGTGAAAAAAAATGTGTGTGCTTTGTTATTGTTTCTTTTTTGCGGGGATAAACAATTGTTCTGTACATGTACTAAAAATTTTATTTAATTTTGCCAGGACAGCGGCCTGTTTGGCCTCCTTTTTTCGATTTCTAACTGCCATGATATCTTTAGCGTGCACTCGGGCCCTCCAAGTTTTTCTTCCTTATCCGAGAAGACTAGGTGCTCGGTCCTACCTCCCATATGATCAGGGACAGGAACATTTGAGAAAAATCCCAAAATTCCAACATGCCTGCACTGACTGGGATTCGAACCCGGTACCATCGGCATGAGAGGCGAGTACCTTGCCTCTAGACCACCGTGACCCCATATTGTGCTGTGTTTACCGCGAAAACGTTCTAATTTTTTTCAAAGTCCTCAAACATATGTATACAAATATAGATAGATTCCAGCGCAAAATTTGCTTTGGTAAATATCTATGTATTCAATTAGTGTAAATTTGTTTTTGGTAAATATTCATCTATTCATAGTCAAATATTTCGCTAAAAATGGCAGTGTTTGACTACCCATTATACGTACTTGTCAATGGGAGTGGCAATGTATTCAGAGACACCGATGTCTTACGCTATCTAAAACTACTATTTCGTGCTATCACCGCACCAAAGTAAATACTGATCCCAGTTCTAACACCCTGGCATTCTTTCCTAAATTTGGACTAACTTTTCGGCCCCTTTTCGGTTTATCCCATTTGTTTAATCTGCGACAAGTCCTAAAATAGTTAGCCTGTTTTCAAAGGTTCACGCCATTTCTGCCGTACCCATCCTACCTTTAGGACAAGGATCTGTCTTAACATACGGAGCCCATATTGACGACCATTCCGCAGATCCGGAATCCGGAAACGTGAATCTTCTCCATTTAAACTTCGGTTTGTTGTTTTTTTTTGCCTCTGCGTGCTGTAGTTGTCCTTGTTGAACCAAGTTTAATGCACAACAGAACTGATAAGAAGAAGAGTGTTACAACGTACAGTTGTGATATTTAACCACAGTCTCATTAGACGATCCGGTGTGGCCTGCGTGCGGTAGGCTGTGTGTTAGCGAAGGCTCTTCGTTTATTGTAATATCTCGAGTTTTCTATACCCTACCCTGATCATTTTTGGTGGACAGGTACATCCCTAGGTAAGGATTCCAGTGGTACTATCCTGGGTGAGTAAAGGTACCATTCTGCCGCTTTTAGGGTGGAATTTCTACTTTCTTGCTCTGTTTTGTTTTTTCCTTCACTTTTTTTTGGTCCTATTTTGCCTTCTTGTGTTGTTTTCTAGTGAGCTTGTCATCATCGCGGGCTCGTGTCAGTGCGCTATCTCTATCCCTGTGTCTGTTTGTTGTTTTTCTGCGCCTTTTGTTTCAGCGGCTGGTTTGCTCCGAGTTAGTTTTCTGGTGTAAGTGTGTATGTGTGTTTCCTTTCGCTTCTCCATTTAATATCCTGAGTAATTGATCATTTGGACGCTCCGGTTGAGCATTAAAATGAGTTGTCCCCCAGTCTTCGTGTTGGCGAGAGACCTGCCCGAGGAGAAAAACTCAGCCTACACACCATACGAGATTTGCTTCGTTGCTGAGAAAAGTAGTGGGCCTCTGTCTATCATTGGAGCACAGCGGATAGGGGGACTGTGGAGGATATACCCTAGGTCAACCGAGAGCAGGACAACTCTATTGTCCAAGGGGCTAAATATAAGAGGTAAGTGTTTGAATCCTCGAAGCCAAAATCCGTTTGTCCAACTAGGATCCAATGGGGAAGAAATTCCTTCGACCCGACTCATTATAAGTGGGGTACCCCTGTCATTTAGTAATGACAGCTTGGAAAAACATCTAATTAAGCTGGGGGTGCGCCTAAGATCGAATGTGATAATGGAAAAAATTAGGGACCCACAAGGTAAGATGACAGAGTGGCTAAGTGGCAGAAGAATAATCACTATTGATCTCCCAAAAAGCCCTATTCCCAAAACGCTCCAGTTGGGTCCTTTTGTAGCATCTCTGTACTACAAAGAAAGGCCGAATGACCTTTCACAAGTACAATGCAAAAAATGCCTGAGGGTAGGACACGTAGCCGCCGCCTGCCAGAACGAAGAAGTGTGTCTGGTCTGCAAGCGGCCCGGCCACAGAAAAGGAGACTCGGAGTGTGAAGCTTCGGTGGTACAATTGTCCCAAGTCACGGCCCCACTGCAAGATGACGGCCAGGAAAAAGCAGACGACCCTATTAAATCATCTAAGAAGAGTATCTCAGCGAGAGGGAGGTCAAGAGTAAGAGCAAGCAGCGCAGAGAGAATGAAAATGGCCGCCTTCTTGGATCGAGCACGATCAGCCAGTCAGAAACGCCCCCTCCCTGCCTCTTCTCCAGGCTGCGACACCAACCCTAGCCGACGGGCCAAAAAAGACAACCCAGTCGATACCACTGACCATAGCAGAACCACAAAGTCACACGAGGACAGTACGCTGGACATTGTCGAAGATAACATACAGGTGGATCAAGCTACTTAAGCCTTCTCTCCCATCATCCTACAGACACGGACTATGACCCCGACCTGGAAAAAGGATTTATGATATAGAATAATGGCTTCGGCACGGAATAGCGGTACGAGTTTGAGCATTGACTTACATTTTATGACCCTTAACGTTCGCGGACTAAGAAATAAAAAGAAGCGTAACAGTTTATTTAGGTTTTTTAAACAAGACAGAAACTCTGTCATAGCAATACAGGAGACTTATCTATCTGTAGATGATATAGAAATGATAAAAAAGGAATGGGGTGGATTAGTACATTATAGCAGCGGGACCACCCACAGTAAAGGCCTGCTTACGCTATTCTCCAAATCCCTGGATTTAACGAATATTGAATTTGTACACTCTACCGACAGAGCTCTTATCTCCAAAATAATCTTAGACAGTTCGATGTACTATGTCGTTAACGTATATGCGCCCTGTATAAATGATGAAAAGGGACCTTTTCTGAGAGATTTAAACAATACTATAAAGGAACAGATTGGGGGTGCAACGGATAATGTCATAATCATGGGGGACCTCAATACAGTTTGGAGCAATAAATTAGACATCATTTCAGGCCTCGCGCATAGCGCCCAGAATATCGCAGATCTAAGAAGTTGCATCAATGACTTAAACCTGAGTGACATCTGGCGATTACACCATCCCGGGAAGAAGGAGCACACCTGGAGCAGAAGCAGCCCTCCTTCCGCCAGAAGGTTAGATTATGTATTTGCTGGGGAAGGATTAACATCGCTGTTTACAAGGTGTGAAATTCAAAGTGTTGGCTTCAGTGACCATCGAGCTGTAAAGGCGACACTGTCTTCTTCTTCGTTTGTTTATGGCAAGGGCTATTATAAACTAAATGTATCCTTATTACGAGATAATGTCTATGTCTCTCTGATTAAAAGTGCCATTGCAGAAACCGTAGAGAATTTCCCAGAATTAAACCCTCACCTGCTCTGGGAGATGCTGAAAGTTAGGGTTCGTGAAGTAAGTATGGCCTATGGCAAAGAAAAAGCCGCTAAATCCACACGTAAAAAGAAGAATCTTATATCAAAACTAAATGAATTAGAACGAGAATTAATCTCAGATCCCACTAATCTTAGACTTCATAGAGAAATCTCTACCGTTAAAAAGGAATTAGAGGTGTACATAATGGCAGCTGCTAGAGGGGCCCAAGTCAGATCCAGAATCAAGTGGATAGAAGACGGTGAAAAATCAAGTAAGTATTTTTTGCAGTTAGAAAAGACCAGAGGCATAAATAACACCATCCACAAGATATGCTCTCCAGAAGGCCAAATTATCACTGACCAAGATGAAATATTAGAAATAATAACATCTTACTACGAAAATCTTTATAAAGAAACGAAGAAATCTGAAGATATCACCAATCAGCAATACAAGTTCATTGAGAACATAGAGGTTCCAACATTAAGTGACGGAGATAGAGAGATGTGTGACTCGCCACTAACACTGTCTGAAATTGCAATGGCACTTAAACATACAAAAAACGGCTCCTGTCCAGGATCAGATGGACTGCCTGTAGAGTTCTACAAGTTCTTCTGGAAGGATATATGTCAATTACTATTCAAATCAATAAATTACAGCTTTGAAACTAATACGCTGTCCTTTTCACAGTATAAAGGCATCATCTCTCTCCTGTTCAAAGGAAAGGGACTGAAACGCGACCTTCTAGAAAACTGGAGACCCATCACCATAACAAATACAGATTACAAGTTGATAGCCAAGGCATTGTCATTAAGGCTGAAGCAAGTCATGCCCCTCTTGATACATCACAACCAGACGGGTTTTATCCGAGGCAGACACATATCCTCCCTTCTGAGAGAGCTGGATGACCTCATAGAACACGAAAAGGAGAAAAACAGTAACAGCATTCTGCTATCTGTAGACTACCGTAAAGGCTTCGATTCTCTATCCAGGCAGTGCATGGTTAATGCCTTTAATATATTCGGTTTTGGCGGAAATTTCAAAAAATGGATGAACATTATATCCACAGGTTCCATTATAAGTGTCAAGAATGGAGGACATATTTCTAGGGAATTTAAACTGGAACGGGGCGTGAAGCAAGGATGCCCTCTCTCACCTCTGATCTTTATCCTGACTGCTGAGCTCCTAGCACTCAATATAAGGCAGGACGAAAGCATACAAGGTATTAAGTATCCTAAGTCCCAGACGAGAACAATCATCAGGCAGTACGCTGATGACACAACGCTGTTCCTGCGGAATTTAATAGATTTTCGAGAAGTTCTTTCTAAAATCAAATCTTTCTCTTTATTTTCAGGATTGGAACTAAACAAGAACAAATCATACGCAATGTGTTTGGGCAAAAAGAATGTATTTGGACCTCTTCAGTTTGATATATCGTTTGTGGAAAAAATAAAGATTCTAGGTATTTTTTTCAGTTCTCAAAAGCCTGCCCAAGACCTGGAGGAAAACTGGACAGGCAAAATAGAGTACATAGAGAACATGGTTGGGGCATGGTCTAGACGTGATCTATCAATTATAGGCAAAATTCAAGTTATTAAAACCTTTGGAGTATCCCAGATACAGCATATAATACAAAGTATATCACTGCCTTTAAAAATTCTTGGAAAAATCAACCGAATATTCTTTAGGTTTATCTGGAAGCGTCGCTTCTCAAATACTAGAGCCTTCGAAAAGGTAAAGAGGAAGATTATGTGCGACCAGTACCACAAGGGTGGACTTAAAATGATAGATATCTGCATGATGCAAGAGGCATACTTATTGCAATGGGTGGAAAAACTCAGTACTGATAAGGAAGAGGAATGGAAATTACTGCCCATGTTCGCGTTAAGACATGTAGGGGGGCTCCTGGCCTTTAGGAGTAATCTTGACCATAAATCCTTTCAAGGCCAGGATAGTATCAATAGCTGCTTCTGGAAGAAGGTTCTGCTAACATGGTTAACGCGGAAGGGGGAGTCTAAAGAAACGGTTCTTCCAAAAAAAGATGATCCTCTGTTCAACAGTGATAAGGTAAAATTCAAGGCAAGAACCTTGCTGCTGCCAGGCTGCATAGATAAGGGCATAGTACTCATTAAAGACATGCTGGAAGGAGAAACTGGGAGATTATTAAGTTACCATGATTTTTTAAACAGGTATGGGAATTTTCCGAGTTCACTACTTGAATACAATATTTTGTTCAATGCTTTAAGCCCTCTCACTCTAATTGCCAATTGTGGCATAAACAAGCTGGTTTTTAGAGACATGGAAATCGGAAACTTAGGCCAAAGAACATTTAGATCTCTATTGCAAGAGAGTGAACCATCAATAGCCAATCAGTTTTGGCAGCGCAAATTCCAAATTGAAATAACAACTGAATACTGGCACCTACCATTTAAGGTGACCAAAGAATCAAGACTGAGAGCTCTTCAGTGGAAAATTTTACACAATATATATCCAACAAATATCCTTCTTCAAAAAATGAAAATATCCGAAACAAATCAATGTAAAAGTTGTCAGGCGGTCGATTTCATAGAACATTTTTTCTATGAGTGTGAGATGGTTAAGCAAGTCTGGGCAGAGGTAGAGAACCTGATTAACAGCAATACAGGTAAACGGATCCAGCTAACCAGCTCCACTTGCCTTCTTGGCATCCCCTATCATGACAGCCTGAAGTCTGCTGATCTTTTAATTCTAAACCACGTTATCCTGGTGGCAAAACTGACAATATCAAAATACAAATACGGAAAGCATGGTAACATTTTGGTATTATTTTATAGCGAATTGGCTCTGAGAAATCTATGGGAATAATGAAAGGAAGAACTTGTATTCCACAGATACTAATCACTGCAGATAAGGCCCTATTCAGATCCTGGCGCATCGCGAATTATATCCACACTGCAAGAGGTTAGATAACGCGACATGGCAGATAACAGTGACAACTAACTTTGCAACAACAGGTAGGACACAGCCGGGATAACACGCAGGAAAAACGCAACACACAAAAAGATGGGGTCTTAGGGTGGGCCCCCTCCCAAATGGTCAGCTGTCCCCTTTCCCACCTTCGGGGCAGACCACTACCTTTGTGGTCGTTGCCTGGCCTGGAGAGAGGAGAGCGTTTGCTCCAGGGAGTGTCCCGGGAGACCTAGTTGGGGGGGTTTTTCCCTGAGCAGCCCCGTTGAGTGAGGTCTGACCGTCGGGGGGGATCCCTGACAGAGAACCATCTATAACTCGGGAGGGACAATAAAAACATAAATCAGTACAAGAAAGCTAAAGGCCAGCACATCTCCTACTACATACAAGCAACTAACTCAGTTAACCACTCCGAATAGGTGTAAGGTATAACAGTAACAGAGTCACCGTAGTAAAGGCCCTCTTGCAGTATTCGGTGTTTTGGCTAGTGATAAAAGATGGTGACGAGAAAATATTTGACAGTGATGGCACCACTCTGGTGCGGGCTTGTGGGTTGCTCCGCCCCGTGACCCGTATGGGCCGGGGACATAGCATAGGATACTAATATTAATCAGTTCGTGTATGCGTGGATTTAACATTTATCGTTCCCTCCTCACCCTCCTTCTACCAGTTTCTGTCTACCCAGTTTCAAGGTTATGAAAAACCAACCCATTTACCATACCGGTAACCAAAGATAACCCTGATAAGGAAAGGTAAGTTCATTTATTATAACAATACTAAGTTACCATAGATTGTCAGATAACAGCAAAGTACTAATCAACCTCGCGGCGCCATCCAAAAGGAGCGGGTAAAAAAAAAAAAAAAAACCAGTCTCATTCAGGCAGGACCTGACATGAATAACCACTTTGAAGACAAAACATGAGAAACAGACGGCCAGACATACGCTTACACAGGCGCGCACACCCACCTATACACACACAGGGAGAACGAATGAGGATAAGGGAGAGGGAGATGGGGAGAGAGAGAGAGACAGTGACAGAGGGAGTGTGTGTGTGTGTGAGAGAGAAAGAGACGTGTGTGTGTGAGAGAGAGAGAGAGAGAGAGAGAGAGAGAGAGAGAGAGAGAGAGAGAGAGAGAGAGAGAAAGAGACGATGAGAGAGAGAGAGAGAGAGAGAGATCGTGAGCGAGTGAGGGAAAAAGAGGAATACTGAGTGAGTGAGTGAGAAAGGGAGAGAGACAAAAACCTTTTAAAAAGTTGGCATCATCAAAGAAATAATTATACTGAGTGATAGTGAAGTTTGCCGTGTCTTTCTGATCATACAACAACGCACACATTTTGTTCACTGAGATGCTACATGATCCAGAACTGAATTAGGAAACTTTCCAATTCCAATGGACTCTCTTTCAATAAAAATAACAATAACAAAAATTAATAACAACAATAATGATAACACCAATAAAAATAAATCATCGCGTAAGTAAAAGAAAAAGCACGTTCTCACCAAGTCCTTGCGGTTGGTTGGAACTGATCAATGCGAAAGTCTGGCCTTATATGATCTAAAAGCCCAGAAGCATTCCAGGAACTTGGAGTAAACACAGGCATGCAAACACTGGCTCAGACGCACACATACACACACACAGCGTGCACACACACACACTTGACTTACTATCAACAATCTTTGACTGGTGATTCGGAAATCCGCTTGTCAAATGGAAAACGTGTCTGAAAAAAAGTCCACTGCTTGGTTCTGATACTGATAGGCACTATATAGATCATTCTTTCTCCCCCTCCTCTCTTCCCACCAATCCCACCCCATACACCAAACCACTGCACCCTCGTAAAATTGTGTAGGCGTATTTTCTTTATTTCAGAGCAGTTGTGTACGGAGGACGTAACCAAATCCCTCTGCCGCCCCCCCCCCCCCATTTTTTTTTTCCAGTCCACAACTGCGGATATTTATATAAATGCCTAATTCAGAACAATTATTCATGATTTTAAATCCACCATCCTCCACTCTGTCACCCGCGACAGCTGTTCTGTCGGCGTTCCAAATCCCTGCCCTAAGCCCCGGTATATGTAAGTGACGTTCACTATTTGACATTCCGCCCATACGTCCAGGCCAGATCTGTGGCTGTGCTAGATGGGCGGTGACCTTTTTTTTTTTTTGTTTTCGGAATAATTACATGTGTTTACCATTGTGACATTTATCTGATGACTCACGAATAAATCTGGCATTCAATCGCCTAATCACACATGATAAATTATAGTTCTTGCATTACCGACTGATATCTAATGTAACACAATATCACAATGTATCTAGTACATGTAGATCCACCGCAGTTTTCATGTGCTGTGGCAGAATGGCATGGACACTTTTCACTTTTAAATGCACCTCCGGTTCAAATGAATACATTCTTGTTCCAGTCCAAATCAAAGGTGTGGCTAAGGCTGGTAGCGCTCAAAACGACAAATAAGAAAAACGGACTGACTTTGCTGACGGCGTGGACAAATTAGGGTTTGCTTGCACAGTTGAGTTTTGGGAAAGTGCCGCGGTTAGGATTAAGGATTAGATTACATCTGGCTCGCCGGCTACAGTAGCTTTTCGCTGGTGAAATAGTCACGGCAGCTTTATTGGAAATTGGCCACATACTACTCTCAAAAAAACTGCGATCACTTTAGCTACATGGCTCAAATAACCCATTGGCCATATCAAATATAACAATGGCATCCTTTGAAAACCGTGTCCTTTGAAATTCTGCCTCAGTTCTCATTCACCTAGCCCAAATCTGGTGCCCAGGTCACGTGTCCCTACTGCCCCACTCTAGTTAGGCCAGTGAATCCCACCATGATGGCGCTGCATACATCGAAGAAATGCTAGTTCATTTTCGCCGCTGACTGATTTTTCACACATTATTCTGTCCTGACATTCTATGAGATTATGGCAATGCAGGACTGTGAGTCTTTAAAGTGTCCTGGATTTTTTTTTTTTTTTAAATAAAAAGAGAAATAGCAATGGTGAGCCTCATATTTTGTGCAGTGATTACCTCTTAGGATTAAATTGGAGCAAGGAAAGGGAGTCAGGGATAGACACGCGCGATATACCTGAACATAACACGAGAAATTGCGTTCTGGGGCCTTCTTTAGGGCAAATAAGTGTAAAGAAGGACAAAGACCGGTGTAGCAGGCCAGATTATACCCCCGCCAGACTATACCCGGGGTTAAACAGTTTATACCCCGGGGTTTACTTTGGGCTAGGCCAGACTATACCCCCCCCCAGTCCAGATTATACCCCCTACTTTTTTTTTTAGAACAAGTCAAGACCGCAGTTTATTTCAACTTTAGTTTGAATTGTCCATTATCACTGTCATCAGATATCATATTGAAGCATACATTTTTGACTCTTGTAAATTATGATACATTTAAAAGGAAATAAACATGCTTAAAAAGCATTGCTATACAAAAGGATTGAAAATCCATTGAAACTGATATGATCAAATTTTAACACTAATTTTACTTGTGTCCGTTGGTATTATTATTGTTTTGCTTTTTTTTATAATTAGTTGTCCATGAGTTAAACATGTATTGTAATTTTTTTGTTTGGCACCACTAACATATACTTAGTGGCAAGGTATGAACTAATTATAAGACTTATAAGTGTAAAGTTATCTGAATCTTATTTTAATTCTTGAAAATCAGAAATGTGCTTGATATGTCGGAACAATTAGATCTACATACAAAGTTACACTGATGCAGAGAGAAAGGCCAGGAAAGAATACACAGAGAAAAAAACAACAACATTTTAACAACTGAACTGGCAGATGGTGCAATTCCATCATCCAGCAGACATTAAATACTTCACACAAAACTAAATACATACTAAAATTGTTTCACATAATGAATTTAACTTGTCCAGATCCACTTGAAACGTTACAGAAAGCTAACCAGTAATATACAATAATAACAATAAGAACACCAAATCATCTTATTTATTCTTGAAAATAAAGAGAATATAATCAATATCAGAATCACCATCATCTTGGAATAATACAAAGATAAGAGGGAATATAAAAATGACCTACACATCATTCTAGAATCTATAAGCAGCAATAATATATGCGTGTATGTACCAAGTACATGTAAAAAAAAAATGTGTTAAATCTTTTCAACTATTCAAGTAGAACTGGACTGAAAGCTTTAGCGAAGTAGCTTTGATAGTCATGTAAAATGACAGATTAAATCCAATGAGACAACAGTGCATTGCAGAAAGTGATTACAGTATGTTATGGCAAAAATTCGATGGATCATATTGCATGAACATGTCTTGTTAGTAAATTCTTTGATAGCGTATTTGTAGAAATGTATACATTTTATGTAGCTCATGGTTTAAGGCACTGGATTACTGATTAGTTTCACTCACGTTCGTTGGCATGTTGTAGTTGTTTTTGTAGTTGGTTGCCATTGAGAAAATTTGCACGGTACTGTTTGTTTGGCACTGACAGGCACTTAGTCCCAATGGATGAAATAATTAAAGGACTTACAAAAATGAAGTCATTTTAAATATTTTTTTGTGCACAAACACACAGTTGTTAAATCCCTTGGCAAGGGACGTGTTAAGCTCAGGAAGGTAAAGACGGACAAGATCTTTTTTATTATTATTATTATTATTTCACTCGCGAGTGACATACCCTTATTCACTATAATACATAGGTTCAATCTTTCAAAAGCCTTGCAAACTAATCCAGTGTCTTAAACCATAATGTACATGAAATGTATATCTTTCTACAAATAACCCATCAAAGAATGATACTCACTAACAGGAAATACTGTTAATGTAACATGATCCATTGAATTTTGCCTCAACATGCTATAGATCTAATTACCTTTTACAATGCACTACTTTTGTCTCAGTGGACTTACTCTGTCGGCCTACACAACTGTCAAGGCTATTTCACTAAAGCTTTCTGTCCAGTTTTACTTGAATATTTGAAAAAATTTAACACGTTTTTTATATATAGTTGATACACATACATTGCTCATGCTGCTTATAAATTCTAGAATGATTTGTAAGCATACGCTGCCATTTTTACACTCCCTCTCATATCTTTACAATATCCAAGATGATGATGATTCTGATATTGATATTTCTCTATATTTTCAAGAGTAAATAACATGATTTTGTGTTCCTATTGTTATCATTATTACTGGTTAGCATTCTGTAACGTTTCAAGTGGATCTGGACAGTTGGATTATCATTGTTTTTTTGTTTTTTTTCTGTGTGTTCTTTTCTGGCCTTTTCTCTCTACATCATTGTAACAAAAAATACAATGCATGTTTTACTCATGGCCAACCAACTATTAAAATAATAATAATAATAATATCATCAACACACACGAGTGAAATTAATGCTGAAGTCTCATGTCAGTTTGAATGGATACTCAACTATTTTGTATATCAATGCATTTTAATGCATGTTTGTTCCTTCTAAAATGTATCATGATTTACAGGAGTCGAGAATGTATGCATGTACACCAAAGTAAACTAAGGCTGAAATAAATTGTTATTATTATTTTCTTTAAATTGCATTATGACTTGTTGGTGTCAAGAATGTGTTCATGTTTGTATTAATATGATATCTGATGACAGTGATGAAGAACAGGGTGGAATAAACTGTGGTCTTGACTGGTTTTAAAAAAAAGTAGGGGGTATAATCTGGACTGGAGGGGTATAGTCTGGCCTAGCCCAAAGTAACCCCGGGGTATAAACTGGCCTAGCCCAGAATATACCCCGGGGGATATTCGGGGCTAGGCCAGTTTAACCCCGGGTATATTCTGGGCGGGGGGTATATTTTGGCCTGTTACACCGGGACACCGTAAATTTGGCGTGGAATATTTATATTATTCACTTGAACTGTATGAATAAAAACTTATCATAACACTGAGTATCGACCTGTGCTGCCCAGCAATACCACGACAGTTACTGAGTGCTGAACAAATTACAAGGCGGTAATCTTTAGGCAAATACTCGCACCACCTAAGTGTCGCGTGAATCGAATTCCGATTGGCGAAAAAATCGAGGTTAACCACATGTAGCCTACTTTACCATCCTATACCGCGAGTCAACACTGACATAAATCACGTTATGATACAGAGAAATAGCTGCATTCACAGTTTGCTTGAATTCAGCATTCAACATAACAAATGCATGCTAAGCGGATTGATGCCATTCACAATAATGAAAAAAAAGTCTTGCCGATGCAATATCGCATACAGCCTTTGTATATCAACATGTGACACTAAACATCTACATTGACGTAAATGACTTTAATAACAGAAACCGCCTCTCCTTTGAAACATAAAAATATGGGCTGGTTTATTATTTGTATTGTAGGGTTGCGTGCAAGTGGGCGGTCATTATCGGCTGTGTCAAACAGTTTTTGACTCACAAATTACTTTGCAGGCCATTCCAAAACGGCCGTTCCATTCGAATTTTCAAGTAAGACAAATCACGAGTTTGGATTCATAAAGAGAATGAAAAAACTACTCGAAGATGTCCGTCAGGCTGGCACTCGTTTTCCGGAGAAAAATCCGCGGACAGTGGGGGAAGGTCTTACCCGAGATACAGAATACCGAGACGTACCATTCATTCTTTCACAAAATGTCCACAACTTGTGCGCGTATAAACACGGTGGGTATTACTCACAGAGCTCTGTGGTACCAGTCTTTTTCGTTCAACCTGGTTCAACTATGAAGGGGTGTGGTGCAAACAGTTGCATTGTTGACATGGATGATATGCGCGCAAGTTGTCGGACGGAATTTGGCGACTTGGACCGTCCCGGTATCATGTGTCTCGGGTTTTACTATCATTTCCTGTGCCGTGATGTTAGTTGAAAGAACGGTTTTTTTTTGTGTTGCCATTCCACTAGTAGAAGAAAGCGAATGACGGAGACCAGGACACAAATATTTATCCAAAGACCCACAGACACACTGGGTTACACAATCACAGATATAAATAAACAGTGAAATAAGCACGGAGACACCGGCCATTGGCCTATAATTGTTACTGCCGCTCTACTGCCCACAAATTAGACAGACGAAAACTAATTTCCAGCCACAAGCAATGTAAACAAATCATTTCTACGGCATCTGTCCCCCATACATCAAAACTACCTCAATTAACTTTACCGCCGACCCGTGACCGACCTGTATGAACTATCATTAATAGTATCCACAACAATGACCAAGCTGCGCCCACGCTCCAGCGTGAAGTTATGCATATAATTACAACTGCGCAATGCTTTCTGTGAGACGTGGGAACATTTTTTGTATAGGTATTTTGTTCTGTAATATCGCGGTTACGTATTATGTCTGAATGTGGCAAAATGAACAGAAAAATGTTGTCTTTTGCAAAAACCCCACATTAGCCTTAGCAAGAAATAGGCTAACCCTGCTGCGGCTTGTAACTTTTCTGTATACATAATGTTTGCTTGTTTATTCATTTGTTCATCATGGTTACCTAAGTATGGGCATCCAGGTAATCTCATATATTTAAACGGCGTGTCTCTCCTAGAGTACAGCCCTGAAGTTGTCAATAATAACAAAATGCGCACCAGTGTATGTGGTAACAACGCAAGCAAACACCCAACACATCCTTTATAATACATGTAATGTGTATTTTCAGGAACTTAGTAAGATATTTCAGTGAACTGATAACAAGTTTGCAGAATACTACAGTTTTGGCAAATTAAATTCTTAGCTTGCTCCAATTCACTCCGTTCTGACCCTCTCGAAATCCTGAGCGCACACATACGTCAACAAGTGCAGCCCCCAGAGCACCAGAACTGAACACTGAACAAGATCCGGCAGTAATTGGAACAAAAAAAAAAACGGCCTCATAAAAAGTACACATCCAGCCAAAAGCCACGCCCTATCCAGTGTCAACATTTAATTAAATGTCAGATGTGTATACACAAGCTTGCATTTTTTTTAATGTATCACAAGACCTACACACATGTCAGCTTGCACTTATCACACGTCCAACAAAACACAATTTAACAGTCTGGCTCGCCAGTAAACAGCAATGATTATGCCACAGTGTCTGATGGAAACTGAAAGCTGCAAATACCAGCGCTCATAACAACACATGCAATAGTAAATGTCATCAAAGGCTTCATGACACTACACTTGTCAGTGCATTATTGATTTACTTGTTTCATTTGCATTGAACAAAATTATGAATATACCAGTGTATTCACTGTATCATAGGCTATTGTACATGCATAAGAAATGGGTTGGTCTCAAGCTAGCACAGAAGACACATACGTAATGACGGGCATATTTAATGGTCAGTGTCAAGTGCACTGATAACGAAATATATCAAGTGTTTCCTGAATCAGCCTGTGCTGGAGATCTTTGTCAATAGTAATGGACAGAACTTGACGTCCACAACTTTAGATGCCTTTGATCATAGTCTGAAAAGGGGGTTGGGCATTCTTTCAGAGAAGAAGATCCATATTTGAGATTTTCGATACAGTTCAAGTTTAGATAAATCCGCAACATGCTTGCGGACATCTGTACTATACCAGCTGTATTTTCCTCCCTTATTCCAAGATTTATTTTCACCAGCAAACTAAAGAAAAAAAGAAAAGGGCCACATATGAAAGCTAAAAAAAAAAGAGCCACGTGCGGCTCATAAGCCTCTGGTTGCCGACCCCTGTCTAAGACATTTCCGGAAAAAGAAGTACCACTCAGAATTATTGGTATTGACACACCAAAAAAAAATTACAAACTAACCGGCCTCTTATCAGGGACTTGAACCAACGTAACTCTGTTTCAAGACCACAACACTATCATGACTATGTGTACCGTACTGAGAAATACTGAACGTGGGCAAGATACGTGCACCAACAAAAGCTAATAAAGTGTGTTCAAACACGATAAACGGCCAACTGAAGTCTTCTACTGTTGAGCAACATTCACACTAGCCTGATGCTTTATGCAGCCTGTTTCTGTATGCCAGAGGTAGAACAGACTGGAGGTTTACTGCCCAGCTGGGCCCTTACTTCAGTTCCGGAAACCACCAGAAACAAAACACTGCCGACCAAGAACACAAGATCAGAGTCATGCGACCGTAATTAACAATTAACGTAACGCAGACCACCTATTTTCTGGGGGCGGGAGGGGGTCGCAATACTATACAAAGAGCCTTATGCCCCCCTTCCCTCCTACAAACACAATCGATACTTTTATAATAAAGTATGACCATTTATGACTGGAGTGGGATTCTTAACATGAAAGTTCTTGCTTAGTCAGTCCCCTCTTGTCGAACTATTTACTGTTGGGAAAACACATGCATTATACTTTCAATATTAAAAAAGTTACTGCAAGATTCAAATTCCTTTTGTATTGAAATGGCTAGGCCTACTCCTTCAACCTTTCTCATCTAGGTTCAGGTTAATGTGACTCACACCTGCTATAAGTTGGTGATCTTCAACTGAAAGGTGTCTAAAATAAGCACTGCCTCGATCACATTTATTTTTAAACACGTGTAGGCATTAAACAGCCAAGAAAGAATGAAATAATGAAGTTACTATTTTCTCATGTTCTAAAAGAAATTATTACATCATGCAAATTGATTTGAAGGTGTATCCTTAAGCTGTATGTATTCTTAAAGCACAGCTAGAGTCTGAAAACTATGCCAAGAAAATAATGGTCAGGATATTATTTTTATAAACAGGTAAATTAAACAAGGACAAATAAGATAGAAATGAGCAGCTTCTTCTTAGAGTCTACAACAAGAACAAAGCATAGAAACCCAAACCTCAATGAATACATTAAGAAAAAAGTTCGAACACAAACAGAAAAATCAATAAAATATCTTACCTTCCACTGAAAATTAGTTAATTGCTTGCACCTGCAGTGAATAAAAACTGCTGGCTCAAAGACATGGCTTGCTTAGCCTTGTAAGGCAGTGGGAGACCCTTAAGGGTAGTAGAGTAAAGGCAGTCCTCCCTGATAGCATTAATCCTCTGTTCTATTGTGGCTGAAGATGGTAGGTGGGGTGACCCATATACACCAGGCCAGGCCAGGTAGATCGAATAGCAATAGCGATGACAGTGTTGTGTGAACAGTAACAGCCTGGGTAACAGGTGGACCAGGCCCTGAACCCGATGATTAATTGTGTGCGATGTGTCTACCACTGTTTACCCCCGGCAATAATTTATTATTCAATGATAGTTGGGTGCTTACAGTAAGAGAGGCTGGCTTTGTAGTGGCTGGCTGTTTGACAACTCATGAAAGCAAACTGGCCGGCTTTTGAGGAAAAGTGCTCACTAATGTGTTGCAACTTTCTATCATCACAGGCACATCCATCTATATTCATACAGCCCTACGTGGGTAAACTTTGGGAATGGGATGAGTAATCTGTAATGTAGAACTCACCAGAAGCTACAGTTTCATTACTTGCTATTTGCTGAAGAGGATTGATTATTACACCAGTTGCAGTTTAATTGAGGATATGAGCCCAGATTATGCTGATAGCTCACATTAATGATATCCTAGTGTGTGTATTGTAACATACTGAATGAAAACGTAGTCTGCATGCGGGTTTAGTTATTGTAAAAATGAAAGTTTTCAAATGCTTTATCCAGGCATTATATTTTATATGTGTATGCAGGTACTTAGTAGCCTTAACAAATGGTAATGTGTAAGTCCAGGGAAAGGCCGGGCTAATTCCACCGAATGACTTTGTATAACACTGAGTGGCTGTTGGTTCTAGTTGAACTGCCTGGCACTGCTGAATGGTGACTGGCTGACTGAATACATAATATAGAGCAGTGGCAGTGAAAGGAGGGGTCAAACACTCTCCACTGTTACTGTACTGGTTATGTGGTTAGGTGGCCTTGTGGCAGACTGACTTGACTGGCTCTGAAAAGTAAAGCAGAGGTACAAACACTGACAGAGTCAAACTTGTGCTGGGCCAGGTTGCTCAAGACCCATGGAGCATGGCAGATAATAGTTCAATAACCTGCAGTCAGAAACACTGAAATGAAATGTATTATAAAAGTATTATTCACACATATATTTGTCTCTGGAACTGAAAATTAAAGAAAGATACAAGATGGTTGCTCCTTGTGTATGTTTCTGTTTCATTCTTTATTTTTTCCTCCAACAGCCAAGTAAATTCACCTAAATGTACATATATATATAACATGGCATGAAGTACATGTCATTATTTTTTTATTTTTTTTTCCGAGCCCTGAGAGATCAAGCATAAAAATATATATGCACTTTCCATAATGTTTATTACTTGACTGAATCTTTCTATCCTCTCCACCCCCCCCCCCCCCCTTCCAAGGTACAAAACAGTTTGTGAATTTTAAGCATTACACATATATTATTTTCAACAACAAGGAAATTGGTTTGCAGTAAAAAATTTTATTATTCTTTTCTTGGAATTTTCAGTAGACAACCCTAAATATTTTGTCAGATACACCCCACTGTGAGATAACCTACAAGACTGACACTCAGTTTTCCAGGCAGCAAAGACAGTGTACAGCCAGTAGATAACTATCCAAGTTGAACATAACATGTTGACATAATTGCTCCACAGCTGTTTTATACCTAATGTAACCACATCAATCAATCAAATCTGACTGTTTAAGATACCACCTTGCTCTACTGTAAATACAATCAATACTGCATTTATTATTTGGGTTTCATGAAACTTCGCACAGTACAATCAACATACATGAAAATCAAAGGCACAGAACACATTAATCTCAATTACTTTCTCTAACTGGTCCAGACTTCAGCACATAACTGTATCTAAATGACATGATGAATGAATGCATTGAAATAGTGTCTCAAAAACTACATCCAAGTAAAGTACAAGTAAAATCTTAAATATTGAAGATCTTCCCAAGTTCAAAGTTCAACTGACTGGCACCCCTTTTCTATTTCGCAACTGATGTTTTTCTTACCTGATCCCAAAATCACCCTGTTATAACATCTACTCCAGATACTCAATACCTGCTCCAGATACTCAATACGTACTCTAGATATTACATATCTTCACTGAGACAAAACTATACTCCAACAAAATGAGATTGAGAATACTACATGTAAGTTTGTGACTTATCCTGAACACAAGATCACAGTGAACCAAAATAACTTCAAATGTCAGGAGTACACATTATTTATAGTTTTAGCTACCCCATTCCTTGGCCTTAGGTCCACACATGCTGTGGACAGTTATGAGAAGTACAAGTTGTCACTGTGTAGCTGGAAAGTGGACCAGAGTGCTCCCTAATGTGTTGGAAACAGAGTTTCCTAACCAACATTAACAAGGAGCCTCAAGAAACGGTTACATAATCATGCATCACAACTCTGTCATTCACCTTGGCTTTGATAAAGACAGCTTCAAATTCTATCACTCCACCTTACAAAACAAATCACACCCTCTCACATTTTAATGTAACCTTGGAACAATAGTATTTCAATACACAATGTTAATATTTATTAAAACAAGAAAAGTGAAACCAAAGAACTGCTGCCCTGATTCTGATATATATGGCAGTATAAATCTGACACTCAGTCACACAACTGAACAACAGGCTGGGAAAAACTGTAATGAGACTGAGAGTGAAACATGTACTTGTTTCCCTTCAAAGTTACAATCCATTACTACTTCTGCCTTCAGAGCCTGGACATTGGACAGATCATCATTAATGAAATTTCAGTTACGAATTTTTACTACTTAGGGACATGGTTCATCCAAATAGAATGTTATAATTACATGCACCTGGATTGTCAAACACAGTGTAAATAAATCAGAAAAAAAGAAATGATGAAACAATATTGAAATTCTCAAGAAACCTGATAATAATGTCAAAAGGTCTGCCACTATGCTAAGCTCAGCAGCTTTTCTTTATTGGAAGAATGTTATCATAGTATGAAATTTACTTGCAAAAAGAGTGTTCTCATGTTAAACTAAAATTTACAAATTTCCAGCTGTAATACAGTCATCAGTAACAGAATTTTACCATTAAGTGCAGCAAGTTCCCACCTTGTGATACTTTCAAAACCGCTGGTTACAGGAAGTCAGGACTGCACATAATTTTAGCTTTCATAAACATGGGCTAATATGTGACTTCATGACTGTGGTTAACCCCATGCCTGCTACACAGATTTCCACTCATATGCTGGGTGCAAAAGGGGATAAAACAAGTGCAAGTAAATAGGGGAACCCAAGACCCACTATACCAAGACGGTGCAATTCAAGCACTTCCGTCCGCTCGTACAATCGTAAACACAGGCATGCGGTTCGTCGTACCAGTATGTGTTAATCTAGGAGACCAGTGCTCCTTTGTGAAGAATCAAAATTAACACTTTGCAAGGCTGTTTGCTGACTTGAAGTTTGTCTATTATAGTAAATTGGACTTCAGACATACACCTTTGCACTCCTCATACAGTCCCAATATTGTTGTGTTGGACTAATGCATGTGTGCTATGGAGATCATCAGTTGTAGGTTTGTGTTTGTGAAGAGGGAGGGGCTTAAAAGTCTAATTGCTAATTCAACTTTCGGTATACATGTACTTTTGTTTGTTTGAGGAAGCCGTAAAACGTCATGGATCAAATACTGATAAACTTTCTCAAAGCTAAGGAATCCCATACGTACAATCAGTAATTATGTGAATGAACTTTTCCACTTGATCATCCCGAATTTCTTTTAAAGGAAGTGTTTTGTTCTTGTTTGTTTCTTTCTTTCCTTTTTCCTTATTAATCTTCAAGCAATAGAAATTCAATCAGAAATAGTGCCCCAAAACAGAAAATTTTAGGAAAGAAAGTTGGAAAACTGAAGAAGCTGCAACATGAGTAACGCTTTTTGAACGTTCGTTATCATCAGAATACTGCGGCTGGATTTTGTTGAGTTTTTGTTGATTTTTTTTAATCACCCATCTGGTCACTTTTCCTACTTCATTACCCTTTTTGAACTTTTTCTGCTACCCTGGTTATCTCTACACTTTTTCATCAATTAGAAGATGTAAATTTCCTCTCTGGTCTGATGTATGTGAGAACTTCATTCAAAGTTTGTGTTTTATACCCATTTGTTTGCTTTAATCATTGAAATAATGGCCCATCTGGTCTCTTTTCCTACTTCATTCCTCTTGTTCTGCTACCCTGGTTATCCCTACACTTTTTCATAAGATTAGAAGATGTACCGGTACAGTTCCCCTTTGGTTTTATGTATGTAGGAACTCCATTCAAAATTTCCAGTTTAAATACTCATTTATTTGCTTTAATCATTAAATTAATTCTTTGAATAGATGCTCTATTGTACAGTTCTTGGTAGTCTATTAACCTCATCTCATCCAATGGGACATAAAGAAAATATAACTGTTTACTTCATGCCACCATTAAATCTTTGCTAACCGAGTCATGACTGGGCACACCATATGCGCTGGGTCAGTCTAGCAGACAACGCACGCAGCAGAACTCTTCGCCTTTGTATTTAACGATCGATTGCATCGTCTTGGTATAGTGGGTCTTGGGGAGAACTAACTAGGAAATACAAAACAATCATAATTCGGGAATTGTTTCCATATATGATCACTCAAGATGCATAGGAACTAGGCCCGGAACAGTTCCTGGCAAAGCAGGGAAGGGGTTTATGTCTGGTGACGGTTTTGAAGATCAGTCTTTGTTTAACAGCAGTTTTTAAAACTATAATATTTATCTATCACTCGGCATGGCTTGGAATCATTTGATGACAAGGTAAGGGTTCAGGGATTAAGTTCAGAATAAATTTTAGGAATGGGGTTTCAGTTTAAGTTGCAATACTATGTCTGTGAAAACTAACAACTTACCAGGGCTACTGGCATGAAGCCTGAAGGTGACACAAAAGACTGCAATGCTCAGGTTAGTCACGCTTTTTATTCTTTACCAAAATGGCCTGTGATCTGTTAATATATAAGGTCAAAAGCACTCTACATATCAATTCTCTTTAGAAAATTACTGCTACTACCAGATCCAGATCTAATGGATTTTACTGCTCCGAAGATTTCTGCATTACACTCAGCACTTAATAACGTGCGAAAGAGTGGCATCATACAAACAAACCATGGAAAGTGCATTCCCACCGCGCGTATCTCAGCGCACAGAACATGCAGATGTCTCCCAATTCTGTGATAACACGAAACAGAAAACAATGAAGAAAAAACAACGCAGAGGTGTGTTGAGCTTGAAGCTGTTAGTGTTAGGCTATCCATTCCAACAGAATTAACTCCAACAGGCGACTAACTGGGTCATTAGATAAACTGGTGGGAATAAGTGTCCAATGTCGATAAGGACACCTATAAATGGATGCTTACGGAATATAAAACTTACGCAGACACAATGGGAAATTTGGGTTGGTTGTGTTTAACTTCCAAGGGCCATGGGTTTGTTTTCATTCATACACCTACACTTCCGTACTAAACGGAAGTTGAGTTTGTCCGCCACACGAAACTTTCCTATTATTTATGTTCACTGTCAGATCTTTCAAGCTCCGTGATTGGTTTGATTGGCACTGCTGTAAGACGCCTCTGAACGATGCGAGGTCTGACGTTCAATAGGCTAATCAGATTCTTTTTGGTCTTACCCCTCAGGATTTTAAAACGATTTCCCGTTGGTATACTTCAATACCATTATACATGTACCAAAAATAAAATTCTCCTAAACCTGTGATATGTGAATCAGGAAAAAAAGAAGATTCGAGCCAAAGATCTGGAATGTGAACTTTTACAGTTTGCAATATCTTTGCTTCCGTACGGTCTCATTTGCATAAATTTACTGAAAATTAAAAAAAAAAAAATCACAGAATCACACTATGTGCCAGACCCTAAGGCTTATTGGACAGCCATGTTCATTGGCATAAAATAAGACGTAAAGTAAAAGACAAAAGAGCATATATTGCAGAACTGCACACTCATCTCAGCACTAAGAGAAACATGCTGGCCCAAACCCACCGACCTGAATGTCAAACTCTATTGCTCTGCCATAACTGCAGAAAACCGTAGATTTTCTTTAAAGAACAAATCTGCAGATTTAGATTTGGTGAACGAAAGAAGAAGAAGAAGAACTGACAAAACACCAAAGTCGTCATCAATTTCAGCTAAAGTAGTCAGACCAATACCGGTACATGTTTTCCATGCTTAACGGAGGAATGTGGTATCTTTATATTATTCACCACGTTGTCCTTGCAACTCTCAGAAATGCATCCGTCATGCAAGAAAAATTTACTACACGAGCAAATGTACTTTTAACGTGTAATGAATCGTGTTGTAGATTACGAAAAAGTAGGCCAACAGCGTTGAGATAACATCTTCTAAGGGAAACTGTCATGCAAGAAGTCTGAAATAATTTTCATTGAATTGTCTCCCTTACCGTTACGGTAAAAACAACGACATGCAGTTGAAGCCTTGAATAGCCATATTTATTATATGTACATGTATTACCTCAGCTTGTTGGATATCAGCTTCTGTGGATACTTCTTGAGAGTGATGCCGCTGTTACAGTTATTGAATAAAAGCTTGTCAATTGCATGAGTATTCAATTACACATACATGTACATTATCCACAGTCTTTACTTCAGCATTGCCATTCAAGTAAGAGCCATGTTATTTTTGTCGCATCTTTATGTGGGTAGTTTTTTTATACTTTTGTGCGTCTTGTCTCATGTGTGGAAGGTTTTTTTGTTGTTTTTTTTCTTAAATTCCAAAACGTGACGTTGTATTCGTTTCTTCGAGTAATCAAGGAATTTGGAATTTGCAAAAAAATGGATATGAATTCGAATTACACGGCATATGGGTCAGTTTCCTCTGTGGAAAGGCCAGCTATTTCTCGTGACTACTACCGTTGCTTCCCCAAGGTGGATTTGGTTTCACCATTGCCATTTCTAAAAATGCATTTCTTTTTCATGATATGTGTTAAATCAATGTGCAGATATCTGTTGTTGTTTTTTAAGTGGCTTCAACATAAAAATATTTTTGGGAAGAATAGATGTTTATGGTATCTTCACATGATTATTTCTGATAACTGTAAGGTATCCATTTTAAGTGAATCAATCAATGACATACTCCTATGGGGTGACATGAAAGAAAAAAGCAATCACAAATACATGTACAGTGGAAATGTATCAGTATTCTCTATGTGCACATTGAGACTGAGAGTGCAATTACTAGACTGGCTTCACAAATGCTTTTGAATGTTTAGTAAAGTGAATATCACTTTCAGTTTTAAGAGCCACAAATAATGTACTAAAATTGTATTTGTCTGTCTATCTGTGTGTAAACTGCATGTGATTTCTACCACTACACTATCCTTACAAAATTAATGGGTTATTTATTTGTGGTCATTTGTACGCATATCAATGTTTGCAAAGGAGATCAATGCGAAACTCCTGCACATATTTTTTTTAAACAAACACGTATCTTAATATTAATATAATCTGAGATGGATTCTACAATGTGGCTCAAATTGTAAATGCAGCTCTTTAGCAAGAAAATAAACTGGGGTATACAGCTGTGGCTTAAAAGTACATTTTAATCTGTTCTGTGAATTGCGGATTCAAATCTGTCCTGTGCCCATGAATAAAAAGTGTGCTCTCACTCCACTTTTGTTGGAGAGAGATGACTGTGTGGGTGTGTGTACAGAAGCTTCCAATCTTTCTATGGAACAAAGGTCTAACTCCATAACAAATCATTTCATGTTCTTTTTTTTTTACTCAACTATGAATATTTAAATCAAAAATTAGAAAATTTCGAACTCACTTTTTCTGGAGAGAAAAAAAATTAGACCACTCCCATATTTAGAGGCTGATGTATTGTTGACACAAGGTTCGAACTTCAGACTGAAATGAAATTTGCAGACACTGGCTGCTTCAAGACAATGTGTTTAGTAAAGGTAAACTGGAAGTATAAAAATGACAGGTTGGAAACTAAAATCAGCCTCAACAAGATGAACAGAAATGCCGGATTCATTATAGGAAAGCTGCACTGATTATGAATGCCTAGTTTCTGCTCTCGTGGCTAATATTTCAGTAATTCAGTTCTTTTGTTCATTTTCACAATATTTGGTATCCTATCAATCCGTTTTTATAACACAAATGATTCAGACACCAACCAGCTCAGAACACAAAATAGTCCATCACAATGAACAAGCACAACAACTGTCTTCAAAGTACAGAAACAAATCATCTCAAGTTCTATAACAAATTCTATTTCAATATTACAAAGAATCTCCAAATATTCTAAAAGAATAAATGGAAGATATACTAATCGGGACAAAAAAAAAAAAAAAGTCTGTGTAATCTGATATTTTAATGGAGCTTTCAACTTCAATCTCTAACACAGTTTGTTACACAAGTCAACATGCAAATGTATGCTCTGTCGTCAAATTCTCCAATAAGCTTTTTATTTGCACATAGGACAATTTTATCTGGAAAAATAAAATTTACAAGTCCAGCAAATGACTACCTCATTCATTCACATTTAATCACAAGACTTTTGCTTCTCATTTTCATGGCTAAACATGACCTTATCATATTTCAAAATTAATGTCAAGTAAGTTCAAACAGCTTGTTTGATAAGATTGGTGTAGGTCTTTATCCTGGAGGCCATTGACATGTCCACAAAGCGATCTCCAATGGTAATCTTCATTCCTCCAATCAGGGACGGATCCACCTAAAATGACAGTAAAAACACTGTTACAGTTTTTCACATCACTTTTCTTGATAATAGCACTCAACAAATGACAGAGTAAATACACACATAACTGCAACAGACATAAGTTCACTTCATCGTCATTTGGAATATAAGAAAGACACCAAATACCGCATAAAATTGCATTTGTAATTTCAGTAAAAATTCTGCAGTCTGGAAATGAAAGCATAATGCAGTCTTAGACTTTATTCCATTCAATCTTGCTGACTGTTTAAAATATCCCTTACTGATGAAACACAATGATCTACTCAGAGAAATATTTGCAACCTGCAAACACAATAAGAAAGAGAACTTGTACTACTTTCTAAGTTTCATCTTGCTTTTCTTCACACACATCACAGTCACCTTTGTAACAATAATCGACTAGTGCAAGTGACTATCATTTTCTGGGTTGTTTCTTTTTTTAAATGTGAAACGTGAAGAGTAGATATATAGCTTTCGAAATTACCTATGCTCAGATATGAAATTAAACGAGACTTACAGCAACTAGAAGTTACAAGAAACAATAGTTTACAGAAGAGGCAAAAAAGTGGAAGAAGGCAGTATAAGACAATCACAATCATACTGCTGAAATAATGCAAATAACAGTTTTATGGCCTGTGCCATTCCAGGTTTGGGCATACAGCACGGTATCACCCACCAAGTCGCCTTTATCCATATGCACACACCCCCGTCCTACCCAAAATAACTTGCCCATCAACAACAAATACAAATGCAGCAACATATAATATATAATTGAAAGACACCAACTAACAGAGAGTAAAAGAGTTAATCAGCAGATACCTCTGTTTCTAGCTGCAGTGTCTCTCCTTTCTTCACGAAACCTTGTAGGGCTGTTTTCAACTCTTTCATGGTGGCCTCGTCCAGGGGCTTGAAATAAAATATTTTCATTTGATCACTACAATAATGGTCACTAACTTCAAAACATAGCACCTATGTTGTTACAGACAAAATGTGTTCAATTGTTCCAAATATAACTCTTATTCAATTACAAAGAATAAGAGTCTATAATAATAAACTTTTGCTGAATACACAGATATCCAGGCCCAACAGCCCAATTAAACTCACTCCCTCAGAAGGTTAATCAGGGATAGAACCGCGCCACAAAAAAATTTCCTGAACTTTTACCAGCAAGCGCTTGTCTGCGCGAATGTAAAAGATGACTCAACAATACATAAAGGCATGTCAATATCACCATCAGGAACCTGTCCTAAATATATGAATAAATGATAAGTATGAATGACATGAGGATGATGAGGTGCCATCTTCATCCCTTGCCATTTCTCACTTGTCTCTTAAGACCACACTATCTTATTCTTAGATCTAGATGGGTTACACTACAAGTTTACATGCTAACTAAAACATATTTATATTTATTTATATTACCAGTGATTTTATCCAAATATTTGTTGAACTAATCCCTACCCAACTGCAAGGTAGATCTAACTTTGTTTGGTAATTCCCCCCTACTTTTTTCTTTAACAAACAAGTCAAGATCAAGACAAGCTCTATTTCAAGTCTAATATTCTAACTAACACAGCCAATAATCTTTAACCTACCAAGTCACAATTCATCCAGAATGAAGCATTAAAAAGAAAGCGTAGGCCTACATATGCTAGATATGTTCTTGTTCTTTTTCTAGGTCTCAGCTAGATTTTGAAAAAAGTGACTCTGACATTACACCACGTTGACAAAAGTGTCTTTGTGCCTGGTGGCTGGTTCTAGCTTTAGTACAGACCTAGATCTTGAGGCTGGTTCTCTACTTTTATTTGAACGATGCCGTGAAAATTAAAGACTAGATCCTAGTCTACTATTCCTTGCCGTGAAAATTAAAGACTACTATTACGATCACTGACACTAGATCTAGATCTACTTTGAAATATCATCTTAAGGGCTTCACCAGTTATAAATCCAACAGAAAATCATTCATGAGTCACGAAAACGATCACACTCGATGCTTCATCATGTTATCTCTCTTTGAGGATGCCCGATCTATCACTCAAACACAAAGGAAAGAGTTGAACTGGCAGACTGTAGAGTAGCCTAGACCAACGAAAAGTACCTGGGGCGAAAGACCAGAAGTGCCAATTTGGTTATTTCCGGTCATCGCTGTTTTCCGGCAATCGCGCTTTTGATGCTCTTTTCGCAGTTTAATTCTTTGCCGGACAAAATATCCATAGTGAGGGGATAAATGACGGCAGAAAAAAATTTCCCGACGGAGCCGATTCCATCCCTGGCTAATTAAGCTGGCATTTTATGAAATAACAGAATATTTGGAAACTACAAACTTGCCAATCCCCAATTGTTCTTTTGCTTATTATCCATGACAAAAACTGGTGTTTTTGCTTATTTTCTGGAAAACATGCTTATTTCATGACTGGAAACAACAATACAGTGAACAAGTGAATACAATAAATTGATAAAGATCTCTGATTACATTGTCTTGTAACTGCTTTTCCTCTTTCTTTCCTGATTCCGTCAGAGATGCCTCGCAATTTTTTCATGAATTTATCCACTGCCCATGACTGAGCACTAGATCTAGTTTTGATTTCTTCAAGCTTGATGTGCTTTGCCCCACTCTGATGTCTCTTTACATCTTGTGAACCCGATGTTTCAATATAAAAGTCACTGTTGCAGCACGTGCAATGTGCATAATATTGAGAATCGCTCTTTCATGTGTATTCTTTGATGAATGGGAACATCATCTTGTAAGAGTTGAGGAAAAGCTGCTGTGTATTTGTAGCCATGATTTCATTCACTTGGGTACCACCCACAAAACAACAAACCTGAGCCAAATTCCATATTATTCCATTTTAAATCCATGTACATGTACAAAAGTAAAGTCCAGCGCATAAACTATATTCTGCTTTAAATCCAAACACAGATCTAGATTTACCCTAGGCCTAGTCTAAACATGCCTCCTGCGCCGCAGTTCTCAATTAAGCCCAGTGTTTACTTCCAGCTAGAGGCCTTCTGTCAGGTTTCTTGCACAGAAGAGTGCCACTCGTGGAAAAACGGCTTCGCTACGCATCGCATAATATATTATCTAAAACTACGTACTGGTGCTATTTGTTGCATATTTGCATATCAAAATACACAATTGTGGACAGGTTGGCAAGTCTGAAACTATACAATGAAAAGGTCAAGAAAAAGATGCAAAATGGAGACTAATACTTTTCTCAAATTTCTCATTACTGATATCCCCTTAATGCCTTCATACAATATCTGTCTAAGCCAAAAAACTATTTAAAAAACCCCAAAAAAAACCAAACAAACAAATTTCACATCCTCAATAAATAAAAGAACTCACCTTTGCTGTGACAACATTGCACAGAACTTCTCCTCTGTGTGCACTCATGATTTTACCAAATGATGAGAGAACTCCCTCTGCCTTGGAAATTCGTCCATTATCAGCCAAGGTGACTGATGAAACAACAGGACAAGATATTTCATAGCAGTCTAAAGAGAATTATTAGAATACTTTTCTGTTAACACAGACACGATCAGAAATAACCAAATAACAGTAGGTAGTCCAAACTGATTTTTACTTTTTATCACAACTCACCAGTTATTGTCTAATCTGATGGAGCTTGCTTTTCTAAGAATTTTGATACCAAATTTGTCATTCTGGCTTAAAGGGTTTGAAAGTTATGGCATTTTCAAAAGTGAAAAAATACCTCGAATTTGCTACCTTTTGCAGATTGCACAATAGTCCAACTTTGACCGCCCATAAAATGACTGTCTATTGAGTCACAGCATTAAAAATTATCTGTTTCCAAGTCAAGGGGGTGTACATTACGCTCAATTTTTTTCGAGGGGTACAAATATAGTACAAGCATCTCATTTTACTTTTTTTAATCATCAAACGTCATCCGATGACAATTTAGTGTGAACTCTTACAAACAAGGGAGACAAAAATAATGTTTTTTATTTTTTTTCAATTGAAAATTAGGTCAACCGCGTCGCCATTGACTTAGCACTGAGTGTCAGAAAAAGGTGACGAAATTAAGTATTGGGTGGGTCTATAAAAATAATTCATGCCGTAAATCTAATTTTGGCACACCCTGAAAATACAAAGGCTGAGTTTGATTTGCATATAATTTTCATCCTGATCTATTAAAGTTTCCGCCAGTTACTCGACCAACAAACTTTTCAACAAACGATTTTTGAAGGAATTTCAACTTAAAACAGGATGAAAAATACATTGAATTAAACCTCATTTATCTGGCTTTCTGTGTGAGTTATTTTCAAACACGTGCGCTACATCGGCACGACGCACTGCGGTCCTTTGTTATGAGGGGGTCAAATCGGTATGTGCGGCTCAGGGCAAAAAAGGCAAGACTGTGTCTTGTTCAAGCAATAAAAACACACAGCTACACACATTAAACAATACAAAAGATAATATACTTTGACAGAGGAAGATTTGAACTTTATTTTGATGTAGGATACATGCCGTTTTACATAAACTCACAGCAGTAATATCCTTGAAATGATGGCCTAAAATTATGCCAAAACGGGATTTCGCCCCCTCAGCGGGGCAGTTTGGACTACCTAATAATAGTTATATTTTTTATCAGGTAAAATCTGCAATTGTAATGACACTATCACTCTTCTACACAAGATTCAAAGATAAAAATGTGGAATCAATTCGATGCTTTGAGTTTGAAATGAGGACATATGGATGGGTGGATCAGACAATCCAACTGTCTTATCGACATGTTTTGTGAATTTCAAAATACCAGCCCGGTTGTGGGAAAAAAAAAAAAAAAAACCTTTCATGAAAGGAATGGTTTCTTATCTATTCTTTATGGTTTTTTATCTTGATCATTTTAATATTAAACTGCTACAATACTCTGAAATCCCAAAGAACTGTGTTAATTTGTGTTTTCCCCTGAGAAAGGAAAATTTATTTTTTATTTTTTTTATTTTTACTTCTATATGCCAACTTGAACTTACTAAATAAATTAGTGGTCAGGTCGGAAAATTTTCTGTCTTTCATCAGCTTCTCTACAGCAGCTGTGGAACAGACAAATTGGTGTTGAATATCAGGCAAATAAATAACAAAACACTTTAATTTAATAATCACACCTTTCACAAAGCAAATTTAACCATTGGCTTGCAAATTACCAGAACATGTATGAAATACAGAAACAAAATGAAAGAAGATAAAAACGATTGTGAAATAGGATAAGCTACATGAAAATGCGTCATTATAAAATTTTATTCTAAAAAAGACTGCGATTTTCACATGTATGTATAGCGAAAGACGCATCAATTAAAAGTTAAAAACATCAAAGCTTGGATATGCCACATATTTCAGTAACAATAAGACAGTTCCTTGAAATTTTATCAATGTTTCCCTAACCAATCCTTTCATGAGCTGTTCCAGATATTACCTCAGACCACAAGCCTAAAAATTTAGTTTGAAGATATATATATTCTCCTCTAACAGGCTCCTTGCACTGTGCTACAGTGTTGCAATAATGTGCAACGAATACATACCTCTCTTCTCTGTCCTTCTTTGAGAGGGATCCGTCAGCATTTCAAAGACTTTTCTGTTTTTCTTCAATTCCGTCTGTTGATAAATGTATTTGGGAGTATATTTTAAAAATTTACCAAAAAAAAAAAAGGGGGGGGGGGGGGGCATTACACAGAAAGATAGCTTCAGAATGAGAAATTTCATAATTCCATCAATGCAATTCAATGCCCCCAATCCTGCACGAGGTCACTATTGGTTCTCCTGCCTCCAACCCAGGTGTGTGGGGACACTTTTGTGCTCCTCACATTGCAGCCCTTGTCCTGCATGAGGCTTCCTCTGCACTGAGGAATGCATTTCTCCTGTTTGTTTTCTCAATTGCTCCTATCATTTTCTTAAGCTCGTTTCACTCGTAATCTTTCATCCTGTCACCCCTACCATCTCCTATACAATGGCATCATCCAATTACATATAAAAAGATGAGCTTTTCATCAAACTTGTGTAATAGTGCTGACTGTCAGAAGTTTGATTTGGGAAAATCTAAAATCTATGGGAAACTGTTAACTTTGATGCTGGTTGTCATTTAACTCTTTCCCTACATGTTCAATTCCAATCCAGTGTTTACGAAACAGAATTTTTGTGAATACAATTCACTGTTGTACATTCAAACCTTAATATTTTGAATCTACATCCATTTTCACACAATTTCATATTTTTTGGTTGTCTATTGAGGGAACAAAATAGTGGCTCAAATATAGCTTGGTCCAGCCGTGGAATACTGCCCAGAATGTGTGGTAGGGAAAGAGTTAAATGTGACACGATAAGAGGTCAGACATCTGCTTATTTAATAGGCCATTCCATATAATTCTGATGTAATACCAGGAGAAATGCTGCATAAGGGTGTTTGTAGGTAAGTTTTTTATCACGCAAAACTAGCAGAGAATGAACTTTGCTGCTGGTTGTTGTTTTAACCTGCAACCCACATGCTACCGTAAACCCCGCTGACCAGTGAGTGACCTTACTCACGGGGAATCTTATCTGGGTTTCACTGACCCTTGCCGATGTGCGATGACCACACTACTGCTGTCCACATGGTTTGGTTGTATTTGATCGGTACAAAAACATTCACTGCTATGCCTTATCATGCTTGATAATGAATTAACCAGTGAAACCTTTGTCTCTAACCAATGACCTGACTTGTGATACCAAACTGACAGCTGTAATTTTTGTAAGAACGAAGCCTGGTAACAAGCCACGCCCATCAAGCCCTAAACAAATGGTTTCATCCAGATTGGCACATACAAATGAACCAATGTGGGCAAAGATAATTTCAGAGCTTGTTTCTGATTGGTTCTGGGATACAGACAACTCTTGATGATGGATAGCTTGTGAGAAAATGAAATGTTGCAAATTTCTTAAGCAACAGTCCATGCTAGTTTACACCTTTTGATAGCGTGGGGAGAGCCTTTGAAAGCTTAGACTTTGTAACACCGACCAGTGGTTCACTGGTTAAAATGTCACAATGAATTTTGATTTAGGAGAGATACAGTGAGCAATAAGACGGTAGTTGTGTCTCAAAGAGGACAGTGACCCGATATGCGAAAATCCGGCTTCCACACGATGCGGTCAGTATCATCTCGCCATATTTGCATGCCTGTGCAAAGTGAACACCTGCGAAGTCTATGCCGTATTTCCACGCCTCGTGCAGAATGACAGTTAATTTAATGACATGAGAGATGTTTTGCTTTGGTTTAACCAGTTTAAGTACATATATGGGTCAGAATCTGATTTGCTGAACACTTTTTGTGACACAATGATGAATTTTAAAAATTGATATCCATCCTTAAAAACCAATACATCTCATTCTGTAAACAACTGTCTTTCATACTCTGTAGCTGCCTTTCAGCATTCCCTTTGGGTTTCAACAATATCACTCATTCTTGATTGACAGGATGTATGTTACATAAACACCGTCACAACACAAAAACAACTCAAGCACTTGTGATTAGAAGGCCAGGAACCTAATTAAGCAAGTTTATTTCATACTGTCAGAAATACAATATTGTGAGTCAATAATCATTTGTGACATTCAAAATGCCTCTCAGATTTGCGGTCTGTATATGTTACATAAACACCAAAAACATAAAAATATGTTAAAAATAAAATGTACTTATCCAAATAAGTGAATAGATGGTTCTGACTATTACTAATATCAAAGTCTAATGTGGCACAAAAATGCTCTTTCTGCATAACAATAGTAAGCTGGCAGACACCAAAAGTATGTACGTTACATAAACACCAAATTGTAAAAGTCCCAAAAATCATGCACTTTTATACTGTGGTCAATTTAAAATTACTATTAACTTGAGCATTTGATACAAGGCTCCAGGCCTACTGAGGGTATCTGAGTTCAGCAGCTATGGGAGAGCTTCCACTTAGCAAAAGACTATGTTACATAAACACCAAAACAACTGAACCGCAATTTTCCTACACTGAAGTGAAAGGATCAGACTAAGGTGCATTTTAAGTTCAGCATCTGTTTAAAGATATCACAGTTACAGAAAACAAAAGAGTTTAAGGGCCATAGTTAAATTATGTGAACCAAATGAAAGTCGCCTTTTAAATGCAAGAAATAAATCTTTTTACATCACGCCGTTCGTCACGTAAACACAACACCTTGTAGGGTTTCAATAACGCACGCACAAGTGTAGCAATCTTCCCTGACTCGTCGCGCTGATCATTTGGCATGTTGCCAAGAAGTGTTTACACGGACTATACCTTTATTATGTTTAAGGCTAAGGCGCTTGATTTCCATTTTGCAAGTTTTACACACATTTGAGAGTCTGTTCGTAAACACGAGGGCAATTATGAAAAAAACCGTTGTTTTGACCTTAAATAATGCGTACACCATGCCATACACACTCCTTGCCGAGAGAAGGGGCTAGCGTGCCATACAGACATTTAGACTGTTACATCAGGATTGCTGTGGCCTGTTTACATTAAGTTTCAAGGTCTCCAGTTTTATGGAATATGCACATGGGCTCCATTCCTCTACGGATAGAGCAACTTAGTTTGGTCTAGTGGGCGGTGCAGGTTGACAGATTTATTGCCCAGTAACCACCGCCTGTACCAGACTGCCCCGTAATCCAATCCGTTTTTACCTGTGCAGGGCTTGCTTGATCCTCACTTGAGGATTAAAATTTAATCTCACTCTCTTGTTTCTTTTTCAAGTTTTTGCCATCGCCTTGTGTGTATTGTGAAAGTATATCGATGAGATAAATTGATAAAGAAATAAATAAACAATTCCTCTTTACAGTGATATAAGTTTTATAAGGAGAACATTTCAATAAGTCTTTTAATAGACACTTTTTCTTTATGGATCGCGATTAAAAGTGCTTGAAAATTTAGGCATGGGTTCCGTTCAAACTTAATTATCTAAATATTGCGAGATATTACAGTATTTAGTTAACCATCCAGGGATAGAGGAACCTATGCCTAATGCAGACCTGCAAAAATTAAATGCATCTACTTCTTTTGCTGCCTACAGGAACTGTGTTTCCCTCCTAGGGGTTAGTTGTTAGTTCCACTTGAGGAGAGAAAGTGTTTGTGGATGTGTGAGAGAGAGAGAGAGTGTGTGTGTTTGTTTGTGTATGTGAGAGAGAGAGAGAGAAGGGGGAGATGGGGAAGATACAATTGAACACTTCTATGTTACTCCTTTTATGGAAATTTATATCACATTAATAACTGGGTGTATTGTTCTCTCTTTCCTACTTCGTCTCTCTTTAGCTTTCCTCACCTGTCTCTTCCCGAATCTTCTAGTTTTTGATATATCTATTAATGATATCATTTTATAATAGCCTTAAGTAAGGGATAGTTCAATTATTGATTTTCAGAAAAATCGGCTATAATGGAACATACACTGTTCAGTCACACTGATCTGATCAATAAACTCTGTCATGTTTGTAGCCTTCGTGTGCAGAACTCTGGTGATGTTAAGGCAAATAAGACCAAGAGACTGTGCACCATTTCGTTCAGAATTGCTTATCTACTTTGCAATAGATATCACTTCGGATGACAGCAGGCATTCTGCAAAAATATGCCAAAAATGCATAGTCCGCATGAGCAAGTTGAAGCTAAAGCCCATTACTGCCACACAACTTGAATTAGCCAAGAAAACGGTCCAGGATGTCTGGTGTGCATATTTATTTATTTTGGTAATATTAAGTACAACTGTATCATTCACACGAACTAGTTACATAGACGGCTGACTAGATGTCATGTGTTTCAAATGCTTTAATAGCTTAATCTAATCTTTTTTTTATTATATCTGTGAATAATTCCACTTTGTTATATTATTCATAAACAAAAAAGAAGTGTGACTGAGAATCTTTGATTGATTGAGAGAGAGAGAGAGAGAGAGGCAGAGAGGAGAGAGAGAGAGAGAGAGAGAGAGAGAGAGAGAGAGAGAGAGAGAGAGAGAGAGAGAGAGAGAGAGAGATAGAGAGAGAGAGAGAGAGAGAGAGAGAGAGAGAGGGAGGGAGGGAGGGAGGGAGGGAGAGAGAGAGAGACAGAGACAGAGAGACTAAAGAAGCGACTTTATCATGCATTTTTAAATGAAGCCACTACAAAAGACTTAATATCTCACTTCTGAAGAAGTAGATGCAAATGGAAACTTGACAGTGTAAAGTGCTATTGTTGCCTGTATTTATAGACAACACAGTTTGTTTGGGATATCTCGCATTTTGTAATAATAATTAATTTGATATGAAATTGTATGTTTTTTTAAATAATTTGCATGCCTTTCTTGGAGGCAGGGTGAATGTGGCATGTCGCCATTTTTTTCACTTTTTCAGTGTCTTATGTTATAGAGCGCATGTTAAACTTTGATTGCACATGTGACATGTTGATGTAGGTCACTTGGTTATCAAGATATTAAATTTCAAAGTTTGGTAAAAATGATGAAATCAGGCCAGTTTTGACTTCTTACTGGTCCCAAGTGCACTCAGGTGGAACGGATGGAGACGGCCTAACCGCCAACCGAAACCCGATAGGCTTGGGCCCGCCCACAGCTCCCGAACTAAGTTGCAGGTTGGAGTCGATGTGTATGGCTTTGATCATAACACCCCTAAAAATGTCACACTTTTTGTTAAAAAATCTCGATCCATCCACCCACATTACATTTCAATAGAATAATTATTTATACATAGCTTTTAGTAGACACAGAGGCTGTGAATGGAAAGATACACCATTTATGCATCATTTTTACCATTTTCTGTTGACAAACAAGTATTCTGTAGGAAAACAGACGAGGGACAAATAGATTTTTATGGTGAAAACACCAGTGTACAACAAATCAGATTTTGACCCATATAATTATATTCTGCCAGCTGGAAATCAAATCTCCTGCCAAATCATATAGGTCAGAAAGTTCTACTTAGGAATAAAAAATATATGGAGGCTGAGTCATAACACAGCGGAGGAGGGAGAAGTGAATGCTACGATACAAGTCGTTAAAACAAGATCTGGTTTAATAAAACAATTTGTCCACATATACGTGCCTAACTTTGGGACAAAAAAATGCAAAACTGTTAGGAAAAAGTTTGAAATGGCATCTATATGCAGAACATTCTTTATTGTGAGCCTTCTAACATTTATCTATATATATTTTGGTAACTCGAAACTTTGGTCACCTAAGGCTCGGGCTTCAAACTTTGCACAACAGCATATGTGTCGCGTCACGATGAAATCAGGCGCTCGTCAAGTTGAGGCCAAGCGAGGTATCGTGAGTTTAAGGTCAGCGGGCGAATTTTCAACGATTTTTTTTTTTTGCGCGAAACCCTTCTATGTCCATCTAAAAGTGTATTCCATACTAAAATTTGATGAAATGTGTAGATTAAAGGCCCAAAAATTGAAATTTTGTGACCTAAACCGGCGAGGGGATCAATCAGGTCAGCAAAAAATGACCGAAAATGCCATCATCCTTACGACCATATTACTTGATCAAAAGTATCGAAACATGGTATCGAATGAAAGCTTGGCATCTCATCTTTCTGTCCATTGGTTCTACTTTAGGGTGTTCTTTCAAATAAACCAATAGAAAAGGGTTTTCTATCGTAAACAAACTTTCGTATGAGCATCGAGTGCCCCCATTTATTGGGCATTCTGATTGGCCGAGAGCCATCACGTGTCCTAAGCTTGCCAACGAACACATGTTCCTGCCTGATTGATAAAAATATTTCTTTGGCCAGAATATTTTCACAACGTGTTTCCTGCCCAAAATACTAAATTTGTCATATTAACTTTATTTATAAGTTATTAAAAAAAGATAAATCAAAATACATTCTTTATTTTGCTTTTTTCTGGAATAAAAACATATTGAGCCAAATATGGTGTCAATTTGGTTTTACACACGCGCCGGAAGTTAGTATGCCAACTTTCAGTTTCATGCATCTACTGACCGACACAATGCTGCTATGTTTTACATTCGAGACTAGACGTGGGCCACTCTTTGTCTGGATTGCTGCCTTTGTCTCGCAGACAACGTGGACATAGTCTTGTGAAATATAGAATGTAACAATGTGATTAAGTAGTCTATTCGGCGAGTGTGAAAAAGTGTGCTCTGTTCATAGATTTTGTTTCACTGGATTTTAACTAGATCTATCTCGAAAAGGTACGGTCTCATCAGAACATTTTTTTTTTTTTTTGGTCATTTACAAAAACATTCTGATTCACCTTCAGAAATTCATTTTTAACATTTTTATTCTCATTTAGCCTAGTTTTTTTAAAAGAATGTATAGTACAATCTGCGTATTCCCTTTTACACTCAGTCTTCCCCCGTTTCAGTCTCATAAAATATTGTTTTTTCTTACACGGCTCTCCTGATTTGGTTTAAAACTGAAAAGTTGTGGAACTGGCCCCTACTGTCTTCACTGAGTCCAGTTTTTATTTAATTTTGTTCTTAATGGGTTTACAAGACAGTTAAAGCTGATTCAGTGATGAGGCAGTGTTATACTATAGGGCTGCCACAGTGTGTTGGTCAGGCTTTTCACTTCCGCTCAATAAACAGAACACAGCGTACACACGGGTCAGTAATTTAAATGTAATTTGATACATAGAGCGTATATCATACAAAAGTTCACGGAATCTTACTAAGAAATGGCTAAGCTTTTGTTTGATATATAATATGACGATGTATACCTAGCGTTGCTAAGGAAAAATACGTTTTAATTGTCACTGAACTTTGGCGGCCATTTTCTCGCTTATTTCATCTGCAACAACAGGTGACCCCTGCCACCTTTAATTACAAATAACTCGACTTCTACCCAACGTAGAACAAAAATTTTTTCACCTACAGAAAGGGAAATGAATAAGCTATTATGTGGTACCAATAACTCAATATGCCTGAAAATTGACGAGCGCCTGATTTCATCGTGTCGTGACACATATTATCAATGCGAAATTAACATGGGCTATATTAATTAGAATTTATGAAATGTTCAGGCTTCTACGTTTCATATTTTCATTGTTTCGGCATCATTTTGATCTATTTCAAGACATGGTTCGCCATTTTAAGGTTTCATTGAAGCTGCGCATGCGCATTATGTTTGTTTTGAAGTTGAAACTGAAAGAGAGCGAAGGTGCAAATCTATTATTATAAAAGTGAACTTTGGAGGCTATGTTAGCCTACTCCTCCGTTAATACTTAGCCCACACGCTTCAAATTTTACACACATCGACAGTAAACCCTTCCTACTCCAAGTTTTTAGAACAGGGACACGCTATTATGATCTATTTTTAGTACAGTGATGCAGTTCCCCTCATCATTCATTCGCTGAAGGAAGCAAATTGTGGATTAACGAAAACATGGATTGCCCGTAAATTTTACCGAAAAAGGGTAAACAAACTCCAGTCCAGAGTAGGTGCGGAATCCGAGTTGATACTGATTCTGTTACTGTATTTTTTTTATCTGTGGAAGGAACTTTACTTTGTGTACTAGATCTAGACCATTAAAAAATATAGGTAATAAAGATATTTCTCCCGCGCAGTGCCGGTTAACTCAGCTAGTCTTTCCATAAAACTTAATACATCTCATAACAAGTATTTTATGCAAATATTATAGAGGCCACTTGCACTGTACTCAGCATATTTATGTTACTGCGAACAAAAGGCTGTTTATATAACTAAGTTTGTTACAGGAAAATAAAAAAAATATAATTTACATAATCAAATAAATTGAAGGGAGGACATTGTATGTGTCTCATTACAGTTTTGCTCCAAATTCAATGGAAAAAGACAACAAAGAACTTACCTGAAGTGAAGTCAGTTCTTTTTCAACAGCTTCCAGTTTCTTTTGTTTTGAAGCAGCAGAGAAAAGAGCTGTTGCATAGCGGCCTTCAATTCCATAAACTTGAAGAGGAGCCTGTTTGGAAGCAAACAAGTTCCGTTTTATCTTTAACAAGTCCAGTAATTGTATCACTCTTACAACTACTCTGCCTAGTTAGTATTAAAGGAGTGACAAACAGGAGATGAATTTCAAAGGAGTGGCCCATGTATCACTGTTATGCAGGGGTGACATGTCATTTGTGTGACAATGTGAAAACTAAAATGCCTCAAGTTGAACTCCCCAACCCCCATCACAAGCTGGGATCCCACTTTGATTCATCAGTACTTTTCAAATTCAATGTGTTTACTTGCATTGGCTTACTTTACGTTTTTCAGATTGTAAAGATAAAACTGGTGACCACTGCTTTGTTGCAAGGCCAACTGAGAAAGATTTAACCCTCATGCCAGCTTTATCCGTCAATACTATCGGCAGATACTTGGGTTTATCCGGCAACACTATCGGCAGATCTTGGGCCGCCAACAGTATCGGCGGATAAAACTCGGGTTGACTAATGACAAAAAACAACAACAAACAAACAAGGAAACTGGATTTTTTTTAAATTACCAAACAGATTGATTACAGATAAAAAGACTTTTATAAGAAAAGAAGAAAGAAAAAAAAACCCTACACGCTGGGAATCGAACCACTGTCCCCTGACTGACAGGTGTATACAAACAAAAAAAAAACTGGATTTCTTCCATTATTGTTCTTGGGTTAAAAAAAAAATATAAAAAAAATTGATGCCTAATAAAAAGACTTAAATGTAAAAAAAAAAAAAAAAAAAGGTCGTCGTGCTGAGAATCGGACCACGACTTCCTGATTGACTGGCAGAGATGCTAACAACTATGCTACCGAGGAATCTGACTAATTGTGAGGAAAGTCTTACTAAATAAGCATGACCAAACCAAGAAACCCATATATCCATTTAATCAATAAATTTCCAAGTCCCTCCAATTTCAATATCGTTTTCAACACTCGCCCATTACGAACGTTGATCGCGTCGGTATGAACGGAACAAGGGAGGAAGACAGAGAAAGGTTCGAATCAGGGGAGATGACTCGCAAATACAGAATTTATGTTGATGGATAAAAAAAATCCTAGGGGAAATTTTATCTGTCACTGTCAGTATCGACGGATAAACATTTCGTCTTCATTATTTAGAAATTGATTACTTTGATTACTACAATGCACCGCTATCCCTTTGTTAAAATCATCTATAGCAATTGATACTAAATGATACTAAGACCCAACACAACTTGGGGGGGAGGGGTAGGGGGCCTCAATTGCACTTGCACCGTTAAACCAACCCAACCATTATTCTGCACTATTATTTGCATTGAAAAGATGCACATTTTTCTGAATGCAGTTTTCAAACCTTTAATCTGAAGACTGAAAACCTCAAAGTGGATGAGGGTTTGTAAGCACCAACATGCACATGGTGCGCAAGAATAATTCATACCTGAACCAACTTGCCAGCTTTGACAGCTGAAGAGCTGAAGTGTCGAACCTATAATAACAGAGAGGAAGAATATAAGATAAGAAGATAAGATAAGATAAGAATCACTTTATTATCCCATATGGGAAATTCGTTTTCACAGAGTGTTTAACAGCACACATGTGGTACATACATCTCACGTATCGTTATAAATAAACAGACTCAATAAGTCAATAACAGACACACATGGCGTGACATGGAAAGAACCTTAAAATGAAATGTGGCACACATCTATCTATAAGATGACTTGCTGAGGCGAATTGCTGAAGGCAAGAATGATCTTCTGTATCTTTCCCTGTTTGCTTTCATGTGTATTATTCTGTTGCTCTTGGATGATCTAGAAACCTGATGAAACAGGGGATGGTGGCTGTCATTTAAGATGGACATGAATTTCTTCACACAAGCATTTGAGTATAGATGATTAAAACTGAAAAATGCCGTGTCTGTCATGTTGCATACTTTCTTGATGATTGTGTTGTTAAGTTTATGCTTGTCACTTTCTCTTGCATTGCCTCCCCATGCTGTAATACAATAAGTTATTATACTTTCGATGGCAGCTTTGTAGAACAGGGAAAGCAGTGTTTTATCAACATTAAAAGATCTTAATTTTCGTAAAAAGTACATTCTCTGGCTGGCTCTTGAATGGACATTTGAAATATGTGTATGCCAGTCTAGATTGTGGTGGATATATATACCCAAATATTTGTAACATTCAACTCGCTCAACCTCTTCATTATCAATGCTTAATGGTGGTAAAGGTGCCGTATTTGTCCTAAAATCAATAACAATCTCTTTTGTTTTCTTCACATTCAAAACAAGAAAATGATCATGGCACCACTGTACAAATCTGGCTATTTCTGTAATATAGGCATCTTCATCGACTGAGTTCTTGATAAGACCTTGGATGGTAGTGTCATCTGCAAATTTGATTATATGAACATTGTCAGACTCACTTCTACATTGACTGGTATAAATGGTGAAGAGGACAGGAGATAAAACGCAGCCTTGTGGCGCTCCTGTGTTCGTATAGAGAGTTGGTGACGTAAAAATACTCTGTCCAACATTTAAACTTACATACTGGGGTCGATTAGTAAGGAAATCTAGTACCCACGATACAATATGTTTGTTGACATTCATTTCCAACAGTTTTGAAACAAGGAGATGTGGTTGAATGGTATTGAAGGCGCTGGAAAAGTCTACGAAAAGGATTCGCGCATAGTTTTTTGGAATGTCGAGATGTTTGTAGACGTTGTCAAGAAAGTATAAGATGGCATCTTCCACACCCCGTTTCTCTCGGTAAGCAAATTGCATCGGATCTTGGTGACATTCTAAAAGGGGCAATAATCGTGTCAGAACAATTCTCTCCAAGCATTTCATTACAACAGACGTTAGTGCAATCGGCCTTAAATCATTCATTTCTACTATTTTGTTCTTTTTCGGTATTATGGAAGGAGTTCCGTACTCGAGCGCCAAAGACCAGAAACTAACTAAACACAACTACCCCAGCCCCTTTTCGCCTGATTAGTCAATCTGACTACCGCCCATTGATACAAACTGACTAGACCCTCACGCCCCCAGGTCCATCTGACCATTCCATGTGTTTAAATTGATAACAGTGAAAGTGGCGCTCGAGTAAGGTACTCCTCCCAAGAATATTGTGAATGTGAATTGTGATGTCAATAAAATACCACCAGTTTAAAAAACTAGATCTAGATAGTCTATATAGATCTAGATCTAGATCTAGAGTCTAGATCTAGATAATCTAGAATCTAGATCTAGATCTAGATCTAGACTCTAGATCTAGTTATCCTGCCACAGACTTGTTACATCACTTACTTTCATCTGTTTTGATTCCATTTGTAATCTGGCCTGCATATGATAGATCTACCATTATTTGCTTCAACGACCTGGACCTAGATCTAGATCTAGATCTAGATCTAGACTCTAGTACAGTAGTAGATCTCTAGGTAAATAAACTTGTTCACCGGTAGGCAGAACTCAACTTATGCAGGACAATTCCAAGGTAAATAAGGATAAATTTTCTGTATGAATAAAATTAAATGCAACTTTGTGGGAGTCTCTTGGGCTGCATGTTCAATACTATTACTATTTGGCAAATGAGTCTCTGACAAGAATAAAATTACTTACCAACTGGGAACATCTGAATGTCGCCATGATGAATGAGAAGGTCACTCACCGGAAGTGGTAACCCAAAACTGAAATCGTAAACCCATAATAATGCAACGAAACAAATACGGCAGGATTCATTGCCTTCCATCTTTCTCGTGATAACGAAAGTATAAAATAATAAAGGAATTGCAACAGTTATTGCAACAGTGACCAATGGATAGTGTGGCATGTTAAAAAAGTAATAAATCTTTACAGATGTATTTAAATGGCTCCGAACAATGCGCAGAAAATGTGTTCTAAACTAGCTTAATCAGCCTTGAGCAAATTCTTAATTTTCTTACTGTTGAAAAAAATCCAACTCTTAAATAATTATTCCTTTCCCGCAATGTGGCTTCGTTCAAATAACAACAATGGAATTGTCATCATTCGTTCATTCATTCTGTTTTTGATTCAGGTATACCGTGGGCCTCTATTTGCAGGACCAAATTTCATGATGGGTCCCACCTGTCTGGTGGGTGAATAAATCTTGTCATTTTGGGAGTTTGGGGTAATTTATCTGGGAAGCTGTAAAATAGATAGATAGATAGATAGATAGATAGATAGATAGATAGATAGATAGATAGATAGATAGATAGATAGATAGATAGATAGATAGATAGATAGATAGATAGATAGATAGATAGATAGATAGATAGATAGATAGATAGATAGATAGATAGATAGATAGATAGATAGATAGATAGATAGATAGATAGATAGGATCGACCCCAGTGTATGAAAAGCATACAATGGGGTATGGGATATCTGGGAAATACGTTAGATTTAAAACGGTTTGTTTTTTCGACAAAAATCCTTAAAATATAGAAATCGACTGAATCGATTGTAAGCTGTAAATCTAATGAACAGTGATACAGTCCATGCAAAATGCTGCTTAATTTTTTTATTTTTTTGTAGCACCAAGGCCTTTTCATCTCTATTGTACGCTCGCACACGGAGGTTGTGGGGAGAGGGGTGCGAAGTCAAACATACCAAAGAGTGCATGGAGGAGGTAAGAGATTCAAAAGATCGGTAAAAATCGAACCTGTTACGCATTTTGTGGATGACCCTGTAACCGCCACAGAGAGGAAAACTATTAGTTAAATAAACTGTGAGATCCCACTCGGGGAAGTGGGCATAAAATCTAAGATACAGAGGACAATAAAAAATATATATATATTAAAATATATTATTGTTCAGTTTCACGATGCCTTGAAGATAAAGGCCGTTCTGCGTCGACAAAGCGTGGAGATCCAGAGGATTTAGATTATCAGCCTGACAGTGCATGGTATTTGTTTGCACAAGGAAGAGGGCTTCGGGTGTAACAGACAAGTAGGCATACCGTACGGTACCGATTACTGGTAGGCCCACTGTGAAAAACATGTTTTAGTAAGGTTACTGCCGGGATAAAATAATTTTTTAAAAAAGGTTCTGGAATGATCTGGAACTTTGTCGCACATTGGTCATTATACTGCTTATGGCATATCAATTTTCATTTTCATTTAGAAGAACTATATCCTTCTCAAAGACAATATAACTAGAGTTAATGTGTCTAATGTGTCCTTATGCCCATTATTTCCAATAGCAAATTTGTCAGTTACTGTAGGCCTACTTACTTTGGTATTACTTTGGTGTAGAACCAGCCTCCTCGCACTCGGGACACACCCAAACGTGCTCAGCTCTCCGCGCCATCATGTCGGACAAGGTCTTCTCAAGTACTAACAACTCCAGTAAGATGTTGATTGAACAGTCGTCTTGCAGTACCACACAACCGGCTCTTGACTCCACAGCCTCTCTGATGCCCAAACAGTTTTATACGTTCGATGGTGTCCCCGTCTTCTTGTGGTGCTGTTTCTCTCAAAGCTGCGAGAATTTCATTTTCCCCGAGACTAAGAGAGCCTTGCATTGGGGCCTAACTATCTCATAGTCAAGTTTGACTGACAAGCAGTCTAGACTATGTCAAGTTAAGGTTAAGAGAATCACTTCCTCATTCCTCTAAGCAAACGCCATGTAGGAGTAATCTCTGTGTTGTTGTCTATTATGATTAGGCCTACGGTAAAATGAACACATGTATTTAAAATGTGCAAGCTTCTTCATTCTCCCATCTCTGCGTGCGTGTGTGTGTGCGCGCGCGTAATTTTTGTCTCACTTCTTCCCCTTTTTCTTCATACTAGACGTCTCGATCCATGTGCAAATTTATCCATTACTTTTTACACTTTAAATGGACGTTTAAACTCAAACTGTGAAATTTAAAGGGCAACGGAAATAAAAATGTTTTCACCCTGGATTCCCATCCGATGGCGGGCGTTAGGCCCTACCGGTGCTTTTGATATCGTTTACCAATAAAGAAAACCCGCTTTTGACTACTCAGTCTTGAATCTTCACTTCTAGTTCAAAGCAGTACAGTGGTCACGTTTACCACGTTTACGTAACAAACTTTTGTAAGTGCATTTGCAGGTGATGAGTTATGACCATAGATATACGCTACTAAACGGTTATGACATTATTAATATAACTTCTTTCTTCAGATTTCGAATTAATGAGAATATTAAGATTTTATGGGATAAGATGAAGAGCTGAAACCTCTGGTTGATTGGTTAAAAACTTTGTACCCTTGTAAGGGTTTTTCTTTAATTCTTTTTCATGATTTCTACCGATTTCTTGCGTTGCTACCATTGCGGTTTTGTTTTTGTTTTGTTTTTTAGTCAGACGTAATTCAGGATGGTGACTATATAAACTCAACAATTCAGACCTCATATTCATTTTAATCAAATTTTGACAACCTCGAATTTACACAACAATGTACCCAGACTGCTGAAATGTTTCGTCACCACACAAATTGCAAACCTTTCGTTTCTACTGCCAGTCGGTGTGCGTCATGAGCAAATGTTTAAGTAAGGGAAAGGCAATTGGCAACTGTTGGTACTGTATGTGTGACTTCAAAAGAAATCTGGCGCGATCCTGGCAGAAACGGTCGGAATACGGAGACCCGGAAATGTGCAGTCAAACAACAGTGACTTATCCATCGGGGACTTTCAAACTTTATATTATCGGCGACATAATAGTCTGAGGCCTAAATGATAAAAAGCTGAAACTAATAAGAAAAAAACAACCACAAAAACAGAAACACAGATGGCTTACACAGTAATAGCAGTGTCAAATCGCATAAGACAAAAGAAAGGTGCCATGAGTGTATAGACACTTATTTAAGAAAAAAAAAACAACAACAAAAATCCTAGTCATTTTTTTCCACGGACTTTATGGGAACATCATGTATGTTTTGGTCTTTGTAAAGTCCGCTTTGTCTGTTTGTTCATAAGTCTTTGTATTTTGCCACCGCCAGACTATCCATCCGCTTGATTTTGTCTCCCCTCTCATTGCTGCAGTCTCCCTCTTTCCTCTCCGTCCCCTTCCTTCACCAAGTAAACACTCTACGTCATTCTGTTAAAAAAAAAAGTTGAATACTATTTACAAATACAACGAAGCTCTGAAAATCAAAGGATTCAGAAAGACATGGGTAAATGGATAAGAGATTGAGTTTTCCTGTTGTTTTCGGTGTCTTTAGAACAATGTGTGGAAAAAATAATGTAGTCAAACTGGAGCGTGTCTTGCAGGAGCAGATTCATCTGACTTGAAGAGGTCCGGAAACTGAATTCTCCATAATCTGTAAATGTTCTAAATATGAAAATGAACATTTTGGACAAACCGTTTATGTATGTACCAGGGGAGTAATCAGGATTTAAATGTATGATGAAAACTATAAGATACTGATACTGATATGATTACACGATTTTTGTCCCTTGAAACCAAAGAAATTTGGGTTACTAAAGTACATCTCATCGTCTGCTGAATCTCATTTTGTTAGAATACGCAGCTAGCTACAAATTAACAGCTCTCAGTAAGACGTGTGTTTCTATGTGTAACAATCAATACACAGAATATTTATCTTCGTGATAGCTATAATAAGTTTCAGTTGTCCGCCTAATTAATATTGGTTCGACACACAAAGACCGCCACATTCTGGATTTTCACTGTCCACAGGTCTCGCTCCGATGACCACCGCATTCATTTCCACCAGGAAATCGGTAAAAGATCTGCCATTTTATGGATACAGCGGCGTCGTAATCTTTTGTGTCACTGAGGCCTTTGTTCCAGTTTCGGAGGTGTTCTATTCGGTTTTTTTTTTTTTTTTTGGAAAGAAGAGGTTACTGTATGTCACTTTCCATATAATAGCACTAAAATTGAATCGTATCATTTACGTAATCATGTAGGATGTCTGAATTGGTTTACAGATATCCATAAATTATATAAAAACAGTGTATGTATCCCACGATATGATCAATACTTTAAGTGTCTAAAGCATGATGTATTTAAGTAGAGAGCCGCAGATGAACGGCTTAACTTATGAGTATTCTTTGGTTTAATAGTTCGTGTAGTGCTCTCTCTGACATGTAACAAAACAGTTGCATAATAAAATACATAACAGGCGGAGTACCTGAAAAGGCCATCAACGATCAAAAGTGGAGATGTTCACTGAACCTAATTCTTGCGACAATTCTACGCCCCTGGATTACCATTGACCATTGGATAAAGCGCGGATTTTCCCAACTGTTCCGCTTCATTGGTTGTCTGATCTCCCCTACGTCAGGAACCCTAGTTCAATCAGCATGGAGAAAAAAAATACAAAAGAAACAGTCCATGTATTATTTCATAAGCGACTTCAGCCTTCGCACCACCAGGACACACCACCACCCTATTATTTGTAGGCACTGGACCACAAGACGTTCACTGGTGCGTGCAGTAGGAATTATGAGCAATGCGCGGGTTCGCACTTCTACCGAATGCGTTCTCACAGTCACAGGAAGTGTGGACAACTGTGGACTAGACCAATAGAGAGTTGGAGACCGAGAAAACAATCTCTTTCACCATACACTTCTTTCCTGGATCTAAATTCGCTGTTTTTTGGTGACACTGACACTATTTAGACTGACGCTTAAGTAGTTTTTAGTGTTCTCTTGTTTGTGGAAATAAATATTGGGTAAGTTGACCATGGTACCAGAACCGGTAGACATCTTTCTTTATTTCAAACAAGCTGAATAGTCCAGCTATGCCTTGTCTGACAAAAATACGTTTTCCTGAGACACTTGAGAAAACCTTAGGCTCACAAGAAAAGAAATTAATAAACAAAAAATAACCCATAATTATATCGTTTTCGTGGACACCATGGTAGGTGGCAGAGAATTGTTTGGTTGTTTTTTTTTTCTGAGACAATTTTCATAGCCTACTCATTTATCCAATATGTCCTGTAAACTCCAAAATGGCTTGGATTAGTCTATAACTTGATAATTAACTTCGGATTAAATAAAGAAATATCTTGTTTATGAACATTTTACGAGCAAAAAAAAAACATAATTCCATAACGACCATGACAAATTAAAAGCACATTCAACAGTCAGTTTTTCCTGAAAATCTATCAAAAGTTCGCGCAAAGCAAGATTTAAGGACCAAACCTCATGCAGATCTTTAAAATGGCATCGGTATCATTCACAATTATCTTTTTGTCTTTTTCAATTCAATTACTTATTCGCCTAGCTATTTACTTTGTAACTTATTTATTTTAGGTGTGAGAAATACATTTATAAATTTGGAGATTGTAAAATCTGAGATAGATCTAGTTGTATCATATCATATTAATATTAGGCTTATGTACATATATCTTAACCCTAGCCCTGCCAGTAGCCCAAGAACTTGTCCAATTGTTTAGTGCTACTCTGTCAAATATAATGGAATCAGCTTTACAGAAAATAAATACTTTGTTATGGTTTCTGTTGGGTGGAGAGTGGTCCCATTACTACTAAACTGCCAATGGCGTGTCAGTCATCCCACGCCTGACACCAAAAATGTCGGAATGGGTGATTGGTGGGCACGTTTGATAGGGTCTCCTCCTGTTCTACATTACTGGGCACTTTTGGTAGGGTTTCCTCCTGTCCTACATTACTGGACACTTTTTGGTGGGGTGTCCCCCTGTTCTACATTACTGGGCACTTTTGGTAGGGTCTCCCCCTGTCCTACATTACTGGGCACTTTTGGTAGGGTCTCCTCCAGTCCTACAATACTAGGCACTTTTGGTAGGGTCTCCTCCTGTCCTACATTTTACTGGACACTTTTGGTAGGGTCTCCTCCTGTCCTACATTACTGGGCACTTTTGGTAGGATCTCCTCCAGTCCTACATTACTAGGCACTTTTGGTAGGGTTTCTTCCTGTCCTACATTACTAGGCACTTTTTGGTAGGGTCTCCTCCAGTCTTACATTGGCACTTTTTGGTAGGGTCTCCTCCAGTCCTACATTACTAGGCACTTTTGGTAGGGTTTCTTCCAGTCCTACATTAATAGGCACTTTTGGTAGGGTTTCTTCCTGTCCTACATTACTGGGCACTTTTGGTTGGGTTTCTTCCTGTCCTACATTACTATTGTCTTGCGTTTTCCTTGCACTATGTGACCGTTATCGTGTCGACTTGCTTCCTCCAATGTCAGTCTCAAACTCAGAACTCAGAGGGAAGAGATGCTTGGGTGGGATACTTTATTCTGATATAGATCTATTGGGTTCTACATTGACGTTAACCATAGCAAGAACACTTGATAACAGGAGTCGCTTCACATTCATTTGTTCCCGTTTCTTTACGCGCGAAAACTATTTCTAATAAGAAGAAGAAGAAAAAAAAAATCGTAACCTCTCACATTTCATTGCCAATGCATGCTCCAAATATATACGGTACTAAACTGACAAGATTACCAATGACAGCTCTAAAAAATTTTGCAGAACAAAATTTCAAGAGGATCACAAAGAAGGAACGAAGGCCACAATGAGACCGGAAAGAAAACAGACGGACACTAGAGAAATATTGGAAGCTGCCTAATTGATAGAAATTGGAAAGGCGGAAATAGCTCAGTTAAACAAGTAACGTAAAGAAGCAGACGTAAAAGAGGGAATAGTGAAATTAATCAATAAATCGACAGAGATGCTCTGAAATAGTGAAAAGGTTCAGAAAAGAGACTGGCGAATGAAAGAGAGAGCGCCTAGCTAAACAAACAAACAGCTAATCAACAAAGTAAGTTATCAATCCTACCTCTGAAGGGGAAGCTGATGAATGGATTCAACGGTGATCGGTCAATCAACTGAGAATGTATGGATGGGTGGATCGATCGATAGTTTGGTCGATTTTTTTTTTTTTAACGTTCTTCGTTTTAATATTTAGAGCTATCCAGGGATTAAATGTATTATTCAGATAATCAATCCTACTGCTCACATAATTTGTTTCAGTGGCGTTAATATATCTGAAATGTTCTTCCATTATTTCAGAATAATAATCTTCCAGAATCATGATATCAGTGTATTAGTCCCGTCTAAGAATGCGTCCAACTGATAGAAAACATTCTCGGCAAAGAGCAAGACAAACTGAAGGTGTCAACTCTTTGTACTTTTTTTCTCATGACAAAATTTCTGAAAGTAACCCTCACTTTCGTCATGATTTCTAAAGATCCATTACTGGTAGTTGAAGTCACTTTGGGTTTTAACCTTTTAGAGGCACGAGTGCCAGGTATAAAATAATATTCAAGTACAGAACTGTGACTTTTTAACAGAGAGCAAGCAATACCTCATGCAGCGCCGCATACTTCAACCATCTGTGTCGACAGGGTTTATTGTCAACATATTATCATAATAAGATTTAAATTGTAAAAATAAACCAAAAAAAAACAACAAACAAATGTGGTATTGACAATGTAGTTAAAAGGTCTTTCAGATATATTTTTTAAAATTTAAATCTGCCTTTTTTCCAATACTATGACACAGAGAATTATGGCGAACGAATCACCAAGTACAGGAAAGGGACGGGGGAGGGAGGGCAAGAAATGAAAGCATGAGAAGAGTGGACAAGTACAAAATTAGAAAGATGAGGAGGGGGGGGGGGTGAGGTGGAGTTTTGAATAAAGAGGAATAATTTCTCTACCTAATTTGTTACTCTTTATCAAAGGTACCTAAACTTGTAAATGCCTCAGTTTCGCAGGGCCTACAGCCTTAGTCTGGGTCCCTCGAGAAACAAAGATCTTCACACAAATAAATGCCTCAACTGGAGAGCAGAAAAATCCTACAAATAATTTCTATAACCGTAAATTCACAAGGCTGAAAGTAAAACTGTCAGATACTGGACTATTGCCGAGACGGGGGATTGGCTGCCCTCATGTAAAAAAGCGGATAAATCGTACTTAAGCGATTTCAGGCCGTGCGGGAACAAAGTGGACAATTCGATCTGTTCTCGATACCCGGGGATAATGATTATGATTGATGAGTGGATCGATAGGAGCCATTGTTGACATTTGGGTATGATCTGGCTCGTTGTGAGTAGGGGTTTGGCTGTGTACGTGTGTGTGTGTGTAGGGGGGAGGGGTGGGGATGGCGGGAGAAATTTTTTGCCCTGGGTAGGAAGGAGAGTGGGTGTTGTAGGTTTTATTATCGGGGAAAAGGATGAGAGACAAATACTGTAAGAAAGAGAAAAGGAGTGGAAGAGGATTCTTAAGTTCGGGTCAATTTATTTATTTATTTATTTATTTATTTATTTATTTTGGTTTCTTCAATGTGTATTTTCTGACTGTCCAACATAACTTCTTAATTAAGCCACAAACAGCTTTACACATTTAGAGTCTATCTGGTACAGTTACTAGAAACTGTTTAACTGGCCTTTAGTATGAACGCAAGAAATCGCAAGAAAGAGTTGTAGGCCTAACAGTAACAAAGAGATCGGTCTTTCCGGTTATCCGAGACAGCCTCAGGTCTAGTGGCGTTGCCACATCGGCGATTGTTCGCTTCACGTAATGTCTCGTCCATTTATTCTACATTATTTCTGCAAAGGTTGGGGCATGCGGGCATATCTATCTATCTATCTATCTATCTATCTATCTATCTATCTATCTATCTATCTATCTATCTATCTATCTAATCTATCTATCTATCTATCTATCTGTCTGTCTGTCTGTCTGTCTGTCTGTCTGTCTGTCTGTCTGTCTGTCTGTCTGTCTGTCTGTCTGTCTATCTATCTATCTATCTATCTATCAATCTATCTATCTATCTGCCTGTCCGTCTGTCCGTTCTTCTGCCTGTCTGTCTATTTGTCTATCTGCCAGCATGTCTATTTGCCTGTCCGTCCGACTGTCTTCTATCTATCTATCTATCTATCTATCTATCTACCTATCAGCCAATCACAAAAATACCATCAGCGGATTTGTCTTAGCCTCATTTTCTCATCATTTTATTATCATCCACAGATTATTGAGACGCCTCTTGCTGCTCACAGGTCTTCCTGCAACCCCAGCGTCGCCCGCTCACTCGACACTGTACACCCACGTTCTCACTGGTAGTACTGGTACCACCAGACTTCATTCATCAGGGTTCTCATTCATGCTTGCTGTGTGTTGACGTCGGATATGTAACTTCTGTGAGTTTGTAGCGGGGACAGGAACAATGAATAGTGCGTGAGTTCATTGTCCGTGGATTATGAAGAGGGTGAGCGTAGGTCAAAGTTGGAAGTTCACATGGTGTGTGAACTTCGGTGGAGTATGAGGAGGGGAACAAAAGCAACATGGGCGTTACTTAGCCCGTGGTCTCTCGGTGAGTACATTCATCCATCCGTTTATTCATCCATTTGTCCATCCATCCATTCATCCATCCGTTTATTCATCCATTTGTCCATCCATCCATTCATCCATCCGTTTATTCATCCATTTGTCCATCCATCCATTCATCCATCCGTTTATTCATCCATTTGTTCATCCATCCATTCATCCATCCGTTTATTCATCCATTTGTCCATCCATCCATTCATCCATCCGTTTATTCATCCATTTGTCCATCCATCCATTCATCCATCCGTTTATTCATCCATTTGTCCATCCATCCATTCATCCATCCGTTTATTCATCCATTTGTCCATCCATCCATTCATCCATCCGTTTATTCATCCATTTGTCCATCCATCCATTCATCCATCCGTTTATTCATCCATTTGTCCATCCATCCATTCATCCATCCGTTTATTCATCCATTTGTCCATCCATCCATTCATCCATCCGTTTATTCATCCATTTGTCCATCCATCCATTCATCCATCCGTTTATTCATCCATTTGTCCATCCATCCATTCATCCATCCGTTTATTCATCCATTTGTCCATCCATCCATTCATCCATCCGTTTATCATCCATTTGTCCATCCATCCATTCATCCATCTAAATATCCGTACACTCACCCATCATTCAGTCATCCATCAGTACATTCATCCATCCATCCACCCATCTGTCTATTCATCCGTCCATCCATCCATCCACCCATCCATCCATCTATTCCATCCATTCGTCTACCCATCCATCCGTCTACCCATCCATCCAACCAGCCACCCGTGCGTCTATCCATTCATCCACCCATCTGTGCATCCATCCATCCAACCAGCCACCCGTCCATCCATCCATCCATCCATCCACCCACCCATCCATCCAACCAGCCACCCGTGCATCTGTCCATTCATCCATTCATCCGTGCATCCATCCATCCATCTATCCACCCTCCTCCATCCATCCATCCACCCAACCTTCCTTCCACCCATCCATCCACCCACCCATCCATCCATCCACCCATCCGTTCACCCAACCTTCCTTCCACCGATCCATCCACCCATCCACCCATCCATCCATCCATCCACCCATCCATCTACCCACCCATCCATCCATCCACCCATCCGTTCACCCATCTACCCACTCATCCTATCATTCTATCCAGTATCTCATTTCGCGCCAGATCTCTAGTAACACTATCCCATCACAGTTTTTGGCTTGAGGTAAAATGATTCTCCTTTCGTGCGGGTGGTTGATGGGCAATTCTGGTAGGATCTCTTTCTGTCCTATCAGTCTGCTACATTCTGTCTATCATCTTGGTTCTGTCCACACAATGTGGTCTTTATCGTGTCCACGCTACTAGCTTTCTCCAAACAAACTCAGGGTCATTTTCCTGTTGCGTCATATGCCTCTACTGTCATAGTCAGTATATAAGGTCAAGCTTCTTTTGATTGTCAAAATGTGGCAAAATAAAAAGTTGTAGGTAGCAAAGCCTCGGGTAAGAAAAATACAGTAACGATACAGTATAACGCTAAAGAAAAGGAAAACCAAATCAAGCTTTCGATTGACTTGATCTTCTTCGGACTAAATAATGTAACATCGACCGGAGCTTGATTTGTTTTTCCTTTTCCTTTGGGATTTATTGTATTGTTTCTTTTATTATTCCTTACACGAGGCTTTGCTGCAAACAACTTTTTCTTTATCCCATATTTTGACTTGGCTTCAAGCCTTGCTGCGACCCCCTTCCCTTGATTGGTAGATCTGGGGTTTTCATCCTATTACTGATTTTCCTCATTTTATTATTCCCACGTTTCTCTCTCTCTCTCTCTCTCTCTCTCTCTCTCTCTCTCTCTCTCTCTCCCTCTCTTTTTCTCTCTCTCTTTCTCTCTTTCTCTTCTCTCTCTCTCTCCTCTCTCTCTCTCTTTCACTCTATCTCTTTCCAATATCATCATATGAGTTTTATAATTCTTCTGCAAGCCGATTCCCTTTCATCCGAGCATAATTATTTTGCTATATCTTGCTCTCTCCCTCTTCCTACATACACTCTCCCAACACCTTCTTTCTCTTTTGTTGACATCATTTTCCTTTATGTTTTTCCACCTTCGTACATTCCAACTTTTTTTTTGTTTCCACATAACTATCATTCACACTGCCTTCATCGTCTACAACATTATAGTTATTCCTTTTCCCTTCCCCAAGCTTCTTTCATTTTACTTCAGATGTGCTCCTTGTCTTGTTGTTGTTGTTTTACACCGTGCCTCCTAAACTACTATGAGAAGAAAAACCTCATCAAAAACAACAGACGGCAGCAAATAAACCAACAGGATAAATATCATCTCCTGAACAGAGAGGATCAAGTACTATTGTTCAGACTAAGAACTGGTCACAATAGGCTCCACCACCACATGTTCACCAAGTTCAAAATAGGAACATCTGCCATATGCGAGTGCAGCCAGTCTCCTCAAAACACGGAGCATATATTGCAGAACTGCACACTCCTCTCAGCACTGCGAGAAACATATTGGCCCCAACCCACCGACCTGAATATCAAACTCTATGGTGCTCTGCCAGAACTGCAGAAAACCGTAGATTTTATTAAAAGAACAAATCTGCAGATTTAGATTGGTGAACGAAAGAAGAAGAAGAATTAATATATTTAAGTATAATGTAATTAGAATCTGTCTGCTTATGTTCCTCTAACCTTAATTCTTAAATTTCCTACCTGCCCTATTCCCATATCACTATGTTAGTATACACCAGGAAAGGAAAAAAGAAATTAAAACTGTTTTTCATTTGTAGATTTCTGATAAAATGTAAACAAATGAATGAATAAATAAATAAATAAACTGTGAAAAAAAACAAACAACGAATAGAAACTTTAACTGTCTTTCAGTTTTATTTTTTGTATTTCTGGGTTAAAGAAACAAATCCAACTGTCTTTCATTTTTTCTATTTTGTTGGTTTGAAAAAAAAAAAAAAAACGCTTTTTGGTATCAATGTGAAGAATAAGAAAATGAAAAAAAAAAAAAAATCGAATTCGGCCTTAAACCGGCGGGTTTTGTACTAAGGTTGGAGGAGGGGGAGGGTTAATAGATCTAGGCTAATCATCCGCCCGGAACTTTGCCAATGTCCTGATTTCACCCACAAACCACTTGTCCGATCCCACAATCCCTGTGATCAATTATCCCGTTATCGGACGACAGAATGACAAAGTATCGATGATTCTACACCATCGTAATGCCAGGCTTGAAGTGAGTAGGCATCGATTTGAGATGTCATTCTAAGGAGGAGAGAGTGTGTTCGTCTCTCTTACAGGCGATTGTCATGTTGTAGCCTACAGAAGCTGATAATGAAGCTGAGGCCTACAAGGACTGGCAGAATTATACTGCCCTCCTGCTGATTATCGGAATAGTTAAGAATTGTTTCCCACTAGTAGTGATTATTACATTGCTTGGAGTACAGTTTATGTCTGCGTCCATATCATAGCTGGTGTGATTTTTCCTCTCGTATTTATCTTTCGTCATTCTTGTCATTGGTAGTGAAATTCAAGAATAAAAATGGATGGTATTTATATAACGCATATCCATTTAAAATGCTCTATGCGCTTCACAGAAGCAACATGTCAACCACATAATAATATAGATGATGTTAGAGATGATGACTACCGCAGGATCACAGGCGAAAGTAGAATATCAATGAATTTGAAAAAGTAATGTACGTTTGTTACTCGAGGTGGGGGGTTGGGAGGGGGGGTAGGGGTAGATATCTGCTGAAACGGGAATAAACATTCACTGAAACGAATACATATTATATAATACTGATTTGTACCCAAGTAATGAAAACACACGATGGACTCAAAGAGAAGTGCATAAATATTTGCATCCCGGTGCGTCATTTCAGTAATCGGCCTCTTGAACGCCCACCTGGTGTCAAGAACAGATTTAATTCATAAATGTTTCCACTGACTAAATTTTTGTGAGAGAGCAGTGAGTAATTTTTACAAACGTAATTATTGTGCGAGCCAGCATAACTTGGTCTCGTAAACAAGTTGTTTTGAACAGTTTTTTTTATAATAGATAGACAGAAGATGTGGGGAAGGATAGACGGACAGCGTAGGTGTGCATGACTGAGCACTTGTTGTATCTCGTGTTTTGAACTAGGGTTAGTAAAGAGGGAAGGGGTGAGTAGGAATTAAATGTTATTGAGACGTCTGTTGACGTACAGAAAAACCGTGATCCAGAGTAAAAGCTCGGGGTTTTGAACATGTTAAGAATTTATTGCTATAAAATTACATTATATTGTATGAAGTAATTCGACCTTTGATGTCGACCCAAGGTCGTTGCGTAGGGCTGTTACTTAAAATAACTCAGTTCGGCAGCTGAGCTAGAAGTGGTTGCACCAATCACAATCCAGGAATTAGACGGTAAGCTGCAGATGCAGTCCAGTATTTAAGGCCATACAGAACTTAGTTCTGGGCCACATGTAGACAATCCATTTACGAGGTGGTCGGCGATAGTCCTCAGCCAGATGAGAGACATAGAGACGCAGTTGAGCAGTCCATTGTGAGGAGCCTGATTTAAAGCTCCAGAGCCTAAGCTACTTGGTTTGATATAAAACCACAGCGTTTACATCCAGCGCTCTCACTCCCAGTGAGGGCCGCATGGTGAGAGTCCATACTAATTTGTAATGATGAAAGTGAACCGTTCTACTTACTTTTGAAGACAGTTTCAGAGCTACCGCCAGACAACGCATGGTTGTACAAGCATTCTCCATGGCGTGTCTAGAGGAAATGTCCATATCCTAACATGTCTCATTGAATTAATAGAATTTAAACTGTTAGATCCGTCGCCACGTGCGCGGATTCTTTTTGCCATATAACTCATATGACCTGCAAGTAGTTAGATTGAATACGTTAGTCTTTATAAAAGCTGTAGTTCCATTAGTTAGATTCAGTTGCCTTTGAATTGATATTTATATTTATAATTATATTTGTTACATTAATTCCTGTAATTAAACTGCCCTACAGTTCTGCTAAAATTGAAAGCAATTGATTTATTTAGTTTTTAGAGTGCAAGTATTTATTTTTGTGTGTTCGTCGATTGTGGGAGCGGACCTCGAAAGAGTGTCAGTCGAAATATCCCCATGTAACCCACATCGCGACACCTGGCAAGTGGTACAGAAAGGAAACTGCTTGTCTCTTGTGCGGTAAAAAACAAACAGTATTACGAAATGTACTCATTTGGGGTACGGTATATCGATCTATCGATCAGTCGATGGCCAGTTTGAATGCTTGACCGCGCCTATCAGCTTACCCGCAGGCAGGAGTCACACCAATACTCAGATATCTGGGTGCGGTTAGGATAAAAACGGTCAATAATTTCTCTCTTGCTACGGAGAATTAACTTTACATAAGACATACATACGTTTTGAACTTTGTCAGCATCTTTGGTACACATTTTTTAATCTTAGATGATGAAGAACGCACGTGGAAACAATATTTATTGATAGTAATGATTGATGGGAATGAAATACACTCATAATTGTTTTAATTAGCAAGATTAAATTACCGTTAACCTTTTTCGTCTGCATAAACCAGCAGGAAAACATAAATATACAATAATTATGTATTTCATTAGGACGCAGAACGTCAGCGCCGTTTCTTCAAAATCAGAACAGCTGGGTCCTTTGATCTGTCGCCAATATTAACCCTTTTCCCTCCCGTTCGTGGACTATTGGCCATGTGAGATTCTTGTCCATAAAATAACCATTTAAAAAAAAAGGATATAAATTCTCATTTGGAGCATTTAGTGTTAGGGGGTGTCATACCAAGCCCGGTCAGACTCGGTCAGTTGCTGCCAGCAAAACGCACACCAAAGAAATAGTGGCAGAAACTGACTGTGTCTGACCGGGCTTGGTATGATAGAGTCTTCCTGGATTTACAAAGAAAATAAATAGGAAATTGTGGTGTGCACTTCTTGTCTGCCAGCGTCTGACTGTTTCTGATCGTACTTAGTATGTTACCTCCCTTAAGCCGCCAACAGACGTTCAAATTTGTCTTCAAACTTGTTGTCAATCCACGAGTGGAGTGAGTGCAATTAAGGGGATTGCTACAGAGCGGGTGTAGAGTAAGAAGGACTCACGGTAGACAAGTTAAGCGTGCTGTTGTGAGTAGTGGGGGGGTCTGAATGAGGCGAAAGCGCTGTATTACTATCACTGCAAGTTAGAAGGTCCTACGAGACGGACCTGTGAATAAGAGCCCATCGGGCGGACATAAGGGGAGCAGTCGAGAAGACTAGTGAGAGAGTCTTTCCAGTGATGACTGGTATGTAGAATGTTGATTGATTATTATGATTGATGTATTATATTATATTCGTCTATTACCATGATGTAAATAAGTATATGTGAGGAATGTGGAAGTCCTTGATATTGGATATAGCAATGTGCGCCATGAGCGATAGATGAAAGTGAGTTCATGGATTTGTAGCGCGAGTGAGTAGTGTGTACTCCGATGGAGGTGTGTTACCGTAAGATGTGTGGTGAGTGAAAGGTGAACTAGTGTGTGTACGCTTCATGGGTTGTAAGGAGAGGTGGAGTGAATAGAAATGGTAGGGTATTATACCAATGTAATGTTATTCTTGTAGGTGTCGAGGACGGGCCGCAGAGCCACCTCGATGAGCACAGGGGATAGGCCAGCATAGGGCCGGAGGCCACACATAGGCCAGAAGTGAGGCTGTCAGTGCAGGACAGTAGAGGCACATAAAGTCGTGGCAGTCAGGCCACGGACAGGGACGTAGATATGAGCGTGAATGTGATAATGCACTATTGCCATGTTGAGGGGAGAATGTACTATTGAAATGATAATGTCTATTGAAATGATAATGTGTTATTGCCCTGCTGAGGTGCTAGGGGAATGCTAAGGTGTATGACAATAAGAAGGTGATATTGAGAGACTGCGGTGCCAGTAAATTATTAATGTGCTATTAAGACCCTGAGGGGAGAGGCTGAGGCCGAAGTGCCTTTAGGAGTAACTACCGGATTGTGGATCCGAGGGAGAGTGTGTGTGAGAATAAGGCCGTTGTACGGCAGTTGATTTCAATAATATAATGTATGTAATTGCGCTATTATCTGTATAATTATGTTTAATAAATGTGTGAGTCTGATGGATTGTTCTGTTAAGTGTTAACTTGTTTGTTCGTGATTGTTGTCCTGTCATAACTTATTACATCTCCCAGTCTGGGATTTGTGACACACACCAATTTGGGCGCTTGGGATCGTGCTTGCGTTCATTCCAACTGCTTGTGCCACCGCTTGGGAGACGTCAGAACAACCTTTTTTTGTTTTATTTTGCGCAGCATCGTCTTGAACAAGCCATGTTTGAAGATGTGGCCGGCAGGCACTCAAGCACCACCTCTTTCACTTCCTTTGCTTGTACCAAAAATGTTGTAATGTGTTCAGGCACACATTTAAAGTGTTGCCAACTGGCGTGTAGATAAAATCCCAGTGGACAACAAAGTCCATGCGAAGGCATTGAAATGTACACACAACCGGCATTTATTTCTTTACTCAGCAAAGTAAAATAAAATCGCTCCTCAAATGGCAAAAACGAGTATAATTATTGTGTAGTTGTGTTTATAGTACCGATAATTATGTATCATCTCATCATATTGTGATGTCACTATTGTCTTTTGAGAGCCAAAGAGTACCGGCATGACTGTGTAAAAATAAAACAACCAGGCATCACTCGGTGAAAGGAGCAAATGATGAACACCGAAATGCAAAGACCAGTAAAAAGTTTAAGAAAGCAAAAGTGGACGAAAAGAAGAAAAACATTGAAGTTTACCCAACATTTTATTTGTTGACTAATGACGAGGATGTAGATACATCCAGTGGCGGATCTACTGTGAGCTTAATGAAGCTTAAACTTCAGGGCCCCGAAGAAAATTTTTAATGAGTGAATGTTGTATGTTGCCCTGTTGTTGGTGGTTGGAAAGGGGCCCCACAAAAGTTCAAGCTTCAGGGTCCCAAACATGAAGGTCCGCCACTGGACACATCACAACTTGTTCGTGTGAATGGGGATGCAACATGCTTGAGCTGAAGTTGAATGCAGACTTAAATTAGACGTTCAAAACTGGAGGTGACAACAAGCTGTTCCAATGATGGGAAAAACATACAAGTTTTACCAACTACCCCCCGATGCAACGGCTCTCTATAAGGGAATTACTTCTAGTATTGCACAAAAGCGTGTTGAAAACCCATTTACCCAGACACGCATGAATGAAGCAGCCAACATAACAGCCTACCCCAAATGCATGACAGAACAAATGTACGAAAATATTGTTTCAGCAACGGACGAGGTCCGGATTCCTGCCTGCTTTTGTCTGTAATGATTCTGGCGAAATCAATACGATCGATTCGTACAGTTCTGGATTATCACACGGAATAACAAACCTGAGCTGTTTTTGTTTTCGATTACCCGTGACATGACTGCAAATGGAACGGAAAAGATCAAATTCGGGTTGAAACAGCGCGAAAGCAAGGTGCCTGACACTGGCAACAGGCGAGAGGTGATTGGCTAAACAATCGCTGGATAGGAAATCATTATATATGTAATTTTGACTGCCATTTTCCTGAGAATCTCTCCCGTAGCCTGGGGGGGGGGGGAGGGGGGGGGGTGAGACAGAGAGAGAGAGAGAGAGAGAGAGAGAGAGAGAGAGACAGAGACAGAGAGAGAGAGACCACATGACACTTTCCTTGCAATTTAAGATCAATGTCGAGTTCCTGACATCTTTCGACACAGTTTGATGACGTGCCCGACGTACCCCTAATCAAAAGAGCTACGCATGATCTTGTTTTCAGTGACCATGCCATGTCCAAAGATTAACCTCCTGGTACGGGTACTCAAAAGAAAACGGAGAAACTGGATGCAGTTACAAATTTAAGCTTGCTGGCGCCGCAGAATGTATACATTCATTCAATTATCACTCCTGTAATCTGTGATCGGAACAAGATATGACTCCCATTCTACATGCACAAATCGCCCATTACACTGTCACGTTTTGTATCGAGCTTTCTGCGGGCGTTTGACCATTAGCCACTCATGCAGGATTTGTGACACTCCTGACTCAGGCAGAGATAAATGGCTAGTAACAAAAACGTATTATGCTTTGTAAACATGTCACATTTCCCCTATATTGTGTACCGAGGAGAACTTGATTCTCTGTTTCATTGCACGCGCTAATGAGGGGAAAAGAGCAAATGGACTGAAAAAGGTACAATTAGCCATGACTTATCATGCATAATATATTCTTCAGTAAATGTGTGCTTTTATCTCTGTAACAGCTCTAGCGCTTTAACACCAAATGAATAATGAGCCAGTTGCCTCTTTGGAATGGCTAAAAGGTAAAATTTTGGTGTCTTTTAGTGTCATTGAGACAAGTATCGCCAAATGAAAACTGTAACAAACAAACAAAAAAGTGGAGGGGAGGTATAATCATTATGTTGAATCGACCTTTTTGGGGGGGGGGGGGTAAATCAGAGTGGTTTTACTGTGTAGTTTATACCATAAAGCTTTGTTTGTAGCCGGAGAGGGGCATTTCAGAGAGAAAAATACTTCACACCACATGAATTGTGAATGTGCAACTGGCTTTTATCTTAATTTTTATTCTAGGTTGGTGAATTTCTACTGACCTTCAAGTCAGTCTTCGTAGTTCAATTCCGTTGACCTGGCATGCCCCTTGCAATCAGTGTTGCAACACTTGTAATAAAATCCGAACTCGCCGATTAATATTCCGTTCGAATTCTGAAAATTCCATCATTGAATGGTGTCTGATAAATAAACTGATTTATCGGGAGTTCGGTGGAGTGGCTTTTCGGGGGCTGGGGGGTGAGGAGAGGGAAAGGGTCATAAAGCCATAAGACATGAATCCAGAGGGACGGAGAGGTTTTGAAAGGTTCAGAGCCGCTGGTTTACACGAAAACACCCATGATAAGTACGTTTAACTTTATGTTCCAAGGACCAGTTATTGGAAGACCTGATCTGCCAAACATAAGCCGTAGGCGTTATTCACAGACCCACTTTCAGACCGCAAGATTGGTAATATTTTGGAGTGGAACTTTTATATGAGGCTTTGCCAGGCCCTCTCCACGTGGATTTATGCATTAAAGGCCAACTACATTTCCTCTGTTCTCGGATCTGAGGGGGTGATTTGGAAGTCATGCACGATTTAGCACTTCATGTAAGTTGTCTGCGAGGTCACTCACAACATTAAAACCATTGTGAGATTATCAGACCACTCAGCCTGACCGGTATAAGTGCCGGGGTACAGCTCAAACTGTCTTTGCTGCGAGACCCACGGGCCAAATCACTGTAAATAGACAATATTCTCTATGACCATTACACTTACAGGTCACTACTATAACATGCCAAAAAAAAAATCGTTGTCTGAAGTTTGTAATGTCTTCGAGTTCTTCAGTGTCTTATTCAACATTTACACAACTAGCTCGGGCCGTCTTAGCATCATTGTGGGCCGCTGGGCAAAGTAATAGGCTGCGTTGTCCCATTTCAAAAGCTAATAATGTAAATTTACATGCATGGGGCCCCCTAAATCCCTGGAGGCCCTGGGCAACTGCCTAGTGTGACCACGCGTTAAGATGGCTGTGCGCTACTAGCCAACACCCGCAAGGGGAGCTTGCAGGTTGTTTATTAAGTGCGTGTGTTTATTTTTTCTTAACAAAGAAACAACAAACCCTATATCCTATTCCCCACCACAACCATCCCATCTGACTCGTCCCTACTACACTGGCGATTTTTAAAGGTGGGGGGGGGGGGGAAGTCATACAGAACAGGTGGAAATAGCAGTAGTTAGTCGCACAGGGCATTGTGTTTAGTCAACACACGAACGGTTCGTTTGAATGTTGTGTCATCAGAGCAATCTGTATCAGTCTTAAATGGAAGATAAATTATAACATGAAAATGTCTAGATGAGTTTGGTTGTTTGTTGTTGTTGTTTTGTAACGGTGTCCTGAAGACAATCACCGGTAAGGAGTGTGTAAACGTGCAAAGTTATGCGTTTACTCTTGACCGACAAACAGGGAAGGGCGTGCTGCAATGTCGTAAAGTGTCTTTTATTGGTACGTAATTATTTAAGGATGGGCTGATTTGGAAGTGGATGCCAGTATTTCTAATGTTTAGACGAATGTTAAGTGGCGGTGTCCTGAAGACAACCACCAGTAACAAATGAATAAAAATTCAAGATTACACTTTCGTTACTGGCCGAGGAACAGGGAAAGGCGTGCTGCAGTGTCGTAAAGTGTCTTGTATTGGTAAAGATTAAGGACAACTTGATCTGGATGCAAACATTTTTGTGGATTTTACTTTATTAATTTTATTTAACTGTTATATAACAGGTCAATTCCATCCCTCCACGTTTTTTAAGCCACTTGGGGTTTGCACATGCCACAAACTGATGGGCGTTATTCGGTATTACTCTAATTTTTGTCAAGAACATAGCAATCAAGAATAGAAATAATCCACTTCCTTACAGTCATCTTCATTCAAAAAGTATCATTGGACGAAATTGTGGATTGAAAGAATTTGGTGTCGAACTGAGCACACCGAACGCCAGCTGAAATGACGTCCAGGATTTAAGGGCCGGTAGTCCATTCTGATTTTGGTTGTCTGCATTTATCTCTTGCTTATTTGCTGTTGTCTCCCGTTACACTGACAACGCTTGCACACATGATGACCCTAGTTCTTGTTTGTTCCTTATTTGCACAGCTGAGAAATTGGACGTTAAACGTTTGCAACTTTAGTTTTGTGATAAGGAGTTAAAATAGATCGGAACTGTGAAACAGCTTGATAAGTACCACAACGCATTTTAAGCAAGTGTGGAAGTGCTGTACCTCTTCTACAGATTAAAAGATCTCCATTTTTCCACAAAGCTGGAGAAAAGACAAATAAGAAGTAAGGTCGAGACATAATTATGGAAGGAGGAGCAGTATGTCACACAGAAATGACTAGTGAATTATCGGGTATAGATATGGTATTGTTCAAGGATAGCTTGTTGTCGCATTTATCGCTGTTCTGCTGTGTAATTTGCGCATTTTACATCATCGCGGCGAAGGTTAAAAGGTGGGATAATCAAGACTACACATATATATATAGAACAGATCTGAGACTAATCCCAAGGCCAGGGCTCCGTTGGGTCCAGGCAAACCAGCAAGTCCTCACAGTGATCGATCCAAATCACAGTGGGAAGCGGAGCGATAAACATGTACTAATCTTTGTGGTTGCACCTGCAGTACAAATTTTAATGACGTCAAACTGCCCCCCCCCCCCTTTTTTTTTTACGCTGAAAATATCATAGATATACCCTGTGTTTTATACTGATTCAGCAACATAAAGTTGCTCTACCAAAGTGTTAAAATTATAATTATGATAATGAATGTATTATATTAATTCTATGTTAAACTTAATAGCTCTGAATACGAAACATAAATAAAGACGGTGAAAAAACTAAACCCAGACTCAAACTCAAACCTTCAGTTACATAAGGCCGAAAGTCTATGAAGTGGTCTGTCATATTATATTATGTAGAGATGTAAAACGTCCTATCACTGGGAAGCGATCATGATTACCTTCGTACCGACATGGTCACTGAAATATTCATACTAATCGCCGTTACATACTTAAAGACATGACCAATGTTACCTTTACACGGACATGATCTTTGTTATCTCCACACAGGCACGATCTTTGTTACCTCTACGTCAATAATTATGTGTATTGTTACTTTCATATAGACACGATTTACTTTCATACAGACACGCTCATTGTTACCTTCACACAAACACGATCATTATTACCCTCACACAGCCAAGATTATTGCTACCTTCACACAGAGACGATCATTATTACCTTCACACACACACGATTATTGTTACTTTCACACAGGCACGATCATTATTACCTTCACACAGACAAGATGATTGTTATTTTCACACAGGCACGATCATTATTATCTCCACACAGACAAGATTATTGTTACCTTCACACAGACAAGGTTATTGTTACCTTCACGCCGACACGATCATTATCACCTTCAAACAGACACAGTCAATGCTACCTTCACACGACACGATCAAAGTTACCTTCACGGGGACACGATCGATGTTACCTTCACACAGACACGAGTGATGTTACTTTCACACAAACACCAGCCTTGTTACCTTCTCGGGGACGCGATCGATATTACCTTCATACAGACACGATCGATGTTACCTTCAGCAGACACGATCGATGTTACCTTCACACAGACACGATCGATGTTACCTCCACGCAGACACGATCGAGGTTAATTTCACGCAGACACGATCGATGCTACTTTCACGCAGACACGATCGATGTTACCTTCACACAGACACGATCAATGTTGCCTTCACACAGACACGATCGATGTTACCTTCACACAGACACGATCAATGTTACCTCCACGCAGACACGATCGATGTTACCTTCACACAGACACGATCGATGTTACCTTCACACAGACACGATCAATGTTGCCTTCACACAGACACGATCGATGTTACTTTCACACAGACACGACCAATGTTGCCATCACGTAGACACGATCAATGTTATCTTCACGCAGACACACACACATTCTCTCTTCTCTCTCTCTCTCTCCCTTTCTGTCTCGTTCTCCCATTCTTTTATTTTGCGTCTACCTCTTTTTCTCCCTCCCTCTGTCTCTCCCCGTCTTTCACTTTGTTCTGATTTTTCTGTTCATTTCAAAACTACTTCAGATTTTTCAGGTAACTCCTCTCCAATTTTGCGGCTGCCATACGTGTCAGTAAATCATCTCTCTCAATGGTACCGTCACGCCAACGTCAAAATTTGTCCTGCCACTGGAAACTGCCGCTGCAATTACTTCATTCTGTTAGTAGCGTTCGTTTTCATAGCCATGCATCTTTCTTTATTCCAGCTATCTTGTTTATGGTGCTTGCCAGTGCTTCTGGATCATCAAGTAAGTGTTAAGGCATTTTTTTTCCCTGTCTTTTCGTCACAACAAACACAGTGCAATGTTGAATTCCATCTGATCTCTCTCGCTCTCTATCTGTCTGTATCTCTCTGTCGCTTTCTCTCTCTCTCTCTCTCTCTCTCTCTTTCTCCTCTCCTCTCCCTCTCTCTCTCTCTCTCTCTGTCTTTCTCTCTTTCTTCTGTCTTTGACTATATCTCCCCGTCTTTCTCTCTGTCTTTCGCTCTCTCTCTCTCTCGCTCTGTGTGTGTGTGTGTCTCCCTCTCTGTCTGTCTGTTTCTCTCTCTGCCTCTGTCTGTCTGTCTAACCCCCCCCCCTCTCTCTCTCTCTCTCTCTCTCTAACAGGAACGTCAATCAAATCTAATTGATTTCGGCGGGTTGTTGTCCCTGTTTTTGCTACAGTCCATCATCGCATAGTTTTGTTTTTAGTACCTTTAGCGTGGTTGTAGTGAGTCAAAAGTATGAGAAGAAAGTTGGATTGTTGTTTTCTCCGCACAGCAAAGTCAGTCAAATCTAACTGATGGTTATTCATGGAAATTTGTTTCTTGTAGTTGATGTTGGCCACATTCCTTCGTCGTGTGATTTTGTCTACAGCATCAGCATAGTTAAGGCAAAACATGGAAAAGAAAAGTGTCTGCGGACCTCTACGTGAATGAACAAGGATAGGAAAACGAGATTTTACTTGAAAACCGCGAAGAATTGAGAATAAACGCGCGCGGGCTTTTTGTTTCTGGATGTGATGCAGGCTCTTCGTCTTCGAGTGTAACAAGAGAGTATAGATGTATAGAGAGATCTCACTTCCACCAAATCGCGAAACTAGGTCGCTGCGGTAAACAAGAAATTGAAGAATTGAAAGACACCTTCTTCACCAAACATAGTGTGCATATCTGTTTAGTGTGGTTTGTTCATATTTTTGGGCTGACTGAAACTGTTTAGAGCCGTTTGTAAGCTCTTACGCCCCGTGGAAATGCACAAACAGAAATTGTTTACCGCAGCGACCTACTTTCTGCTCCATGCTAACAATGGTTTCGCAGAGCTTCCCGTGTCTCGCAGTGCAAATCGACCAATAGTGAAACCTCTCTATACATCTATACTCCCTGGAGTAACGCAAGCTCCCGGTCTCCGAACGTTCCCCCGGCGCATAAACATAACGAGCCAAAGAGAATAACTGGACAAAATAAATGAATCAAGTAAATAAAGAAAGATAGAAAGAAGATGAAAAAAATATATACCTTTCATTTGATTTCAAAAGTAAAAAAAAAAAAAGAAAAAATGGATTTTAGAAAGTTAATAGATACATGAAAATAAAATAACATTTTAAAAAAGGTTCAAAATCAAATTACGCATGATGATTTGACATGATGTAACTGTGAGTATACATATATTTTATCCCTAGTGTGTGGTGATTATTACCAAGTAGGTTCCTCGGAACCGGTCAACATCTACAGTCCTTCCTACCCTGATTTCTACCCGACGTACAGCAAGTGTATCTGGTTGGTCGAGGTACCCACCGATCATCGTGTTCGGGTGAGCATAACCTACGAGGGAGAGAGGTATAACGGCGAATGCTCGGACTACGTGGAGGTGAGGCAGAAGAAAACAATCTGACTGAATGACTGATTTTTATTTTTTTTTCGGCCAGAGCCCCCAACCCCCCAACCCCAACCCCAACCCCACCCAACAAATTAAAAAGGGGAAGAAATTAATTTCTTCTGTTAAAATTTCAAACAGACAAAAAAACAACACATTAAAAATGATAAATTTCATTATAAATCCACCACTTCCACTTATAGAACTGGAGAGAGAGAGAGAGAGAGAAAGCGCCCCCCCCCCCCAAGATCTAAATCTGGTCCCCGTTTCCACTCCTGGTGCCCAGAGGTTTGATCAATTAAGCAATAAGGACAGTAACATGGAGCGAACGCCTGAAGCAAGACGTGAAACATATGGCTACATGTACTGACTTCAGAAAACAGCACATTTAACTTTACTAGATAGGACCTCGATGTTTGAATTAATTCCGGTGAATTGCCGTGAATTTCATTTCTGTAAATGATTGGCTCACCAAACCTGAAGTGTTCTGGCCCCCCCCCCCCCAAGATCTAAATCTGGTCCCCGTTTCCACTCCGGGTGCCCAGAGGTTTGATCAATTAAGCAATAAGGAGGCAAAGGCACCATTGTTGGACTGTGTTAAGGCAGTGGCAGATCTACTATAAAACTAATGGAGCTTAAGCTGCAGGTCGTTTTGACTGCCAGGTCGTCAGACGATATCCGGCGGGCTTACCTTATGGCAGGTTTACAGCCCGGGATGCCCATAGCATCCTGGGCTACCCTCCGCAGAACTATTAGAATGAGTCCCTAGTCATTTCATTCTGCGGACGGAAAGTCATGACACTGTCGACATGTGCTGACGCTGTCGGGAACAAAATTAATTTTAAAATACCATATATAAAAAGTTATTAAGAGACAAAGCCCCCAAAGGGGGCTGGAAGTTAATGGTAGGGCCTTCCTCTCTCCTGCTTCTTCTTCTTCTTCCTCTGATCTCTGGTTGTCACGAGCAGAGTTAGGGTCTTGGGGATGTTACGACTGCACGAGAGGCAGCTAACTCACACTCGGACACAACCACACAAGAAAAGTACTAAATAACTAGAGCGTATATATGTCAGGCCGGTCAGGCCATAGTTTACATAAATATTAATAACAAAACAAAAGACAATAGAGGTATATATTCAAACCAAAAACTCTAATTAATAACTTAACCAATAATATTCATGTAACTATGGAGGTACTGCAATCAATAGTAAATAGGTATATTATACGAAACTGGATATCAATTTAAAGTGACAGTTGAGTCGCCACTGGCCAGTCGCCAGGCAAACTCTCCATAAATCATATGGGCTTAAATGTTAGGAGAGCCCAGTACGTTCAAAAGCCTACAGAAGCACTCTTCGGCTTGTAGGTAATTTAAGCAGTTGCCAAAAGACTATATTTTATGCACAATCACTATTCAATTCATCAACGATGTGCTATATTATTCCAATCATACTATGGCAATAGATCTATCATACAGGACACTCGTGGTCGAGTGCCAGCTGGGGTTTCCTTAGTCTTCCTATGAGGCTGTAGTTCTCTCTCTATCTCCGATCTCTATTATACTTGAATAATTAAGATATATTACCATTGCTCACGCCTACTGAGAGGCGCGAACATCAAAATAGCGCAGCGTGGGCTTTCAAAGGTCAGCCCACTCAGACCTTTCTTTCTAGAGCTCAGTCAGTCCGTTAGCAAGGACTTCTTAGTCTTCAGACCACACAGTTCAGGTACTGGCCGACCGGAGATACTTCACGAAACGATGCTTCTCTCGTCTGTATTCCTCCAAATCTGAACGTTACACGATGTTATATACTATCTAACTACCCAGCGTGCTAGTCCGCTGGCCCAATTAGTTCAGCTATCTCATAGGTCGAAACCTCCCACCATTTTAACTGTAGTAATACGACTGCACTATTCTACCAGCCAGTTAACGTGCAAAACTTGTCTAGTCATACTTAACAATGTCAACTGTCCCCACCTTGTTTCACCCCTACTCCATTACTTATTAATCACGAACATTAAAGCCGACAAGCGTGACTCTAGCAGTTTAACTTTACATTTATTTACTCACCAACTATAATTTGGCGAGGACCGTTCAAGGCCACCAGCCAATTTCTCATGGCCCTGGTAAACAACAACAACTCACTCTCTGCGTGAGTTTTAACAATATCCGAATCATGACATATCCCCCACCCCAGTTAAAATTTGCAATTTTAACGATATAAATTATTATCGTAAAGGGAAGGCATGAGTCGAGAAATTGCTCGAAAGGTTAACTTAACTAAGAATACTAGGTAATAACTAAGACTAGTACTAAAGTTGAAAAAAACCTACAGGACGGGTATCATTGATGGACAAAACTTCATGAAAATCTTAAGGCTCCGTCCAAAAGTATATATCTCTCTGAGGATTAAATCTTACCTCTAAATAGGTAGACATTAACAATCATAACTCTAAAATTTTAGAGTACAACACTGATCCTGTGCGAATGTCATCAGGAATGCATACATACAATGAATAATACTCAAGAAAAGATAACTATAGTAGCATCGATGGCATTAGTGGATCTGGACTCCTGGTCTGCCATGATCTTCTCGTCCTCGACCCTGGGCAACAACGTCTGGTGTGGCCAAAATACGGGTCGACGTCAGTAAAATAGCTGTTGGAACAAAGGAAAGCACAGGGGTAGGTGAAAAGTGTTCACAATGGGTGAACAATATGTGATACCATCCCTCGGTCTCTGAATGAGGTGCTAATCAGTATCCAACGCCAATACATATGACAGACTAAAATACAACAAGATTAAGGTAACCGTGATAATAGGTCGGCATGGACATTATCTCCACCAGGAATGGCCTTTATAATGAAGCGGTATTCCTGAAGGGCCAGACTCCATCTGGTCAAACGAGCGTTCTTGGCTCGGTTCGATTTTAAAAATAACAACGGTTTATGGTCTGTCTCGATGACGAATTCTGTCATAAGTAGGTAGCGGGAAAACGCGTCTACGGCGTATACAATCGCCAGGCATTCTCGCTCTATAATAGCGTATCTCTGCTCTCTCGGAAGTAATTTCCGGCTAGCGTACATACAAGGGCGCAATAAGCCATCTCTTTCCTGAAGCAAAACAGCTCCAATTCCCTGGTCCGACGCGTCAGTTCGGACGGTGAAGGTGCGCCTAATATTCGGTAGTATAAGCAGCGGCGAACTGGAGAACAGTTGCTGCACTGTCGCGAGCGCGGTGGCGCACTGCGTATTCCAGGTAATTTTGTTGGGTCTGTCTTTTCTTGTAAGATCGGATAACGGGGCCGTAAGGGCCGAAAAATTAGGAACAAATTTCCGATAATAGCTTAAGAAGCCTAACAGGCTACGAACCTGCTTCTTAGTATGAGGAGCCTGGAGTTTTAAAATCTTACTTATCTTACTGTCGTCCGGTGTTTGGACGCCTTTGGCGATAGTATGTCCCAGAAAGTTAATCTGCGTATAACCCAGGAAGACTTTGCTAGGCTTAGCTGTAAGCCCGGCATCTCGAAGTTTACTAAGCACTTGACGAAGTGCTTCTAAGTGGCCTTTCCAATCCGTATGGAAAGCGCAAATGTCGTCAAAGTAGCTTAGGACGCATGGTGTCTGCTGCAATAGGATGTTCATCATCCTCGCAAATGTCGCTGGTGCCGTTACGAGACCGAATGGCATGAATCTCCATTGCATGAGACCCATAGGGGTCTGAAACGCTGTGTACTGTTTACTGGCCTCTTCCATTGGGATTTGCCAGTAGCCTTTAGCCAAATCTATTTTCGAAAACACGGACGACTCGGCCAATCGCGCAAATAGATCTTCCTGATTCGGGATAGGTTCAGCATCGTAAATGGTTAGAGCGTTAAGCTTCCTGTAATCGATACAAAATCTAACGGAACCGTCTGTTTTCTTTACTAGTACAATCGGCGAGCAGTAAGGGCTCGTCGAGCGCTCAATGACTCCTAAGCTGAGCATCTTTTCCACCTCGGACTGTATGGTGTCGTGCGCTTGCAGCGGGCGCGGGTAGGGTTTGACAAACACGGGTACGTCCGAGTGCAACCGGATGACGTGTTGAACTAAGGATGTTTTACCCGGCAAATCAGTGAATACTGGCGAAAACTCCCGAACAAGATTCATGATGTCCTGTGTCTTACTTTGATCCAGCTCTGGATTGATATTAACGGAAGTCGCGTCCTCTGTGGCTTGCAAGGATAGGAGCGATCTTGTCATAGATAATGGCTCCCGGTCGTTGTCATCGATAGTGACCATCGCTGCGTTTGCTTGGGCCACAACATGGCATGAATGATCGTGATGAGTTTGATCATCGGTAAGATACTTTTTCAACATATTAATATGGTACACCTTATCGTTACCACGTATGGTAATGAGATAATTAACTCTCGAGAGTCGCTTTTTAACTAGAAAGGGGCCTTTCCAAGTGAGGAGTAGTTTGTTATTCGTTTCTGGTAACAGCACCAATGCCCGATCTCCGACTGACAGGGTTCTTAACCGACTACCCCGATCGCGATATCCTATAAATGACCTGGTCCGTACGCATGCAAATTGTCGAGCCAGGTCGCATGCATTAACTATTCTATGTCGGAGATCGACTATGTACTGATACGCGGATCGCGTATCAGGAACGTCGGTATCAGAACCGGCGTATAAATCGCGTAAAATGGCCATCGGGCCACGTGGTTTTCGACCGTATAACAGTTCAAACGGGGAAAAACCCGTTGTCGCATTTGGGAGTTCCCTATATGCGAACAAGATGGCCGGAAGTCGACGGTCCCAGTCACCAGGTCTATCGGCGGAAACGCGTGCCAGCATAGTTTTCATGGTGGCATTCCAGCGCTCGCAACAGCCATTGGACTGTGGATGGTATGGCGACGTAAGTTTTTGCCTAATGCCCGTGAGTTCCAATACTTTCCTGAAAAGGTCAGAGGTGAATTGCGGACCTCTATCAGATAATAATTCGGACGGGAATCCGACACGTGTGAATATGGTCACCAATGCCTCGGCGACGTGATCGGCCGATATTTCCTTTAAAGGGACAGCCTCAGGCCAACGGGTGGCATAATCGATTACTGATAGAATAAACCGATGGCCTCTATCCGACTTCGGTAATGGCCCGACGATGTCGACGGCAACTCGCTGAAATGGAGTGGAAACCGGCGGCATCTCTTGTATAGGTGCCCGCGAAGTTTTTCCTTTGGGGGTTCTTTTCTGGCATGTATCGCAACGCGACACATAGCTATTTATGTCCCCGTAAACCCCGGGCCAAAAAAACTGAGACAGGACTCTCGATTTTGTTCTCGCTTTGCCTTGGTGGCCCGCCAATGGCGTGTCGTGCGCGAGGCGGGTGATGTCTCGGCGAAATGATCTCGGTATGACCAATTGCAAAATAGTTTCGCGCTTTCCCCGAAAAACGCGATATAGGAGGTCGTCTTTAAGGCAGAACCTGGATGTATCCGGGTTGTCCGGATCAATCTTAGCAAAGAGGGGCTTTAGTGATGGATCTGTGCGCTGTTCGTTACGAAAAATCTCGGGGGTTACATCCAAATCGACGACAGGCGATCGTAATGTGTCGTCACTCTGGCGACGCGATTGTTGTCTTGTCGTGACACACGCAATGTCGTTATCATCCCAAATCCCGAGTTCGCAATCGGAGACGTCCTTTAAGTGGGGAATATTCCCAATGATTAGGTCGGCGACCGGATTTGGTAGCACGCAGGCCGTGACAACACCAGTTATAAACGGTGTGTCAACATATATTTCCGCCAAACGAAAATGTTCAACTGAACCACCAAAAGTAATGCAAGTCGCATCGCGATCCAGGAGTTGTGCAGGACGGACCAGGGATTCACGTACACCGACGGTCGTACAGCCTGAATCTCGCAATACGGATGCTCGTATGGCGTTTACTCGTCCCTCATACAATGTCAGCGCGCCTCGCTCGTGGAGGGCGGACATCACTGGAATAACTTTATCTACGGTTTCGGCATTCCTAGTTCTGTAACCGCGGTTTTCGGTGAATGCTACAGAGCATGCATTTGCCGCATCTAATCTAACTCTGCATTGTCGCGCAATGTGGCCTCCGGCGCCACATCTATAACAGTAGACTGGATTATCATCCCTTCGAGGTGTACCTCGATAAGAAGGAAATGTGGGCGCTTGATAGTAGTTGTTACGCGGTCCTCCGGTAGGGAAAGGACGTGTATATCGGGGTTCCCAGTCCCGAGAAAATTTATGGGGATTCGGTTGCCTCCTGCTAACCGGCGGCTCGGACCGTGGACGAACCTGCGGCGACTGTCGAAAGGGCTGTCTTGATTGTCTCGACGGTACCGGTGTCTTAGTAGCAGCGCCGGCGTAACACGGTTCGTTTACTTTAGCTTTAGCTAACGATCGATTAGGGTGAGCTGCAGCATACCGTTCCGCTATCGATGTTATCTCGACGGTAGTTTTGGGGGCTTGTTCCTTAAAATGCGCCACCAGGTCCGTGTGGCAGGACATATATATTTGGTCTTTAATTATCAAATCATATAGTTTCTTATAGTTTCCCTCTTCCACACCGGCCAACTCAGTCCAACGGCTGAGTAGGTGGCGGAGGCGGTCCACGTAAGTAGAGAAATTCTCAGATGCCTCCGGCTTGCAATCGCGGAAACGCTTATGAAATCCATCTTCCGTATGTTGGAAACGCTTTAATAGCGCGGTCTTTAGAATGTCATAGTCCCTAGCGTCATCAATAGTGAGGCTATGGAAAACTTCCAACGCTCTCCCTGTCAAAAGATTGGCGAGGCATGACGTGTACTCACTACGCTGCCATCCCGCGCAAACGGCATGGAGTTCGAAGCGGTGTAGGTAGGAATCAATACGATCAACCTTATCATTAAAGGTTGGCAATTTAGGCTTCGTTTTATTATTGGAAGTAACTTCCGGAGCCCCGGTAGGTTGGGCTTGCTTCGCTTCTAACTGTTTCAAAGCGAGCTCGTACTCTCTTTGAGCCTGTTTTTCCGCGCGTTCCGCGGCTCTATCTTCTCGTTCCGCGGCTTTTTCTTCTCGTAATATCTCCGCGGCCTTTTCTTCTCGTAATCTCTCCGCGGCCTTTTCTTCTCGTAATCTCTCCGCGGCCTTTTCTTCTCGTAATCTCTCCGCGGCCTTTTCTTCTCGTTCTTCTTTCAGTTTCTGGTCTACCCAAGAAGCACGCTGAGCTTCCGGTATGCCAAATGATTGGGCCAGTTCCAAATATTTCTGTAGTTCGGCCATGATATCGGTCGATAATACGATATAATAATGTCCTAATCGAGGACAGCTCCTGAAAAATCTCCAACTTTATTCTCCCTTGAAGCAATTTATCAATTGCACTCTGCGGGTGCTCGTTCCTGCAGTATGAACGAAATTAACGAAATCAACAACAAACTGTACGTCTTAGTCAACCAAGTAGTGGTTGAGCTATCTCAGTGATCACTTAACTCCACTTATTTCTCCTAATCCTCAAGCAGTGAGTCTACTGCTTCCGTGATTGGTCGTTACTAACGATACCAATGTAATATTCCCAGTGTATTTTCCGTACACTCCTAGCAGCGTTCCCTCTGCTATAAATCGGAATAAATCAATATTCACGATATGAACTTCCTTGGCTATACCAGCCTAACAACTCTAATATCCAGATTATCTCTCAACGTGCCCTAGACACGTGATTTATCCCAGGCAATAATATAGCAAGTATGAATACAAAATATAATAATGCAACACTATAATGGAAAAGAATTACATGGAGAGTAAGACGAGACTAACAGAAAGAACAAACGACAACAGACCTGACTAACCTGAAACTATCTACAAAAAGGTAAGAAAAGCACAAGAGAGACGTCTTCCTAAAAGTACGAGAAAGATAGAACGCTAACAATCTATACGAATAACAGGTCCCTACAGAACTATTCAAGGCAAAGCGTATCTCCTATCCGTTTTAAACGCCATCTAGATCTGCTAGTCTGGCAAAAAGAGGTATGCTAAGTCTCGATCCCTTCCAACCTCCCGCCTATCTAATCTAACACAAAAGAAAAAAATAATGCCTGTCAAAAGTAGGGGAGCTGGAACGACGAACCCCTCAAACGAAGACAAATACAGATGGTTCACTTAACTGGGCAAAATGGACTGGCTCTTTCCTTTGGTCCACAGCGCTGGTCTTGTCTTTTCCTGATGCTAGCTGTCAGTCCCTCGTAGTGGTCCCAGGATCAATGACGAGAGGACATGCCAGACATGTGGGGGAGAAACAAACAAAAAAATCAGCAGTATACAAAACTATAAACTACAAAAATTACATAAATAACAGTGGAGTCTTAGAGTGGTAGACCTGCAGCTGTTGACGGGGTCCTCTTCCGATGATAGTAGTGTTCTCTAGATGTCAGAAGGTGACGGGTCCTCTTCAGATGTCAGTGGGGTCCCCTCCAGATGTCACGAGCAGAGTTAGGGTCTTGGGGATGTTACGACTGCACGAGAGGCAGCTAACTCACACTCGGACACAACCACACAAGAAAAGTACTAAATAACTAGAGCGTATATATGTCAGGCCGGTCAGGCCATAGTTTACATAAATATTAATAACAAAACAAAAGACAATAGAGGTATATATTCAAACCAAAAACTCTAATTAATAACTTAACCAATAATATTCATGTAACTATGGAGGTACTGCAATCAATAGTAAATAGGTATATTATACGAAACTGGATATCAATTTAAAGTGACAGTTGAGTCGCCACTGGCCAGTCGCCAGGCAAACTCTCCATAAATCATATGGGCTTAAATGTTAGGAGAGCCCAGTACGTTCAAAAGCCTACAGAAGCACTCTTCGGCTTGTAGGTAATTTAAGCAGTTGCCAAAAGACTATATTTTATGCACAATCACTATTCAATTCATCAACGATGTGCTATATTATTCCAATCATACTATGGCAATAGATCTATCATACAGGACACTCGTGGTCGAGTGCCAGCTGGGGTTTCCTTAGTCTTCCTATGAGGCTGTAGTTCTCTCTCTATCTCCGATCTCTATTATACTTGAATAATTAAGATATATTACCATTGCTCACGCCTACTGAGAGGCGCGAACATCAAAATAGCGCAGCGTGGGCTTTCAAAGGTCAGCCCACTCAGACCTTTCTTTCTAGAGCTCAGTCAGTCCGTTAGCAAGGACTTCTTAGTCTTCAGACCACACAGTTCAGGTACTGGCCGACCGGAGATACTTCACGAAACGATGCTTCTCTCGTCTGTATTCCTCCAAATCTGAACGTTACACGATGTTATATACTATCTAACTACCCAGCGTGCTAGTCCGCTGGCCCAATTAGTTCAGCTATCTCATAGGTCGAAACCTCCCACCATTTTAACTGTAGTAATACGACTGCACTATTCTACCAGCCAGTTAACGTGCAAAACTTGTCTAGTCATACTTAACAATGTCAACTGTCCCCACCTTGTTTCACCCCTACTCCATTACTTATTAATCACGAACATTAAAGCCGACAAGCGTGACTCTAGCAGTTTAACTTTACATTTATTTACTCACCAACTATAATTTGGCGAGGACCGTTCAAGGCCACCAGCCAATTTCTCATGGCCCTGGTAAACAACAACAACTCACTCTCTGCGTGAGTTTTAACAATATCCGAATCATGACACTGGTGCCCACAGAAACAGGACACCAACGAGGAAGAAGGAAACAAAAAAACAATAAAGAACAGGGGGCCAGTAGATCTTCGCCTGAAGCCCCCGAGAAACAAAAGACCTTCGAGCTTCAGGGCCCATAATCCCGGAGGGGCCCTGGAGAATTTTTTTTTTATATAGAGTGAATTTTGGATGTTGCCCTATTGTTGTTGGTTGGGAAAGGGCCCCATAATAGTTCAAGCTTCAGAGCGTCAGTAATGTCGGCCAACCACTGGTGTAGGGCATCAATTTGACCACTTTATTCGAAACCTACTTAAAGTCATCAGCTGTTTTAGTGGTGTTGTTGTTGTTGTCGTTTACCTGACCAGGTGCGGGATGGCGGTAGATATGCGCCACTACTGGGACGGTTTTGTGACTCGGTGAACCAGTACCAGGTTACGTCGGGTAATATCTGGATGTGGCTCATGTTCAAATCGGATGGGATCAACGGTACTGGCTCCCTGATGCACTCAGCATTCATTGCTGTCTACAGTAAGTACTGGACTGCCTCTCTCTCTCTCTCTCTCTCTCTCTGTTTGTGCGTGTATGTGTATGTGTGTGTCGCTCCCTCTCTTCCTCTCTCTCTCTCTTTTGCTCTCTTTCTCTTTCTGTCTCTCTCTCTCTCCCTCTCTATGTCCATGCGTGTGTGCGCGTGCGTACATGTGTGGGTGTATTTTAACTGCAGGTGAGATAACCGCGTAAATATTAAGTGCGATATTTTGTCCTTCCACAATCTGTAACATTAACATATAAATAAATAGATAAATAAATAAATAAATAAATAAATAAAAGCGACTCTGTACTTTCACAACACATGCAGGTAGGTCTACAACCAGTGTACATTATTTAACACCCCAAGTTTCCTTTATCCATACATTTTCACCTGAATTGAGAATAACTAATAGGCCTACTGAAGGTTCTTGTTATCTGATGCCCTCAGTACGCCCAGAAATATTACGCTGTTTAATTTATAACATAGAGTGTTCTTGCAGTCTGGCAGTTTCAGTAACCTCTAGCATATGAAACTGTGTAGATAGATGGCCCTCGTGACCCCAAGTATTCCCAGAGTATTTTCACCGAACGCAGGATCTGATAGCCTCAGTATCCTCAACATAATTACATCATTCTACAAGGCTCTTGTGATCTAATAGGCGCAGCACTGTCAGATAATGACACTGCGCAGACGCTCCCGATACCTGATGGCACCAGTATTCCCAGCATACCACTCTGTATTTAAAGTTTTTATTATTACATAGCTAACCCCAATAAGATCAATCTTGCTGATTTTTTGTTCTAAGGTTAAGAGAGGAGAAGAACAAAATTTTCAATCTTACTTTCAATTTTATTGTACACGGTGAAAAATTCCTCTTTTGTCTTGTGGTTAAAAAAAATATTTTAAAATGAATAAATAATATTAAACACTGAAGTTTGCCAAAAACGGAGGTGTCCACGTAACTTATCACCAAGAACTGAAGCAGTGCACCAAGTTTCATCATATTTTTTTATCGTGTGGTCACGAAGTTTTAGATGCTTACATGTTCACCTTCTAGTTACATTATGGTAAGGTATTTACTCTTTTTTTCACCTTCAGTCCTTGTTGACTCTGTCTCTTGTCTGTTAAGTAATAGAAGGACGTGGGGGGGGGGGGGACACTATTGTTGAGCCTTGCAAAATGCATTATTAATCAGCCGTAATCTGTTATCCTATGTAATACGTCATGTATTAATTTTTTTTTTTTTATGTTTACATTCTGTCAGACAATACAACTCCTGACAATACCACACTGCCATATACAAGTGAGTATCATCCGCAGCCTTACACAGTGCCTCTCTTTGCAGTCTCTTGCCTCTCTTCACCAGCAGGGCCTATAATACACTTCCCACTGTTTTGTCTTCAGAGCCATGTAGAGCCTTGTAGCAAAAAAAAAAAAAAGCGAGTATTGTCACAAATCCCAGACTGGGAGATGTAATAAGTTATGACAGGACAACAATCACGAACAAACAAGTTTAACACTTAACAGAACAATCCATCAGACTCACACATTTATTAAACATAATTATACAGATAATAGCGCAATTACATACCTTATATTATTGAAATTAACTGCCGTACAACGGCCTTATTCTCACACACACTCCCTCGGATCCACAACCCGGTAGTTACTCCTAAAGGCACTTCGGCCTCAGCCTCTCCCCTCAGGGTCTTAATAGCACATTAATAATTCACTGGCATCGCAGTCTCTCAATATCACCTTCCTATTGTCATACACCTTAGCACTCCCCTAGCGCCTCAGCAGGGCAATAACACATTATCATTTCAATAGCCCCTCAACATGGCAATAGTACATTATTAGTTCCTAGCCCATCAACATGGCAATAGTACATTATTAGTTCCTAGCCCATCAACATGGCAATAGGACATTATCACATTCACGCTCATATCTACGTCCCTGTCCGTGGCCTGACTGCCACGACGTTTTGTGCCTCTACTGTCCTGCACTGACAGCCTCACTTCTGGCCTATGTGTGGCCTCCGGCCCTATGCTGGCCTATCACCGTAGGCGGCGCTCTTTGGCCCGACCTCGGCACCTACAAGAATAACATTACATTGGTATAATACCCTACCATTTCTATTCACTCCACCTCTCCTTACAACCCATGAAGCGTACACACACTAGTTCACCTTTCACTCACCACACATCTTACGGTAACACACCTCCATCGGAGTACACAATACTCACTCGTGCTACAAATCCATGAACTCACTTTCATCTATCGCTCATGGCGCACATTGCTATATCCAATATCAAGGACTTCCACATTCCTCACATATACTTATTTACATCATGGTAATAGACGAATATAATATAATACATCAATCATAATTATCAATCAACGTTCTACCTACCAGTCATCACTGGAAAAACTCTCTCACTGGTCTCTCGACTGCTCCCCTTATGTCCGCCCGCTGGGCTCTTACTAGCGTCCGTTCAGTAGGACCTTCTAACTTGCAGTGATAGTAATACAGCGCTTTCGCCTCATTCAGACCCCCCACCACCCATAACATGCACCCTTTCCTTACTTGTCTTCGTGCGTTAATTTTACTCTCCTCCTTTCCCGTCTTTCCCTACTTGTCTGCCGTGAGCCCTTCTTACTCTACACCCGCTCTGTAGCAATCCCCTTAATTGCACTCACTCCACTCGTGACATCATCCCCCACCCCAAAAAAATTAATGCAATTAATTTCAATTCGCATCAAGATGACTGTCAACGAGTGAGCGTGAGCAATACTTACATAAAAATGACCTACCAATGCTCCTAGCACATAAAATACCGGAATCAGGGGAAAACATGGGGATCAATATGCAGTGCATTATGCATATATGTATCACATCATCAATAGCTAACTAAACACAATACCTAATACAGAATCAAAAACCAATCAACCTATCAACCATTCTTCATATCATATTTATAATGTCAATATTTTAAAGTCGACTCATTCACACAGATCCTGTCAATGTTCCTGTCCTCCGATGTATAAGCTCCTGAACTCTTCCCCTAGGCTCGACTAAGGTAGTCGGCGATATGATTGCTGGTTCCTGGAATTGGTTGAATAACGAAAGTATACGGCTGCAAAGCCAATGCCCATCTAGATAAGCGTGGGCTGGACGAACGATTCTTCGACAAAAACGTTAGTGGCTTGTGGTCTGTCTGGATACAAAATTCTCGTCCCATGAGATAACGTCCTAATTTCTGGACGGACCACACAATGGCAAGACACTCACGCTCTATCACAGAATATTTTCTTTCTCTCTGCAATAACTTCCTACTGACATAACATACAGGATGGAGACATTCGTTCTTCTCCTGTAGAAGACAAGCGCCGACACCAGAGTCCGACGCATCCGTTCTGAGGATAAAATTAGATCGAAAATCGGGTAATATCAGAATGGGTGACGATGATAATGCTGTCACCAAATTATCAAATGCTGTCTGACATTCAGACGTCCACTGGACCTTATCGGGTTGTCCCTTCTTAGTAAGGTCAGTAAGAGAAGATGACAAGGAGGAAAAATTTGGAATGAACTTTCTGTAATAATTTAAAATTCCCACTAAGCTTCTGACTTGTTTCTTTGTTTTAGGGATTTGCAACCCTACTAATTTGTCAATTTTTGTTACTTCAGGTCTCTGAACACCTCTACCCACGATATGTCCTAAGAATACTATCTCTGGACATGCCAAATCCATCTTTGCGGGTTTAGCAGTTAACCCAAAATGACGTAATCGTTTAAAAATTACTGTTAGTGTCTGAATATGATCAGACCATGTCGACGTATGACATGCTATATCGTCAAAGAATGACACGACATTAGGTATGTCCTTCAACACTAGTCTCATTAATCGTGCAAACGTCGCTGGCGCGTTTACCAACCCAAATGGCATGACCTTAAATTGGAATAATCCAATGGGCGTTTGGAACGCCGTGTATTGTTTAGACTCCTCAGTAAGAGGGATTTCCCAATAACCTTTCGTTAAATCTATCTTGGAAAACCACGTGGACCCGGCCAATGAAGCTATTAATTCCTCCTGAAACGGAATAGGCTCCCTATCGCCTACCGTAATAGTATTCAATCTTCGAAAATCAATACAGAACCGCACCGATCCATCAAGTTTTTTCACGAGGACGATGGGTGATGAATACGGCGATGTTGATGGTTCTATCACATCTAACTTCAACATTGATTCAACTTCCTTTATAACTCTATCTCTCGAAGAAAAAGGCAGCGGATAAGGTCTAAGAAATACTGGCTTATCCGAAGTCAACTTTATTTGGTGCTGGATCACGGTAGTGCGACCCGGCAAATCCGTAATAACATCCGGGAATGACGCTAACAGGGTCTTAAGTTCCCTACTCCTTGAACTCGTAAGGTCAGGGTTAATTTTTACGTCCCTGTAACCTTGTGTCGGAGTTAACTCCGGCAATTGAATTTGTAACTCTTCCTGCGCCTCGGTGTCGCTTACGTCACAGTCCAACTGGTCTACGACTCCCGTACAAGCAATAGAGAAGACAGTCTCCTCTGGTCTTGTCTGTGCACACAGATACTGTGGTCTCTCATAAAATCTCTGTAGCATATTAACATGGAAAACCTTACTCGTTCCATCAATGTGGATAGCGTAATCTACCTTTGAAACAACTCGCTCAATAACATAAGGGCCTTTCCATGTCATCAATAACTTATTATGGTCCGTAGGTAACAACAATAGGACCTTGTCTCCTGGCTTAAAAATTCTCAGTTTGGAACCTCTATCTTTATAGTCTTTTGCTCTTTTCGAAGCGATACTAGAAGCTTCTTCTGCTATAGTGCGCGCTGAAGATAATCTTTCTCTTAAATCAACAAGGTACTGAAACACCGAAATCTGCTCATCGTCTCCCGATGATGGCGACGTCATCATGTCCCGAAGAACATCAGTTGGGCCCCTAGGACTACGACCATACATCATTTCGAACGGCGAGAATCCCGTTGACTCCTGCCGTACCTCTCTGTACGCGAATAACACTGCAGGGATATATCTATCCCAATCTTTAGGGCGATCAGCAGCTACCTTACGCAGCATCGACTTTAACGTCGAGTTCAATCTCTCGCACATGCCATTAGCCTGCGGATGATAAGGGGTGGTAGTGATGCGTTGTATGCTGAATAAGCGGAACAATTCCTTCATCATCTCCGACGTAAATTGCGCGCCCCTATCAGACAGAATTTGCTCTGGTATTCGTACCCTAGCGAAAATTGCAAACAACGCTTCCGCGACTGCCTCAGACGTTATGGTCCGCAGAGGAATCGCCTCTGGCCATCTCGTAGCATTACATATGACCGTTAAGAAAAATCGATTCCCCCTATCGGTCGCTGGGTGAATGGGGCCAACAAGGTCTATCGAGACCTTTTTAAACGGTTCCGAGACCGTGGAGATCTTCTGAAGAGGAGCCTGGGGTGTACGACCCTTATGCGTCGTCTTTTGGCACGCACTGCACGTCTTACAATAGACTTGCACATCTCTGTGGATCGATGGCCAGTAAAAATTTTTAAGAACCCTTTCTTTGGTTCTAGCTATCCCCATATGACCCGCTAATGGGACATCGTGTGCCAAATGCAATACTGTTGCGATCAGCAACGCTGGCACAACGACCTGCTTTAAAATGGAGGCCACCGTTACATACTTACGGAACAGAATGCCCGCCTGAACAACAAAGGAAGACGAGCCGTTCTTATATTTCCTCGTTTTCTCGGTTCGCGCTTCCCCAAAACATGGGTTTAATGATGGGTCCTCCCTTTGTAATCTCGCCAAGCGCTCTGGCGTGATATCTAGGTTGACCGCTGGCGTCGCCAAAGGTCTAATCTTATCTTTATCAGCTACCCGTCGACGTGTTTCGACCGCGGCGCAAAAGTCAATACCTTTTGATTGCGACCATGCTTGCACGTTCTCATCGGAAGGGGAAACTACCCGTAATACATTCCCAATGATGAGCTGGGCGCCTGGAAAACAACCAACGACTGCTTCGACTTCCCCGCTAAGGAAAGGTGTATCTATCACTATTCTTGCCATGGGTAATTTCTCAATGGCCCCCGAAAATTGGATGCACGGGACAGTCTCACCTGTAAGCTGTGAATCCCGAATGCAGTCCCTATGCACTCCCACAACGGTAGATCCTGTATCTCGTAAAACCGAGACCGGTTCGTCCCCAACAAACCCCGGATAAACCCTAAGACCACCTCCTGTATGACATGAATTTATAACGGGGATCTTTCTCCCACAAGGTAAAACACCGGAAGATAATAACTTCTCACAACTGGGACACTTAGAATACTGTCCGCCTCCGTTGTCCGATGTAACACACGCAGCCGCATGATGAAATTTATTAGGGGAACATGGACTGGAGCTACTGTCCACGTTCGCCGCTATCCTACCTGCAGGGCAATTCACGCTGATGTGATCTGCTCTTCCGCAGTTCCAACACTTCGCGGCCCTACACTCGCGTGAAAAGTGACCCACGCGTCCGCAAGTCCAACACTCCGCTCCCTGTGCTGCACTAGGCCTGGGTCCCCGTGACCCATCGCGACCGGAACTAAAGTCCCTATGCCGTCGGTCATCGGCAAAGGTCACAAATCGCCCCCGGCCATTACCGCGACCTAACCCTCTTGCTCGGTCAAACTTACCGGATCCATATGCAGGTGATTGGTGATAGCCCCTACGCTGCCCCTGGGCTTGCCCGCTATAGGCACCACGCTGACGCGACCTGTCCTTAAGTCCTGCCGGCGACCCTTCGACAACGGCGACGTACCCAGCATCTTGGACGTACGCCCTGGCGACTGGTTTGGACGGATGTGCCGTACGGTATGCTTCCGCCAACTTAGACGCCTCCTGCACCGTCGCGGGTTCGTTTTCTTTCAGGAAAGCCACCAGATCTTTATGGCACGACGCGTACAGCTGGTCACGGATCATTAGGTCTTTCAGTTTAGCAAAATCCGCGCCCACATGCGCCAAGTCTACCCAGTTCGCGAAATATTCCGTTAGTCTCGCGACGAAGGCAGCAAAGTCCTCCCTGGTATCCGCACGTGCTCGCCTAAACTGCTCCCGGAAATATTCCTCGGTACGCGCAAATCGGCGAAGCAGCAAAGCCTTTAGCTTATCGTAATCTTGCACGTCTTCGCGCTGTAGCTCTTTAAAGTAGGTTAACGCTCGCCCCTGCAATAGAGACGCCAGGTACGTGGACCATAATTCCTTATTTTCCCCCCATTGCAATTGTGCGTTCAGTTCGAACCTGTAAAGGAAGGCGTCTATGTCGTCCTTCCGGTCGTCGAACGTAGGGAGCTTAATCCTAACGCCACCTTTATTGTGTACCTGCCGCTCAACTGTTTCCGTTGGCGTATTCTTCTTGAGTTCTAATTCCGCGATTCTTACTCGCGCGTCTGTCTCCCGCTCTTGAGCTTCTATCTCCTTTAACTTTAACTCCCTCTCCTGAGCCTTAGCCTCTCTTTCTTGTTGACGCTCTTGAGCCTCTTTTTCTTGTTGACGCTCTTGAGCCTCTTTCTCTCTATCTTTAGCACGCTCATCGCGCAAATCCGCCTGCTGTTCTTTAATCCAGCCGCGTAGCTCTTCTCCCTCAAGGCCAAGTTCCTTACCCAACTTCATTAATTGTTGGAGTTCCGCCATTTCACAGATTTATGGTTATGGTATGTATTATAAAAACGGCTAACCTGTCGGTATGATCACTAACGACACGACCAGAGACCTGAGATCACACCAGATATAACAATACCCAATTGTCTCAAATACAATTCAGAAATTTACGTACTTCCTAACTAATTCTATATTCATTAAATGTATAGCACTATTAATAATAAAAAAGAGTAGAAAAGACAAGAATAAGGAAATTCAGTAGAAGGACCACAAGTACGTCAAGGACAACAAACCAGACTAGGACAAAGACCTAAAAAAGAAAATATAATGGAAAAAAAATGCAACCTAACTACGCCGATTACACTACACGGTACGAACAAGAACAGAGTCTGAAAAAAAAGAACGTATCTACAGATAGGGAAGAAAGAGGGACAAGAGAATACGTCTTCCTGCAGAACAGAGAAGATATCGACGCTACAACTAAACAAAAATACAGGTCCCTATAGAACTGTTCACTGTGATGAACGAAGTTCCAAGTTTCCCACACCTTTTGAAAAGGATAAACTAAGTTCAACACAGCAAACCCGCGCCACCGCCCGTATAATCGATTACGACAACAAAAACAGCAAAAACAGGGAAAAAGACAGAAGAAAAGACAGCCCTCAATCCAGGGTACAAAATTTTTGACTTTTACTTAACTTTTCTGACTATAACCTCTCCCCTTGTCTCGGAGCTCTGGCTGTTGACCTCTACAGGCTGGCACACCCACTCTCTGCAGAAATTTAAGTACACATTAATACCTATTCATAAAAATACATACATCAATACATATTCATAAATATACATAAATCATATCATGAAATTCCCATTCATCCCACGAACAAGGACAACAGCACGAATTCCTAGCACAACAGAAAAACAACTAGATATAACGAATACACAATGTCAAAATGACCACAGGTAAACAGGACGAGCCCCCAGTGTCACAAATCCCAGACTGGGAGATGTAATAAGTTATGACAGGACAACAATCACGAACAAACAAGTTTAACACTTAACAGAACAATCCATCAGACTCACACATTTATTAAACATAATTATACAGATAATAGCGCAATTACATACCTTATATTATTGAAATTAACTGCCGTACAACGGCCTTATTCTCACACACACTCTCCCTCGGATCCACAACCCGGTAGTTACTCCTAAAGGCACTTCGGCCTCAGCCTCTCCCCTCAGGGTCTTAATAGCACATTAATAATTCACTGGCACCGCAGTCTCTCAATATCACCTTCCTATTGTCATACACCTTAGCACTCCCCTAGCGCCTCAGCAGGGCAATAACACATTATCATTTCAATAGCCCCTCAACATGGCAATAGTACATTATTAGTTCCTAGCCCATCAACATGGCAATAGTACATTATTAGTTCCTAGCCCATCAACATGGCAATAGTACATTATCACATTCACGCTCATATCTACGTCCCTGTCCGTGGCCTGACTGCCACGACGTTATGTGCCTCTACTGTCCTGCACTGACAGCCTCACTTCTGGCCTATGTGTGGCCTCCGGCCCTATGCTGGCCTATCACCGTAGGCGGCGCTCTTTGGCCCGACCTCGGCACCTACAAGAATAACATTACATTGGTATAATACCCTACCATTTCTATTCACTCCACCTCTCCTTACAACCCATGAAGCGTACACACACTAGTTCACCTTTCACTCACCACACATCTTACGGTAACACACCTCCATCGGAGTACACAATACTCACTCGTGCTACAAATCCATGAACTCACTTTCATCTATCGCTCATGGCGCACATTGCTATATCCAATATCAAGGACTTCCACATTCCTCACATATACTTATTTACATCATGGTAATAGACGAATATAATATAATACATCAATCATAATTATCAATCAACGTTCTACCTACCAGTCATCACTGGAAAAACTCTCTCACTGGTCTCTCGACTGCTCCCCTTATGTCCGCCCGCTGGGCTCTTACTAGCGTCCGTTCAGTAGGACCTTCTAACTTGCAGTGATAGTAATACAGCGCTTTCGCCTCATTCAGACCCCCCACCACTCATAACATGCACGCTTTCCTTACTTGTCTTCGTGCGTTAATTTTACTCTCCTCCTTTCCCGTCTTTCCCTACTTGTCTGCCGTGAGCCCTTCTTACTCTACACCCGCTCTGTAGCAATCCCCTTAATTGCACTCACTCCACTCGTGACAAGTATCATTTATAGTATTATTGTAGATATTGCCATACGTCCCATGAAATTACACTCTTAATACTAATAATAGTCTTAGCTTGCACCAAAACCCAAAGCACCAAATTATGCCTTTATAGATGACTTACCTACCGAAGGGCGAAAGACATATTTTGAAACAATTTTGAGAGCTGCTGGTGCCACAAAATTTGCCCTTCTCCGATTTTTTAAATAGCTCGAGCTTACTGAAAGGCGGTGGTGTCTTGAGATCTGCAGATAATATTAAATCTGGCGCTCAATTAAATAGATCGAGCTTACTGAAACAGTGAGGTCTTGAAAATTGCAGATGAAATTTTGTCTATGGTTCAGTCAAACATATCGAGCTGACTAAAACACAGTGATGTCCCCAAAACTGCACATAGAAATGACTTTATTGCCCAACTTCTAATGTCATCAACAGCAAAGTTCGACGAAATCAGCAAAAAGATCTTTGTTTCTCGATGGCCTCAGCCTAAAGCTAATGACCCTCTGTTCTTGATTCTTGTCTATTCTTATTCCTTGTTTGGAGTTCTTTGAAATAAAGAGCCTACAGCGTATAAGTATAGCCTAAACTCAGTGCTATAGTGAATTTGCCAAGATTGTCCAGGTCAGACATTGAGGAAATATAAAAACCACAGAAGCTACATACAACGTTTTCTTTTTGCCAAATTTAGGACCAGGTCAGACATGTAATTCGAATTTAAACTGTCAAAATTACATTAACAATATTCTACCTGTAAGCTTATGCAATTATTTTTATCGTCATGATGGTGGTCAGGGCAACAAACCAGAATAATTCATGATCTTTGACTGGTCAGTAAAAAAATTTACATATTATATCATTTAATTTTAACAGTGCTTGTTTCTTTATTTTCCCTATGATGTGATCATTTTCTCAATCACCCTAAATAAGTTTTTTTTTTTTTAATTCACTAGCTGAGGTACCCGGCATAAACCTGTGAACCCACCGTTCTATCTCTCTCTCTCTTTTTGGTTTTCAAAGCTTCCCATATTCTAGTCTTACTGGAGAGTTTATGCGCACCAGAGCACTATGCAGTCACTTCTTGTAGGGAAATTGCGCGCACGGAATTGAACGTGTATTTATATCATTTTCCAGTGCGGTGTGCTTACTACTACAGGGAGCCAAAAAAAATAATTATTGTATTTCACATTTTTACCTTTTTATTTAAAAATACCTGAAACTTGAATCAGCACAATCGGTCGATACAAAAGCGATTGGGCTGGATTAGTTGACACTTAATAAAATTAATTTTACAATTTTTTAAACTGTCATTTAGGCTGAAGGGTCAAGCAAAAAAAAAAAGGAGCCAAAATTGTACCACAATGAATTATTACCGTCACTAACTTGTTTTTATAATAAGATTGTTGAAATACGGTAATACTGAACAGGTATAAACCTTCTACTGCAAGGAATCTTTTACGTTTATTTACATGGCTAGCATTGTTTATCTTCTCCACCTACAGTTTGTCAGGTACATGATAAAATCCCCAGCAGTTTGACGTTTGTCCTAAAGTACATAATTTATTGTATATCATTTGGCCTGTTTGGCCCCTGTTTTGCCCACACTTCCAGACTGCAGATCCTACGAGTTCGAGTGCAGAAACAAAGAGTGTCTCAGCATTTCGTATCGGTGCGATGGCTACAATGATTGTGGGTGCTTGGAAGATTGCGATGAAGACGGATGTTCATCCCTGAGTATATGTGAGTAGTTCAGTTTCAGCCATTTCAAAAACAACAGTAATTGTAAACCTTTTTGTATGGTGGAAGCTGGAAGAGGGGTGGGGGTGGAGAGACCTTGTGGTTTGCAGGCTAGGAAAACAGTATTCGTGGCAATGCTCCCTCCAAGCTGCGCGGGTGTGCGACTATGCAGTTGTTATACTATTGCAACGTACATCAGAATGTTGCCTCTTATTTTAATTTACAAAATACGATTGTTTTGGCCACTATTCAAGATATTTTATTGCTCAAAGCATCAAGCGTTTCGCTCAGTGGTTTTGAAAAATGAAAGGAACGTTGATTCGAGGGTACCGTAGGTGGTATGGAGGGAGGGGCCATCTATGATTTACTTTATGCTCGATTCCGGCGCTTTTTGATCTACCCCAATTCCTCCATGTACGCTTTTGATACGCTTGTCTTGACTTGAACCCCTCGTCCTTTTACCGCGTACGAGTATAGGGTCATTAATAAAAAGTAAGAATAAATAAGCAAAAGAAAATTTCCCAGAACAAAGTTCTAATGACACCCAGAGATTGCTGGTATGTAATTTGAGGAATACAGAAAATTTAAGGATTAGGGTGTAATTGTGCTAATTCTGGCTGAATTTTTTATACCTCTCTGTCTCCATTTGTACCCAGGACGTACGGAAAAGGTTAAAATCTTGAATGTCCATAATAAAGCCTTGATTTTCTGAAACTTTGAGATGCATTTTTGCATGGATTATTTGACTGTTGCATCAGAAACGTGATCTTTGTAGAATCCAAGAACTTTATTAAATTTTACTTACAAAAAAAAAAATGAAAACGGAACTCTCCATTTTATGACTACATGTATAACACAGCTTAGGTACCCTCTCCACCCCAACACCTAACCTACGCTTTTCATACATTTCAAGTAAAAAATATTTTTTTTTAGGTTTGCCTCTCCTGCAGAATTAGACCTTTCACACTTGTGTAGTTTGATGACAGGGCGCCAGCTATAAACGTACTTTTTTTTTTTTTAGCTTTTTTTTTATGTTACCATCTGGTCACATGTATAAATATATATATATTTTTTTTACTTTTGACCACAGCAAAAGGAGCACAGGTTGGAATAGCCCTGGGCGTGGGAGTGGCTGTGTTCTGTTTAGTGTGCTTGATTGACTTCATCATAGAAGGCAAAAACACATGGCTGGCGGCACAAGCTGAGGCTGTAAGTTATATTGCGTTTTGTTCCTACACATTTCGTAGTAGAATTTACAATTTCTTTGATTATAAGGAATATCTCAAACAGATAAAACGTTACGAAAGTACATCAGTCGCGAGTGTTGAAAACTGAACCGTCCATGTTTGTTGTACAATTTTTTTAAGTTAGTGCATTCTCATACACCTTACCGATATCCAAGTTTATTTGATGTCCCTCAACGGATGGTTTCAAGCTGAGATATTTCCCTTCTTGGTAATAATATACCGACAACAATGAATAAATCATGGCAGTATCAGCAGTAATATTCTTGTGCACACTGCTGTCCAACTCCAAAAATTCACATTTTTTGGTTGATGGAAACAGAACAATACATAAAGAAATATAAATAAAAGATTAATGATAGAACACGGCAGAAATACAAAAACAAACAACAACCAAAAACATTCCAATCAAACTGTCAGTCTCAGTTCACTCGTTCGACATTGAATAAGATTTTTGTTCGTGTGTTTCTGTCTCCTCCTCCCCCCCCCCCACCCCCCATGAAGCTGGCCTTTCTAAATTTAGGTGACCTGTATCCGACTACGACCGACTCCATATCTCTTAACTAAAAACTGAGTCTGAATGTATGTGATAATCATTTTTTTTTTTCTCCTGTTGCAGATGCGAGAGAAAGAAATGCTGGCAGAGAAACAGAGACAGAGAGCTAACAGAGCCTTTACTAAATTCATTGGCGGATACAATGAAACCTTCTCGAAACCAGACGCCAATACCAGCAACAAGGCTGCTCCCAACAAGAAATCTCCTGAACTTGCAATAACAGATTTTGATGCTTAGGCATCAAACAGTAGACTTCATATTATAAATTCATGTGTTACCATGGATGTGTTAGGCTCGTGCAGCGACAGCAACAATATTTTTCTGTGGTGTTGTGCTGCCAAATACTTGGACAAGGCAAGGTCACAGTAATGTGGGAGATTTTAAGTTTTCTGGACAACAGATTACTAATACACTCTGTTTTATGGAAAGTCAGTTGTGTTGTTTTATCTAGTTGGTTATAAATTCTAGGCTCTTCAGGCTGCCAGTGTGCATTCAGCTGTGTGGGCACTACCAAGCATCTTTAAAATTGAATGTGACTGAACATGTGAATAGGTTAAAAATATATTGAATGTCAGTTTGAAATTTCATCCAAGTGCAAATCAACAAAGCATCTGTGATTTAGATTAGTATTTGAACTTGGAATGAAGTACCGGTAAACTATTAGCTGTTGTTACTTCATAGTACACTGAAGGTTTAGGCAGTTCAACATATATATATATGATGACGCACTCTTCAAAATTTACAATTATAAGAAATATTTTCTAATCTGTTGAAATCTTAGCTGTTCTAATGATACTTTTAGATATTACTTATGTCCATGTTATCAAAAATTCCAAAGAGTGAAGTGAAACAGGACAACATAAAATAACAGTTCCATTACTGCGATGCATTTAAGGGGGCCGGGGGGCAGAGGAGGACTGGAGGAGTCAATTTCTTCAGCCAAGCAAGTCTTAGATTGATGTCCCCTGACGGTTAGGCCTGGCATCCTTTGAGAAAATTACACACATAATCTTTTGATTCACATCTTATTGTGACAGTCTAGCACACAAACCACCCAAGTCAACAGAGGACAACATTACAGGAGGAAGAAAAAAAAATGAATGTGGTTAACTACAGAAACGGCAAACTGAGACAAATGGTTTCATGTAATTTATTTATTATTAGTATTTTCCAGTTATGCCCTTTGGTCAGATATTTTGATACACGAATTGGAATAAGGTCCTCTTCTTTTCCCAGTGAAAAAAAAACAACAAAAAACAATTGGGAGATTTCACCAAAAGCCGTGGCCATTGACGCGATTTTAATTGCTTTACAGTAATTTCATTGCTATTAATATTCACATGCCTGTATTGCCGTCTTGGTCAGTAATTGAATTTGTTTACTTCTTTATTTATCATACAGTACAGTGAAAATTGCTTTTCTAGTATGACAGCAGTCACCGCACTGATTGCATTACACGTGAATATCATTTTCCTTTTAGGCAAGGTTGTTTTTTTTTGTTGTTGTTGTTTTTACCTCCGTGTTTTCATTTTGTCTTTTATGAATGTGTCACACAATCTCTGATATGTTCTACATGCTGTCTGTTCTTCTGTTTATGATTAATAATTAGACAACTTTGAACAAGCTGATGTTCCATGGATTTCATAATAATTATTTATATGTAAATAATAAAGCAAAAATTAATTTCAAGGTTAGTCCAAATATAATGTATAAATGTATTTCTTTTTCACTGCGACATCATTCCGATACTAGCTAGGTACAAGGTAAAGATTTACAAGTGCTTTTCATAGTAAGCTGTTATCAATGCAGCAGATCGTTGTGAATGCGTATGTTCCAGGATAGGCTTTAGAAACTGCATTACACCGTTTAGAAACTAAATCATACTGTTACTGCCTTAAGATTTCTCTCATGGATTCCCCGTTCCTATTTAGACTTGACTCAGTAACTGGGTTTTAATTTGGGGTTACATTATATACACAAATCTAATTTCCTTCATAGAAACAAAATGTTGTTACACTTACAGTAGTAACAACATAAGTGGCCAAATTCAAGACTTTAGGTCGCATAGCTTGAAAATACATGGGTGGTTCCTTAATTGTGATAATAGAAAGGAATTACAGATGTACTCTTATTATGTTTGTCTCTGACCTCATACTCTTGTACTTCCATATCTTCGTAAAAATCTACATAGTCCTTTGTCAGTAAACATAATATCTAGATCCCAAATTCATAATGGTCTTTGTCGGTCACCAGTGGGGATTTGACTGGAGAATGGATTGTTTAATTTTGCAAAACTTTACATTTTTAGAGGTCTGGGCTGAGGTGAAAATTTGAAAATATTAAAACTCATGATTTTAAAAGTAATCATATTGTTTGACAGATTTTCTTCTGTCCATATAATAATTATTATTATATAACATTGAATGTCTATAGAGAGACAAAGTTCTATGCATGAAATATCAGAGACATATGGCAGTAAATTATACTGCAAAATTATAATGTTTTAAGTCTCATTCGTCATTACAGTTGCTTTGAATAAATACAAATTGTAAAGGAAAAAAGTGTGTCTGGTATCAACTGCATAGTTAACAATTTGTGATAAGAAAGTTTTGTTACAGCCAGTGCCCGCTCATCTTCCATGAAACGAATGAAGCTTAAGCTTCAGGGCCCATAATCCCTGAGGGACCCTGAAGAAACTTTCTTTTATTGGGTGAATTTTAAATGTTGCCCTGTTGTTGCTGGTTGCGAAAGGGCCCCATAACAGTTCAAGCTTCACGGTCCCAAAAATGCAGGTCCGCCATTGATTACAGCCCACACAACAAACTTCTTACTCCATACACATGGACTACAGTGACTTCGTTTTGCAGCCATTGACTAATTTATTCAATTTATTGTTTTATCATTTGAGGCAAAATGTCCATAAAAATCAGAAAATGATTATTATAAAATGCATGCATACATATTCGCTGCTTGGAATAAAGTTCTCCTCAAAGTTCATGCTAAGGAGCTGGAAATATGCCGAATATGGTGAGAGAGTCAATCATTACTGTGACATCTAAATGATATATACCCTGAGCTCTTGAAAAAAAACTGGGGCAGTGGTACACGGGTACGAAAAAAAAATCAAACTCAAGCTTGGTCTGTATGTGCGTGTGTGTGTGTGCGTGTTTGTGTGTAATATAAAAAAATAAGCAAGTCCAGACTTAAAATTGATCTTTTAATATTTTAGGTACTGCATTTATTTTGGAACCAGATGCCTGCGCTTTTAGCGCTTATGCCTTCTTCATTTTGGGTACAACTTTGATTGGATTTTGATACCATTGCGCACATTGCTGTGTTTGAGCAGGAGCTCTGCCTGTACTTATCAGCAAGTCTCAACGCAATAAAGAACTGTTATATTAAAAGGACCAGAATACAAGAGAAGACAACTAAGCTTAGACTATAAGTAAAAAGTACATGTAATTGAAAATGGTACTAGCTTGACGCCTTGAGATTCCCAGGGTCATTTTAATGAAAGTATAGATTCCATAAACAATCGCTATTTAAATGAAATACTTGTATGACGAATGAAGTTATGTGTCAAGGAGATCAGAGAAATCATAATGGATCAGTAAATTTTAACTCTTCACAGCTGAAATCTCACTAGTAGGTAATATAATTATGTACTTGTAACTGCTCAATGCAGTTAGAATGGCAAATAACAGATGGCGACCTTAGTACTTGTTTGTTCTATCTCCGTTTCATGAAAAACTGTAGATCCTTTAGTATATGGAAGAGATATTACAAATCCACCCTTTGACACTTGTTTGAAGTGCATTGTGGCACTTATCAAGCTGTTATCACAGTTCCGATTTATTCCAACTCCTTATCATAATACTAAAGTCGAAAATGTTTGATATCGAATTTTTCAGTTCTGCAGAAAGTGGAGTTGGAACAAACAAGAACTCAGGTCGCGAGATGGAACTGAACATCACTTCACTGCTTATTGTTACCATTGACCATTCTTTCCTTGTACCCAGTGGTTTGGTGATACTTGACAATTCCAGGACGGTTCATGTTAATTTGGTAAAAGGCAGCCAGAACTGGGAAGTCCTTAAGGCAGCCAGGTGCCAGGATTAAATGCAAGTCCAATAGGTCAGTCAAGTTGTAATCTGTAAATGATTTCTGCAATGAGATCAATGAAAATCTGTTTTAACCATTCTAATCTAATGGAAGTTTCCCATGTGCAGTTTCCCGGAAACAGTTTATGAAAAAAGATTTTTGGCAAGGCACCCAGGACTGAACATCAACTGTAAGATCTAGGGGAAAAAAGGGTGGGGGTGGGGGGTGGGGGGGGAGAGAGAATTAACACCAGACAGTGATAGAAAATTCAAATATTGACTTTCATCACATTAGAAGATTAATAATAGCCAGCTGATTTGTAATTTGTCCCTGAAAAACAGTTGAAACATGACATGATTGGTCATCAGTCAACAGAAATTAATGATTACATTTCACAGTTGTAGAATTCAATGTATTTTTTTTTTTATGTGTGTACATGTCTGTTTTCTTGCTCGCGAATTCTCAGTATATGGTGCATTCAACATTACTGTGCCATTAACAAACTGTTTTCGGGAGTGTTGTGAATCTGAGTTTTGGTTTTACGACATGTCAGCTCGACACAATCCATATGGCTAGGCCTATATCCTGCACGAGATCGACTAGGCCTAAAGCAGTTACTATTCATTGATATGAAATTGAGTATTTCCAGCTTCTTATAAATACCATCCACCTCTCACTGACCTTGCTGCCCACACAACAGCCGGAAACATCCGCACCATTTTTAGCCAGCAGAGTCTGAAACAGGCAAATAATTATCTTTATGTACGGTCACAGCATGGCCTTGCCATTTTTAATTCTTTTGGAATTTATTGCAAAGTTGTTTGTCTCTGTTTAATTGTGTGTTTCTAATGCAGTGTTTTCTGGCCTCTCTCTCTCTCTCTCTGTCTGTCTCTCACTCTCTGTTTCTTTCTCTGTCTCTCTCTTTCTTTCTCTGTCTGTCTCTGTCTCTCTTTCTCTCTCTCTCTTTTTCCCTCTTTGCCACTTCCCTTTCTCTCTCGCCCTTTTTTTTTTGTTTGGCCACAACTAGAGTTTGAAATTGTTCATGAGAAGTAACTTGTTTTCAATTGAACATTCTGAGAAAGGATGTTATTAAAAACTTAGAAATAAAACATAAGCCATTATTACAGAATGAACAAATATTATCAACATAGTCATGAGTTGTACGAATCTAGTCAACTACAATTTGAAACAAACAAAATCTTGCTTTAAAAAATCAAATTATGCATCAATAGATCATCATCATGAAAATTAGAACTCTGAAATGTCCTGATACAATGTTAATAAATGCTTGGTTACAAATGTGAAATAATATGAACAAGCTATTTCTGAAGATAATGTTTAGCATCTCTTGTAAAATTTCCCAAGCCACAAGTATGATCTGGTTATCTATTTCATTGTGGCATGTCGCCATTACCTCAAAAGGCTTTAGCTGGGATGGCAGAGCAGCGATGTATGCATCTTTTCCATTCTCCTGGTTGTATGAGAAAATATATTATACATGTATGAAATTTGGTACCTACAGTACATCTGAACAGATTCAGTCGGTATAAAAGTCAATTATGGTATATCCTGTCTACCGTGCATTCAATAATAAGATAAGTTGCAATAAATGGCTGCAGTGAACTTAACGTTTTTGAAACTTCCAAGATTTGACCTCGGGCTGACAGTAGGAACTCTTTGCATTTGTAATAAGTAACTTCTGTATGACTGGGAATCTATGTGAAAAATGTACCAGTAATATTCATAAAGGCAATAGATTCAGGACATAGGCAATGTATATATGTGTTATGAATCCATCCCGCCCTTCCGTCCACCTTCACTCCATCCCCAATTAATTATTGGTATACATAAGAAAAAGAACGAAGACAGAGTCTGGGTTCGAGTTTGGAAAAACTGTTTGGGCAGGATAACGGTCACATTGTGCTAGGAAAAAGCCAGACGGGTAGACAGAATATAACAGAATGATAGGACAGAAGAAGACCCTGCCAGGGGGACATGGTGGCCTAGAGGCAAGGTGCTGGCCTCTCATGCCAAAGGTACCGGGTTCAAATCCCGGTCGGTGCAGGCATGTTGGAATTTTGGGATTTTTTTCTCATATTTCCTGTCCCTGATCCTATCGTAGGTAGGATCAAGTACCTAGTCTGTTTGGATAAGTACGAAAAATTCAGAGGGCGCATGTGCACTTTGCGCATGTTAAAGATACCTTGGCAGTTGGAAATCAAAAAGAGCAGGCTGTACGAGGCCGCTGCCCAGGCAAAATTCTGAAAGAAACAAATCCCTACCACAAGAAAAATAAAAACAAGAAAAAGTGAGGTGTAGATGCCAAGGGCAGCGAACCTCCTAAAATAAAGACCTAAACACGAAGAAGACCCTACCAGAAGTGCCCGCCAACCACCCGCAAAAAAGAATGAAGAACGAGGACTTATATTAAGGGCTACAAACATTACTTTGTTATAAAATGTTCAAATAAATATGCTTACATAATTCTTGTATATCAAAGTGTAATACTTTGTTCTCAAGTCTTCTGTGCCATCATTGATCACATCAATAAGAGCTGCTTCTTGTAGAGACTGTCCATACAGGTCTGGAAAATAAAAATCAAGAAAAGGACGCATTGATCTACCTATGATGATGCGTACCACAAACAAGATTGGTTTAATGCGGGCTGCAAGAACGACTGTCATTGTCAGCCTCGGATTAGTCGGATTAACCAATACACAAGAAATGCGGTTGCTAAGAGGTGTAGGACACCAAGAGAGTGTGCCACTGCTGAATTTTTTTTCCTTCAACTCTTTCATTACCATACTCTGATCTGGTACGTTTTGTTTGTTTGTTTTGTACTTTTCCCGTTATTGTCAACAAAATGGAAGCTAGTGTTTGTAGCGGCGTAATATTTACCTGGTTATGTCCCATTATTGTAAACAAAATGGGAGATAAACTTTGTTGCTTTCGTGACAAAGTAATATTTTCTTGGTTATGTCCCATGGAGTTACTGCAGAAATTGAAATGACTGACCAAGACCCAACGCGAGGTCATCACGAGGACGCCCAATCGCCGCATGACAGGTAGTTCCAGTTACCGCCAAATATCGAAAAGAGAGGCGAAGAACGACATTTCCTATCAGTATCATGCTTTTCGACTGTACTGGAAGAAAACTGTTGTTTTTGTTTTTATTTTGCATTTGAACAAACAAAAAAATCGTAAATAAATAGTTTTAAAAACTGAATTTTGTCCGAAACTATTGTCAAAACTCGAGGCAGTAGGCTACATAATATTTTATAATTCTTGGTCATGTGGTCACAGAGTTATAGGTGCTTACATGTTCACTTCTAGCTTCACTGTAATATGATTACTATCATTATTTACTTGTTTTTAGTTTATATCTGCATTGTCCTACTTTACTGTATTGGCCCCTCGTTGGTGTGTTAAACATTTATGTGAGTAAGTAAAGTTTAGAGAGTTTGAAAGTATCGCGCGTGTGTGTGTGTGTGAGAGAGGGAGCATCATACTGGGTTTCCTTCGGGCATCAGTTGGGCTTTATCCGGCCGTGCTGGTAAGTGTGCATGACGCAATGTATAGGTGCGAACATTAGAGTGTCTGTGTCCGTAAAGGGTCGTGTAAAAATGCTAAAGTCCTTTGTGATCTCACATTGTATACATCAAAAGAAAATTAAACAGACATAGGCCTAAGTGTATAAAACAAAACTGGATTCAACTTTCGTATCAAAGTAACACGTATCTGGTCCTAAAAGTTTATGGATGCCAATAGAGCCTAAGCATTCAAAATACATTGGAAAACGCATTTATAAGCATTCGTTGTCCAGACAAACAAATATATGGCTCAGCAATGGCGACACCGCACAGTAGGCCTACAAATATTACATAAACTGGATGAAACACCATATAATGAAATAAAATCGGCCCATTCGAGAAGGAACATAGAGTTGTGTTACAGACCATGTTTGCGGGCAAGATGGCGTTGTATTGCACACGACTGAACTAGCTCCAGTTCATTGTCTCTCAAGAATGGGAGCTGGCCAAAGATCTGAAGGAGAGAAACCAAATAATTACAAACTTCTTTGGACTTTTCTGTTTTCGTGAATTGAAATGACATTCTCAATCTCATACTGATTCTATAGGACTGCAGTCACATTTAAATACTAGATGCAATCTAGTCTAATGTTTTTGGCCACACTAATGGTTACATTATAACCATTCATGCGCGGCGAACAGATCAAATTAGCCTTATTATCTCGACCTTAGTTCCTTTTTGTTCCAACTCCAATTTTTGCACAACTGACAAATACGACGTTAAATATTTGCGGCTTCAGTAAAAAAAATTTTTTTTTTAAATATGGTAAGTGGTTAAAGTAAATCGGAACTGTGAAATAGCTTGATGGGTGCCACAATGCATTTTAAACAAAATGTTAGACCTTTTCTACATACTAAAAGATCCCCAGTTTTTTGTTTGTTTGGTTTTTTTTGTAAAGAAAATAGAGATAGAACCAAAAAAAATCTAAGGTCGGGTTATGGTTCAGCCTTACCATTTTTGATTTCCATTCCCTACGCCAGTCATTGCCTTCACCATCATAGACATTCTGCTCTTCAAACTCAATGCCATTGTCCCAAAAGAGAAATCTGATGGGTTCCCCACGCCCTGACCAAGACAGAATACCGTGAAAATAGTGGAGGAAAGTGATGAAATTTTTTTAACATTGACAAGCTCTGAGTTGAATTCATAGGCACATCGAACCTGGTGATTCTGATAGGGCCTACATGATGCTAAAAAAAAAAAGGGAGGGGGGGGGGTGAGATGACAAACAGGTGTAAAGGTACAGAGAATCAACTATTGTGCCCGTTGAAAGAAAAATATGACAAATATTTAATATTCTTTTAGGAAGAGTGATCTATAGAGAACTGGTTTTATAACAGGTTAAATGGCTACACTTTGGACTATAAACTAACCATACACCGGTATTTCAGACGTTTTGTTTCGCCGTTTCCCAAGAATGAGAAAACAGTATTATTTATTGAAAAAAATCATATGCCAGTACAATTATGCAGTCGTTGATGCTAATGAGGCATTTTCATTTAAAATGTCATCCAAGTATTGTTGCATTAATATGTTTGTCCCACAATCAATAATTCTGTGTAGGCTTACCATGCCATTACTGGCTTACAATAATGTTGCAGGATTAAAACGTTTTAAGTTCTATAATATTTAATCAGTAATCTAGCTTGAGTTTTTGAGTTTGGAGAAAGCTCGTCGACACGATAACAACGGTCACATTGAGCACAGATAAAGCAAGACGATAGACAGAATATCTATTAAAAGAACGATAAGACAGACGGAAATCCTACCAGAAGCGCTCACCAACCACCCGCAATTAGTAGTCTCAAGTGCATGAGAACAAATTCACCTTGGTGAAGCTCTGGTATTAGCCCGGAGAAGATTACGACACATTCCTGAAGTAATGTAGAGGCAGAGTGCAATGGATCATGAATAGGTTAATATTAACTGTGCATTAGGCCCAGCTGTACTTTTATCTTTATCTTTGTGACTCTTAAAAATGAGGATCAGAACAAAAACAAACAAACGAGATAGACAATAACAGATCTTGCTCACCTCTGATGGGAAAGTACAGTAGGTAATATTTGCCCACTGTGGAAACAAAATATCCAGCAATCAAAATGTTTACCCCATGCATAACCTAGGAAAATGCCCAAGCCAACCACGGTAAAACTGTCTGTTTGATTACTACTGTATATAAAATTTTGCATGGACTTACATTTCACATTAAGCCTTATGTAACTTTTTTTTTCATTAAATTTGTTACTATGTTAAGACTGTTCCCTCCTTTTGAGTTTCCTTCTTTTCGCTTGGTAAAAAAAAACATAAGTAGACCCAGGTATTAAAAAAAACAACATTTTGTATGGTGTTTAACTTGAACTGGAAACGATAATCATGTTACATACCGGGAACAGCAATATACTCCACACTCCATATACTGAAGTAGCCTACTCCTATGTTGAAGACATTTTAGTAGGCCTACAACGCAAAATTTAGATCTAGTTCTGCACAAATGTTGTTGCTTTTTTTAACAAACGCGAAGGAGCAAACTAACAAATCAGGCCACAGTCTAACAAATAATAATAATAATAATAAAATAATAATCCAGTTCCATAAGGTTTGCTGTACTATATGAGCAAGTGCAAAATCTAGGTCAGTCCAGCAGTTTTCGAGAAAATCGAACATGAGCTTATCCTGCTCATTCTAAAATTTAAAAATAATTTGTTAAAAGACGCACTACATTCTAAAAGTAGTCTCCAGTATACAGTTTAGTTCTCCAACGCCTTCGAGAACATTAAAAGGAATAAAGGCAATATATTTAAAAACGAATAACTTGTTAAATTGAATGTTACATTGACAGAACAGAGTATTAAAACGGGTGATGATCACCACTGAGCTTACTGTTCTACTAGGATAAAAACAGTTTTGAAACTGTGGCCGCTTTCACATTCGGTTTAGCACAATGAGATGGCCAGGACTGCATAATGGCGGGGTCTTTAACAAAATTTATCAAACTTTCATGACTCAACAATATTTTATCGCTAAACCTCTTATCAGCACCTGGAGTCTCTTTTGTAGACCATGGATCATACCAGCAGGGCTTAACAATTAACGTCCTACAATGTTCCACACGCTTTATCCAGTGACTGTGTGGACAGTAAAACAGATTTTTCTGTCTATGCTTACGTGGTAGAATAAAATGCTGCCCACTGCAGAATCCAGTAGTACATGTAGGCTTTTTTTTTTTTTACGGAGTTAAAATCCAATTTCTAAACAGACAACTGACGTGAAACATTGCAAGCACATGGTAATTGAACAACAACAATGAAAGACTAGACTATTGCGATAGGCACCGGCACCGCTGTGTCATGTGCAATGCCCTCCTTCCCGCCGCTTATCGTTAGTTGGATTGTTATCCGCTTGGTCGTGCTGAAATAAAGATCGGGACAGCATTGCCTACAGATTTTTTTATTTTAAGTTCTCCTTACAGTTACAGCTATGTTGTCCGTTTGGTTGTAGCTAGTACTGCCAGGGACAGAATCAAATGAATTTGTAATGTATTTTGGTGCTTTCAGTTTCAGGTGTGCATCAATGCTCTATGTTGTCTTACTAGAACGCCCAGACGTTGAATGACTGGTGTATGGTGTGGGAGGGTTCTTATTGCACAATTAAAAATTTGGTGTCAGGTGTTTTCATACATGTAAAACGTGCTGAAAAGTTCTACCTTGGACTGTCCATATAATAGATCAGGGAAAATGAGTGAAATTAATATTACCAACATACATGAAAAAAAGTAGTCTTTGTTACATCTAATCGGGCGTCTGGTTTCAGTGTAAAAATAAAAGTGCTACTTCAGCTTATGATAGACCAACATATGGTCGACAATTAATTAAAAGCAGACCTGGCTTATGAGTGTGTCAAATTACTACACGTGTTAGTGTAAACTTATCAATTTTCTATCATGTGTGTTCATGACCACCAGCTTGTGTTGAAATCATATACACTGTATTTACTTCTGAAATCAGACATTTTATTTGTTTTAAAAATTAGTTGCCAGTCACTCATCCAGTTGCCAAATCTTTTGGTCTTAATTTTACAATGTATTGTCTCAATACAACCTGATGTATGCCGGTCGTCTTGGATAACTCATAATTATATTCACAGATACATGAATGTACAGTGTCAACCATGGAGACAACAAGGCATATAAATGCACTGAACACATTATTTCACTGGAATGCAGCACTCTCACAAGATACTACACTGAAACAGAATACAAAAACAGAGGCAAATAAAATACAGAGCATTTGTTATCATGAAAACCAAAATTTATTTTCCAGAACAGTCACTGAATTTGAAATACAAATGACAATCAAACTGGGTGTCTTCCAAAGAGTGATCAGAGACTATTTCATTTTCGTTTGTTCTTTTGCATGCTTATTTAGCATGAGTTCAGACTTCTAGGAAAAGTTAAATGATGCCTGTTGAAGTTTAGAGAATGGATCAATGCTCTGTGCTGTGAACTTTTTCATCAGCTGAACATTATGTACAATGCAGTACATGTATTTATTAGCAGTGCCCATCTCAAGTGGTCAATTGTTGGTAGAAAACCTGGGCAGTTCCAGTTATTAATTTTTTTTTTTTGGCAATTGGATTATCAGATTCCATAGACAGTTTGACTCATGCCATTTTGATATTCATGTTATCATATAAAATAAACATTTTAAGATTAGAAAGTTGAGATTTTTATCACCCAGCTGACATTTCACTAATCTAAAATGAAAGGTTTTGATGAATAAGAAGCCTTAAAAATTCAGAATGTTTGCAAATAATAACTGAACCTGTTCGCACAAAATTGCAAAACATCAGCGAAATAAATTGTTGGGGTGCACTACTTCTCACTACGAAAAAACACTAGTTGATTTTTGTGCCTTGCAAATGACTCTCTCTAAAACATATAGCAGTACAAGTTCCCTTTGTGGGATCAAAGTATGCATTAAGACTCCAAAATCTTCAGTAATTAAAACTTTTCAAAGTAGTGAGGAAAATTAAAATGCATCCAATAGCAGTTTCAAAATCTGTAACAACCCACTGAAGAGTCGGTTGCTGATAAAAAATGCAGTGAATGCAATTCAAAATTATAAAAGAACGGAATGAAAGGTAAATGAAAAGGTCATAGAATCTTGTGGATCCACAAAGTTCAGACAAGGAAAAGTTTCCTATTCCCCACAAGGATCAGCTCAATACTTTGTAAAAATATTTAAGGATCATTGTAATAGTATATCATGAAGTCTGATGATTGCCAATATTAAGCCATCATGCACCAAGCTTTGAACCTGTTGATGAGTGTAAATAAATACAGAATTTAAGAAAAAAAAAACATTTGAATCACAATAAGTATTTTAACTCATTTGAAGCACCGAATATTGCTGTTTTGATGAAGGTATGGATGACCAACACAGGTTCAACAAGTGACTTCTATAAAGCAGAGAGATTTGTCTCTCAGATCATTCAAGGTCATAATCAAATAATTTGTTTTCATACCAAGGTTTGATTAATGTCTGTTCACCCATATGCTTCAGATATCTCATTAATGTCCCAATGCAAAACATCTACAAGCACTTAAGACACGGGTGAAAGTTCAAGAGAGGCCCTTTGCCTGAAACATCAGAAACATGATGATAAAGAACTACATAAAAAAATTATGATCAGAGTAGATACATATAAAAAAAAACATTCAAAGAAAAAAAACAACAGAGGTACTTCGAGTTTGTTCTGCAGAAAAAGAAAGATATTTGCAAGATGCAATAATTAATTACCACCAGGAACCGCAAATGGCAATGGAGAATGTTCCAAACTGGTGAAAATACAACCAACAACAAGGGCAAAACTAGAAATTTTGAGTAGCTTGCAAACTTTAACCCGTATCTAATACTCTGTGTAGGAAATTATTATGACACTTGCAGAATAGATCCGTTAAAGCATTTCAAAATACAAGACTAAATATACACGTTAAATTGCTAACCTCTATAACAATTCCTCTTTCAGGTACGATTTTTTCTACACTTAATTCTTAACAGGAAAGGCTGAGTAGGGAAGCAACTGTGTAAAGAAAAATTTAAGTTGTGTGAATTGTAATAAAAACAATTACTCTTCAAGCCCTATGTTTAACTCTTTCTAGACAAGACATCAGTCATGTCATCTGATCAAAGCAAACAAAAAATTAATCACCAAGAAACTGCATGAAGTTAACCAGGCAGTTTTCACAATGGTTGATATAAAACAAATAAAGCCAATAACATCAAGACATCAATAAACTTTAATACAATGGGAAAAAAAAAAGGCAAAAGAAAAAGAAAACAAAAAAACCAATACTTCTTTACACGATAAAGCTAATAAAATTACATAGCTGCTCTAAAATGGAGGATAGGCTATCATTTGTGTTTGATCAAATAACAATGTGGGACTTGTTTACTGCTTTCCGTTGCCATTAATCTTCATCTCTTTGTAAACATCAGTCTCATGGTATTCAACAATGCCAGGTCCAGCCATATTGAGTTTGTGGTAGGCACTCAGTGTGGGGAAATCATCCAGGCACTTTGGTGCAAGAACCAAATGAATATCCAGTAAATCTGTCAGGTTGTAGTCTGCAAAGGACTTCTGTGGATATAAACAGCAATATTTCATTTGATCATTTCAGATAGCCTATTGTCTTTTTACATCTGTCATGTGTGATTGGAGGCCTTGCATTTCATGTCATGTTTTTCATATCAAGCTGAATAAAGTCTATATGTTTTCTTTATGGACACCAATTTCACAATACTCACATACTACAAATAGTATCTGGAAGATACCCCATTAAGTAAGCCTGCATAGTAGGGCATGAAATTAACATGGTGGGATTGTTTTAGTTCAGATCAAAGGCACTGCGAGTTCAAGACTGCACCCTCTCTCAACCAAAGTAAATGAATGAGAATCTGTCTGTTAAAAGGGATTTACATAATCTGTACAAAGGCATAAGCCAACAAGAAATAAAGGATTAAGGACATGTGCGGCTAAATACATTGTGTGTGTAATATCAAAATTCTTAATTTTTGGCAACATTTGAAAAATGTCGATTTTCACCTTCTAATCCATTTTTGCATCTGGCATAATGTGCAAAAGCCACGAACTTTGTGCTTTTAGGGTTCAAACTGGTATCGATCAATCATTTTCTTGTAATGTGGTAATAAGAATTTTGTGAACTCTTCAGCGATTTTCTCAAAATCGATATTTTTAGCAGAAAAATCCCTATACTTATTTATTTTCGGTCCAAATAAGCTGAAATTTGCACAGATGTTTTGTCAATGTATAACACACATATGTATAGAGCAAAGCTGCAACATCTGCATCCATTTTTGTTTTATTATTATTTGAATGAAGGAAAATTAATTGTAGCGTCCCACTAGTTGAACGATCGATATTTTCTCACCCTCCCCGCTTGGCGAGTCTCACTCGGCGACCTTCCTCCCCCCTCTCGCCAGCAAGGCCGGTATTTCTCTTTGATGTGGCTTGTTTGTTTCACTGTAGAAAATCTAAAAGGTCTGGAAGGAACTGCAGTATCCGAGATTACGCTAGGTCGACCTTGAGTGATGTAATTCTGTGACGTGTCTGTGTACGATTGGGTGGCTTGTATGTGTCCCGAACGATCTAGGTCTGTCTCGTGCTTATGGGGCGGTTAAGCCGCTTCCTGAACGTTCCTGGACAGAATATATATAAGGAGGGCCAGGCGAGTAGGAGTGGTGAAAATCGTGGGTGAAAATCGTAAGGTGCAAATCGTAGGTGTGAAAATCCAGTGGCAGTTAGAAGTGTGTCTTCCCGGCTAGCTAGGTGTAAGTAACTTGTGGATATCAGCTCTTGTTTACAGTGATTAAACGTTAGTATTAATTGTTCATCGGATCCTGTTATTTATTTCTACAACAGTTCGAGACAGTTTCGTTTTTTTAAGGGGTAGACGACCAGTTCATCTGACTCTCCCCATTATAACGTGCTGAAATTTGCATCAACTGTTACATTAATAAAAAATTAATCAAGAAGGGTCAGAAGTGAATTAACCCTCACCCTGCGCACCATATTTCGCAAGCGCTCACGCTGCACGGGTGGCAAAAGTCGACAAAGGTCAAGCTGACCGCGCAAGCCTTATTTTCACGCGTCGGGTCACTGACCTTTTTGAGACGTAACCACTGTCTAACTGTTCACTGTATCTCTTCTAAATCAAACACATTGTGACATGGACATGTTAACCAGTGAACCACTGGTCAGAATCACAAGGACTAAGCTTTCAAAGGCTCTCCCCACACTTTCAAAAGATGTAACATCGACATGGGAACTGTTGCTCAACAAATTTGCGATGTTATCTCATTTTCTCACAAGCTGACCACCATCTGGAGTTGTCTGTATCTAAGAACCAATCAGAAACAAGCTCTGAAATAATCTTTGCCCCAAATGCCCACATTGGTTTATTAATATGTGTCAATCAGGATGAAACCATTTGTGTAGGGCTTGGGAGGGCGTGGCTAGTTATCATGCTTCGTTCTCACGAAAACTACAGCTGTCAGTTTGGAATCATAAGTCAGATCATTGGTTAGAGACTGACAGACTAAGGTTTTGCTGGTTAATTCATTATCAAGCGTGATAAGGCATAGCAGCGAATGTTTTCATACCGATTAATAAAAATCGAACCACGTGGACAGCGTGTGTGGTCATCGCATAGCGGCAAGGGTCAGTGATCCCAGATAAGATTCTCCGCCAGTAAGGTCACTGACTGGGTAGCAGACTGGTAGCGTGCGGGGTGAGAGTTAAGAGACAGAATGAATGGATTTCAAAACCCCTCTTTACAAAGATTTATGTATGTCCTAAGTTACCACATGCCAAGTTTCAGAACAATTGATAAAAAAATATAGAAGTTATAGGGAAATAGAAATATATATGGTAAAAATCCAAGATGGCTACCACTATTGTTACATCATAAATAAAAAAAATTCTTTTCATTTATCATGTCCTAGCAACCCAATCGACAGATCTATGAGGTAAATTATATAATACATGAAGAGATAGTGAAATTAGTTTATTTGGCCACACAAGCCCTTAAGGCGAGATCATAAAAATCTTTGGACAAATGGGACTTTCGCATATCCAGGCTTCAGTTTAAGCAGGTTCCACTGTATCAAAGACACTGATTAAGACAAATATAATGATTTCTGAAAACGCAGCAAAGGTCATAGAAAACTCCCAGAATCGAAAATAAAATTATATACGATCTACAATTTTTGTGAACAATTATTCACTTTCATCTGAGGATGATGAAGATGATGAACTCCAGTCAACCAAAAATGGAAGCCAGTACATTTCATGACACAGAAGTGTTCATCACCTTGAAAGTATTCCATGATCATCAAGGAGCACTGACTGAAAGTTTTTCATGGTCACAAGACTCACATAAAACAGTCCTCAACATATTGTAAAAATGCATTGTTTCTCCAAATCAACTGTTTTGTCCTAAATAAAATGCCTTAACTACTGTGTTATAGGACCAGTCTATCCAGTTGCACAGAGCTGAAGATGGAATGCCAAGTGCTTCCCTGGGTCTCCTCAGCTGGTTGTAATTTGACACAAAGTTGAATTTTTTGCTGGGCCCATCAGTAATAAAGAATGTTCATGTCAATATCTTGGAATCTTTTAGCACAAGGGAGATTTTTTGACTCATTACACAGTGTATCTGTGCTTGTTTACATAACAACGAATGATTTTGTATGATGAATGTGATATTGAACAGCATTTAAGATAGGCCACAAGACAAGATAGTGAGTGCCTGACATCTGCACTATTTGCTACATAAAATATGTTAAATAGCAGTTCACTATGGATCACACAGGAAAGTTTTGTTTTCCCTCACACAGAAGGAGAGCTAATTAGTACTACTGAATTAAAGCTGCAGTGAACATGAAGACAAAAAATATAGTAAACATACTTTAATCAAGATATTCATTATTTAGAAAATAGTTATGTGCTACTCCAGTGAAGTCTTTATATAAATTATCATTGTGACATCAACATAACGTTCCCCACATTCCCCTCTTTTATACTAGGCAGTTCAGTGACCCTCCGATATGCTCGCGCGCAGCAGCCTTTTTCGCCCGTTGCCAACTGTGACTGGCCGTGACTTTCACGCATTCACATGATCTCGAAAACCGTCTGTTTTGTTTCGCTAACATCGACTTGTCGGCACTTCCGATTGATATTTTTAAAGGGGAATGGACGCTCTTCAAAATGGCGTTCTCCAAGTTGGTGTCAATTCGATAGTTCCAGAGATATTTTGATTCAAAAATGAGGTGAACTTTGAATCTGTGAGTACATAAAATCTACTTGTCAGATGTTTTTGAAACTTCACAAAAATGTTTTTAATGACCTTTTCTCCTGAATATTGTAAAAATTCAGTTAATTTAAAAAACGGCAAGGCGCTGGGCTTCGCACAAAAATGGTTCTTTACATTCAACGGCATTACTTGTATCCGATAACATAGAAATTGTGGGTAATGTCCACTGCCGACTGCCAACGTCGTTCGCCCCATCCTGTCACAGCCGTTAGTGCTAAAATTAAGCCAAAAATAAATACAGAAAAAAATCTTAACTTTGCAACAGAGATATTTTAAAAAATTCAAAAAGTTTTGTAATCAGTGGATCAAGACTATTGTTTTGAGCAAAGTTTCATGGTCTTTGGTGAAATTTGAATTTTTTCACTGAACTGCCTATTTATACAATATATTGCTCTCAAATAATTTAAAACTCCATATTTATGATAAGGTGAACGTGTCATGGGACACTTAGGCAGTAAGTTATTTTTATCATTTTTATTTTGTCATTTATTATTTGTAAAACTATAAATTATTCAAACTAGTAAATGTACCCGTTCTCCGAACGGTGAGTGGCAAAAAAAAAAAACAAAAGAGATTGAGTGACTGCAAAGTCAGGCTAGACAAATGCTGAGTTTTTTTAAACTATTCCCTCACTGGACAATCATGGTCGCAAAACTTCAGGGGGAAGGTCTTCCCCCCATCCGCGCCACTTACCAAAAACTTAACAAACATAATATGATGACCTCCCCGAACCCGCGCTTTCGTTCTTTCTTTCTTCTTTCTTTGTCCCATACAAATACTAAACCCAACCATATTGATAAAAACGCTCAAAAGTCCCCTCTTTAGTGTGTTTTCTTGACTGGCGTGGACGGGCGGAGGACTTCCCCTTCAGGGTATACACAACATTGTCTGTGTAACATTGTCAACATTGTCAGCATCAAGCTGAGCACGTCTTGTTTACTCTCAAGAGGGCCACGCTCAAAGGAAATGGCATATTCGATTCTGTGTATCGGTTTTGCTAGCGCCCAGTAAAGAGGTTGCGGAATCACCATCCATAACAATCATATAAACATACACCACGGCATCCATGCAGTTTGACAGGATAAAAAACAGTAGGCCTAGGCCTAGATATACCAGAATTGTGAGTGTCTCGCATTAAAGGCCATGAAATGCTTCTAAGACGTCATGCAGAAGTTTGCGCAAAATGACAGCCTTCGATACTGAGAATCGATTGCTACACCCATACGCAACATTCTAACAATCATAAAAACTACACGAGGAATTTAGTCCGGGTTTAAACGCTAAGGCATTTCAGTTTTCAAAAAAATATATGACCTGATCAAACGCAAAAACTAAGCCAGCCATGCAACCCGGCAGTATCAAAAATGGTAGTATGCAACCTTTCAAGTGTCTAGCTTGAACGACCATGAAATGCATAAGTGTCACAGACAGTTTACCCCCCTGCTCTCATTATTATAAGATTCTTTTTGTTATTTTAGTTATCTTCATAAAGAAAAAATAAGTCAAATTATGACATGAGATGACAAACATGCAAGCAAAACTGGTCGTTATCTGCTGATGAGCTTTGATAGTTTGAAATAATTAGAGAAAAACTTGATTCCCTTTCTTTTGGATATGACTAAATTGTTAACTAACAGGGAACAACTAAAACATAGACAATCATTTTAAAAACAAGTCAACCAAAATACTGAATACAATTTCATCACTAACGAGGCACTAAAAAACAGTGAACCTATTATAACACCACATAATTGCAGATTACTAAACTTTTTTGGGGGGCCAAATATTCTATGAAATTCTAGAGGGAATCCTTTTTCTTAACTCTTTAACTGGAAATACCAGATTTCAAATGTTAATTTATACTTATTACTACTAAATATGCATTTAAGACAAAGAATACATTTCAGGTCAAAGTCTTTTTCCTCTCCTGTAAAATTTGGTCTTTTGCACTTTTCATCTTCATGAAAGGACCAGTGAAAACATCTACCTCTTAGCTTGAGCTCTTGTATGAAGCAAAATTGGAATGTTAATAATGGAAGACGCATGGCTATCATTGTGCTTAAATATGGCATTTCAATATTTCACTAGATTGTGGTGTAAAGCTAATGCACGTGAATGCAACCCAGGCACTGTTACCTTCACTTGACAAAAATGAATGTCATGAAGGTAACAAGGATCATTTATCATTACATAGAGATTGTTCTGAAAACTATGTTCTCAAGATGCCAAAGATCACATCCTAGTTTTAGGTTCTTTAACAAGTGGAGGGGACTCATTTGACAAAAGTTAAGTTGACTCAAACACCTGAATTTGTGGGGAAACACTACCAAATTCCTATCAAATTTTGCTTGTCAAATGAAAATACAACAATTGAAGATACTCGATGTTATTTAAGGCAAATGTGTCTTTATTGCTTACTAGAAATGAACTGTCAGCTCTGATAGTTGCCAAATACCTGCATTTATTTAATGCAAAGTGAAAAGAGATGTATCTTCATTGCTTCATGGCCTGTCAGCTCTGATTATTGCCAAATAACTGCATTACTGGGATCCATATTATTTGTGCTCTATATGTCCTTTTTTTTCTGCTGTATTAGTAAGTTTGTTATGCTATGAACAATACATCTTTTCCTTTAAAAAAAAAACACTTAAAACATTATCCATATACGAGGATTTAATATGAAGTTAAAAAATGTAAAAAACCTTACCTTGCTACCCACACAACAGCCCAGCTTCTCTGCCCCATTTTTTGATAACAATGTCTGTTGAAAGAAAGAAAAGTAATATCATTGACATGTTATAGAGTAATTGAGACATATCCTACTAAATTCATGTAATGTAAAATATTTATTTACCGTTCAATAATAAGAACAATTTTGTATTTCATTTTTCTTTTGTAATACATGTTATACAACTTTATACTGATTTGCAGAACATGATCTATAGAAATAATAACTTATACCATACACCAAAATTTAACAATTCTCCTACAGAGCAACATAATGATGTGTGCATATGAATGTTTTCCTAGGCTTACCTCAAATGGCTGAAGCTGTGATGGTAATGAAGATATGTATTCATCCTTTCCATCTTCCTAAAAAAATAGTTGACTGAGTAGTTAATTCTAAATCAACAGACAAATGTTACTTTCTGTGGCATGTCATATGCATATGATTTCCTAGAAATGGATGCTCCATTACTAGCCATATAATATATATTACATAAGATCATCCTGTTTAAGACTGACTAAGATAAATCATACATTGTTGTGAAATAATTATGACATACCCCTTTACAGAAGGAAATTTTAATTCTTTTCTTTGTCACTTTCTAATGCTCCTCATTGTTATGTAATTATATAGTTAGACAGAGTTATCCCTCTTGATTATGAACTCAACCGTTAAAGAGTCATGTAAACAATCAGTTTGACGCTGAATAAAAACGCCTTCATATTGAACTGTTGCAGTGTTGTTGGCTGGTTAATAGATAATGCTATAGCAAAGCATAACACTCATTATGGTTGAGTCATAATTATGATAAACCAACACATGGACCATTACATCAAACTTACTCAGGTATCATCTAGTAAGGAGACAAGATTTAACAAAACTACACACAAGACAAACTGGTGTCCCCTTACAGAGGGAATGGTTTGCATTTCACGAATATTACAGTTATTAATCCAATTTTTTTCCGTTCATCCTTTTTCTAGGCTACTTCAATGCTGAAGCATTGATGTTCACTGCAGGATAAGACTTGAATAGTTAAAGCAGTTATTAATGAGTAAGCATTCAAAGTAAATTTTGGTCTGATTAACTCACATAGTTTCTGTAAATCATTGTCAAATATTTCAGCCTCAAATCTTCAACGCCATCATTCATCATATCAATAAGAGCTGCCTCTTCTACGTTATCACCATACAGACCTGAAAGAAAGTTCAGCAAAAAACCATATAAATTCCATAATATCAAATAATTCATAAGCTACAGACAGGTGATCCTCCCAGAGCAATAATTTAAGAGCAAGGCTAAACAATCATGGTCAGTTTAAATTTTCACGCATATCTCCCTACAATGATGACTTCGAACAATACAGTACAGAGCTAAAAGGAGAATGAAAGAAGAGAAATATTAAAAACCCACCCCCATAACCAGCACTTGAATGAAAAGACATATTTTAAGTACCAAATATACCTAAAAATGTGTGTGCTCCTTGTACTGTTACTTTCTGACAGGCACAGTCATGATTTAAAAAATGCCAAGAAGTTATCCTTTTTTTTTTATTTTTTAAATAGACCATATAATGGAGTTGGCTCACGCAATAAAATCACTCTGAAATGGCAAAACAACATCCATTGTAGATAAAAGTATTATTAAATTTTGAGAAAATGATTAATTTATGCTCTCTGCTTCAGTTCTATTTAAAGCTGCTGGTCTTACTTCCTACTACACTGTATATATCTATTATTATGATATTTATTAGCTTTTTTTCCCCCCCTTCCAGTACAGCAGTTATCCACCTTTCTGCTGTTCCTAATCTACAGAATAAAAACACTTGCCCAATATTTAACAAGACCTACCGCTGCTCATACAGCTCAGATTTGTGTGAAATTTTGGCGGTGCCTTCCTTGTGACTTGCAGGTGTTTATGTTTTCAGACTTGGGGACTTCAAATGGTGAGGAAATATTTTTTTTTTTAGTTTGCTTTGTGTCACTCATCAGAATTTAATAAATACTGCATGAGCCACTAAAATTAGAGCACAGTCATTTCAAAGTGGTGCCTTTGTCCTTTGTAGAAGTTGTATATCTAAACTTTTTACAGGCGTAAAATCCTTTATCTGAACCATCTTAATCTGAAAAGCCCCAAAATCTAATTTTTTTTCTGTTGAGTTTCATGCATGTGCGTAACAGTTTTGAATGATACCAAAACTGATCAAGGATCTCCAAATGACATCTGCACCAAGCAAGTAGGTGAAATACATTGTATTTTTACATTACTACCTGCATAATTATCAGATGGCATCAGTGCCTCCAGTCAATACCAGATTAATATGGATGGAATACATCTGTTGCATCTTAACACTCCCACATCAGAACAACCTGCCACAGTTACACCATGTGGAATGCAAACGACTTATAAAGATCAGCCTTTAAGGATATTCCAGTGATAAAGAAAATTAAACTGTCTTGACAAAGTATGAAAAAATGAATGTAAATTTTGTTTTGAAATCTTCAACAAAAATGTGTCCCCAACATACAATTTCAGTTTTGTGGAGTATTATAGACCCTTTTCATTTACCGTCCTCCATATATTTTATCACATGATTTGCAAACAAAATGGCGGCGTGCCCCACTTGTAGGGCGGAAGCGGTGGACAACAGTCGAACGATGCCATCCTCTTGTTGGGCACCCAACTGCACAAACTCGTTACGTGCTGGTTCTGGCATAAAAATACATCTTTGCTTAGACTGTGCACATATTCAGATGCCATCACTAAGGCAAGTGGAGGTTTTTGCCCTACACGATGCTTTCCAATGCCGTGTGGCTCCCCGGAAACAACCGTAACGCGGAAGTGAAAAGGGTCTATAAAATATAAAACTAACACCATACCATGCTTTCTTCCAAGGTGACGCAGAATTGCATTTGACTGTACAAGTTGCAAATCACTGTCTTTCAGGCACGGAAGCTGGCCAAATTGCTGCAAATAATGAGTGGAAAAAAGTAAGCTCAATATGTCAGTGCATGTAAACACACACCATATTTTCCTTACCTCTTGCACTGAAATCTGCCATCAGTCCTTTCACCATTGGAACATTTCCATATTTCGTTGAATTTTCAACTAGGTTGTCATTACCGATGAATTTCAGAAAATGATATTCTGAATATTCTGTGCATGGAAACATCTATCAAGAGCAAGAAATGTATGCTACTCTATTTCCATACAGCGTTCTTGTTTATACTTCATTCTCCACATGGTTATAGTAAGGAAACATAACATGTCATTTATTTAAGATATAAGAAATCCAACTCTTAATAGATCAGAGCCATTATTTCTCAAAGAGAAAATTAACCTCAATGTACCAACCTCAGATTCACTTTGGAGGGAGTGAATTTTGCACAGCATGTATCACTGTATGAGAACATTGAGGGTATTTGTGATCATAGGGTAAATGTTTTTTTTTCCATTAATTATGAATGAATAAGCATTTTGTTGATTTATTTTTTTTTTCCTTTAATACTCAGTACAATAGGAAAACAGTCCATCAAATTCCTTACCATTTTAGATTTCCACTCCTTAACCCAGGTATCTCCCCGGACCACAACATCTTCAAAATCAATGCCATTGTCCTTCAAGAGAAGCCTAATGGGCTCTGCTTTACCTGTAATGATTAAAGTTATGAATAACTTCTTAATTGCAGAATGCTGATTTAACACATCTTAAAGTTAGTGAATTTGGAAGAAAATTCCTAACTTACTTTTAAATAATTATTTTCTAGAAATGAACATTTAATACATATACCATAATACAATGGCGCTGGCATGCACAATTCATCAGTGCAATGCTGAAATCACATCACTTCACATGTAATGTAAACATTCACAAAGTTTTTAAAACCAATGATCAGATACTGAGATCATACTAATATTACTATGGAGTGATACATTATACAAAATGTAAACAATAGTTAATAAAAGAGTAAAATCAGAACTGGAATTTAATAATGCAATTGTCTTCATTGCTGAGGTTTTAAGGAGCATTATGAATGCTTCGATGACACTGACTCACCATCTCTAATAAGCAAGTGTTTGAAATAAAAAAGGAGCACACAATGATTCACCTAAGATTTATCAACAGATTATTAATTAAGATTTACATCAAATATTGTTTGAAGTGATGTCTAATAACATTTTCTGAATAAAGACAAAATCCAGGCAGATTTTACACATTAGCCCAAATACCCTACAATTCCCCCCCCCCCCCCCCCCTGCCTTGCAATTCTACTACTTCAATTAAATTACTAAAATATTATGCATTCTGTCCCCTTTACTCACCTCTGATTGGAAAGTAGATAAGCTGGTATTTTCCCACTGCAGATACACATGATCAAACTACAGTTACAAGGTATTTTAATAGATATATATCGAAGTGAATTGTTTATTGACAATGACATAACCACTAACTTGCAAGACAATGAATATTTAGCAAATTTGATACTGTCAGACATTCATGGACTGTGAGAACATGCAGAAAATGTATCAGCTTATCTTTGTCCACGAAGCTTTTTTCACTCTTGAGTGCATAGCATAAATGCATAATCTTGCTCTCAACACCTGAACATTTTGCATTGCTATAAGATCCTGAATTTCATGGGCCATCAACTGCTGATAAACATCAGTTAAGGGCATTTCCATGCAAACGTCAACCTTATATTATCTTGAACATATGATAAAAGTTTTATCATTTTTCACCTGCAGCACCATCCATACACTGAAATTGAGTACATTTCAAAATGGCTCCACGCAAAAGTAGAATAAACTGCACTCTTGTGAAATGTGTCTAAAAGAAGCAATATTCAGCATCATGTTTTATTAAGTCTGAAGATTTTCTGGCACATTGAGAAAATGCAATTCTTTAATGTTATGCTGAAAATCAACAAAAGTTGTCTTTAATGAAGTACACATCCTACACTTTTTTCCTTTTATTTCCTCTGCCTTACTGCCAACACTTTAAAAGCCTCCATAGTCATTTTAACCTTATGATTTGTGAAACTATGGGAGAGCGTGACGGACTGAATGTGACGCACTGACATAATCACGAATTAAGTACTCAGCTCCACCATTAAGCAAAAAAAACAACAAGTGATTATAGTAGCTGATGCCTCGTTCAAGCAAGGTGGTCACACTGAGATGAAAAACTTTGTTTAAATTGTAACTTTATCATCAGAGAGTACGATAAATATTGTGTTTGCTACACGTCACATGTGTATTTTTATTTGAAAAGCTGGAAAGAATGTAATTTTGCAGGTAGACAGCTTGCTCTATACTTTTCTTCTGATGGAGCAGCAAGCCAGTTCAAACAGGAATTTAATTTCTGCAACCTATGCAAAATAAGCGAGAAGTTTGGTACTGTGGATGGTGTAGGTGGAGAACAAAAAAGCTTGGATGACCTGGCATCTATCAGGAAAGAGCAAGATTTAGAATGCACAGGATTTTGTGCAGTGTGTAGATCTAATGGAAAATAACACAGAAACAGATCTACAGTTTTCAAAGACTGAAGAAATCAAAAATGAGATGATGTAAAGTGTGAGGGAATTTCAGCTTGCCATGGAACTAGAAAGTTGTACATTTCATAAAAGTTGTATCAAACTCAAAAGTTAAGTTGCCAACTGTTGTTATCCACAAAAAGCTCAGTGGGCACTGCAGGATTTTAAGAACTGGGTAACATCAAAGGAGGTCCCAGACGATGAAATGATATAATATGGTGTTCATGTTGCTAGAGACGAGATCTATGCTGTCTATTGTAATCAGGTTTACAACGTTAGAGTGCTTGGCTTTGACAGAAAAATAGTGTGAAAATGAAGCTTCTCAGGGGAGCTTATCGTAACGGGTTCTATTAATTCCAGGCGATATGGACACAGTGTGTAAATCTTTTATCCTTTTGAGACCCGTCACAATGAAAGAAAATGAGCTATTTTCTGCAACAGTAATGGATGACATTATAGAGATGTGACTTATAGAAATATGATGAAATCTTACGGTTTTGCCCTGAAGATATTAGGCCTACCTGACAACATTGTTTTCTCACTGTAAGTGTAGGCCTATTGTATTTCGGATTCAAAATTTTTGAATAGGCCTAACAGGCCTTCATTTACCTCCAGATAGGGTGCTGTGTTCAGAGATGTCAGTCCATAACATTTTTTATGTCAGACCGTCACGCACACATTAGCCTACTGAGACTAGATCTAGATTTAGTTCTTACACAATTCAAGGCGCTTTTTCGGTTGTTCCCACCCCTCCCTAGTTAACGGAAGGACTTCCCCGAATGCGTTCCATAGTCCGAGTGATAACAATACATAGCTACCCCGGCGGCTTTCCCTGATATGTCAATCTGACTACTGCCCAGACGAACATCGGCCTACGGCCTCGATGATACAAACTGACTAGACCCTCACGTCGTTACATATCAATCTGACAATGGACTAATATAGCCTAGGTAAGTTGGGGTGGGAACAACCGAAAAAGCGCCCAATTCAATTAGCCTACCAGTGACCGCAACTCATGGTGGGTGTCAATGAATGCAATTGCATGTCAGTGCAGTCAGCGCCATATAGAGAGAGTCTAGAATCTAGATCTAGATCTAATCATGCTCATAATCTCCAGAAAACATAAGACTACTTTCAATGAAAATCCACCTAAAAGTAGAGTGTCCAGAGCACTTCTGTGAGCACACCAGACCACTAGATCTAGATTCTAGATCTAGATCTAGATCTAGATCTAAATGGAGAAAACTGTAGGGTCATATTATAGATCTAGAATCTAGATCTAGCTCTAGATCTAGTCCTCTAGCCTATATATATTTAGGCTAGCTAGACTCTAGATCTAGATCTACCTTTGAACTGAAGATAGAAGTTGTGGGGACACAAAACTTGGGAAAATTATTCAAGGCAAAATAGATCTAGGCTATTAAAATTGAGCGGGACCTGGATAGCAGACCTGTAGATCTAGACCCAGGTTATTGCAATGCAATGCAATCAAATGAAGATACGCCTAGATTTAGATCTAGATATATTCTCACTTTCTAAGGTTTTCTTTCCTTGATACAAAACAAATCGTTAGCTGTTGAAATTAAACGCTCCCTGCCTTCTGGTTTTCTTCAAAGATTTCGCAAATTCGCAGCAGACGCCAGGCACATTGGATCATGGACGATTCGAATAGTCAAAAGAATATCGATTACTTTCAAATTGTCCTTGACATTAGCCTAGGTACAAGCTTTTAACAGCAGAGTCAAAAATGTGGCAACAAGAAACAGCCTCAAGGGGCGCAACAGCCGATTTTGATCAGCCGTCTAGATCTAGTTGGATGGTGTTTCCATGCTAATGAGTTTAGTTGACATCCTTTTAGTCGGCAGGTGCACCAGGTCTCATTGAAACTCAATTTCGTGCCGTCACCATCCAACTTGTCGGCTGATCAAAGTCGGTCGGTGTGTTCTTATTCTACAAAGGCCTAATGGGTCTAACAGAACAAACTATGACGTCTTTCCATTGTTATGAGACAATTTAATCAATACCTTTTCTTGAGAAGGAAATGATTGTTGTTTGATTCATCTACGGGTGCAAGTCATGTGAATCAAACAATCCATTTAAAGAAAAATTCAACTTAAAGGCGAAAATTTTATTTGGGAATCAGTGCTCTTTCTTAAGAGCTGATAAAATTCTCTAATCCAAATCCAAAAAGGAGACAAAATGAAACTTCTTCGCATTTCCATGGTGCATTGCAGGAAACGTGAAAAGGCAGCGACACCGCAAGAGTCGATATTTATATTCGTACCGCCCATGATTTTCAGACAAGACACGAAGTGGAATAAAAAGCCAGGTAAACTTGCGATTGGAGTTCAAACTAAATCAACACGGCTTTAACGCCTCAATTTTGTAATGTCTCTTTAAAAAAAAAATTGAGAGGGTGGTTGAGGGCGCGGGGGGGGGGGGGGGTGTTGGATTAAATTAAGTTGTGTAAACACTGACGAGACAGTTATATGTAGAAAATATTTTTTTTAAATACAGAACTTGTTCATTGATGAGTTTTCGTCTTTTATTTCTGTTTCAGGTTGATGAGCTTTCTTCTTTTATTCTTTTTAAAAAACAATGTAGCCTAGGCCTAGTCTACAGTATGTATTCCTGATTCATTTATCTTCATCGGTGCAGTTAATTAATAAATCTGTTTTCTTTTCATATCGGTAGCAGGCTGGCCATTGCTGATTTCGGCGCAGGATTAGGCTAACCAAGACTCTGCCCCAGTGATTGTTTGGTTGCCTGTTTCGTTTGCACTTGCAGGCAGATTCATGACAGTCCATCATGATGTAGGCCTATCAATGGTGCAGTGAAACAGACACAGTAGCCGATTATAAAGGTTTGCAAACCCCCACCCCCCCCCCCATCTTTTGTCTGAGAAATGCAAAGTGTCTATTGCATTCATTTCAACGCTAACAATAACTGGGGGTGGGCTGAAGGCGGTCAGGTAGAGGGTACCTGCTAATGTAGCATCAAGACATACAGTTCACCTATATCCTGGGTACAAACAGATGACATGACAATTGTCAAAACCTATAGTACTGTTACGGCTGAAAATTATTCTACCCTGTCACTGATTTTACGTAGCCTAAACGTCAAACTCTTAGACCAATCTGGTACTGTACACTTATAATAATTCCTCTCCTTCTGCTTCGATTTCGATTCCAAAGTTCTTTAGTCATAATAATTATTACATAATGAACTTGGCACATAATAATAAATGGCTTTCACCATATCCATCCCCCACTTCCGAGTTATTGTGCAAGGAGAACATTATGTGATGATAAAAGAAATATATGTGGGTGGAGGGTTACACGCGAAATGCCTCAATTCACGCATATCTAACAGATGTTATAGCCTACATTTAGAAAAAGAAGTGCGGTGCAAATGTCGCGTGGCTTGAAAAAGTCCTGCTCATGGCGTGATTAAGAACTGAAAGCGTTAGGAGTTGTGCCCTTAATTACAATGCACGAGAACTGAAAAATTCGTCACCCTTACAATCTTGCAGATCCTTTGAAGTCGTGAGTCCACGCGCAAAATAACTGGTGTGCCTAGCGTTCCCTCTCCTCGCGAGCCAATCGTGTCACGCCTCGCTAGCGTCGAGGTTCCCAAGAGCAAGGGAACTGGACAGCGATTGGCTAGAGCGCTGTCACCTGCGCGTGCGTTACCGAAAACTCGGCCTTTGATGTGCGTTAGGTGCAGGTGTTTTAAGTGATATGAGCATTGTCTCTAAAATCAAGCTAGTCATTTAGAGGAGGCTTGTTACCAGAGCGAATCTCAACCCCACAATGAAAGCGTCTCTCATTCCCGTTACAGCACAGAGAGAGTTATCGCATGGAAAAAGAAAAATAAGAATAATACAAGGCAACGGGCGGGGCACGCGGCTGAGGCACAGGTGAATTATTCATATAAAATTTCTCACATGACCTAATGCATTGATAGAGAGATGACTCAAAAGTGAGCAAAGATGAAATAACAGAGAGACGCGAAGTCGACGAACTTCGGCCTAATTTCAAAATGCTGAGGTAAATACTTTTCACAATCTTTTATTGAGGAAAATAGGCCTAGAAGAATGTTAAAACGTACGTAATCATGTACTAACTCATGGTGGCGAAATGTGTGAGAAAGGGACAAAGAGACATAAATGATAAGAATGAAGAAAAAAAATAATTTTAAAAAAGAAAATAAAGAAAAACAAATTTGTTATTGGAAATCAAAGCTTCATAACACAATAGACACATAATGTACATCAATGGACAGCACCGAATCTGTGTGCAAGTGTAAATCAGCAATCAAAAGATCACTGGGGCAGTTCGTAGGCGTTAGGCGTTGGTGCAGAGAGGTGAGAGTATCTCCCTCATAAAAATAAACAAAGATAAAGACTTAATGTAGGAGACGAGAATATCTTTGTTGGGCGCACTTCACGCACAGATAGGCCTATAATTGCAAAACACGATATTGTATCTGCTAGTGCACTCTGATACTGATATTATTCCTGCTGGTCACTGTCTGTAACAAACTAATAATAATATTTTGATAATGAGGACTATTTTAGGACTATTAATGATACTGCATTGTTATACGGATAATTCAAGTGAAATTTCACAATTTTATTACGTATAATGCATCATTACTTTTTATGCCTTAGCTTCGTAACTTATTTGGTCCTGAACCTATTTCACTTCATCGTGCTAAATCTCCAGAGGATCCGTTCTGTAGTTTTCTAATGGAAATGAAAGGGTTACCTTGAAGTTTTATAAAAATACATTTTGTCCGGCATTCGTTCTGAAATTTCCTTGAGCTGCTCATCAATTCCCCACTTCCTGCTCTCAAAGCTGTGAGGCAGCAAAACACACAAAAAAAGTGTTTGGGGAGGGGGGGGGGAGGGGAGGCTCTGCACTCATGGGATGGTGAACGCGTTGGGCAAAAGGGGCAGATGGTACTCACGCGAAATTTTGGCGCGTGGCCCCGATCGATAGTCTTTTCATCCTGTTTCCTCGTAGTTCAAAAGGGGCAACGCGCCTTTGCAATCTATGCCAGCGCAAAGTCTATCCCAGCGCTACCCCTTCCTCACGGCCATTGCATGAATAGTTTTTAAAGCGAGTTGGTAGTAAAAGTGATATTGATGGTGATGACTAGATATGGAAAGGAGGGGTTGCGACACTGAAGCGTTTGTGACTGTCTACTTTGTGTGGTTTCAGTGAGGTCTTTATTATGTTTATTCTGTAGAAAAACCGACGTTGAATAAGCTTAGATCTCTGTACTTTACTGAGAGAGTGTGTGCCTGCTGGAGTTAGGGGAGAGGGGAAGACCGAACACCTGGTTTTGCGAGGAGAGTGAGGAAAGTGGTAAACTTTAGAGAAAAATGGAGAAATGAAATGGGGGCAGCTATTTAGTAAAACAGTGTTGAAAGTTACAACAAAAAAAAATTCTTTTCATGTTTTCCTTGGGAAAGATGTTGTGTGGAAAAACATACCATCAGAAGTCGTCAAAATTTATTTGTGTCTACAAATTGCCTTTCATTATATACTTTCAAATACCTCTATTTACGTGTGTGTCAGATCAAACACGCACGCACGTGCGAGCACAGGGTTGGTTTGTGCAAATTTGTGTGTTGAGTTATGTGATTTTATCTAATTAATTAGTTTGCTTGGTTTTGTTTACCGCACTGTCTTCTCCATCACAGATGTATTTGATCTCTTTTTCTTCACAAAGTAGCACTGTCTAAACTGTAAGGCTTAGGTTCAAACATGTGTTATATCCTCGTGAGTGCGGGCCGACGCGCACACAGTCATGTTGAGAGAGGGAGAAGAGGAGGAGGGAGAAAGAGAAAAAATAGAGATAAAGAAAGAGAGAGGGGATGGTGGGAGAGAGAGGGGGGGGGGTGGACGGGGCAGACATACAGAGAGAGAGAGACCGACAAGTGTAATTCATTGTCGTCAATAGAAAGTTCCCCAGAATCGCTTCTGATTGGTCAAAAAGAATGATTATGATGGCTAATCACTGCCAGCACTGGTTTTCCCCAAAAGATAACGTGTGAAAACGTTCTTCTGTTTTCTTAGTACGTGTAAAGTTTGACAGCTGTGTACGTCAGCAACTGGTTTACAGAATGCAGTGCAAGTTTGCTTTCTCTCGAGAAATGTTTTTTTCTTTCTTTATGAAATAGTGTAAATGACAGCAAGTGCTATGACAAGTGTGACACCGACGATAAAGCCGATAACAGACTTGGAACAAGCAGTTTTTTTGTGTTTTTTTTAAACAATAACAAGTTATGATAATCTGTTGACAATTCTGACCAGCTGAACCGCTATTCTACTTTTCAGGGATTCCCAACTTCGCTAAAAATTTGGACATGAAAATGAGTACCCGCATCCGGTACCCCGCGGTTTGTCCCTGTGTCCTGTGAACAGCGCACGTGCGTGGGTGACTCGCGCACGCGTTGAGGACACTGGATGTGTGGTTTATCCTTAAAATCCGGTGGGCGCACAGATTTGAACGTGTGCTGGTGAAGGAGGAGGTCATGTTCTGATCTTCACTGATATGGACATTTTTTCCTTGGAAAATAAGTGTGAAATTTAAGCCATTGTTTGTTATATTGTTTGAACGAACTTACAGATTGTGACAAGCTTTGAAAAGGAGACATTTTGGTAAGACGATTATTATAGTGCTATAAAATTGATTTTTTTTTTTTTTTTTGGTATTGATGCATTATGGTAATCATTCGTGAATTTATGTTTCCTCTACTTTTCTTCTCCTTCCTCTCCCTGGTGGTCATCGTTTCTCTTTTTGTGATGGGTTACATTACTTTATGGTGATAAAATTCATTTTGCTGTAAGACTGGTTAAAATTGTTATAAAATTGACATGTTAAAAATAAACGCTGAAAGAAGTTAGAAGATCTTGTAAGATATAATTTCTCAGCATTAAATGAGAGATACATTTTTCCAATTTCTGATTGTCAGTTCAATGAGGTGATATAAATTATGATATAACCCAACATAGCCTGGACATTATCAAACATTACACACAAACAATAATTGCAACAAAACAATCGACGAAGATCGGAAAATACTAGTCAGGAGTTTGGAGCATAATTTTAACTGTAAGAGTTACCAAGTACCATTTTCGTTATTTTGACTCTCACTATTTTGTCGCCACTCCACCATTCAGGTAGGCTCTCTCTTGACATTCTGGTCGTTGGCATTATGGCCCAATTCGTTGGTTTAGGTGTTAGTTTATGTATAATATGCGACGGTTTCGAATTTAGCAGACCACAACAATATTCCAGTATGCTACTGGTCAGATTCAGGGTATCTTTGAGACGATGAGCACGATGACACATAATCAACCACACTTGTCTGATTGCACTTAACTGGCATAGAGCACATCTTGCAAAACCCATGTTCTCGTTCGAATGTTGGTCGGGGAAGTAGCTTGGCGATAGTTCTCTACATACATGTACTATCTTTATCCTTTCATCTCTATTCTTGTTCGTGGGCTGGAACAATTGTAGCCTAATAACGCTCGTTCTGGTCGGGGTTGGTCTGGTCCCCTTAAAAAGGAATAAAACAACGATAATTTATTGTCCTTTTAGATAATCCCACAACAACACCCCTTGTAAACAACAGGACAAGGTAAATGATGATTGTCGTTGTTCCTTCACAAATTAATAGTAGATACTATATAATAATAAAGACAGGGAAGAAAAAAAAAACATAAATGAAAGAGAGTGGGAGACATGGAGAGTAAAGTCTAATGGGTGGAGGACGAGGGGAATATATGCTTTTTGTTTCCTGGTCACCAAAAGAAACATATGAAAGAAAAATTGCGGTGAAAAAAAAAAAAAAGATAAAAACGGGGCGGATGCTGACTAATAAAACGAGTGGTGCTTTGCGGATCTTTGACTTTTCACCCCTTGAAGCTTCAGGGTGAAACGAAAGATAAGATGTATCATATGATTGTGGGGGCGGAATATAAAACAAACGGAAAATCATTGGTCATTAAATTTCATTTTTCAACCTCGCCCCCCCCCCCCCCCCCCGTTTTGGTCAATTTGAAGCGGGGCTTAAGACTTTGTAACGGTACGCCAGCAGCCAGCAGCTGCGGAGTTGTCCCATTTTGGGACGCCACGCACATAATAGGCTCCGCCCTCCTAGCAGTCAGCCGTGGGAACATAATGGTTGCCTCCCCTTAGAAAATCAATGGACTGGCCTAGATTCCTTCACTGCGTGTGTAAGCTACCCGAGATCATCCAGCATTCTTGCAGTGGGGTAGCTAACCGCTAGCTGGGGTTACCGTCAGTTTACTACACAACCCGGTCTCTGGGTCACGATGCATTTTGCTGCACTCCATGGATAGATAACATGTTGCTATTCTGAGTGGCTTAGGACTACACGTGTTATATTGTAAACATTAAATCGGAGAATTAGCTTTTGTTTTTGCATTGCTCGGTTGGAGATTCTTGCATTGCTTCACCTGAGCGGCTGGAAGTGATTCGGAGTGACCGCGGGGTGAACGTCATAGGCGTGTGTGATGCTGAACACATCGGTTGTGCTTCCCGTAGTGCCAACAGAATCAGGTAAGGTGGACATAGATTTATTCTGCACTTGGAGCTTGAACTGTGGTAACCTCTCTTTCTTTCGCGTGATTAGATGCTTTGTGGACTTGCATGTCACTGAGTCTCATTCAAGCTAATCACTCAAAATCACAGATCGAACAAGCGGAGTACTTGATAAGATTGACTCACTAGCTTAGTGCACGCTAATGGCAATTGGCATGGAAGATCTTGCTAGGGATTTATTACATTATAAAACTTACAGCCTTTGCAGTCTCCGTCTTTTCTGTCACTCTATTTTGGTAGCTTAGAAGTGCTCTCTCACTAACCCTTACCTGTTGTCAGTGGTGAACAGATACGATTTCCAGGCAAAATTGCTTCTTCATTTCATTCAGGGACTGTCATACTCCACTATTTTACACAAGATGCCAAGTATCACTATCATTTTCCATGTTTTGATGATACATGTATAACGATTGTAATCGCATCGTGTAAAAGCACTAATTTGCAGGCAGTGGTGCACAGTAGAAGTCTAGATTAGGGAATTTAACATTTTATTATGACAAGAAACATACCACCTAGTACGTTAGCTGCCAAGATAACACAGACAGGCACACTCCGCGCCTACTGTTTGTCATCAGCCTTTAGCAAAATACCATTCCTCCTGATGATCTAGCGCTGATCCACTTCGTAAAGAGTTGTTACAAGTGAATATGTACCTCGTATTGTCAGCTTGCAGGATAATTTTAGTGTTCGTGGTACAACATCTCAGTCATGTATGCAAAACTACTTGGTATGATTGTTTATAAAGTTGCCGTTGGTTCGTGATTTTCTTACGTCATTGCTACTGAGTTAGCGAAGTAACTGCAACTTGACTGTTTGTTTGTATTTCAAGTTGAGATTGCTACAAATCTACTGCATGTAGGCTACTGAGGCCTACAGCTCATACCTGTCTTGCAACAACTAATCTTGTTGTAAATGTATACGACTAAGATGCTTACCGAAAAGTGCAATCACCATGTAGCCTATACGTTTTACTTTGTCGTTCTCTATAAACATTTGGACAACATTAAAAGTAGGCCTATAGGTGTACTGAACAGGTTCCCTACTCATTAACGCCTTGTTGCGTATAACGCTGCTGCTGACCGCTAAAGCGCCCTGTATTTTGCTGTATCTTCGTTGCCTACAACGGTTACTGATATCTCCAAATGTTGTGGTTTCTTTCCACCCAGTGGCTCTGTAATTTCAGCGTTTCGCTTGGATGCGAGAGCCCTAGGTTCGAGTCCCACTTTGAACAGGGTCATAAAATAGATTCTATTTCTTGCGGCATTTCTTGAAGTACTCACTCACCAGCAGTCAGGTGGAAGCTCAAATCTTGGGCTCCGATATAATCTGGGTTATACTGAAAAGAAGATAATAACCTTAAGGAAGCAAGCCGTTCTTATATTTCATTTTCCTGACTGGGTCACGCCATTACACTACATCCAACGCTTTACCTATGCTTTTCAGTTATCACTGAATGAGCAGCTGCCAGAGTACCAACCCGTCTTGATTCACTGACCAAGCAAAAGTTCTTACTTTGTTCTCTGTTTCATGTCTGTCAATTCACCCACCGAACACCCCATTTGGCATCCCTAAACAAATTTTAATAGTAATCTTTTCATCTTTTACTTCGCTTTTGAACTGCCTTGTGATGTTGAATTTGCCCCACGTAAAAAATGTTCCATGCGGGCAAGTTTTGCTTTGATAACCGGGGCAGCCTCTTCTAGTTCAAGGAGTCTTCACCAAGTTGTGTCCACTCGTGACCCAGATCTTAAGGTCTTATAAATGTCACAACCCTGAGACGTTTGTAAACTGGTCCAAGTGACTGAACAACTACAAAAGGAATATCTTGAAATGCCACCGTTTAAATGCCATGTTTTCGCGGGCGCGCGCCAGTCAGTACAGATTTGCAGGATTTGGCGAGGATAACAAACTGCGAAAACTTGGAGAACACAAGCACAGTGGAGAGGGAAGAAATCAACAATGCACTTGACACTGATTAGGTATCCGGGGACTTACAAAGCCACGGGGGGGGGGGGGGAATGAGTGAGGAGGACGCACTACTGACACATTCATTGAAGGCGTTGGTCTTTTCGGACAGTGTGACGTCATAGGGACCATAAAGCGGATTTTTGACAGGCTCTCAAGTGGGGAGCTTGACACGATAATAGTTGAACAACTCGCCAAGCTTCTTGGACGAAACCTAACATCATAGATATGCACTCTTCCTATTGCGTACCCCACCAGGATTAGCGTCGCCATTTTATTTCGTTACCATTGTTTGAATTGGGTGCATGTCAACATTTGATACATGCATGCTGTTCATTGTTCGACAGAACCACGGATCTGCGAAAATGAAATTCTTGAATTTTCTCTCAGTTATGTTATGATGTAGTTTATTACTAAACTATGCCCTTCTTTTTGGGTCTTCATTCGTGATTTTACACTCACAGAGCCATACGTGATATAAAGCAGGGCGAGCAGCCTGCTAGGCTCAGCGACTTTTTTTTTTTTTTTTACACATTATTATTGGCCCGCAGTCTTTTAAAAAAACGGGTGAAAAATGTCTTACGTTCATCGGCATTACCTTTAAATGTGCTGGGTTTTTGCAATCTGGCAAATCAAACTAATATTTTAACAGAAATTAACTAATTAATACGTGTAAAGTTGACAAGTAAAGGTGGACACCTGAAAAAGGACAATTCCACCATTTATTGTTTCTGCGTGTTAATTTTCCTTAAATTTTTATCCTGCTACTGTCGCAGGACAGTTGAATTGATTGTATTGTTCATCTTGGCCGCTAGAGTTTGTTCAGTCAGCTCTCTAGAAATGTATACGTTGTTAGGAATTCGAAATCAAAGACAGTCTCTGATTAAATACTGGATTTCTATGTGAAGCTATGCACTGGACATGTGTTATAATATCAGTCCACCTATGGTGGGACACAGTGTCTCCTCCCTGACAGTAATAGGGCTAACAATTACAAGATCAATGTTATGTTAGAAATGCTGCAATGCATTCAAATCTCGAGAAAGCTGCATTGCAAGTTACGAGCGAGACCAGAATCTGGGGTTGGGTGGATTAGTAGGGAATTCGCCCCCAAGGAATCCACCCAGAGCTTACAGGTCAGCCATCCTCAGTCTGTGTGCCCCAGTTGATGCAATCAGATTACTGTCAAGTCTAATCTGTTGTGCCCAGTTTCTCTGGACGCCAAATTACTCCCACAAGGGCGTTCCTTGACACAGCCGTACTGCTGTTGTCACCTGCTGCCGCTGTAGAGGAAGATCGTGATATTATGTATCCCTGTGGGGAAATCTGTGGATGGGGCGTGTAGGGGTGAAGTGGTCCCAAGAGTGTTGTCAGCCGTATGAGGTAATACGTGAATTTTTTTATTCCTTGCCCCAGCATGTCAGACATTGTCGCATTCTAGCTGAACTTTTTAACATCTGATTTACGGACAAAAGATAATGAGTATAGCGGTTGATTTTGTGAACGAGTCCGGATTGGCACGACATAGGCAGGCAACGCCTCTGTTACCCAGGATGATGGTATTCAATTTGTTGAAAAAAAACTGACCGAGAGTGACCGTTAGCGTGAGGCGCTGGTAGCACGGATAGCGGGTTATCCATATGCCATCTGTCAAGATTTGTCAGCTGACGGTGAAACTACATTATCTGGTGACAAGCTGTTGTTATACTTAAGAGTTAATCTACCAGTTTTCATTTCATATAAAGGAATTATATCCACAGCTTATTTATACTTGTGCAGTTTATCTTGCTTTTGTATTTTCTGCTTCTTTCATCATCGAGTAGGATCTTCCTTTCTGAATTCAGCCAAAAGCGTAAGAATCTCCAATCCCGGTTCGGAAGTTAGGATCGCCGCTTTTCTACTGAATTTGAAAACGTTGCATCCATGAACGGTTATTTTGAAGTTCTTTGAGCGGTTTTTGTTGTTGTTTTGCTTTTCGGGCAAATGCACAAGTTTACCAAAAGCAAAAGGCTGGTTCAAATGGCAGTAAACTGGGTTTTTATGATACTTGGATGGATTTTCCAGAAAAGCAGTATCAGGATCGTGTAAACATCATTGTGGGTCCCTGGGCAAAGCAGTAGGATTTTCTTCCCCGTTTCAAAAACCAGTGTAAATTTGCATGCTCGGGGACCCCTAAACCCTTGCCCCCCCCCCCCTTGGGCAAGTGGGCTCTGAGCATTTGTGCAGTGTTTTTCGCTCTCAGACACTGCTTTGTCCGAGCGCACAGCTGTAACATAAACTGTGGCTTACAACAGCTGTCCAGGGGGACGCGCGCTCATGTTGGCAGTCACACAAAATTATGGGTAGCGGACAAGTCTGTGATTTATAGTTTGATCTGTCACAGCTTGTTAGTGTTCGGCCAGTAGAAACGGCCTTGTTTGTCAAACAGTCAGAACCGAGTGTGGACCGACACTTTGAGTGACACTGTAATTGCCAGGCGTTAAACAAGAGTAGATAGTTTATGTCTTTTTCCCAATTCTATTTCCATTTTTTGGGGAGGGGGGAATTTATTGTATAGCTCTGTTTTATTTGTTTCCAATGCGGGGCTTTGAGACCTAGATCTATACTTGTTTTTTTTTTTTCTTTTTTAAGTACCACAGTGGGGTAGCTCATTCTTTATTCAGGTATTCATAGGAGCAGATTATTTGTAAAAATTTGGTTCGATTTCCATTGTTTTTTTTTTTTAAAGCCTGATGAAAGTCCTTAGAGACTGAAAGCTATTACTTGTACATAACCTGCCATAACGGTAATGCCACGCAAGCTTCATTGCTAAGAAGTAGTATTGTTGTCGCAATATTGTTAAAACAAAACAACAAAAAACAACAACAAAAGAAAATGCGTGGGGTCGCAGCAAGGCTTGAAGAAACGCCAAAATATGGCAAAAAGAGAAAAGTGCATGCCGCAAAGCCTCGCGTAAGGAACAACTGAGAAATGATACAATAAGACGTGAAAGAAAATGAGGATTTGCAACATACCTATTTCTTTACGCCATACCTTGACTAAAATGTATCTGGCATTATGCTAAAGAAACATGAAAGGACTACTTTTTAAAACAAGAGTCGCCATCAAGCAGGGGCGGCCCCTGCGCCATTTCCACCCGGGACGCCACTTTGTATGGTCCGCCAGATACTCTCATGAATCAGCGAAAACACTTTGTACCGGAAAAAACGAACGCTTTGAAATAGTAAAAATCAACGAGAGAAAAAAAAAAAAAGTGCAATTGCTCTTTGATGTTTGAAAATCAGTTGTGATCATAGAAACGAAATTTATACAAATTGGAAAAGGGCATAACCTCCGCTAGATAAGCCAGAGCTCTATATTAAAGCACTTGAAAGGCAAAAAAATTATTAAGATCATGTAAAAACTGCTTTGAGTCTCGCAAATCCTCATATAATAATAATATATTCAACAGGGCCCACGTGTCTGACTCTGAGTGTTAGATCCGAACACAACCGGCAGTTTTTTAGTTTGCAAAATGTTTTCCATACAGATGAATGGACTTTCTTACTCGGCCTGTAGCTTTGCTTTCAAATGTTTAGTACTTCAGCTGATGCTGTGTTCTGTGTTGTGGAGTATCCACCAGCTACAGCAGTACAGGACACAAAGCATAGTTGACTAAAGACCGTAACAGTAACACGGAGATTCAGCAGCTGATGAAAATCTCGTCTTTGTACCTTGGCTTTCCGTTATCGCTGAAGTATGGAAAGGGGAGGGGAGGAAGGGTTCGAAAAGGAAAATAAAAGCCGAACGTGGGGGGGGGGGGGGGGGAGAAGAGAGAACTTCATAAAGCAGGGGTTCGCCGAGGTAGCAGTTTCATTGTGAGCAGCTGCGAGTCGACCTGACGTGCGTTTACCTGGCTGCCCCCGTGCCTGGCTCTTGGTCCTCCTGTCTTCACCATGCCACTCCCTTCCCTTCGCCGTCCAAACTTAATAAAAACAGACATTTTTTGTCTCTGTGTTTGGGCAGAGAGTAGGGGGCCATACATAAAGTACTTGAAACGAGGGAAAGTGGGGCTTCCGTAATCCATACGTACGTTTTTTTGTTGTTTTTTTTTAAATTTACGGTAATGAAATAAATGGTTTTGGTTTTATAAATGGTTTTTCAACGAAATAAGATGTAGAATCGTGTAAAAATTAGTTTAGTATGTTTCTAATAAAGATTCAAATAGTCCGTGCAATATGTCGTTTAAAGTTCCAGAATATCAAGGCATTATCTTGGACACGCAACCTTTCTATAGCCGTTTGCCCGTACATAGGGCAGGGGTGGGGGAGGAAAATCACCTGAATCGAGAAATCTTTATGGATGGCCCCGTGTATCTCAAACATGTGCTTAGTGAACGTACATCCCCCCTCGGGGGGAGTGGGGGGGGGGGGGTTGGTGGGAGGGGGTAATCCAACTTTGTCCAGAAGCGGGCAACAGATTGCGTGGATTTAACGTCGGCAGAAACTTGAGTCGGGTTTCAATAATTGCAGGCAGTTAAGTAGGCCTATTTGAGTAAAAATCTGGTAATGGGCACGGTATGACGTTTTCCTGTCTGTTTTGACTGTTGTCACGGAACTATGGTATTTTACATACAGAACTACAGCTGAGCAGTGAATACAACCAGAGAGTATAGAGATCTCACTTCCGCCAAATTGCGAAACTAGGTCGCTGCGGTAAACAAGAAATTGAAGAATTGAAAGACACCTTCTTCACCAAAGATAGTGTGCAGATCTGTTTACTGTGGTTTGATCATATTTTCGGGCAGATTGAAACTATTTACAACCGTTTGTAAGTTCCTACGCCCCGTGGAAATGCACAAAGGGATATTGTTTACCGCAGCGACCTACTTTCTGCTCCATGCTAACAGTGATATCGCAGAGCCTCCCGTGTCTCGCAGTGCAAATCGACCAATAGTGAAACCTCTCTGTAACTCTCTGGTACAACTTTGTATTTTTTCGATTCAGCTTTGTAATATTGAACGGCGGTTTCCTAACAACATCCAGCTGGGTTTTTTTGCTTGGGTCGATCCCGAGACACAGGATAGCGAGACGGTTGAATTCGCCAAATTCCGTCCGTCGACTTGCGCGCGTATCATCCATGCCAACAGTGCAACAATTCGCACCACACCCCTTCATAATTGAACGAAAAATACTAGTACCATAAAGCTCTGTGAGCAGTACTCACCGAGTTTATACCCGGGCAAGTTGTGGACATTGAGTGAACAAAGGAATGGTCCGTCTCCGTATTCTATGTCTCAGGTCTATCCATCTGTTTTGTTGGTTATCTGCCAGTTTGGCAGTTTGTGTCTGTTTTTTCGATTCATTGATTCATCCATCCATTCGCTGGTCGAGCTCAACGGATGACTGAATGTTCCGAGTGAGGGATAGAGGAACTCGGTGGGAAGGAGCTTGGTGGGGCGGGAATGATTTATAGATTACTGAGTGAACCGTTGTGGCCCTTTGGGGTGGGGGATTTGGGGATGAGTTGCATCGTGTGATTTGGGCATGAATGGCTGGGTGAGTTATTTTATAACTGGGTGCGTTAAGAATTATTGATGGGGTTAGAAATATTAGGGATCTAAGTGGCATATGACTGCCTTCGAGAAAAAATAACAAAGATCGTTTCAGTAGAAACCGATCGAATTTAATATTTGAATGATTTACTCGAAGAGTTGATGTCAGGACTGCAAATGTTTATTAATGTGCCAATGAAAAAAAAAATTAAATAAATAAATTGTTACTTATATTATTTTACATTACATATTAAATATGTAATGTAAAATAATAAAAGTATCAAGCATGTAAATAAATGATTTACAAAATAACACAAAATCGTGGAAACAACAGCAAAGGAGGTTTACATAATATACACGTCAGGCGTTACAATAGAGAAGCTTTCCTTGAGGGGAAGGGTGCTCTTGCTTGTCTCCAAATTTTCAAGTGAATTTCACGTTAATACAACAGTTTGTAAATAGTTTTATCCTTTGTCCAAATACGTAGTTACAGATTCTTGTCACACGCACGCATCGTCTAAGCCGAAGGCACTCGGCAGTCCAATGAATACAGGAGCCCACTGTATCGTTCAGAATACGTACAAAAGCCATTGAGACTTCAGCCGTTGCTCGTCAAGAAGTTGAATCATACTAGGAACAAAAGACCGGCTGGTGCCTCTCCTTAAACCAGGCAGAAAGGATACTTTTTAAAGGATACTTCCTTAAAAGGAAAAACAGCCGCACCACTCCTCTCCCGCAAACACACATAATATGCGTACATACATATTAGGTACACACATTTTTAGAAAACACGTGGACTCCCATACATACAAAAATTATTCACAATCGTGGAACACCCGGTGCTGTAGTGGATACTTCAATCCGATGGTGGCAGCACTGTTTCTATTGTATTAACAATAGCGACAATATTAACAACAACAGCGATAACAGAAAGCTTGACGCGGTCATAAGAAAGAAAGTTGAAATAATAATGGCAGTAAAAAAAAAAGTTGTATGAAGCAAAACTCCGCGTTAGAAACAATTTAAAAAAAAACTATTACAAAGAATTTGAAAGAAAAAACAACAACAAGCCTTCGTCGGGCAAAAACAACAAACAAACAGTAAAAACGTAGTAATTTCTTTTGTATCTCTATTGGGGGCTTTGCAGTATAAAACATATTTTTCCTTTGCCGTTTTATAACTAGAGCTATGTTCCAAGCCTTGCTGCGATCCTACAGATTTTTGTGTGTGTGGGTGTGTGTGTGTGTGAATGGACATACGGTAACAAAGAAACCCTACGGTGTTAGGTCGGATTTTCATCTCAGGAAAAAAATAAATTTTAATTATCGGAAACAAAGCGGACTTTCAAACATGAGCAGTCGTAACATATGTCCAGCTTTTGTCTGCTTAAGGAACAGGTACAACTTGATAAATATCCCCCCCCCCCTCTTCTCAACTTTTAACCCTCACCCCTGCCAAATTTCCGGGGGGGGGGGGGTGAATTTGCGCATGTGCTTCCACTGGACTTTACTTTCAGTGAAGGTATCATTTCCTTCGGCCAGGGTGGATCTTTCGTTTTGGAGAACGGTTGGGGCGGGCCGGGTGGCAGTGGGCGGGGTGATAGTTTTAAAACGTGCTTGGCCTGCTCGTTCGTTTATGTATGTGTGTGCGTGTGCATGTCTGTGTGTCCGAAGCTGCACCTGGATGACCCGTAACTTAACCCCAGTGGGCTGGTCTGGGAGAAAGACAGCTGTTGCGCTAGGATAACCCAAGACCCAGGATAACTGGCCCTGAACTGATACTATTAATAGATCTATGGTGTTCCAATCGCGTCATTGTTGACCGGCCGGCATTGTGGCTGCCAGTATCTTTATCTTTGTCTTTTGATTTCACTGCTCCGCGTGTTATGTACGTGTGTTGAGTTCGCCATTTGTTTTCTTTATTGCTACAGGTATTATATTTATTAGTATAAGTACATAACTTAAACTTAACATAATTTTATGGAGCACCTATTGCTACAACATTGTTGTGCTTGGTTACTATACGAACCCTGGACGGGCAAAACAACATATTTCAACAAAAGATATGTTTTCTGACAAGTAAACGCATAATATATTACTTGATTGTATTTCACAAGTTTAAATGCAGATGGGCTGAAGAACATGGCACTTGTGCTTTGTTTTATCTTTTTATCTGCAAGCATCGTTTTCATTGTTGACATGTCGGTCCGTCTGTCTGTCCATCTATCTGTCTGTCTGTTCGCTTGTATGTCTGTCTGTTTTCGCTTGTATGTCTGTCTGTTTGTCCGTCTTTCTTTCTGTCTGTCTGTCTATGAAGTGATTCTGAACGTCATAGTCCACGCATATTATTTTGGCTTTTACTTCGTCTACAGTGAATCTAGTCTGCCCAAATGCTTGTTGGCTGTTCTGTTCTCTGTGCGACCAAAAGCGTCTTAACTCGTTTGAAAAAAAAAACCTGTAACCAATCTAATGTGCAGCTGTCTAGAGAGGCCAAGCTGTTGTACATCCACTCACACCGCTCACCCAGAACTTGCCATATGCACTGGTACTCACTGAGATTTGCAACAGCTTGATCGCAAAATACATATTGTATTATTGTACATAACGCTTAATTGAAGGGATTCTGAATGTCGCCACAGCGGTTACATTTTGTCTCTGTTTGAGTATGCAGAGGGTGAAGCGAAGTATGAACGCCAAAATTTCATATTCCATCACTTGCAAGATTGTTCGTGAATCAGTCGTATGTCAATAAAAAATTTGCTTGTGACGTACAACTATTTGTATTTGAAGCAGACCGTCGTATCACTTGTCAGTGTAAGTTATCTGATAATATTCCATGAACAGTAGGGAAGATCTTATGTGTAAGAAATAGAATAGAAAGAGGGATATTTCTTTAACTTTACACAAGAAAAAAAAAAATGCCCATGGACCCTCGTCATTTGAGCCCCATGCATGAATTGTAGAAATGTAGGAAACGCCTACATTGTCATAAGGGGAGGGGGGTTTCGAGGGAGCGCACACTTTCCAGTTATGGGACTACAATAAAAAAAACAACAAAAAAAAACTGCCAAAGACGAGCGTACCTATTGGTGTGTGGGATGCCCTCACACCCCCAAAGAAATGCTTTGGACTCAGCTGAATAATGTTTAGGATCCCCCGAGAATGCTAGGCTGGAGAACCACTGTAGTGGAAACTGTTTCGTCATTGACAGGTGATTCGTTTTGAAAGCTTTGACCTTCGGCCTGTCATCAAAGGTTTTTGTCTGTCGCAGGGATCGTTATGGAGCTACCCCGAGTTAAGTAGGTGGCCATGATCGCTACCTTCAAGTATCAGTTTACCTAAGTGTGAACCGCGTGTGTTTAATGTACTGAAAAGGTGTGAGAAAATAGACGCAATGGGTGTCCTTCACCACGTGTCAGTATGTGGTATTTTGTCTCTCAGAGGCGAAGCCTTATAGTGAGACCTAGTTAAGAAAATAAAGGTGGATATTAGTATGGCTAGGTGAGGTTTAATGTTTCTCTTTCTTGGCCTGCAGTCCAAAGTGATAGAAAACTGATACAATAATGATCAGTAGATAATTCCCTTTCTGAAGCTTCAGTGGTAGGAAGCCATTTTCCCTGTCAAGATACCCTCACTAAGTAGGCGTCTTGGTTGGGTTACACTAGATACTCGTCAGAGATGGCTCTGCATAATTGTAAATGTTCAAGTAACACACGCCATATCGAGGGGTATTTGCCATGTTGTTGTAGCGACATTTTGCCGATTATGAGGTTTTCTCATGAAAGTGGCTCTCTCACCCCTAATTTCATTATGTTTAAAGTATCATTGCAATCGGTTAAAAAGCTGTTCGAGATATGTGTTTGTGACGTAATGTTTTACGCGTTTTAGCCCTTTTTTGCCGACCAAACTTCAATCTTCATTCTCGAAAATGCCAAAATGCACATGCAACAATATAACAAATACCTGACGATATCAACCTACTGGTTAAGGCTGGTCACGTCAGCCACTGCATCAAGTCTGTTTTGTCTGGGCTTTACTGTGAATTGTGGACCGTGGAATTGACCGGGATCTCTCGCACTGGCGAATCTGAAACAAGTCTTTCTCATTAGTTTAGAGGCGTCAAAATTGTCTTTGAGTCAGTTGGAGGAAAAGTCGCAAACCATTCTTGACTCAGTGCGCCACAGCCTAAAGGACACACTATTTACACTAGATAAAATTTGTCCATTTCAGGGGGCATCCAATCAAAGAGTATCTTAGGCCCTAATACTTGTGTCTTGGGGCATCCAATCAAAGAGTATCTTAGGCTCTGTACTTGTGTCTTGGGGCATCCAAGCAAAGAGTTTGCCCCGGACATGATGGGGCATCACTAAACCTGCACGCCACTGTTTGTCCCCAAAAATTTAAAGTATTATGCTAGTTTCCCATCTCAGACAACAAAATTCGCAGGGTACCGTCAAATTACTGGGTAGGTAACCGAAGTTAAACGCCCCCAGCTATATCCCCCACATTGGTCATCTAATTCTTTAGCGTAGCTGACTTTGACCAGCCGCCTACACACACTTGTCTCCTCCCAAATTAAAGTGTGAAGCTGTGACCGCTCAGGTTCCCATTACGTTTTTCACAATAGGATCTCTCGCTCGTTTCATTTGCCATCACCTAATTATAGTGACGCATCGTGGGGCCCTCATGCAAGGTTCTCCCACTTCCAGTGTGGAAAATCAAATTTAAAAAAAAAGGACAGTTTGTAGTTGGAAACGAACTGCATGACTGTGTTTGTGTCAAGTATTTCTTTTCATCTCTGGGGTTATTTTTTTATCTTCCGAGACAGTGCAGTTCTTGTTAATAGACAGGGCGCTTAGGTGGATGTCACCCTGAGTCAAAGCTGTTTTGTGTCGGCTTTAGCATGAGATGTAAACTGTGGAATTATTCGGGACCTTGCGCACCGGTAAGAGTCTGAAACAGTTCTGTCTCATCAGTTCGTCAAAACCGAGTCAGCTTGCGGAAAGAGAGACCTCTCCCACTGAGGCAAAACAAACGCAAAACAAAGTTGACTGAGGACACTTTTAAATCGTGTGGGTGGATGTGAGTTTTGATTTTGTAAATTGTATGCATTCGTGTAACCGGCAATTCCAAAGTGTGTGTGTGTATGTGTGTGTGGGTATGTCACAAGTATAGAAAACAGTCGCAAATTCAAGCCTACAACTGCGTGCCTTAAATCCCAGTTGCAGCAAGTTCGTTCCGCTCGAATAGAATACGTTTGCCGAGGTCGGCAAGTACAGAAAAATAACAGTCGAAGCTTTCATGTAAATTGTAGAAAATCATATAGAAAGAAAAGATATGGGGAAAAAAGGCAAGATCAAAGTTATATTATATAGGAGTATTCTGAGTCACTGCTACCTAGGTGAAGGGGATTTTGACTTGTTGCCATTCTCGAGAGCTTTTTGTCCAAGGTCAGTGTACATGCAAGGGAGAAAAATTCTGCGCACTTTATTGACAAAGCACCGGTAAATAGTATTCTATGTAGTGGTGGTGGTGACGACTAATGTTTCGTGTGTGTACGCTTTTGTCTGTCTTCATTCGATAAAGACTGCCTGTAGAAACTTGATAACATCACAATAAGTGCATTGTGTGGGAGGGCGTAGGGAAACTTGAGCGTTGTACGGCGCAGCTGATGTCGGTATCGTCTTTCCCCACAACCTGTATTGACACCTGTAGAGCTTCACATGACGAGCTTATCTCAACTCCCACGCAACTGACCTTTAAAAGATGCATGATGATTATATCGAGGGGTATTTGCCATTATTGTTGTATGCGGCGTTTTGTCGAGTTTTAGGTTTTGGTCATGAAAATGGTTCTGTCACTCCTAATTTTATGAAGTAGGCCTATGAGAGTCATTCCAATCGGTTAAAAACTTTTCGAGTTATGTGTTTGTTTTTATGCCTTTTAGCCCTTTTGCCGACCAAACTTCAGTCCTCATTTTCTCGAAAAGGTAAAAATGCACATACAACAATATGGCAAATACCCGACGACATAATAATTTGCTAGTAGGACAGATTTCTTGATGCATTAATACTGTGTCACCGTGTTTTACAATAAGAGGTAGGGGTGACAGAGAAAAAAAACAACAACTTGACAATAAACAAGTATTCATGAAATAAACTGCGCGCGCAGAACGGACGAGATTACAGGAAAATGCATATTTTGAACTTGACCTTCTTGGTGTTAAAATGGCAGAAAAGAGGAAACGGTTGTTTGTTGCAGTTTGCAGAGTCCTGAGTTAGACAGACTGGCGGACGGGCACACATACAAAGACACGCATGCAAGCACCCTCTTTCTCTTTCACTAGAAATAAGGGGGGGGGGGGGTTAAGAAAATGCTAGTACAATTGAAACAACTCTCAGTAATTTATCATGTTTTGATTTCATGGTTTCAGGACGGAGAATTTTTTTGGCGCCCTAAGAGCAGTTGCAAAATATTCAGAAGCTGACCAGCTCAAAAATCGTACATCTTGTGCAATGAGCTGAGTGATCTGTGATGTGGGAGAGAGAGAGAAAGAGAGAGAGAGAGAGTGAGAGAGAGAGAGAGAGAGAGTGAGAGAGAGAGAGAGAGAGAGAGTAAAATCACAAACACCTGACAAAAGTACCCTTCATGCTTTGCTACAGAATTGAGTTTGCAAACAATAAATTTACTTGCCACATGATACTATTGGATCAGTTTTAAAACTATCAGTTGATGACAAAATGCAAGTATTTGCTACAAGAGAACAAAATTCAGTCATCTGCCTTTAAAACCGTCCCCCAGTTCTCTGCCTCACAGCTGTGATAAAGTTATTAATTTACATTAAGTTTAGTAAATTTAGTTTTTCAGAAATGAGCTTGAACGGCAAGTTTGCAACATACTCTGACAGCATGGACCGAAATGTGAAACCGCTTCAAATGTGATATCTTATGGTATCATACATTTAGATTATTCAATGAAATCTACTAGAGATCAGTTTATCCCATTTGACCCCACCAGAATCGTTTCTAGATATGTCTGGACGTCAATGGGTTAAAGAATCGACATTCCGACGCTTCTGTTTGGGGTCGACGCTCTCTCAAGGCGACATTTTATTAACAGTTTAAACACCTCACAAATTACATGGACCATATAGAAGGAACTAGCTTCCAATTGGCTACAATCAGTGGAATTGAAATTTTAAAAAAAAAAAGGGGGGGGGGGACATGTACACATGTATATAACTTTCTGCCAGATAGGGGGTTTTTCCATGAGTGAACCGTAACGTTTAGAAAAGTTTTTTGCGTCGTCCTGCTAGCGCCCGCTTGACGTAACGTTCCTGACTGGGCCAGTTGATTTGAATGAATGATAAGATGGAGATTTCATTCATAAGCTCGTTCTAGTTATTATGAATGACAACGTATTTTTATCCTTTCTGAATTTTCATTGCCTTATTAGTTTTGCTTCCAGTTTTTGCCTAGAGACACATTTGCATTGAGAGGTTTAAAACGGGAGACGGGGAGATGAAGAATGGCATGATTTGTCGATTAGATAGAAGCTGAATGTGCTTGCTTGGCGTTTCCAGTAGGCTCTGCACTTTATCGCAGCTATTTTACATAAACTAGGTAAAAAAAAAAAAGTTATGTTGTAACGAATGAGAAAAACGGACGACTGTCGTATATTTAATGTTGTAACGAATGGGAAAACAGACGTCTGTCGTATATATTATGTTGCAACGAATGGGAAAACAGACGTCTGTCGTATAATGTTATGTTGTAACGAATGGGAAAACGGACGTCTGTCGTATAGTGTCAAACAAGTAGTTAAATTCAGTGGCTGATCGTCTCAAACCCATATTGATAATTAAGGACCATGGAGATTGTTCTAGATAAAGATATTTGTCGATGAAAAGCGGAGTAGGAATTGCAACATTTAGTCATACACATTTCTTCACAGTCCCTCACCCCTCTTTTTTTTCGCCAGACCTAAGAAACTCTTAAGATTTCAATCAGTAGGCCTGTTAAGCCTAAGGCTTAGGCACTCATAGTGAGGGACAATGCGCTCATAGTTGTCAGGTTTACAAAAAAATCTCCGATTTTTTCTATAATCGTAAGATTTTCGGCGGATTATTCGCGCATAGGAAACGCATTCAGTTTGAATCCAGTTCATAATTAAAACCCACACCGTTTCCTGCAGCATAATTATACAAGTAGGGATTTTTCGTCCTCTTCAGACATAAACCTACTGCTGCAGTAAATGCCTGGCTCACAAATTATGTCCTTGACATAGATAGTGGCATCTTTTCACAAATAATGACGATGGACCTGATGTAGGCAGTGACCTTACAGCACGCGGTCTCTGTTTGAGAATGCTATGTCAAGAGTTGTTCATTAAATAGTCAAAGATAAAGACCACGGGCCGACGTTTAGTGAGAAAACATCCTGCTTAAAGTCAGTGTTTGATCGGATTAAGTTTTCAGAAAAGTAGTTTATACTGAACGCCCGAGCTCGGGGACGAGGGTTTCTGAGGGGAAAAGTAGACGGGAAAGGTATTCATACGGTGTTGACAAAACTTGTTTCAGTAATCCTCTACCGTCTATAACGGTCATTCTGTTATAGGACGAAGGAAACTGATTATCACTTGAATGATTTGAAAAACCTTCTAAGGTTGCAATGAATATAATTATATAGATTATACAGATAGTACCTTTACTGTGCGAAATTGGTGCCTGGAACCAACGACAAACAGACTCTAGTATTTTAATTCAAACACCAACAGTTTCTGAAGAATGGTCTTCTTATATCGTGGTTGAGCATAATGTTTGCCCCAGAACGATCTTTGCCCCAGGGGACAAGTGTAAGGACTCGTCTTGGTGTTTGCAACCAAATTGACACAGAAAAACCTTTTAAAGCACGGACATGGACAACATAATTAAAGAATGACATGGGTCGAAAAGCAGTGAAAGAAACCTGATCTACATAGGAATTCAGGCCATGAATGTAAATTTTGAGGTAGTCGCGGTGGTGAGCTGTTTTGGAGAAGACGGTTAGGTCTGTCTAGCAGGAGCTGATTGTGGCAGGATTCCTGCATAGTTTGCTGATATTCTGCTGGTTGTGCTGATAACTTTTTCTTCCTAATGATATCGGCTGGATTTTATTATGACAGTTCCTTTTTACTCAAGTTACAATTTTTAAAAGTAAAAAATGTCGATATGAATGGCAAGCAGACCGCCATTCGCCGGCCTAATGCCAGCAAGGGTCCTGATCATGTTAAGGGAGTAGAATCGGGGCTCTCTAGGGTGTTCTAGGGCCTGGCAGTTAAACCCAGAACATAACAAAGTTTATGGACAACATTTATTATAGAGATAAATTTACGGAATGACTATTTGGGCCATGTTGCCAAAATGGCATTTTGTTTGCACACTGTATTTTTTTGTTGTTGTTGAAAGTTCAAGGGTTAGGATTAGGATTACGTTTGTCTGGCCGACCACAAGAACCTTTGCGTTGACGAAATAGCCGCAGTGACGCTCTTGAAGCTGGCCACAAAGTGGTCACCAAAAGCCTGTTGAACGTCATTATAAGTATTTTGGCTACATTGCCCAAATATCATCTGCCATAAAACGTAAAACTCCCGTTCTTTAACTCATATAGACAAGATCTGTGCAGTTTCTGACCTGTTCTTGCCATTCACATTGCTGGCAAATACGGCAACAGGTAGGCAGGGTGGTCTGTATTATTTTGTGGACACACAAGACATTCAGAAAGTTAATATTTTACATGGCGCTGAAGTATTTATGCAAACGGCACTTAACATTCTCATATTAGCTTTTTTTTCAGTGTGTTAAAGAAAGGCACGCGTTCTTTGCCTTTGTTCCCGATCGTAACACTTGGGCCTATTGGTGTACAAATGGTGGGAATAACTGCCTAGTCATGCTTTTAATTATGAAGTCTACACGCCCACGCCTTCTCCAACCTGCCCCCCTCCCCCTCCTCTTTTTTTTTCTTCGGTTTTGTTGATTTGTGCCCTTTCTGCCCTGCCACCGTGCGTGTCGAGCGATCCAGAGCATTCAGTTTGTAGGAGAGTAAATAAAATGTTCACGATACCCATTGTATTTTCTGCTGTGAAGAGTGTCATAGGGGTTAGGGGTGGGGTGTCCTAAAAAAAAATTTGAAAGAATAGAAACGAAGAAGAAGCAAAAAACTCCGGTAGCCATGAGATGTTTTTGTTGAATATTTCATGCGGCGTTTTGAAGTACAAAATATTTTACTCTTAACAAAAAACAAAAAAAAAAGGCAAGAAAACAAAAATTCTCATTAGATGTAGACTCCGAAAAGTTACATTCTATAGGGACAGAAGGCTCGATTACTTATTATTCAAGGTAATTTTTATTTTTAAAACTTAACTTGGGTGACTCGTTTAATCGTCATTCTAACTGGAAGACAATTCTTGATTTTGTATTTTTTAAATGGGCTTTTTCATCTTTTCATAAAATGTTTAGAATTTTCACGCAGTACAGCGTTATATTAAACTTGGAATAAATTTAAGTTGTTTCCAAAAAAAAAAAAAAAGTACCAGTAACTGGCATATAAAAAGAATTACAATTAATTACAAGGAATGTCATGGGGGACAGAACAGTGTGTGTTATGTGGGTGTGTGTGTGTGTGTGTGGGCGGGGGGGTGGGGGGGGGGGCTTTATGATTATTTAACGTTCTTTCCCAATATAAGGCGGGTTGTTCGATGCTGTGTCCAGGAAGGCCTCCTATTGTCAAGTAAAGTGATTATAAGTAATGTCAATGGGTACCAGTTAAGAAAAACTTTTTGCTTTTTTTTTTTTTTAATGTTATCTCCAACTTTCTTTTGACTCCATTTCTTGGATGTCTCACCACGCCATTGTTGTCTTCGGCCACCACCCTCTTTCATTTGCCATCCCATGTCGGCATTGTTGGCGATGGTGGACATAACAGGGGGCAGAGGCTTGAGGCCTTTATTTTAGGACTGCATTTGACATGAATTTACACCTGAACCGGGGACAGACAACCTGGTTGGCCTACTTATCTTTGTTACTACCTTACCACACTTTTTCGGAATTTGAAGTTAAATTTGCATTTTAATTTCAGTCCCGATTTGAGGTCTTTGTTTTACGAGGATCACCGCTCTTGGCAATAACACTTGAAAAGTTTTAGTCCTAAATGACCAGCTTGTTTTATAAAATACGTTGTCCCATTTCTCTTTCCAGACAAACTGAGAGGCATGGCTGAAACAGAAGTGATATCATTGGAGGAAAGTAGTCCAGAACTTCAGCAGTCAGAGCTTCAGTCTACTATCAAGATGACCAAAGATCTTCACCCAGAGTCTTTACACAATGTCCTCAAGAAGGCAACACATTCGCCACACAAATTCCAGTGTTGGCCTCATCAACTAACATCCAGAACAGCACCCCACAATCTCTTTCTTGAGGGATTCAGAGACTGTGCTTCAGAAGTGATCAGATTTCTCACAGAAGAGGAGATGGTTGAGGATAATAATCCACTCCTTATGGGCTTACAATCCCATCTTCGGACTGTCAGCAAATCCATTTGCCATGAGACAATCATGGATTTAGATAGACATGACGCAGAGACCCAGGAACAGACTGATTCCCAGTGCACTCAAATTAACATAAACAATGCAGACAAAATCAACACAGCTGTCTCATCCAAAACACCCTGCTTAATCTCACCAATTCTTTCCAGATCAGCTAACACGTCAGTTTGTGACTCTTCAGTTATTGAATCAGACATTTCTATGTCCATATCATTGGTATCAGAAACAAACCATCAATCACACACTCACCATGATAGTACAACCTCGCACAACACATCAACAGAAATTTCAGTTGACCACTCGGACAATCAGAATCTTCCAACTGATGATGTTTTTGACAGTTCATCTTCCTGCCTTCTGAATCAACAAAAACCAAATATACCTGATAATACAACACGTCCAAAAACCAGCACTGTTCAAACTCTTCGGGAATTGGCAATAGCTGCTGTGTCAAATTCAACACTGAACGAAATGAGAGCCAATTCTGACAATCTTCACATTCAACCAGTGTGTTCAGAAGGAAGCTTCAGTTCCACAACTCAGTCTCAGAATCAGATGGGAACTTCAAGGTTCTTAGAAGAATATCCTCCACCGCTAGACCAGTCATCACCTTTACCTCACACATCACTGCCATCCTGGACATCAATGGTCAGTACTCCTGCTGGACCTGGTCAACCCTTTGATGCCATTGTAAGAAATAACATGGACATATTACAGTGTTTCCCAGCTGCTGGTCACAGTGGCATATTAAGTCAGGACTCAGGTCTTCAAACTCAGTCACCTTTGTCTCTCCAGCAACAGTCCCATTTGCTGTTGCCCAGCCAAGAAAGCGACTTACTGGGACAGAATGGGCTAAATACTGTGTCCGGCCCAATGACAACCGAATGTCCACCAGGACTTTCTCAGCAGTTAAATTCTATACTGGAACTAAAAGCAAACTTTTTACCTGGTATAAACACATCATCAGTTGCCTCAGGAAATTTCGCTGATATTTTACTGGCAGTGGAAGCCTGCAGGTTTCATGACGATCCTCGTGTTAAGGCATTGGCTGAGGAACTGATTCATTTAATTCATAATGACAGCATGGAAGATGATGATGATGATGATGATGACGACGACTTGGATGAGGAGTATGATGATGAGGAGGAAGAAAATATAAATAATATTGCGAGGGAAAATGGGGATGAAAGTGGCATTGAAATGATGGATGAAAGTGCCGATTGGGGCAGTGCAGCTGATATGATTGAACAGTGAGTGAATAATCTAATTATTCTTTGCACATACCACATCACAGCACTTTCTGAGTTTGTCAGAGATCCTTGTTTATTAGAAAAAAAGAAGTTCATTTTGATAATGATTCAAAAAACAAAAAAATACTGAATGCAGAAATTAGTGTACTAGTGTGTGATCGTGTTCATGATAATGATTGAGGGTGTCTGTCTGTGCATGGTTTGTATGTGGAGAATTAAGTTGCATGCCATTGTTATTTGGCCTGTTGTCAATGTGACGAAATATATTCCACAGCTGTTTTCAACAGCAACAGCAAAATGGCAAGGTCTTGATAGGGCACTGGTTTTTCAAACGAAAATAATGTTAAATGGTTGTTGGCAGCTTTGTTGTATTTGCCAGTGTTTTCAAAGTGAACAATTTCCTCAGAGAAGTTGCAGCTTTTGGAATTCTGTTCAGGGTGAAAAACTGTTTCCTTTTTGCTCATATAATGCATGGATTGTTGGCTGAAATGATAATCTTTTTTCACACATACAAAAAGGCATGAATTCCGCATAATATATTGACTCCATCTTCATGAATATTGTATGGCATGGCTGTAAAATTGTTACCACATTCAGAATAAATTCAGAAAGAATGTGACCAGTGATAACATACTACAGCCTCTCACGTATCTCTAAATTTCAAGAAGGGAGATATTGTGTGGCCCAACTGGCAACAAATAATGAAAGTACAGAAATGAAAGTTTGCCATCTCAGCATTCCACCACAATAAAAAGTTAGGAATCCCCATACTATTAAGATGAATGTAAACTAGAACCTAACAGGTTGCTTTACAAATTGTTACAGGACTCTTTTGAATAGTGATGGACCAAAAACATTTATTATGTTGACCATTGACTCAAAGATTGCGAGCATTTGGTTTTATATATGGCTTGAAAAAAAAATGTCCATGTTGCTGTGCACGCTCTGCATTAAGTTAGGAATGCCTAAACCAGTTGTAAAACTTATGAGACCTGAAGTTAGTGAATGAATATCTGCTTGAATGCAAACACTTAATGAATGACAGCTCATTCAAATGCATGATGAAGAAATGCTGACTTGCCTTATGAATTGAATGAGGTTGATTCTGTTTCTCCAACTGTATACATTAGATGATAAATGGGGCGGTTACAGTCAAAGAATGTCAATTCATCTTTGTCATACAAAAACTCCAAGCCCATCAAAAGTTTCATTGACGCAATGCATAACTTAGAAAATGGCTGGTTGAATTCAGAAAGCTCTACATATTAACATGAGTGGAAGACGATCTTAATTTGGGTACATATCTTTGTATGTAATAATGCATATTAACAGCAATTTCATTCAGGAAATTATTTTGTCGTATGAAAAGATTTGAATTTTTATTGTAAGAAGAAAAAGAAGAGAAAAAATAATGAAATCTTGTATTTCTTATATTGTATATATATATATGGAGTGTGCACATGTTGGAATTAAGCGTTTTTTGTGTTTCAGATGGTGCATACGTGATTTCTGTCATGTTTATGTGTTGAAAATTCTTTTGTTATGTAAAAGACAAAAAACATACTATATAACAGTATAACTCATACATGGCAAGGGGTGGATACACTGATTTGCTTTGTTTGTGAACATGTTTAATAATAAATTTATTTATTTATTTATTAATATGCCTAGTAATTTCAATTTCTTTGTATGTGTACTACCATTTTGCTGTTGAAACTGATTTAATTATAGTGTATCTGAGTGCTTGATTTACCTTTTACACTTTTCACTTTGTATAATATCTGACAGGTGAAGAGCTGCTAAGAATGAAATCTAGTCATTCCTCTTTTCTTCTGCCCAGTCCTGTCCAGTTCTCATGGGTCTTTCTCATTCTTTACAATAAAATGATCGACTTATATTCTCAGACAGCACTTAAATCAAATTGCCCGTTGAATCACCATTATTTATTTTAATACACAATACACCTTCACCCTGTTGTCCTCCCCAATAATTTTACATTTTCAACACATAGAATTTTTATTGCGTATAATTAGGCAACATCTCAATTGGCCACTCCTGAAAAAAAGAGCATACTGAGCCATTTAAACCCACACAATGTTGCAGAAATCAAACAAAAAGAACACAAAAGAAAAAAAAAACAGAATCATGATGAATTTGAATACGTGCAATATTTGCCTTGTTTATTCCATTTCCATAAAATTAAATTCTTCACAGAACGAAAAAGGAATGTGAAATACTTGGAATTTATGACGAAAACAGTGGTAATGACATAAACAAAAAAGTCATCAAAGTTGCATTCATTGACAGGGAAAGAAAAAAATGAGCTGTAAATAAATAAAGTTTTAATTTGTGAAAAAAAAAAAAAGTGGGAGGGGCAGTGTTACAAAAAAGCAAACAAACAAAACGCATAAATAATGGGTGTAAAAATTCATATTTATATATATTTAGATGGCAGATGTTGGTCTTAATACAGTAGAAGCTGAATGGAAAATATTTGCTGCAGGTTACATGTCCCTGGCAAACTACATACGCAGAACACTGACAGAAATTGAAAAAACACAACTGCATTCTCAACAGTATGTATTGAGAATTTCTATCTTTAACAAAAATATTGAAAGCAACAACCTCCATTAACTGTATAAAAAAGCAACCATTAAATATAATTAGTTTGTTATGGTATTTTACATTACTTACATACATATTATGATATTGCAATTAGTACATACCATAAAGACTTTAAAAATAATGCGCTGTATTTGAATGACATCCTGTCGTGAGACCATTCTTAATCTTCAATATTCGGAAATCAATTTTGATGCCTTCTTGGTGACAAGGAAAAAAATTTCATAAATGAACAGCCCAATTGCTTTAGCATGTTTAGATATTTTTGATCATTTTAGCAATCATTAATGTTACAAGCCATGATTTCTTGCATTTGAACATTGGCTGGACCATGGAACCATGCTGAAACCATAAATTCATAACATTCCCAGTGAGAAATCTGAAGAAAACAAAATAAATGTGAAGTGACCAACAAAATATTAGAAGCCTCAGATTCTAAGGCTTGACCCAGAGCCGCCTTAACTAATGGGCACACTGGGCAGTTGTCCTGGGGCTCCACGGGCCATGCATGCAAATTTACATTGGTTTTTCAATGGGGAAGAAAATCTCGCACATCACGGCCTACTGCTTTAATGATGTTAAGACAGGCCTAGCTTGACCCAGCAGTTTGTTATAAACTGCACTATTGAGAAATAAGGTTGCGGTCTTTCTTCTATCAACTCTTCACAAAGAGCAAGCCACTCATGACATGCCCAATACTCTCATTCCTCAATAGCATGATTTGTCCTTGCTGGGCATGTGCCTGTTACACTACAGTAAATGTAGGCCCTATTAATTACCATTTAGTTTCTTTCCATTCTCATGACAAGTGATTCCTTTTTCAAATTATAAGTCTATAAGTATAACAGGCAAAGACAGTACAAATGAATGATGTTCACTTAACACCTCTGGAATCCCACATGCTGTCTGGAATAAGATGATGTATGTATTTGGGCATGCATATGTCTTAAATATCTTACATTAAGGAAACCAACCCTATCATCAAAAATCTGGAATATGTCTGAATTTACGGACTGTACAAATCACACTGTGCTCCTGCAGAGCTAAATAATTTCACATAAAGCATAATATGACACATCATCACATGTATACAACGTTCTCAATGTGGTGGCCTCTTAAAAAAATCAAGCCTCTAAACAGCAAGGCGTTGGTTAGCTGTTGGAACCTCCTTAAAACTAAACTCAAAAACTGTTGTTGGGAGGCTGTTGTATTCTACATAGAAGGCTACAGCTGAACAGTAAATACAACCAAAGATACTAGAATAGATAAGATGAGACAGCTAGTGCTTTTAGTGTGCACAGATTTCGCACCGCCACCTACTAGCAAACGTGCGGAATTCATGAAAAGTGCCGTATTTTACAATGCCAAATAGGGAAAATATTGAATTTTGTTCACTGTTCAGCGATCACTACAGGCCTTGACTGACGTCACATATTGTGGAATAATAACTTCAATCGCTGTGGGAAAACTCTATTTTTTCATTTTTTTTCAGCTGCAGTAGTAGCACTATCACAATTTTGCATCATAAATTTACTATTATATGAAGCATTCTTTTCATACTACGTGCCATGGGCCCCAGCCCCGATCAGCACGCAAATTGTGTGCATGGTATTTTTAGTGGTGCGAAGAAGACAGTGTCTCATCTTATCATTTCAAGTATCTTTGATACAACTCAGTATTTTCTCTGTTTGGCTTTGTGTTTAGACTTCTGTCCTCTGACAACAGCTTTGAGACTTTAGTTTTAACGAGGTTCCAACAGGCGACCAACGATAATTTCAATATTTCCTTTCTTTGACAAGCAAAACTAATTAAGTAATGCTTTAACTTTCTAAACATCTCAGGAATTCATTTCATACGATCACTTTCATTGAAAGAACTACTGGCCGCAAATGTAAGTCTGAAGCTTATAGGTCTCAGGAACCAAAGGCAGCTACTGTCGTATCATCTAAATGTTTTGTTTTCTCAAATTATATAAACTTATTGCATCAAGGAAACCATCACTATGGTTATGTAACTTTATACTTCACAATATAATAATAATGAATATACAAATATCAATTTATTCCTGGTTATTGCTTTGCAAAAGTATTTGAGCAATGTTGGATGCAGTCTTAAGAGAGGGTCCCCACATGGATGCTACGTCATATTGTAGTGAATTTGACATTGCTTATACAGTATATTGTATAGCACAGTGTTGCTGGAACAATTATGCAACTGTGTTGTGAAAACAAACAATTGTCCTAAAAAAAATGCCAGGAAATCTGGTTCAGTTCAGTGTTTCCTTAAGCACCCTTCATATTTTAATTAAAAATTATAATTCCTTACCGGAATAAAATGAAGCACCCTCTTTGTTTTCTTTACATGTAAATTTTCAAACGATTAATGTGCACATCAGGTTTAGAGCAAAAAACAAAATAATCAATTAATAAGATTAAAAGGTAGTCAACCATCTTTGATGCAGATAAAATGGGGGTAAAGAGAAAAAGTATTTTTGCATGCTTATAATGAAACACCCTCAAAATATAAAATATGCAAAGTTTATAATTCTTAAACACAGTACATAATAAGCTAAGAGTGAAAATGTACACAACACAGAGAAGCAGGTCACCACAGCTATTGCATATGAATGGAACTTTACTCGAACAGGTAAACCACGTAAATTGATGCATGCTATAAACATGTTATTCCCGGCACAAACTGCTCAATTTATTTTTCTTTTTTGATGGAAACAGAAGAGGACCATATTCCACACCATATACAACCAAAATATCTTACCAAGTTATCATGGAACACAATAGATAAAACAAAAAAATTACACTGTGATCAAATCACCTATGTCAGTTTCATTCTTTCTGTATTAGTTTTTTTTTTTCTTATTTCCGTAAAGTTGATCTTTCTCTACTTGGGCAGTTTGTGCCTGATGTCATGATTCGGATGTTGTTAAAACTCACGCAGAGAGTGAGTTGTTGTTGTTTTACCAGGGCCATGAGAAATTGGCTGGTGGCCTTGAACGGCCCTCGCGAATTATAGTTGGTGAGTAAATAAATGTAAAGTTAAACTGTTAGAGTCACGCTTGTCGGTTTTAATGTTCGTGATTAATAAGTAATGGAGTAGGGGTGAAACAAGGTGGGGATAGTTGACATTGTTAAGTATGACTAGACAAGTTTTTGCACGTTAACTGGCTGGTAGAATAGTGCAGACGTATTACTACAATTAAAATGGTGGGAGGTTTCGACCAATGAGATAGCTGAACTAATTGGGCCAGCGGACTAGCACTGCTGGGTAGCCAGATAGTATAAAACATCATGTAACGTTCAGATTTATTGAATACAGACGAGCAGAAGCATCGTGTCGTGAAGTATCTCCGGTTGGCCAGTACCTGAACTGTGATTTGAAGACTAGAAGTCCTTGCTAACGGACTGACTGAGCTCTAGAAAGAAAGGTCTGAGTGGGCTGACCTTTGAAAGCCCACGCTGCGCTATTTTGATGTTCGCGCCTACCAGTAGGCGTGACCAATGGTAATATATCTTATTTGTTCAAGCATAATAGAAGATCAGAGATAGAGAGAGAACCACAGCCTCATAGGAAGTCTAAGGAAACCCCAGCTGGCACTCGACGACGAGTGGCCTGTGTTATAGAATTATTTCCATAGTATGATTGAAGTAATACGGCACATTGTTGATGAATTGAATAATGATTGTGCAGATATATAAATAGTTTTTTTGCAACTGCATAATTACCTACAAGCCGAAGTGTGCTTCTGTAGGCTTGGAACGTACTGGGCTCTCCTAACATTCAAGCCCATAATTATGATTTAGGGAGAGTTTGCCTGGCGACTGGCCAGTGGCGACTCAACTGACACTTTAAATTGATATCTAGTTTCGTATAATATACCTATTTGCTATTGATTGCAGTACATCCAATAAGGATCCATAATTACATGAATATCATAGATTAAGTCAGTAATTAGAATTTATTGCTTTGAATATACCTCTAATGTCTTTTGTTTTGTTTATTAATATTTATGTAAAACATGGCCTGACCGGCCTGACATATATAGATACTCTAGTTGTTTGATACTTTTCTTGTGTGGTTGTGTCCGAGTGTGAGCTAGCTGCCTCTCGTGCAGTCGAATGCTCCCCAAGACCCTAACTCTGCTCCTGACACCTGAGACCTTCAATATGTATATAATTATAATTTATATAATTCACAAATGAAAAATCTCCCTCTTTCACTCTTTCTACTTCCAGCATGAGCCCTGTCTCACACTCATACTTTGATGTTGTTTGAAGTAAAAATGTAACAGACTCATTTGTTTTTTGTTTTTTTTAAATGTAAACTGCCTAACTGCCATTGAACAATCATATTAAATTACAGGATGCAGAATTTCTTTGATTGAATTCATAGAAACGTTATTGCATCTTTTGAAGATTTTTTTCCACAAGAACAATGCAAGTGATCCAATGCTTTCAGAACACTTACTGACAAAGTAGATAAGCACCTGATGGTAACCACTCTCTTCATTAGTAACTGCTACTGAAACAACCAGATCATTATAACATTTAAAACATTTACATCCTAGCAGGAACAGAAGAGCTTTGAGCTGTAAGTTAAAACAGCTGAAGTATTCCAAGCGGTATGCTTCATCTCCCTTATTAATCCAGCCTTTGTCTTCCTGCACCATAGTGATGCCTTTCACCGAACATAGTAAATAATTTTATACATGTATTCTATATTGTTTCCCTGTCAAATCTTACAGCATGCCTATTTTCAGAATGCGACGAATAATTTTGTAGCTAAATCCGATTTGAAGGGTATCACAAACCACAATTTAATCGAGCAAAAACCATTTTACACCTGAAGTAAAAGGTTGTAAAAAATATGTAGAAAACTAAAACCAGTGTCTCAGGAACAGTGTTTCTCAACCATTTTGTTTCCCATGCCTCCCTTCAGTTTCCAAAAAACTGTTCGCTCCACTATGATCAAACAAGGTCAGTATACAGTATGTACAAAAAAAAAACATTAAAAAAATATTTATGTTTATTCAACACCTATACATCCGAAAGAAGTTTTAATTAAACTTTATTTTAAAAATCCCTATGCTCCATTCTGAAGTCTCACACCCAACCAAAGTATTGCCAAGCCAGTGGGGCATGTGCCTCACCTTCAGAAACACCGCCCTAGAACCCTCCATTGGGTGATTGATAAAATCGGGAATGCCACAAGAAAGAATTTGTTTGCTTACTGGCTCATCTTCTGATCGATACTTTAAAGGTTTCACAACAGGAAAAATAATAAAATGAGAATTCTTTGTATTGGAACCTGAAAGACATTTCCTAGAATGTTTGCGCTGGCAACACTGCAATGTATAATTATCAATTAACCCACGGTATGTGCAACATCGAACACTTTCAAACTTTGCTAAGAATGAATAAATTATGTATCATATCAAATATCAAGCCAATTTCAGACCCCACATGACTAGAATACAATAAAGAATTTGATCACAAATTCCAATAGTAATAATCATATAATGTAACATACAGATGGGAATATACACAGAGATCTGTAGAAAATAAAGCTTAAGAACTTCATCCTCTTATTTTCTAATTAAATCAAACCAAACTACCTATTGCTTATGTGTATGAAAATTGTTTCTCAACAAATAACTGTGTTACTTCTTGGACTCAAACTTGGAGCCTGCAGAGGTAACTTGTCATTATGTCACAAAGTGACCAAATAACACGACAGAGGCTGACACAGTTACACCAGACATCTGAACGCTTTGTGAAGTCATTAAATAATGGTTTTATAAGTAAGACTGGGGACAATTTACTTTACAGATCCGAGTCTGATTATTCTATTCATAAAACATATAAATAAGACATAAGGTTTCCAGCCTGAATAATGGATAAGCGAATGTTCAATTTATGCTGGACTAACATAACCTGCTGTTCCAGAGACCATTAAATCCTGCTTCTCTTTGTTTGTTCTCAACAATAAAAAGACTCACATTGAATCAATACTTCCATTTTTTTAAAACTGATTTTGTACTTCACGTTAAGGTGATGGGTGAAATATTTCCAGAGATGTTAATGACACAGTCAAGGGGAACAAAAAAAAACCCAACAAAAAAACAGTAGGCTTACTGATCATATATGCCTGGATTCACACATATAATGCAAAAATAATTCTACATATATGTTACATCACTAACCCTGTTTAGTCCTGGCATCAGGTAAAATCAATTCACTAACATTTGACACAAGGAAAAGAAAAATTAAAATTTCACTCACAATAAGAGATTAAAAATGGAGTAACAAACACATGCACACACACACACACAAAAAAAAACCAATTAAAAAACTTTAAATGAAATTGTATTGCAAAAATTACACTTGTAGGAAGACATTAGGGATTGTTGTGCAAAGTGATTTGTTAACTGGTGTAGGTAACATTATAACAATGCTCCTTTTCGTTCTTGCACAATTTGCAACATGGTTTACAGTTTCACAGGATAAGTTATCAGTATTTCTCCTGACTGATGAGTTTGCATAAATTTGTTATTTATGCTTCAGCTGCAAATTTCAAAACTGGCAAACATCTGATGACACATATAGATGGCAAAGTGATGTGCACTGGGGACTTTCCACAATGAGATAGTTGCAAAGAGATATGGTAGATTTAGGGCTGCCACTGGCCTAGGTAAACTATACCATAGGACAAAACTGGTGGGCACACATGGTGTTGTAGGGCAAACTGAGGTGATATTCTTTCATCCTTAAAAAGCCTCTCTGCCTAAATTATGACAGAAGTCCAAATATCAAAATTTCAGTAATTCTCCTGCACAAAATTTAATATCGTTGGTTTCATGACAAAGGGAAGAACAGATAACAACAACTGTTCAATGAAAAGGCGAATGCTTAACTTATCTGTATGATGAAGGGGCTATTAGGTAAAATTTGAGCTATTCACTTTTTTTGTGATTGTCATAAGTATATTGCTTAGGGCTTTACCCAAAACGAGCAATTTTGTTAAATCTCATTCAGTTTTTGTATTATGTTGTATGACGAAAAGGTGAGAAATCGATGATGAGAGTAGCACAAAATTTTCAAAATTGAATTTGTCACAACACTGATTTTGGCAGTTCACCCCTTCATCAGTTAAGCATTCGCCATTTCAATGTGCAGCTGTTATTCCCTATTCGCACCTTCGTCATCAAAACCGACAATATGATGAATTAGTGATGGGTTGACAAAGCCATTGGACAAACTTAATCATTCATGAAATTAAACTGTGCAGTGCACCTGTAAACTCTAATTCAGAGGCGTTTACATGTATTTAAGTTTTGAAACTGGTACTCCTCTCTACAACAATGCAAATTAATGGAAGGACTTAATCAAACATATATGAAATTAGCAATACACGGCATCTTTTCGTCTTGTTTTCTCTCATACAGTTCTGTCTGTCCTTTATCTTTCTTTTTCAAAATTGTTCTTTTTCAGATCCCATGCCATTCTCTTACAACAGAATTTCCCCCCACAGATCCTCCCACAGAGAGAGCCCTCGGTTAAATTCACAGTTGCACTGGAAAGTTTAGCATTGTAAAGCTAACATTATTTCATAAGGCATAGAATATTACAATGGACATTTTATATTTGCCATTTTGGAATAAAAGATCATTCAGAATTTAAAAATCACAACATAATAAGACAATCTGATCATAACCTACGGTACATTATATCTCTTTAAAACAGTTAACTCCATTTGAGTTTAAACTGATTGTAATGACAAAGATTTAAATTCTATGTGCTTCTACAGCTGTAAATATCCAATCCGTCACTAAATAAATGTTCACAAAAATTGTACCAGTACAATATTGTTACAATATTTGAAAAAAAACTGTTTCCTTTCCACCAACATTAACTCCAGGTGACATCTGAAATATTAAAATGGATTTACTGCTTTCCAGGCTATCTTTAAATGTCTTTACTCACTTTCATTACAACAAGCTCTCTCAACACCCAGTGTGGCTTCTTCTCATAAAGCACGAACTTCATTAAGGAAGACCTATGATACTTTGAAAAAAACCTGTGTAATATAGAAGCTATCGACTTGGTAAATGGAACTTGATTCAAGTTTTAAACATAAAGTTTCAAAAAAGTTCAGAAATAACCAATTTGAGACTAACACACACACTTGTTCAGCATTAGCCCGTTAAAGTCTTTCTTACCTTAATTGCAACTATTTACATGTACTTAACTTCTTATAAGGTCTTGAAATCCTGCTAAGGCATTCAGCTAATGTTCAGATGTGACCATGAACTTGTGATGCAATAGTCAAAGACACCATATCTATAATGGCATCTTCAAACTGTACTTCATATATTACACACATTTGATAGCATGCCATAGAGGATAAAGTGAGGCAACATCTAAAAATATTTAAGGAAATCAAAATAAAAAAAATCTCACTAACTAAACAGACAACAGCTGAAGCATTATTTGCAAATATAGCTAAGAGCTTCATAAAAAACAAAAACAACTTACAGTAACATCAAAATTGAACCACAAAAAAGTATTTGAAATTACATTGGACAATCCTTTTATGATTGTGATAACAGTGTAAAGACGTGGTCACATGTGCTTTCAGATGCCACAGGACTGTACTCAGTCACTTAGTTTTTACTGTTACTTGTTCGTGAAATAAACTAGCCTGTTAAAGCCCTTAACTTGGCTGAATCAAACATTAGCTATATGAAATAACATCGACAAAAATATGTATTAAATATATACATTCCAATAAACCCATTCTGTGAATGAATAAAGATGAAGCTGAAATCATAATAAATAATTAATGAATAAAAAAAATCCCAAAGCAATGTCTTCAATTTTCTATTAGTGTTTAGGCAAGATTTGATCAGAGAGGTGATATTAAAAAAAAACAACAAAAAAATAACTTCAGTCCAACGTGAGTACTACTATAATAAATACTACATATTATACTATTACTTGCAAAGCATTTCACCTTCAAAGAAAGATCTGGTGAAGTTGATTCCACAGGCGATTTCTTTTTCCAGTGTTAACAGTTTTAAAATGCAAAAAAAAAAAATAATAATAAAAAAATTACAAAGACACTGAAAATTGCTGCTTTTGCCTTTCCTGATGATGCTGGGATAATCCATTCAGTAATAACAGTTAAAATTAATGAGTCACTTAGCATTCTCTTCAAACTTACTTTGCAAAGGTGAAATGGTTGCTGCAGTTGGACTTGCGCTTTTTTAACATTGATGTTTCAACTACCAAGTAAGTCTGGGAGTGCCCTTGCATATTATACTGCATGGAACTTCCTATTAGCTGCTGTCTTAACAGAAAAAAATAAACATTTCCATGTGCACAATGCAAAGGCTTGTAACTAAAGTGAAAGTAGCCCACTTTGAAAAGCCTCCAGTTCCCAGGACCATGATCCTTAGAAACCGACATGAATTTTCAGTACATTTAACAAACTAGAACCAAAACAAAACAACTAATTCTGGATCTTTTGAAACACATACATTGTATAACAATGACATACATTGTGTAACAATGTAACTTTGTGCTTCAAGCAGAGGAGATGATGACAAGGGCATAAATTATGAAACAAAAAGAAACACAATAAAATGAGCATTCCATGGCCACTGGAATATTTCTTTAAGGCACCTCTATGATTTGGGTTCAACTATCAATAATATGTATAATGTTATGATTCACATTTATGTTTACAATATTATGACTACAGATTTCAACTTCCTTCTTCAATATGGTATTCAGACATAAGCCAATGTTTGCTGTAAATTAAACCTTGGGGGAAAAAGAATTTATGTCAGTGAATGAGAATTAAATTTACAAGGTCTGATATTCTGAAGATAAATTACTGCTGCAAAGTACTGCATACTAACTACATGTAGTTGTTGAATAAATACAGCTAGACACAAAAGGTGCAAATGGAGAACAAAAATAAAAGCAAATGTGCAGCCGCATGAGAAAATGAGGCACTTTGTGCATTTTGATGGTATGGAGATGTTGGTATCACCAAATAGGTTATTGAAAACCCTTTCATTTGGTAAAAAATGTTTTGCTGTAATTTAATTAGCAAAGAAGATATGGCCTACAAAAAACAGGAAGTGACAGAACCACAGTTTTGAGAAAAACCCTTATAGTTTCAGCTTTTCATCAAATTTATTGATGGTGACTCAATTGAAAGTCAGTTTTGAGGCATTTACTCTTCTCAAACAGGATTACCATGTGGAGAAGGAATAATGAGGTTAAACTTTTCAAAAACACTGAAAACCCAAAATCGATAAAATTGACCCTTTGATGCCTTTTAATGATTTTCTCGAATCAGGCAGTGCCAAAATGTGCCTTATTTTGTTGGGCGGCTACACAAATTATTTCGAATCAGATCTTAGTCAAATTAGTATTCACACAATTGTAAGAAAGAATTAACATGAGAAGTGATAAAAACCAATAGTTGACAGTATACATGACAATCTTCTGTTTTTGTGCTGCATGGAATGTTGTTTTGCTCCTGATCATTTCATTTAAAGTTTACTTTTTTTCAAGTTGTGACTCAAACTGAATGGCTATTGATAGGATACCTACACTGATACAGCAATGGGAATGATGATCAGATAAAATAAAATACCAAGCCCAATGCTGGCATAGATGAAGTATACTGCCAGTTTCAGGTCTCGCTGTGCCATACCCATCAACCCTTTGCTCTGATGTCTTTTACCCCGGCGTGCATATCGCACAGCAAGCAGGCCTGTAATCAGGAAAAGAACCACACTAACGTAGGAGGCTATAATAACCTGCTCAAAGGTTTTCCATGGTCTTGGAACCAAATCTGCCAAAGGAATGTGTCTTAGGTTGATATCACTCTCTGTTGTGTCTCGATAAGGGTTTTCTAAATTAGTATCAAATTCTGGGTCTGAATATGTTGAGTAGCCATTCTTTCTATCAACCCTGTTCTGGTTGGCCCCCATTAGAGATGCTGATGCATGCTCAGGTTCTCCTACATGATCAAAATCATTATTTGAATCATCCGACTGTGGGATGGCTTGGTGATCCGAGCGACTCATTCTGTAATATATGGACCAGGTAGTAGTGGTACACACCTTTTGCCTGGAGAGGACAGAAGAATGAAAGTAACAAATTAAGAAAGATTACATAATGAAGTATTTCAACCCCGTGATCACATAATTGCAGTAAAATTCAGTCAAAAACAGAGGAATAGATAAATGATTTAAGTGTTGAATAAACTGTATGCGGGGTATGTATAACTTTTCTTCATGCATGGTGTCTAAATCTGAGTTTACGCCTAGGTGGCCATAAGCACTACTAAGCCTGCACTATGGTGCACAATGGGCAGATTTACACCAAATGCAAAATGGCCATTGGAAAGTAAGTGTATCATTTGGATTAAAGTTATCCAACATAAAAAATTATTCTAATGCTGTCCACTTTTAAATGTTTATTGTTACCAAGCTGCTAAGCAAACTCAAACAATAAAATAAACATCTTTTCACCATACTTTATTCTAACAGTAACAGTACTATGATTAATTTTGACTGTAACTGCTCTGGATGATATTACCCATAATTTCTAATTTATTTCTGATCCCATAATAAAATGACAGGTGATGAATGAATTAAGTAAAAAAAGACCCTAATGTGTGATGCACCATGGACAATTAAGTGGGGAATTCAGATTACTTGATTTTTTTTCCTGTGCTTTTAAAGGCCTTAATACATTATAGTTAAAGGTTCCACTCTACTCCCCAACTTCATTAAAATATTGACAAACCATTTGACAAAATATGGCTAAAGTGCACACTTCATCTTACATGTATGCCATTCACTGCATGGAAGAAATTATACTTCGAGGGGATGATTGTGTATAATGTATAATTTAAAAAAAGTTTCAGACTGAAGGTAGCTTCCTGTTGGTCTCAGGTTTTTGAAACTGAATGCTTACACTGCACAAATGTTTTCAGAGTTTTGCCCCATAGATAGTTCACCGGGTCAGTGACCTATCATAACCTGCTCCAAATTTTTCATGGCCTTGGTACCAAATCTGCCAAAGGAATGTGGCTAAGGTTGATATTCATCGGGAATCTTATCTGAGCCAGTGCTCATTTCTGAGGTACAGTGCACTCTCCCGATTACGACATCTCCGAATAACGACATTCTCCCGATAACGACATTGACCCACGGTCCCGATTTTTTTACTATATGTTATTAGTAATAAAACTCTCTAAATAGCGACATACTTTTTAGACCACTCTCCGGATAACGACATTGAGTTAGCAATAATCGGCTGTGACTTTGCTAGATACAAAAATAAAAATAGCTAAAATATTGTTTCCGGTCAGTTTCATTTCATTCTCTGAGCCAATAAAAACACTTCTTTTCCGACCAATGAAATGTCCTACCAGAGGCACCTCATAGCCAATGAGATCGCTTTGTTATCGGCCAATGAGATCGCTTTGTTATCGGCCAATGAAAACACACCTGTGTCTATTGTCGTCGGAACAAAAAGGGTGACGCGCATTAAATGAGTCAGTCATCACATCGCTGACGGCTGAATCGATTGTATTCACCCGAGAACAATAACGCACCCCAAGATGTCGACAGAGGGAAAATGACACACAAAAAACAACAACAACAAAAAAACCAAACAAAAAAAACAAAACAACACACACAACACACACACACACTTCGTGTATTTTACATGTTTGGAAAGTCCGATCACTGATCACCCACTATGGTTGGTACGTTACATTCTAAGGGTCTAACCACACCCCTTTTTCCGCCATCTTGAAAATCTCCGAATAACGACATGTTCCCGATAACGACATGCACCTCTGGTCCCGAGCCATGTCGTTATCGGGAGAGTGCACTGTACATGATAAAGGCTGTGCACATGGTTTGTTTTGGTAGGTATGAAAACATTTCTGTTATAATGTCTTATCACTCGTGATCATGGATTTTATTAATGAAGCTTTTGTCTCTAACCAAATTACCAATGATCTGTCTTATGATACCAAACTGACAGCTATTTATAAAAGTGTAACTTTCCTCAGAACAAAGCATAATTACTCATGTCCCCCAACCCCTAAACAAATGGTTTTATCCAGATTGGCAGTATACTAAGCAGCCAACGAGGGTATTTGGGGCAAATGTCATTTCAGAGTTTGTTTCTGATTGTTTCCTAGACACAGAAAACTTTATTATATGGGTCAATTAGGACAAAATTAGATAATATTGCATATTTGTTAAGCAACAGTTCACATGTCAATGCCATGCCATTTCATAGTGTAGGAGAGCCTTCGAAAGCTTAGTCTTTGTGACTCTGACCAGTGGTTCACTGGTTAACTTGACATTGTTCTTTTCATAATAGTAATTTTTAATACCCTTGATTTAGAAGAAATAAAGTGAGCAATAAGATGTTCAAAGAAGACAGTGACTGGAATCGTGAAATCACACTTTCCACGGGACAATAGTCAGCTTGACCACCAGTATTTTCACTGTGAGTGCAGTGGACACTTGGGAACACAGCATCATGATGGTGCACCTGTCGCAGCGTGAGGGTTAATATAATGAGGTACTAAGATTCAGAAGGAGTACCACATGAGGTACACAACTTTAGTCAGGTGCATATTTCATGTTTTAAGCATTAATTGCCAAACCGCACATGAGTCACTGTCAAAAGATCCACATAGACGACCAACTCGACAGGGGATGCTGCCCTCCTGCACCCACTCCCCCCCCCCCCCCCCCCCCCCGGATGCTCCTAAAAAATTGTGTCCTTGTAATATCCTTATAGTGTAACTCATGAATGCCTATTTCTTCTTCTTTTATAGTTGATTCGTCTACAATGACAATTCCTCAACTGCACTAGGCAACTTGACGTCACTCAGAGGCTAAAAACAGGGTAAAAATCTTTAAATATATTGGGTTCATTTAAAAAGTATATAGATCTATATATGGAAGGAGTTCCGTACTCGAGCGCCAAAGACCAGAAACTAACTAAAAGAGATGATACATAGCTACCCCGGGGGGCTTTCCCTGATATGTCAATCTGACTACTGCCCAGACGAACATCGGCCTACGGCCTCGATGATACAAACTGACTAGACCCTCACGTCGTTACTTATCAATCTGACAATCTGACAAAGTGGCGCTCGAGTAAGGTACTCCTCCCCTATATATATTGTATACAAATATCTCTTGGTATCCAGCTTGTGCACAAAAATATACCCGCACTTTAGTTACTGGGGAGGAGAACCTTACTCGAGCGCCACTTGATAGATTGATAAGTAACGACGTGAGGGTCTAGTCAGTTTGTATCATCGAGGCCGTAGGCCGATGTTTGTCTGGGCAGTAGTCAGATTGACATATCAGGGAAAGCCCCAGGGGTAGCTATGTATCATCTCTTTTAGTTAGTTTCTGGTCTTTGGCGCTCGATTACGGAACTCCTTCCAGTTACTGTTACAATGGTAGCTGCAACGGATAATTATATTCTCCCAAAGTTCTCTTCCAATACCAACAACTCACACTTGTCTTTCACCTTCTGTGCACTCTTAAGCTGGACACAGTGCCAATAACTATTTTTCACTTGGAGATCCAGTAGTCTAGCTGCTTCCTTTCAAGAACACATTCACACTGTTCACAGTACAATCACAGACCCTCTTTTAATCTATGTTGGATAGTTTTTACAGATTCAAATGGAAACGCTTACCAGCAGATTGCACCTGCACAGACTTGTCGTAAATTATCTCTCGGGTATGGTGCAATGCAAAGATTCGTCTAACAACAACAATCACATTCAATTTAGCTCATGTAATATATTCGAAATTGCTATCGAAGATTGTTTGTAAACATCTACAATGCAGGACTTCCTGAAGAAATGAGTAATATGGTCATGCATTGAAAAAAAAAAAGACTTTTTTTATATAAAAGAGGTAGAAATACTAATATCATATAAAAGAAACAATATGTATATTTAAATACTTATTTAATCATTCCTTGGGAACAAGTGAGTCTTTTGAGAGTCCAAAGAATAATACTGACGACATAATTTTTTCAATAATTAAGAGTCCCTGATAAGGGCAAGCGACTCTTATGTTACTTTGCTGTAACTGTCGGTTACAAAACGTGACATTGAAAGCGCAGTTTGTACTTGCATCAGTCGGACATTCAGTACCACAGTTGAAGGACAGACTATCTAAATAATTGTCATAACATGTGAGTATTCCATAACGATTATCTTATTTTGTCAGTCGAAGGAAAGAGTTGTAGATCTATGGTCAATGCACTAGGTGCGGTCACGAGGCAGGAAATGGTAAATGCCCAGAAGTAAACAAAGTCCAGCGAGCTTCTGACTGGCTCAATTTAACCACTGAACTTTGGGCTTGTCAGTGAACACTTAAAATTCTCTCTCAGTTAATCTGTGCTAGTCAGAACAGGAGGTCTTCCCCCCGTCCGCGCCACTTACCAAAAAGTTAACAAACACAATATGATTAAGATAAGCTTAAACAACGTGCACTGGAATGGTCAGATGGACCTGGGGGTGTGAGGGTCTAGTCAGTTTGTATCAATGGGCGGTAGTCAGACTGACTAATTATCAGGCGAAAAAGGGCTGGGGTAGCCAATGGCGATCGACGTACGAAACATTCTTTATTGCTGTGGACTGCACTTCACGCGTAGTGTCAAATGAATGCATGTCAGTGCAGTCAGTGCCATACATGTGCATAATCACGCTCATAATCCCCAGAAAATATATTTTCAATGAAAATCCACCCAAAGTAGAGTGTCCAGAGCACTTTTGTGAGCTTACACGAGACCACTAAATGGAGATAACTGTAGGGTCACTGTAACAAATCCCAGACTGGGAGATGTAATGATTATGACAGGACAACAATCACGAACGAACAAGTATAACACTTAACAGAACAACCAAACAGACTCACACATTTATTATACATAAAAATAAAGATATACGTGCAATTACATACAGTACATTATTCAATTTAAATACCATCCAATGGTCGTTATTCCCAACATTCATTCTATCTCCGGGTCCACAACCCGATAGTTACTTATTTAAATATACTCCGGCCTCAGCCTCACATCAAGGTATGTACTACTTGCGGCCTATCTGACTGGCTCCTGCTCAACCTAACCTCAATATCTCAATATCACCTTAATATCTCAACATCACACCCATATCTCAATACCACACTAATATCTCAATTCATACGTCCCTGCCTGTGGCCAGACTGCCACGACTAATGGGCTCTCGCTGTCCTGCGCGACAGCTTCACTCAGGCTGGCCTGTGGGTAGCCTTCTGCCCAACCCAGGCATCTCGCTTATGCTGGCCTATCCCCGGTACTAGTCTCTCCACCACGGGTAGCCTCACGGCCCGACCCCGGCACCTATAAGAATAACATTACATCTCTATAACACCATACAATTACTATCCACTTCACCACTCATTACGAACCATCAAGCGTACACACAACAGTCCACATTTCACTCACCACACATCTGCACTTCTCTACGGTAACACACCTCTACCGTATTACACAGTACTCAGACTCGCTACGAATCCATGATCCTAACTTACATCTATCGCTCATTGCGCACATCTCTATACACAGTAATCAATGACTTTCACATTCCTCATATATAACTTATTTACATCATGGTCATAGGAGAATATAGTACATCAATCATCATAATTATCAATCATAGTTCAATCTACCAGTCATCACTGGAAAACACACAATCTCCCGACTGCTTTCTTCACGTCTGTCCCCTTGGACTTCTTAACTTGCAGTGACTTGAAGTACACCGATCTCGCCTCATCCAAACCCCCCAACTCACAACATTCCATGCTTTCCATTAATTGTGGCCGTGAGTTAATCATACTCTACCCCCTTCTCCCCGTAACTATTGATCCTCACTCACTCGCTCGTGACAGTCACATATTTACCTTTGAACTCAAGATGGAAGTTGTGGGGACACAAAATTTGGGAAAGTTGTCCAAGGCAAAATACAAGCTTAGACAGCAGTCATTTTCTATGTGATGTCTTGATAAGAACGTCACAAAACGTGCATTAGTCACAAAAACACCAGTAAATGAAACTATATGGAAAAACAAATATTGACCGCATCGACATGCTGACCGCACCTAGTGCATTGACTATAGATGCTAAAAATGATAATGATATGTACAGCGTTTCACTCTGTCAAGTCAAGTCGACTAGTCTAGATCTACAAGAAGCTCTAAGTCATTGTTCAATCTAAGTCTCCTTCAATGCACCAATTCCAAGAGTGTTCTATGGACAACGGCCAGATCGAGACTAGATTCTAGATATAGGGATCTAGATCTAGTCTAAGTAATTTTTCAAAGGTAAAAAAAAAAAGGAAGAGGCTAGGGAGACCAGGATTCTGGTCTCCCTAGCCCCGTAGTACGAAGTGTCTAGCGACCAGGATTCTGGTCTCCCTAGCCTGTGGTCTTGGGAGACCAGGATCCTGGTCTCTTTAGACTCGGGACTAATAAGAGAACGCATCATTCCCGATCTCTTCACCTCACAGGCGTCAGCACCCAGCCCTGGCCATGGCGGCAACTTTGTCTGTTGGGGATAAATCACCCTCGCGTACACACCGCGTTCCATAGCCCGGTGAAAACAGTACATAGCTACCCCGGCAGCTTTCCCTGATAATGTCAATCTATCTACTGCCCAGACGAACATTGGCCTACGGCCTCGATGGTACTAACTGACTAGACCCTCACGCCGTTACATATCAATCTGACAATGCCTATGCACTTGTCGAGTTTTGGAACGCATTTGGAAGTCCTCCCAAAATCTTGGTCTCCCTAGCCCCGAGTCTAGAGAGACCAGGATCCTGGTCTCCCAAGACCACAGGTTAGGGAGACCAGAATCCTGGTCTCGCTAGGCACTTCGAAAAAAAAAATAGAGGAGTTTCATATAGTTACATGATTGATAGGGATAGCAGGCTACAACAAGGACGTGACTTAGTGTCCGTGAGCGGGGGGACGCAGGGGGGGCAGTGCCGCCCTGGCGAGTCAGTCCACTAATTTTATATGGTATAAATAAAATGCGAGGCTCAGTGATTAACACTCAGAACATGAAATATGGGGAGGTCCTCCGCCCGTCAGCGCCAGTCAAGAAAACACACTATATCTAAAGAGGGGACTTTTGAGCGGGCTTATCAATGGTTGGGTTTAATATTTGTATGGGATAAAGAAAGAAGAAAAAAGAACAAAAGCGCGGGTTAGGGGAGGTCTTCATCATATTATTTATTATGTTTGTGAACTTTTTTGTAAGTGGCGCGGGCGGGGGGAAGACCTTCTGAAATATGTGCCCGACTGAACTTATGTAACATGGTAGGCTACCCCTCCCAAAATGGATTCACAGCAAGGCGTACTTTAGAGATCTAGATCTAGATTCTAGCTCTACATTATAAATAGTTTTAAAATGCAGATTCTAGTCTAAATAACCCCCTTTAACGCATCTAGTCAGTCTGGATTGAATTTGGTAGTCATGTAATATCAGTGGCTGAAGCCAGATAAGGCATCACTTTTGCATTCAAAAAGCTCCTGGTGGTCTGTGTCACGTTGATGAATAACGTAATAAATATAATCATAATCGTGATGTCGTCTCGTTAGGTTTCACATGGAATGTAAACAGATCTGAGATAGATGTAGCTCTAGTTCACAACAGTAGCCTATTGATTCAGATTGTCTAGATCTAGCAGTCATATAAATTATTATATGACTCGTATGTCACAAATCCCTGAGACTGGGAGATGTAATAATTATGACAGGACAACAATCACGAACGAACAAATATAACACTTAACAGAACAACCAAACAGACCTTCACATTTATTATATATATAATGATAAAGATATCTGTGCAATTACATACATTACATTACTCAATTCGAATACCATTCAATGGTCAGTATTCCCAACATTCATTCTCCTCCGGGTCCACAACCCGATAGTTACTTATTTAAATAGACTCCGGCCTCAGCCTCACATCCATATGTATACTACTTGCTGGCCTCTCTTATTGGCTCCTGCTCAACCTAATCTCCGTATCTCAATCTCCCCTCGAGGTCTTAATAGCACATTAATATTTCAATAGCACATTAGTATCTCAATAGCACAGTAACATCTTAATAGCACATTAACATTTCAATAACAACGTCCCTGTCTGTGGCCAGACTGCCACGACTCATGTGCTCCCGCTGTCCGGCGCGACAGCTTCACTCAGGCAGGCCTGTGGGTAGCCTTCGGCCCAACCCCGGCACAAGTCCACTCACCGCGGGTGGCTTCTCTGCCCGACCCCGGCACCTATAAGAATAACATTACATCTGTATAACACCATACAATTACTATCCACTTCACCACTCATTACGAACCATCAAGCGTACACACAATAGTCCACCTTTCACTCACCACACCTCTTACGGTAACACACCTCCACCGTATTACACAGTACTCAGACTCGCTACGAATCCCTGCTCCTAACTTACATCTATCGCTCATTGCGCACATCTCTATACACAGTAATCAATGACTTTCACAGTCCTCACATATAACTTATTTACATCATGGTCATAGGAGAACATAGTACATCAATCATCATAATTATCAATCATAGTTCAACCTACCAGTCATCACTGGAAAACACACAATCTCCCGACTGCTTTCTCACGTCTGTCTCCTTGGACTTCTTAACTTGCAGTGATCTGACTATTCAGATTTTGCCTCTACTACGCCTCAACTTCACTCACAACATGCACGCTTCAAGTCCCTTCCCCGCACTTATTGACCCTCGCTCACTCGCTTGTGACATCGTGGTCATAAGATTTACAGAGGAAAAAAAAAGATGACAAAACTGTCAGTAGCAATGCCAGCAGGCCCAATGAAAAACATTTTGGACAGGCTATTAATGTATTATAATTTAGTTTGTAATGTGGAGTGGAGCAACTGGTCAGTCAGTCACTGTGATTATGTTGAAATTGAGTTTGAGGTTTCGTATGTCACACTGCATGCATGGTCAATTGCATTGTTGCTGGGGGAGGATCTGTGAATGTGTCTGATGGCCAGATTTTCTCACAGTTACAGTGATGAAATATTCTAAACTGGGGTTATATTGATCCCCTCAAGGATATGACTTTAAGGACAACTTGTCATGGGGCGAGTTGGTCCTATAGGGAAAATGTGGCCAATCCATGGCTCGGCAATTAACTTCTGAATACATTAAGGACAATACTTACATGAAACGTATCTGGAAGTCTTTCCGTTATTGGAGTGTATTTGATATGGATGTCATGGAAGAGGTTGGCTGTTTTATACTTCATGCTTACAAAGGTCATGGAAAAACAGGTTTCAGATTACCAATTTATGTGGTCCATAATTTCCAGTTAACAAAGTTTTTTTTTTTGTTGAAATTTCTGAACAGATTGAAGCCCTAACTTTCGTGAAAACAACACAGAATGCCTGCGGAACAGCCACAAGTGTCTGGTTCAGAGATGAATGGTATTCCATCTCCACAACAGGAAAAGCCAAAGCTGAAACCATGTTGTGCATGTCCTGAAACCAAGAAGGCTCGAGATGAATGGTGAGTTCATGCAAGGTTATCCATGTGCATGATACTGTTATGTGTATGTAATATATAATAAAATAAAATAGGACAGGACACTCTCTGTTTATTCAGTCAGTCAGATGTTTTCATTGGCAGAAATGAGGGGAAAGTTAAAACTTAAAAACTCGGTCCCCTAGAGTGGTTCGTGCTTGCATTTTGGGACCAAAAAAAAAAGTATTCACATTGTTTTGTGTGGTAGCTATGTCTTTTCTGTATTCCTGCATGCCAAACCTTGATCAAATTTCATTTTGTTGCTGTGCGCTGGCTGTGATTATGTTTATATTGCTGATGCAAATACTGTCACTCAGATATACACACCCAGCTGCACTAGGCATACATATATTTCGTTGAGTTATGAAGACATTGCTGACAATTGCATTGTAAGATTTTTTGGTTTGAAGTAAGAATGTTGCTAGGGGGACGTAGTGTAATTACAACAATGTTCTGCAATAGCCTATAATGTAAAATACTATTCACCCCAAACAGTAGCCTTGAAGTAATGAGTCTTAAAATGATGAATATATAGATGCTGGTAAATTTCATTGCATTTTCTGAATTTGCATCTATTTATTTTACTATATATAAGTATAACATTCATTGTTTTCTGGATCTGCACAGTTCAGTAAATGATACGCAGAAAAATATTTATAATAAAAAATTAAGAAATGCAAAGAGTGAGTTGATATCACAATTGTTATTGATGTTGAATTCTTTTTCATGAATTTTTTTGCTTGTACCTATTTTTCAGTATTATTGAAAGAGGAGAGGAAAATTGTGGTGATTTGATAGAAAAGCACAAACAGTGCATGAGAGACCTTGGCTTCAAGATATAAATGGTAATGTCTTTACTGCAACATAAATTAGCATTAACAAGCATCCGTGTCAGCTTAGGTCCCATTATATGAACTCCTGCATGATTTCTGATGTATTCAAAGAATTATTACTTCAGGTATTTATTTTGGACATTGAAACAGTTGCAACCCTCTGTCCTTACAGTTATGGTTGAAGATCCCAAATGTGCATCCACTTATCATTTAACGGAACTAGTGGGGGCACCTGTAACCCTATCTGTGGGGATTGTAAAATCTATGAAAAAAGTTTGTTAGCACAGTTTACAGGGCTTTCTGGTAAGCAAGAGAAGAAAAAAAAACCCACCTTGTCCTCATCATTTGAAATCCAACAGGATATCATTTGTACTGAAGCACATGTGTTTAACTATGAACATTTCCTTGTGAAAAATTTTATAAGCAAATGTGGGAATGGGCAATCTGAAAAAGAAATATTTTTGAAATAGGAAATAATGAGAATGGAGTGTGGAGTGGACATGAAAAGTGAAATTTTATGAATAATTAGCTAAATTTGGGGGAGGACTGAGGGGGGTGTCAGTGATGATGATCAAGGTAGTATTAATATTTTAGCCGCCTGTCTCTGAGTCTGATGATGATAATAACAATTCTATGATGATAATAATATTACTATATATAGTATGTTAGCTTTATAACATTCAGATAAGTATTTTAGCTTTATTGCAATACATTTCTGATTGAGATGGTAAGGACATTGTTACTGTATTAGCTTTTATGTCATTTTTTTTTTTTTTAATCTAACAGTGGTGAAGAGCAGCAGCAATTTCATTACTACATTAGTTTATGTCAATTTAGGCTCAGAATAAAGTTTCTAAATACATGTTATTTCTCATTCCAGGTAACCGGGACAGAACTGTCTGTGATGCAGATTTTATGGAGAATTAGCGGATTTATGATTGTGTTTGAATGGCTCTAGACTGAGACAGCCTTGAACAAAAATTTACGCAGATTATTTCCATCCCGTTTATTTGATTTTGTGGCTTTATTCAGTACCAAAGACTAGTTTTATTAGTTTCATAGTTTCAGTTTGCAGAGGAGCAATAGAGAAGCTGCAGGATCATGAAATCACTTAGGACTGGCATATGAGAAAAGGCTGTTATTCAGATTTGTGAGGTGATGACAAAATAGATTTTTAAATGTATTTAATGAAGCCATCATTAACATGTCATTTATTAACTACCCACATGCAGGTTTTTGAGGATTTTAAGCCATTTTTGGGGGGTCTCTTTCAAAATATAATATACCAACAATCATTGGATGCTTTTGAAATAAGTTGTATTATGTCAGAAACCATAGCTTGGGTAGGTGTAGTTTCAAGGTCACTAATCCATCATGAATTTTTTTCCAGATGGTTGAGAATTAAGAGTGTAATTTTCTTTTAAAGAGGTTGTTTTTATTTTTTTGGTGGCTTCATTTGAAATGTTTGCTGAAACTATACCACAGGGGCAGGCTGCTTATCTATGATGATGAATTACTATGCTGAGGGAGTGAGTGATAATTTTACAAAGTCATATCAGTGTGAGATTGGAATTTGTCGAAATTTGGGCCTTGTGAATCAGGTATAATAATGTTATGCGACTCAGAGTGACTCTTCATTCATCTTCAAGATTTTTTTGCATGTGATGAGGAAATTCTAATTGTTCGGTGCGTGAGCATAGTTGTTTTCGCAATGATCTTACAGTATTGTTATGTGTCCGTTTATGAAAGGAAATTTGCAAAAAGGATCTGAAGCTGCGGAACCATTTATTAGAGATGGGAAGCCTGATTGTTAGTCATATACCATACACTATAGCAGATAAAAAGGCATTATGAATTACACAGTTTATGAACATATAATTTCACTCCATTAGTTTGTTTCAGCACGAATGCTAAAGTACTGTTACAAAGATAATATGCTTTGAACTAATTTATTCTGTGCCTTTTATAAAAGGTAGTGCTATATCACCCATAATCCAGAGGCTTACCTTCACAAGATCTGAATGTGTGCATTACATTATCATTTGAATTCATTGAGAAAGTCTAAGAAAAGCAACGGTCAGTAAGGATGGTCTAAAGTGGAAATATGGCCAAAACAAGGACAGGAAAATTGCATTTTGAAAACTATTCAGAAATTAAAATGGAATAATATGATCAGTAAGTCTTTTAGTTTCATTGGGAGTATGTTTCTTGTTATTTGTTTTTGCTAGCATGGCTTTGGAAAATGGGGGGGGGGGCAGGGCGCATGTTTCAGCTTCATATTTTCATTTTCATTTGACATGAAATCTAACTATTCCTTTTTGTGTGATGTGAACTGCGTGCAACAGATCTGAAACAAGGAGAGAATTAATATTGCATTCAAGTGAAAATAAGATAAAAGATACTGTACTGTGAGTCTTTGTGTGAAATTTCTTCATTATGGAGTTATGCTACATTTCTGATCACTCTGAGCCTATTTTATCCCCTATTGCAACTGCTTTTTCAAATCTGTGAAACATAACATCAGGCATTGAAACAGGCTTTTTGTTTTTTTTTTCATTTTTCACATGATTTTAATTAGATTTTTCTCTGGAATTGTAAGTTCAGCTTTTAAGTAGAATGGTCAGGTGAGAACATGGAAATGAACAAATTTTGAAATAGGACGTGGTTGCATACAATTGAATTTTTAACTAATGTTAACTTTGCACTGTTACATTTCATGAATATGGAGGGGAGTAAGTGAAATGATTTGATCAAGGAATCCTTTGTTTTATTTATTACTTTGTTTTGTAATACTTGTGTGAAAACCAACATTGTTTGCATTTTTGTTGAACATGTTAAATAAAATGTATTTATGCTTTTTAACACTCATCTGTCCTTGTTGGTTCATGAGTTGTAGTGAAAGTGTCTATATTTATTTACATGGTGATGGTGAATGAATGTTCCTGCTGAGTGAAGTTAATTGAAGCAGTCACTCTCTTTGATGTTGTTTTCCCAGGCTTATCTGCAAAATTTCTAGATCTGTAGATTCCCTATCATAACAATAATATCCAGCTGTCTGGACATTGTTGGATCCTTGCAAGCAGAGTTTAATCACATCATTTGAATTCTTGGCATAGAGCCAAAGTGTAAGTTTTGCAAAGTTTCTTTGCCAGTGTTGCAAACCATCTAAGAAAGGAGCCAGTTTGCGCAGATAGCTTAAGCACACACTAAAAAATCTGAAGAATTCTGTATCTGTTGCTACTGTTACTGTTAGCTAGGTTTTACGCAATTCTTTTCCAAGTTTTTCTAATTTTCTGACCAGGAGACAAGTTAGTGGTGGACAACAATGCGATCTACAGAACAACCATTTAGTGGTATAATTTAAAATCAGGCAAGTAAGTGATTGAGACAATTTAATTCTTTGATTTCAGGATCTTTCAGTTTCACCCTGTCTTTTCTTGGGCTTACATACCATTAGGGGGATATCATCCTAAGCCTGGATAGACAAGAAGTGCACACTATAATTTCCCAAATTTTCTTAGTAAATCCGGGAAGACTATCAGACCAAGCCTGGTCAGATGCAGTCAGCTTCTGCCACTATTACTTGGATGTACATTTTGCTGGCAGCGACTGGCCGTGATGTTCTGGACCTAGTATGATTTCGCCCTCCCTGAACAATTCACCTAGTCCAAATTGTTCATGAATCTTTCTTTGTAAACTTCTTACATCTGAACTTTCTGTTTGGTGGGTCTAAACCCTTAAATTATAATTAATTATCCTTCCATGTTTAATATTATGCAACAGTTATGAACTTTCACATATTTTCCAGTCTGCTGTGTGCTTAAGTAATGAACTGCGAGCTGAAATGAAATTCAAGCTCATGGCTCTTTACATTAGACCTCTGTCAAGCATGTTGTGCCTCATACATGAAGACTTAAAGCAATGATGAGACAGCATTGTCAGAAAGAAATCTGACAGATAAGCTTACACTTTACACTGTTGTACTAGTTGTACATGTAGTTTTGTCAACGACTGATGATGATGGTGGTAATCTCTAATGCTATGATTTAGTGAGTGTAAGAAGTTCTATTTCTTAGGAAACCAAACTCTGTTGTTGTTTTTTTCCATGTCCACAGATTATGCTGTCCAAGGACAATAACAAAACAGAAAAACCATTAAAAGGTTAATAGAAAATGCAAATAAGTTTATTCACAAAAAAAAAACATGCATTTTTGCATGTTCAATCTGTAAGACATTTTTCATAGATTAACATTGCTTAAAAATATGAGTTCATATTAATCACGATGCACTTTAACACATGTCAAAGAAACTATGCAAATTATAATGTGTGGTATGAAAGTCTAACATTGCGAAAAATCTGCATCCATCCAAAATATTCTTTCATTTGCAGTTTTCAAATTTATAACAGGAATTCCAAATTTAGTAGTAGTTTTCAATTTCCTACACACACCAGTTAAATGTTTAGCAAAGTTAGACAAAACAGTTTTTAAGAACTTTAGCTTCCCTGAAAGTATCTAAATTATCGGTAGCAGGAAAAAAACTTCATTGTTTCTTTGAAGCTTGACGTCTTTAGAATTTTCTTCAGAATGAATACAGCTGGCTGAATGGGAGAAATGCTGGAATGATCTATGAAAGCAATGCTCTCCGAATGAGCTCTTTCTTCTCTGGTGTGAGGGAAGTTGGGAATTCAATGTCAAACTCGATGATGAGATCACCCTTGTCACAAGGAGCAACAACCAAAGGCATTCCTTCTCCGGGAACAACTTTATTGTAGCCAGGCCTGGAATGAAACAATAGCAAATTTGCTGACATGCTGGATTCAAACAAATCTTATTGCTGGTATATTATGAAAACAAGCAGTGGAATTTTGATGTTATGAAGCTTAACAGTTTTAACAGAATTTGTGGAATACATCGTGAAATAAATTTTGAAAAATACACAGACAATTTTTTAAAAAAATCTGGCAAAGTCTATATCAAAGAACTGACGGAATGATACAATGTATGTAGTACACAGTTTAGTATAAATAAAGTTATCATAAACAATCAATTGCTTCCACACCCACTAGATATCATGGATCATTGTATCAAAAGGCTCCATTGTAACTGTAAAAAAGTGTAAGCAACTGCTCCACAGCTCATCTGATCAAATGCAATAAAATTTCAGTGTAGCACTTTCTTTCTCTATGACTGTGTGACTTAGACAAAGATTCGAAACTACAATGAATCATCATGTAAACCAACACTGGTAATAATGACGCCAACGCTACAGCAATCAGATAGTAGGCTAAATCCCTGTTTCTTCTGCACATAATAAATTACCGAACAACGTCAATTAATATGGTGAAAACATCAGCTATAGCAAGAGAATTAATTCTGATTGCCTACAGTAAATTGTTGTACAGCCATATTGGGAATTAGGGAGTCAGACATGTATTGTTCTTTGTCTGTCAGTAACACATCCGCCCCTGCATTGTTGCCATCACCCAGCCTCATGCATAGGCCTACCAAACTTTCTCGTCTTACTGACCACATGCTGTGACAGCATACTACACTAAGTCACTTGAAAATGATGACTCAGTGCAGGTTAGTAGGCTACAACCATGAAGATTTGTCAGCCATGTATTTTACATTGTCTTGTTACTACCAGTCCCAGTGACATCCTTAGCGTGCATTCTCATTGTCTACACTTGGCTTCCTGACCATATGACTACTCTCTGTGTATTGCTATCACATGGTCAGTCTGTTCACAATCGTTAAATGACACAATACCAGAAACCATTGGAAATGTAGGACTTTTAATTTTTTTCTTTTATACCTGATTCTCATTTCATATTTTGCTTGAAACATGGCTACCATCAGCAAATGAAAACAAATTAGTATTGATATGGCCAAGGCTACTGTCAATTTGATATTGCATTGGAAAAAAAAAAAAAAAATCACTTATATACAAGGGAGGCGACCATGATAATTGTACATGTATCATATTCCTTGTCTTGTTATCTGCCCTTTTTACCTGAATAGCGAGACCTTGGGTATAACAAAATATTTTTGGCAGAACATTGCATCTCCTTGTAACCAAGTTCCACTGTACAAACTTACTTGACAATGTCATTAATTGGAATGTGGAGAACCCTTTCATCTAGAGTGTGAATAGCAACAGTACAGCCTGTTAATGCACGGCCCAGAGGGACCTTAGCAGTGTGGATGAGGTTGGCACCATCACGACGGAATCTGGGATGTGGCTTGTCTTTGACAATAAACACAATGTCAGCTGGAAAAAGGACAGAGGTATATAATTATAATATCATGACATATTCAGATAATTATTGCAAATTATAAGTGGTCATTTTTTAATTTTTTTTTTGCGCTTATGAAATTAAGTTTTCCATTTTCTTTGTACTTAGGATAAAGAAGGAACACTTTCATTGTCTAATAAAAGGGGGCATAGGAATAGTTTTCGCAATCTTTGTAGCTAAGTAAGGCAACTTTGAGTACAATGTAATAATGCATGTATTAATTAAAGATTTGATGAAAAAGAAAGAAATTTATTGTCACTGTCATAGTTTGAAACACCTACATAATCTAATGCCCTATTCACAAATTTCCTTTTTCCATCACTGAAGTTTTAACATTTGTTATCACTAACAGAGAAACAGTCCAGAAATTACACAGTTCTCCTCAATTATCAATGCTCTGCCAAATCAGTACTCACATTTTAAATGCATGCAGACACAGTTTGCAAAGTTTACCAAATCATAACATTAGTCAGTGACTCACCTGGCACATTGTTGGGTCCCTGGTCACCTTCTTGAGGGAAGGTGATTTTTGTTCCTGGCTTCCATCCTTTTTTTACTGTGATAGTCAGGATTTTGTCGCGGATACTTGATGTGTGACCATCTTCATTCATTACCTGAAATAGGAACATGCATGTATCAATCATTAACTCCCTCACTGCTGGACATTTTATTCTTAATCTGCTCAGAGTTTCTGTGGTTTTTATGATATTTCGTCAGAGTTTCTGGGTATGTGGACATGTTTTGTGAAAAAGTCATCAAGACTAAACCGTTTAACATGGAGCTGAATAGGGAGAAAAGATATTCATGCAAATTAAGCACCAGATGACAGCAGACGATGTATGAAGAAAAGCAAAGCAGGTAATGGCAGTGAGTGATTCAAAGATGCATCAGGTACCCTCATCGGTACTGCTATGCAAAGACAAAAGCAGTATAATTGTAGTGTAATCTGATTTCAGTATTGTACTTCAAATTTATTGCTTTATCCATTGCTATGACTTTAAATTTCAGTTTAATTCAGATTGTCAGCTTCTAAATGGCAGACAAATGTCCATTTGAGGTAAGTGAATAAAAATTCATAAAAATATAACAAGGAAAGAACATATACTTGAAACTTGCATCTTATATGATTTCATTAAAAAAAATTAGATTTCTTTATTGCTTTGGAGTGATTTCTAACAAGCAGGTAGTCAGGTATGTGCATATTCTTCACTTTTAAAAGGAATGTATTCACGCGAAAAAAACAACAACAAACACATAAAAAATGGCAAACCCACTCTTCTAGAAATCTTCATTTTTTTGGTGCAGCCATGGAACACTTCTTCAAGACTCAAATAGAGATCTCTTTCAATAGGAGGATCTTGTTTCTTTGCTCCACGACCATGTAAGCCTCCAAATCCCATGCTCAAGTCACCATCAACGCGATCATGGAATTCTGAATATGATAAAAAGGAGAGTAAATATGATAGTAATGATCATGAGATCAACAAACATACAGTGTTTATCATGTTAGTATAATGTCAGATGTGACATTTTCTTGATCAGACAGCTGCTGACATGATCGGTTTATGGACATCATTTTCTATATTTTAGCACCATAAAGTTAGAACATCTAGACGGTTTTGTTTTATTGCATTGGTTTTCTGTTCATTTTCAATATGCATCAAAATTCACAACACATACTATCAAACTACAGTGCCCTGAAAAAAATGAAAAAAGCAAACAAACAAATCAAATTCCAGACTGCATGAATGGCTGTCTACCATTTGATTTATTATCTAAAGCCTGTACAAAGATACGTTTGACAAATGTGTTATCTCTTGGGCACTTAGGTATAAGTTATCAACCACTTCACATAATTCACCAAAATTGGGAAGCAACTCTTGAGCTCCTTCTACTGCAAGCATATTCCAGTTTGCCGAAAATAACCCGTCAAGTATAACCCAAAGATGAAAAGTCAAATAAATGTATATTTGAAAGATTGTCTTCACTAACTTGGGTCAGAACACAAAAATCATTGGACCTATTTTTTTGTTTGTTTTAAATTCTTCCTGCTTCTGCAATAATTTTCAAACCGGATGATTCTCTCCCTCCTTCTTTTTACCTCTTTTGGGGAACATAGCAGACAACATTGATTGCATGGCTTAGACAGGTGAATCAGTCCATGTAGACTACTTTGAAAAATGCCATAAAATATAATATGTTTTCTTTCACATGCTTCTGTGAGAGGATGAATTACACTTGAATCTGCAGTTTATGCGACTGGGTGATGCTATACAATGTAGACCTAAGATCATCGACGATCATTTTACGTACCTGGTTCCCCACCCGTTAGGTGAGGTTCTGTGTCACTTCATAAGTGTTTTCTTCCTTTTTTTCTTTCCATCTGTGTTTTTCAGCCTAGAAGTTCAGAGACCAAGAGTCTGCATCTACCTTAAGTTAAAACGATTTTGATGCAAAACAGTTGCTTGTTACATGTCCACTGCTGTGGATTTTACAAGTAAATACATTTTTCTGTTCCTTTCTTTGCCATATTGTGTCAATATTCTAGGGCAACTGCAGATGTTGCTAGTCATATTATGAGCAGTCACTATGCCCATGTATACATCAAAGAAAAAAAAAAGGCACAGTTACAAAGAGAGGAGCAAAAACTATTTCTCACCTTGAAAGGGATTGTCACCACCAAAAAAGTCTCTGAATACTTTTTCAGGATTTCCATGGAAAGAGTATCCGAACGTCCAAGCACCTGCCTCACCACTGCCTGCTGGTACTCCATTCTTGAGTCCTTCTTCACCAAACTGATCATAAACTGCACGCTTTCGTGCTGACAAAATAAAAAAACAAAACAATATACACAGGTGTAGATCTATATCAAATTTTTTCATGTCATAATCATCTGAATATCACATGTTTGATAAACTAAAAGACATATACGCACACGATAAAAAATGCTGACACATAATTTCAGCTGAACTGCAAATCATCTGAAACTTGTTTGAATCTCTTTTTTCTTACAAAAATATCGATGTTAGAAAAAACAACCAAACAAAGTGTAAACTTACGGTCAGACAAAACATCATAAGCTTCTGCTACTTGCATAAACTTGTCAGCTGCATTTTGGTCTCCTGGATTTTTATCTGGGTGGTACTTCAATGAGAGTTTGCGGTAACTGCAAATATGGGAAAGATCATGAAATTGTAATCAACTAAAATTTCTCTTCCAAGTCCCTTTACATATTGGCAAATAATTATAAGCCTTTATAACCTACACAATGATAAATATTCCTCCAAATGTTCTCCTTTACATTGAATTTCAGCTGCTTTCTCTAAATGATTTTAACTTCTTTGCATTAGTGAATTAGAGATGACGAGATATAGACCTATTTTAAGAATAAACCCAGCCAGCATAGCTATAATGGAAATCCAACACAAGAAATGACGTCAAATTAAGTTTGCTCATAAGAATGGCATCAATCCTTCATGTAGATTTACTAGTTATGACATCATGATGAAGTCAGTTTGTGTGGGGACTCTGCCCCTGCAGTAATCTTACCAACCCAACAGAAATCTTACACAAATCTGTCGGACTAATGCAGGGATGCTTGTTGAGAAAGCTCGCTCCATAACAGTAAATAAATAAATAAATAAGAAATAACAAATATGATTGATTCAAGATAACATGCTAAATTTACCATGAACTTTCAAACTTAATATGTGAATGATGACACAGTTGTGACTTTTCTGAAATTAATATAATATTGTCTATTTAGGCCTATTTGATGTATTAATTTTACCTACCACTGTACCAGAATGATAGTTAAAATTGATCCTCCACCAGTACCATCGTATAAAGAACTTGTCTTAAAGGATAAACCTATGTCATAACAATAAAGCTAATGAGGAGCTGATTCCCAGTTGATTTCTGAAAATATGCATTCATCATTGTTATACCGTATAATCTCTGAAGACTGAAGTGTATTTGCACGGTGATAAAAACATCCAAAATAAACACAAACAATTGTAGACTTCCCACCAAGTAATCCAGTAAAGAAAACTCTTCCACACAAAACACAATAATGCTTACAATTTCTTAATATCTGCATCAGAGGCACTTCTGGTTAGACCCAGAATATTATAATAGTCTACACCCATGGCGGTGGCGATGTGAGTTATTTACAAGCAGAGAGGGGTAGGTTAGAGTGTATGACAACAAGATGGCCGCCTTAGTTACAAGAAAGTAAAGCTACAAAAATTTTCGCATGAACTGAATTTTTGTACAATTTTCCGTAAAACAAGGAGACATTATGTATAAAAACTCGTTTTAAACCATTTTAGTCATTTTATTGCACGTTTTCGACATATATATAAAAATTTAATGGCAATGGAATAAGAGAAGGAATACGCTGTGGCGCCCATTAAACAACAGCCTATTGAGAGTCCCAAGCAACCAAAAAACATGTCCGGTAATTGAGGTGTTAGAGCCCAACACATACACGAATTGATGCTTTAGGTTCACCGATACTGATTTGGAGATACAGGCACACACCGAACATGGAAGGTGATGTGTTTGGTGTGCGGATTATTCCGTCCGTCCTGCAGTTTTTCAACACAATACCAAAAACTTGTTTTGAACTTCCAGTCACAGTCAAAAACGTTAGCAAGTCAAGCAAAAGCATTCGCTACTATGGACCTAAAAGCGAGGTGAGCTTCATGTCTGTTGTAAACGTAATTAATTAAAAACGGTTGTTATTGTTAAAACAAACAAAGAGACACAGATATGCTGAACCTGGGATAATACTGTATTGAGTATGTGCACTTTAGGGTTATGTCATTTTCGGAGCCCAATTTTTCGCCAAGAAATAAATACTCTCTCCTTTTAAATTAAACCTAGATCTACTTGTTTTGTTTGACAGAGTCAGGATTAGGCTAATAATTTCAAATACGGATTTTGCTAGTGCAGAGCTGCTCTTAGAAATCTAGGTATAATATGAAAGAAAGGCGCTGTTCATTTTGACACGGTTTTGTAATAATGCCTAGTAATAATATAAGGCCTAGATCTAGATCAAGATCTAGATATCTAGATAAATGAACAATTGCTAAATTGCTACTGGTGTGACTTTGTCTGACATGCTGATTAGAAATTGAAGCTTGCAAGACTATTTGTTTAAATTAGTGATTTTGAAGATGAGGATCAGTATAGGCATTTAAAACTTATAATTTCTAGTAAACTTAAAATTGTTTTCTTTTTTTATTGCAAATTTCATGTGTTTTTTTTTTTTTTCTGTGCCTTCTCTGCAGCTGGAACTTGAAGTGGATGGTCTCATAGATGTTGTTCCTGTAAATGATATGATGTTGTTTATCATTTGTAACTTTGTTGTGCAATTTGCTTCTTGTGATTGTTTTTCAGTTTGGAAGTATTTCATTTATAAGCTTTTATAATTACGAGTCATTAACTGTTGGGAATGTTTTATTTTGCTGACTTTGATTTGACCACAGTGTTGGATGTGAATGTTTAGGGTAGGAACTATCTCATAAACATAATTTGATATTGACACACTTAGCATTTATAATGTTAATTAATTTACTCCACCTATAGAGTAAAAGAAAATTGTTCTTGTGTTTGTTGAATTTTGCTTAGAAACTTCGTGTTTTGGTTGCATGCCTTAATGTTATCAGATTTGCATTCAGGACATGTCACATTGAAAGACCTCTCTGTCTTAAATTGATAGCTGTGAATGAGAGATCAGATGCAAAATTCCTAGATAGTCTGGCTCAGATGTGAACTGTGCTGACATGCTCTCAACACTTAAATTTGATCTCCTACTTTGACTGTTGTAATTTGCATAATCATGTGTTTATTGCCATTATTTAGTGCAGGATTATACTTAAAGCATACCATATTAATAGTTAATAGCACTCCCATCAATTTCAATGTTTGCCGAGTTTCCTTTTTGTACCCAACCTACAGATTTGGTAATAAGAGTCGAGTTAAACTTCATGGATATTGGTTCCAAAAGAAAAAACAATTCATAATTCCTGCTTTGTATAATCATAGGTTCCCGCCCGTGCAGATGCGGGGCCCTCTTGCAGAAGAGGGACAGCAAAGAATACATCTGACGTGATACTGCGTGTCGTAAGAGGCGACTAAAGGTGCAAAGGTCCTGGTCTCCCGAGAAGAGCCAGTTGGCGGTGGGCCAACTACCCACCCTGTAAAAATAAACCAGTTACAGAAACACAAGCAAATACTTTAAATCAGTCTTTTATCTTGGGAGAAGGGGGAGCATCTGCACCTGTAGATTCAATGAAGGACAATGGACAAAGCCGAAAGGACTCCACTGGCCTGACTGCTCCTTCATCAAACAAGTCACTCCGGATTGCGTCGTGGAATGTCCGCTCCATGTATGAAGCAGGAAAGAGTGCCCAGGTTACAATGGAGATGAGGCGATACAGACTGCACATACTTGGAGTTAGCGAGACCCGCTGGATACAGTCCAGACTGAAACAACTTAATTCTGGGGAAAAGATTTTGTATTCTGGAAGGGAGGACAAAAAGCATACAGAAGGAGTAGCGATCATCTTGAGCAAGCACGCCCAGAGGTCACTGAGGGGATGGGAACCCTACGGAAGGAGAATTATATTGGCATCATTTACTACAAAGAACAAGAACATCAACATGAACATTGTGCAGATATACGCCCCAACAAATGAAGCAACCGATGAGGACAAGGACGATTTCTACAACCAGCTTCAGGAAATAGTTGACACATTGCCAAGAAAAGATGTGAACATTATAATGGGAGACGCCAATGCCAAGATAGGACAGGACAATACAGGGTATGAGGACATTATGGGGTGCAATGGTTTGGGACAAATGAATGAGAATGGAGAGCGGTTTGCAAGTTTCTGCGCATTTAACAGCTATGTGATTGGAGGTTCAGTATTCCCACACAAGAGGATCCATAAAGCCACTTGGATTTCACCGGATGGAGTAACTGAAAACCAGATTGACCACTTTTGCATCACCCGACAATTCAGACGCTCACTGGAGGATGTCATAGTACAGAGAGGAGCTGATGTTGGATCTGACCATCACATGCTGCTGGCAAGACTCAAACTCCGCCTCAAGAAACAAGGTACCAGAGCAGGAACAAAGAGGAGAAAGTTTCAAGTGAGCCTTCTGGATGGAGACAAGAAGGAAGAGTTCCAGCTGACACTGAGGAATAGATTCAAACCCCTTGTTGACCTCGAAGAGACAGTAGATATGGAGACTCACTGGGCTAAGGTAAAAGGAGTATTTACATCGACATGCCAGGATGTTCTTGGGGAAAAGAAAGTGGAACACAAGGAATGGATCAGTCAAAAATCACTGGACTTGATAAGGATAAGAAGAGACCTAAAAGAACAGGTAAATGCAAGTCGTACAAGAAGCTCAAGAGTTGGTAACCAGGAAGAGTACCGAGCATCAGCTAAAGAGGTCAAAAAATCAATTAAAAAAGACAAAGAGGAGTTCATAGGAATGTTAGCAGAGAAGGCAGCAACAGGAGGACACATGAGGATCCTCTACCAGACTACAAAGACTCTTGCTGGAAGATATGGAAAACCTGAAGTTCCTGTCAAGGATTACAACAGGAAGGCTATTTTTGGAAAGGAAGCTCAGGCAAAAAGATGGATAGAACATTTTAACAGCCTCTTGAACAGACCTCCACCAAGCAACCCACCCGACATTCTACCCGCAAGAAATGATTTACCGATCAGTTGCGACCCTCCGACTAAAGCAGAGATTAATGATGCCATAAAGCAGTTAAATCGAGGCAAGGCAGCTGGACCAGATCAGATCCCACCAGAGGCGCTGAAGGCAGATGCTGCTGGGGCTGCAGAGGGTCTGCACTCACTATTCTCGAGGATTTGGATCGGAGGCAAGTTTCCAAAGGACTGGAAGGAAGGACACCTCGTGAAGCTTCCAAAAAAAGGGGACCTCAGCAATTGTAGTAACTACAGAGGAATCACACTTCTCTCCATCCCAGGAAAGGTTTTCAACCGGATTATTCTCAAGCGAATACAGAATGCAACAGACCCAAAACTTCGTGAGGAGCAAGCTGGTTTCAGGAGTAATCGATCAACCACCGACCAGATCGCCACGCTGAGAATCATAGTAGAGCAGTCGCTAGAGTGGAACTCCCAACTGATAGTGAACTTCCTTGACTACGAGAAGGCCTTTGATAGCATCGATAGAGAAACACTGTGGAGAATATTGAGACATTATGGAATCCCAGAGAAGATGGTGAACCTTATCAAGAGCATGTACGAGGGGACAAGTTGCAGAGTCGTACACGATGGCGAGCTTACTGACAGCTTTGATATCAAGACTGGTGTTAGGCAGGGTTGTTTGCTGTCCCCATTTCTGTTTGTCCTGGTGATTGATTGGCTTATGAAAGAAACCACCAGTGGAGGAAGAAATGGCATACAATGGACCCCATGGACACAGCTGGACGATCTAGATTTTGCAGATGACTTGGCACTATTGTCGCACACACACGACCAGATGCAAGCAAAGACTACAGCTCTAAACAAAATTTCAGAATCTATTGGATTGAGGATACATCCTGCGAAGTCGAAGGTCCTAAAAATTGTTGCACCCCCAAGCGCACAAGTCAGAGTAGGAGATCAACCACTGGAAGATCTGGAGTCCTTCTGCTATCTTGGTAGTATCATTGACAATAAGGGAGGAACAGAGGCAGAAGTCAAAGCACGAATTGGAAAGGCACAGGCAGCTTTCACGTCCTTAAGCAAGATTTGGAGAACCAAGGATATATCTCTAAAAACAAAGCTGAGGATATTCAACTCGAACGTGAAGTCAGTCCTGTGGTATGGATGTGAGACTTGGAATGCGTCCCAGGCCTGCATAAAGAGAATCCAAGTTTTCATCAACAGATGTTTGAGGAAGCTACTTAAGATCAGATGGACAGACAAGGTCAGCAATGAAATTGTATGGAAAAGAACAAGACAGAGCCCAGTCAGAGAGGAAATTGGTAGGAGGCGATGGAGATGGATCGGCCACACTCTCAGGAGGCCAGGAAACAGCATCACGAAGAAGGTATTGGATTGGAATCCCCAGGGCAAGAGATCAAGAGGAAGGCCGCGCGGAACGTGGAGAAGAGCCAGAGAAAATGATGTGCAACGAAGCGGAAAGACTTGGAATAATGTAAAGAGACTGGCCCATGATAGAGAGGGATGGAAAGTGTTTGTTGGTGGCCTATACCCTGATCCAGGGTGAGAAAGGCAATGATGATGATGATGATAATCATAGGTGCTATATTCCTATAGGTGCTTGGTATTCTGTTGTTCTTTTATATATTTTATATATAGTTCCAGCCACACAAACCAGAGGATGATACTGTTGTATTTGAAACAGTAAACAAAACTTTTCTGTTTTATCTCTTCTTGTCCTCAATAGTTATGATCATGAAGGACACTGAAATGAATAACTAATGGATTTAGAGTATACATTGTATAACTCAAGAAAAATAACAGCAACTTGTGGACACTAACACTGCAACATTCATAGATTTGATTTTCAGAGCCATAATTTCAGGTAACTTTATGTATGGTTTTTTGAGAGTTGTCCTGAGTTCTATCTTATATTAACTTGCTTGACTTTCTACCAGTGTTTCACCCTGAAAGTGAAAAACCCAGAGGAACCTGTGGCACCAGGATTATCTGTCTCTGCTGTGGTAATTTATCATTCCATGCGTGATGAAGAGGAAAAAGACAGAATTGTCCTCACTGTTGATGGAAATGTTATTGAAGTGCCAGTCTATGCGTGAGTATAGCCATTAGTAACAGATACTTATTTGTGTAATCTTCTCAAATGCATGTAAGCTGACGTTCCAAGAAATATGTTTTGTTTACATGTATTGGGTTTATATATTATATTATCTTCCAGCATGTCAAAAAAAAAAGGAGAATGTCAGGTATCACTGCATCAGAACATTTTTTTAAAAAAGCAAAAAAAAAGACACTGCTACATATTTTTACATCCGTACCTAGGAGGAGATCAATTCAGATTGATATATTTTACACAAGGATTTTAAGAGTTTTACAGTTCCAGGAGGTTTTGTTGGCGCGAACATGCAGGCTATGGTTTATCTGTGTTGTGATGTAAGGAGATTTCTAGAAATTGAATTTCCTTTACAGTCACCCATGTCAGCCTCTTATGGACTTTGATGATGAGGTGGATTTTGGTACTGTGGTTGCAAATAGCAAGGTGGTGGCCAAGGAAATTACCATCACCAACACAGGATCAAAGAGTGGAGATTTCAAGATCAAGTACTCTGGATACAAACCTATTGCCATCATTCCAAGCTCAGGCACCATACCTCCCAATAGTGAACAGAAGATCAAGGTAACTGTTTAGTAACAGAGTGAAAATTTAATATAGCAGACTTTTATGGATTACTATTATGTAGACGTATCAGTGTGGTCAGTGAGTCAGGATAAGTGGTGAGTATTTTACTTATTTTACATAAAAAGTTCATACAGCACAGTGAGCTGTGCTGTATGAACTCTCATGAAAATTCTCATGAAAATTCGGAGGGCCCATGTGCACGTTGCGCACGTTAAAGATACCTTGGCAGTTGGAAATCGTAAAGAGCAGGCCGAAAGGCCGCTGCCCGGGCAAAATTGAAATTAATAGATTAAAATTTATCCATATCATCTCCCCCCCCCCCCCCCCCCCCCCCGCCAGAACAAGAAATAATAAAACAAGTAAAGTGAGGTGTAAATGCCAAGGGCAGCGAACCTCCTAAAATAAAGACCTCAAATAACAGCACAGTGAGCAGGTTAGAAATGTTGTATTTTGCTGACTTGGTTTGGTAACAGTGTTTCATGTGAATATTCAGGGTATGCAGTAAAAAAGCAGATACGTTTAACCTGATATTAACAGACTTGGCATTTGCTGTGTTTGAATGGGGAGGAAAGATTTTATTACAGCCTCTGACTCAGGTCTTTCATTTCAAAGCCCACCTTGTTTCTGTTCTAAAGTAATGCTAAATTGAAAACTTTTTACATTCTCTTACCTGATCTTGAATACCAGTTGTGTTCTAAAATTTTAACCCTCACGCTGTGTGAGGCGTCGAAATATGGCATCGACTTTCCATGGGTTTACTCTGCACAGGCGTATCAATACGGCAATGTCAAGCTGACCATGCTGCGTGCAAGCCGTATTTTCACACATCAGGTCACTCTCCTCTTTGAGATATAACTACTGTCTTATTGCTCACTGTATCTCTTCTAAATCAAAGGCATTTTGACAAGGACATGTTAACCAGTGAACCACTGGTCGGTATTACAAGGACTAAGCTTTCAAAGGCTCTCCCCACACTATCAAAGGGTGTGACATCAACATGCGAACTGTTGCTCAAGAAATTTGCACTATTATCTCATTTTATCCCAAGCTGACCATCATCTAGAGTTGTGTGTATCTAAGAAACAAGCTCTGAAATGCCCTCTGCCCCAAATGCCCACATTGATTCATTAGTATGTGTCAATCTGGATGAAACCATTTGTTTAAGGCTGGGGGGGGGGGGGGGAGCATGGCTAGTTATCGTGCTTCGTTCTCATGAAAATTATAGCTGTCAGTTTGGTATCGTAAGTCATATCATTGGTTAGAGACTTACAGACAAAGGTTTTGCTGGTTAATTCATCATCAAGCGTGATAAGGCATAGCAGCAAATGTTTTCATACTGATCAAGTATAAACGAAACCACGTGGACAGGGGTAGTGTGGTCATTGCACATCGGCAAAGGTCAGTGTGACCCAGATAAGATTCCCCGTGAATAAGGTCACTGACTGGACAGTGGGCTTTACAGGTAGTGTGCAGGGTGTGGGTTAGTGCCTCTTCCACTCTATAAGCAAGACTTTGTCAACAGTACCATAACTTTGTTTCGATCACCAGGTGGAGTATGTGACCAGAATTTCTGGAAAATTCAAGGAAGAAGCTGAGTAAGTAAAACTGTCATAAATTTACTGTTTGCATTCATTTTTAATAAACATGTACTGGATAAATAGTGTTCTTAAGTGTACTGAAATTTCCGGCCATGGTATGATGATTGAGGCCCATTTAATATATTGCTCAACATTCAATTTGCCATGACCATGCGAACCCATGTGAAACTTGATAAATTTGAATAAGCTATGATGTTGAACTGTAGTTTGTTACAGTATTGTAAATGTTTTTTCAGTCTCTTTGATTTCGATGAGGGTACCTCTTTAAACTTAGAGAATTGTCTTTTACACTCGATATTAAATTGATTAAAGCAGATCTGGAACATTAGTATATTGTTGAAGCTGAAAACCAAGATTATTATTTTTTTTTTTTTGTATCTCATCTCCTCCTGAATCTAGCGTTCATCTTGAGGGCAAAGAAGTCAGCAAATTGCATATTAGAGGTTTTGTCACAGAAAGAGCCTTGGAACTTTTATCCATTGTTGGTGATGGCAACAAAATGGAATGTGTTCGATTTGGAAACACTTATTATGGCACGGACAAAACAGAGTGTACGCTCCTCTTCAACAATGGACCAGAGCCTGTGAACTTCGTGGCTGTGGTGGATGAAGATGCAGTAGCTCAGGAACTGGTCAGTATTAGATAAACGTTCAACTGGCTTTCTGCCTGATATTTCTACTCTGGTAACTTTTACTTTGTTTAAATGGTGTGATGTAGCAGGGAGTGTTTATGAAGTAGTTAGGTCCATAAAGCAATTTTTGTCCTATTTATTGATGATATATAATGATTTTTGTAAGAATTGTATTTAAAGAATAATATAGGATAACTAAAATTTGAACGTAGGCTATGTACCAATGAAACAGTTCTAAGTTCATGCAAGAAATTATATATGAAGTTGAATATTAAAGAATTTAAAGTATAATTTGGTGGCTTGAAGGCTTGAGTGTCAGTCAGACTATTGATAAAGTTGAACTTGATGTTAAAAAGTGTACTTCCATTTGTCAAAGACAAACAGATGGAATAGATGGAGGAGTAATGATTTTGCAGTGATTTTATGTGTTGACTTGACCATAAAATCCATTTAATGTTTCCTTCAACAGGGCATTGACCTCACCCAAACGACCACGGCAGCACTAGCTGAGGAAGGAGAAGACAAGAGTGGACGAGGACACACCAATGAAATCACTTCACTCATCACAGCCATTCCCAATCAAGGCATTCTCAAACCTTACCAGAAAGTGCCAATCTTTTTCAGATTTAGTCCAAGGTGAGTGCTGAATGATACTGCGCATTAAGGCCACAACAATGATGAAACAGCGTGGATAAGCTGCTGTGATAACTTTGAATTTGAATCTTGTTTTTATTTTTGTTTATTGTTCATTGTTACTCCCCATACTCCCACCCCCCGCCCAGGGAGAAAGAAGGAGATGACATGTTTTTACAATGTTGTAATATGGTAATTTTTTAGTTAATCTTACCAAAGAAGTGATCTAAACCAGCAGTTTGTCATTTTGTCATATAGTGATCATGGTCTGTCTTGTGTATAAAAAAACAAACCGAAAAAGCCAAATCAATTAAAACTCTTGCATGTTTTTCATGAGAAAATCATCATAACAGTTATCAACACTGGACAACTAGTGAGATGTTAATAACAAAGTGTTAAGCTATGAAACTAATTAATTCTGTTTGTGAAATTTAGAAGCTCTGAATACGAAATATAAATAATGTACCTAAATAGACCGCGATAGGCGCAAAGTGGCCGCTATCATTCTGACGTGCCGTAAAACCCAAACTCAAATTCAAAACTCAAACAAGTCCTAATTTGGCTTATGATGTATATTTATAGTCACACTGGCCAAAACTGAGACATTGATTTATCTTTATGTCAGATGGTATGGCTCCAAGCAAGGTTGGAAGAGCCAAGTGTGTCCACCTCCTAGGAAAGATTTTGCTCTGTTTATGCGGCTGCAGATCATTGGTTCCAGCAATGGATTCATAAGTGACAATGAAGGGGCTAATAGTACGAACAAGAGTAATGTGGAAGGTATGAATTGCCATCTGTTTTTACACACAGCTAAAATACCATCTGTTTCTTGGGTAATGAGGAATCAGTTTGGCCAACTGTAAGGTTTAGATAGTCTTGGCTTATGTATAGATTATTACAGAATATCTAGATCTATATTGTGAAATTTTGTGTGCATTCATTCATTATAGTGATTACCTGACAAGATATAGACAAGTCTTGTTACCAGCATGAATAAGTATGAAAACCAGTCACTTTGGATAAAATCCTTTTTGCAGTAATTCCAATATTAACAGCCACATCGCAGTGGTACAATAGAGGACACTAATAATGATTCACACAATCACTCTGTCCTGCTATCCTGACCTCTCCTTTGTTTTGAACCACTCCTCCAGCCAGAGGTGAATGCTGTACTTCAAATGAGTTGCAAGTGTAGCATTCATAACATGTCATTGCATCACCATTCTCTACGACTCTAGTAATTCAAAAATTTAAAAAATTGATTTTTATGAATATGTTCAATCACATTCAAAGCTGAATGGAATGATCTTGGTTCTAGACTCCTTAGCCAAAATATGATTGAAGAGTAAACTTTCAAAAAGTCATTATCACTGGACCAATTGTGGTAAAATAAAGCAGTTTTTTTGCTTCTCCTGAAAAGTAGCCAAAACCAGTTACTAGTTTTAGGGAACAGTGACGACTGAAACCCCCTCACTAAGTAATGGTTCAGTCATTTCACCAATTAACATTTAGTTATTTCCACATTTTGCAGATCTTTCATCTTGTGTACATAATTGTAAACCTTTATACAGTCACAAACATCAGCAACCATATTTCACTTTCTCATGATCTGTTTCATAGTTATTGAGTGTTTTCATTGCGGAGGAGTTTTCTTGTATTTTTATGATTATGTGTGTGTACTGTCTGTTGTCAAGGTGCCTATGCTGAGGTGGCTCTCACTGGTACAGCTCTTCCAGTCTTGTTGAATATCTCACCTGCCGCCAAGTTTGATTTCGGCGAGTGCCCTGTGGGAGAGCATGCAGACATTCTCTGTACCATCAAAAATGAATCAAACATCTTGCCAGCTTTGTTTGAATTCAAACGCATTGCCCACTTTACCGCTCACCCACCTAATGGAAAAATTCCCCCAGGGCAGACTCAGGATGTGATTTTCTCTTTTGCTCCAAAACAAGCAGGTGGATGTTATAATGGTTTTATTCCTGTGTTGGTTTATAGTGTTGTAAAAAAGAGAATCAACAACTGCAATTTATATATTTCTCAACAACTGTAATATTGTATATTTTAAGTGTAAATGTCAACCACATGATGCTTATATTCTCTATGTTGCCCCACACATATATTCCACCCTGAACCTTCGCTTATGTGATCAAAATCAACGATACAAAACTTTCATCAGAGTGAGATTTGCTCATGAATGCTTGAAGAAAATATTTTAGATTATGTCATATTTTGAGATTTGCAGTTGCACAAATATCATAGGATTTCATTTGTTTAGTATGTACTGTAATTTAGCAGCAGTTAATACAAGTGGTGATACACCACATTATTATAACATAGTTTTTGTCAGTAATTTTTCACATTAATGATGGTAAAGTAAGAAGTATATTTTTTATTAAACTTTAAATAGTTCTATTGACTCTCCCAATGTCTTTGTGAAATTTTGCAACAGTCACTTTCTTTGTATGTGAAAGCTAGTTTTGTTTATTTAGATGTGGAGTAAACAACTTTGAAATTTTGCTGTGAAAAGTGTCCATTAAAAAGATTTTTAACATTTTGTGATTTTAGGTACATTTAAGCCAGAGCAACTGCTGGACGTCCTGGGTCAGGTAGCTGACAAGAGAAACCCAACAGTGGCGCATGCTCAGATTATATACACCCTGCCCATCACACTGACTGGGAGAAGCAATCCAATCACTATCAAGCCTAAACCAAAGTTCAATCCGGGTAAGCTGGAGAACAAAAGCAGTTTCTGGGTTGCCCAAGGCTCATTATTCATTATGACTTATTTTACTGCATGAAACCAGAAAAAAATGATGTTTTTACTTGAGTCAATTTGGTACCATGTCCTTAGATTAGCATGATGGAAAAATGCAGGTTGTGTTATAAGTTGGGGGTTAAATTCTGAATATATCTTAAAATTTAACCATTAAATCTGATGAAGAAAGACATGCACTTTGTTTGTTTCTCCTGAAAAAATTGTAAAGTTATAGAGTTATGATAGTTTACAACACAGCCCTTGATCTGCTTTGAGATCTTTCTTTTATTACTTTCAAGTTCTATCCTATCTCACTATTCTGCTATCATTCCAGGTCTGACTCCAATCATCACAAATGAAGTTGGCATGTTTGTGGACACAACATTTGATGATCTGAAAGAAGACCAGCTGAGAAATGCCGTGGCTGGTGCCACGAGGACCAAGTTACATCGTCTCAAACACAGAGCTGTGAAATCTGCAGATTTTGAAGGCAGGCCTGGCTCAGCCAAAGTGGCATTCCCTAACGACAGGACTCAAAGTATTCGACCATATGACCGAAGAGAGCAGTATCAGTATGTTCAGTGCATCTTGCTCTATGCTTACTTTTATAATCTGCGACAATCAAAGTTTTAGGTTTGCTTAGCTTTGGAAAAATTTTAAAACAGAGCTAAAAAATAGAAGTTACCAGTCATGAGTTTTAATAATTATTTCAATTTTGCAAAGTTCCATGACATTCTAAGACAAACATAATATGACCCAGCACTGTGTTCCTGATATTGCTGATATCTAATGTTGACATTTGGTTATTGAAAGTTCTGCTTGGATGTTTACCATTCATGATAGTAAAAGGCTTAATTTCAGACCGATTTTGACCACCATGGGAGAGTTTCGTCTTGTCTGTGTTCCATAGGCACCTGTGAATAAGTGCTAACAGTGTGGAAAAATTTGATCCACCCAAATTTTGATAATTTCACCTGTTTTGTCACATGCCAGTCATGGACAAAGAAAGTCAAAACATCCAGGGTTTAAGTAAGATCTCGAAGTTCTACAGTGTTGAGGTAACCCTGCCCTTTTTGATCACTGTGCGAAATAGACGTGTTTTTCATAATACTTGTGTTGAGGTCTTTATTTTCACAGAATCTCTGCCCTTGGCATTTGCACTTCTCTTTTTCTTGTTTTTATTTTTTTCTGGTGTCTTCTTGGCTTTTCCAGCCCTCAAATAGCCTTTCTAGTGGGTTGCCTTTCTATGTCCTCATCTTAGCCTTCTGTTGATACCTTCTGTTGTGATAAAGGGCTTTTACACTAAATCTCCCTACAGGACCATGTTCACCCGAGAGGACAGGTACAACTACATTGATCCTGATTATGCTTACGATGACATTGACATAGAAAAGAGACTGAAACACAAATCTGGCTATGTAGAGCAACTGCATAAACTGCGGGAAAAGCGATTGACCAAGCGACAGAAAAAGTGAGTTTCTGGACAAAACAAAAACATTCTTTATGAAAGCAACGAAAATTTTATCGTAGCAGTGTGTGTGGGACCATTACTCACTTAAGGATGTAGAATGACCAGTAATGGAACACATTTTTAATATCAAAGCTTTAACTGTTTCACTTCCTGCATGTTTTTGTAATACTGACTTAAACTTTCATGATTTCCACTCTACAAGTTCAAAGTTTATCACTCAGAAAGACCTCAGGAAACACAAGGCATAGAAAACAGACGGCATGCAAAAACAGATAATTTACTTTGTAAATTTATTGTGTAAAATTTATTATTTGACTATTATTTGACCCAAGCAAATTTTCTCTTGAGCCGTTCAGAATTTGCTCACAGGAGTAAATCAGTTAAAATTGTCATTTTTTATACTTTATTTAAATCAGGTTCACATTATATGTGAAACAGTGGGTGTCTTCCACCCATTTGTATTTAATAATTTATTATCTTTTTTTTTCAGAGAGTTCCTTGAGACAAGTAATGAAATGGACATTGGCATCAAGGCAGCTGCTGGGATTTACCCTAAGAAACTAACTCAGGATGAGATTGTACCTGATCCACTTCGTAAGTTCTTGCTGTCCAGTGTCAGATCAGAAGGAGCCATTCTATTTTACTGCTAGTTTAGAATAGAAATCATTAGTTCCATAACACATATTGAGCAAAATCATATGGAACCCATTGTCTGGAAGTTACACAGAAGTGTCTTACAGAAAACCAAACAAAAATTCCTAGGCGCGAAGGGGAAGTACAGACTCCTGCATTGTACATGTGTGTGGTTTTTTCAAATTTTTTTTTAATAACTACTACTCTCGCAATTCTGGGATATAAAAGACTTCAGCTGGGTCCGATCCCCAGGATAGTCCCCATAGACAGTCGTATATTCATTTACTTGTTTATCTACATATTCTCATACTTATCTATTTATTTACACTGTACCTAGTTCTTCACTTTGAATTCCTTCACATATCTACATATGAACACACCTCTATAATTATCTGTTTATTTATTAAAATTTAATTGGTTCATTTCTATTTGCTTAATTGTGTACCTATTATTTCTTTATTTAGTGATCCCTAATCACTGAGTCATGCACAAAATGAATACATTCCAAATTGCATTGCAATCTGAGCCCTAAAAAAAAAAAACAAACAAAACAAAAACTACCACTCTCTCAACAGCACCCCACCCACCTAATGCTCAGTGGAAACTGCTCAGCACAAAGGAATTGGCAGACGCTGAACAAGTGGCTGTTGCTAAACCTGTAAGATTTTCTTAATGTTCTTGATCTGATTTCAAACTTGATCCTGCATAATTGCATAATCCATTTCATGTTATCCATTCATTAAAAAGAAGGTGGCATATCCGAGAAAATGAATTCTGAGAAGAGGTATTACAGTATCAGTTATGATCATTAGGTTTTGAAGGAAACAAATTCTTTACTGGGTAGGTTTGGTGATGAAAATATGTTGAAAGTCAGTGGATTGTATTTTGTAGCTCTTCAAGTTCAGCCACCTTATATACTAAGTGCTAAAGCTTAGTCAAAATGTGGCAAAAAGAAACATTTTTGATAGCAAAGCCTCGCGTGAGAAGTAATACAGAAATGATAAAATCAAACACAAAGGAAAAGGAAAGACAGCTCAAGTTTTTGGTATATTTACCTTCATCATGGAAAAAATGTAACACGACAGAAAATTTAACAGATTTTAAAAAATTCTTTTTTCTCATAATATTTTGTCAATAAGCATTGAAGCTACAGAACGTGACTACAAATATTACCAGAGTTTTGAAGTTAATGAATAAGGACCACAAGTAGGATCCTGATATTATTATGACCATAGGATAATCAAATTGTTCTCTGGTAGGCTGGTTGGTTAAGAGAGACATAATTGGTACTTATTTACACCATCAAGGTTGGTATATAGGGATGGGCAGTGACAGTCTGTATTCATTCTGTCTCTGGTAATAAAGATGTTGAAGGTGATATTTCCTTTTTCTAGCTTCAACATTTTGTCAGAAGTCTACCTATTTATGAATATAAATCGCAGAAAATCTGTAGTGTTGCAGCAAGGCTTTGCCACGTACAACTTTTTCTTCTTGCCATATTTTGTCTTTGTCCCCACATATTTACATTTACAAACATGCCACCGCTCAAAAGATATGGTGCACTGGAAATAGAATGGGATAACTGATTAAACATTCAAACTTTATATATATAATAATAGTTCGTCCATCAGGTATGATGATGACCTTAACAACACCAGAGGAATAAAGAACAGATATTGTTGAGAATTTCAACACATGGACAATAAAGAGAACTAAAGGACACAGAGGACAGAATGGAAAGACTGTTCTTTCATGACTTATGGCTTCTCATGTGACTGATAAGTCCTATTTTTGCCCTGCAGACCCTTCCGCATAAATGACAAGAGTGCTCCGTTGGTTCAGTACCACTGGGCCTTTTCTTGCGCCGTTCTCTTTTTTTGATAGCCTGCTGGACTCTGTCAGCTTCCCATGCTTTGCTGCCTCTGGTAAGGGCCGCCCTCCAATTTGCACGATCAAGCGAGAGCTTTTCCCACTCACTCACATCAATGGCAAAGGCCTTCAGTGATTGCTTGAGAGTGTCTTTGTAACGTCTCTTTGGGGCCCCAACATTCCTCGTTCCATTGGAGAGCTCAGAGAAGAAGGTTTGCTTAGGGAGTCTGGAGTCGGGCATTCTGACAACATGTCCTGCCCAACCTAGCTGAATTTTTTTCAGGTGGCAGAAGATGCTCAATTCCTTGGCACGATTGAGGACCTCAGTGTCTGGAATTTTATCCTGCCATTTGATCCTTAGGATCTTTCTAAGGCAGACCAGATGAAAGTGATTTAGCTTTCTGGCATGCGATTGGTACACTGTCCAGGTTTCAGCCCCATAGAGTAGGGTGGGAAGGACCACAGCATTGTACACTTTCAGCTTAGTGTCTGTGCGAATGCCGGCAACATCCCACACTCTCTTTCGAAGCCTGCCAAATGCAGAGCTGGCTTTGCTGATTCTTGAGAGAATTTCAGTATCAACACGAGCCACGGAAGACAGTGTACTGCCAAGATAGGTGAAGTTCTCCGACACCTTCAGAAGACTGTCATGGACTTTGATATTTGGGGTCACAGGATACTTGTCGTCTGGAGTAGGCTGATGGAGCACTTCCGTCTTCTTTGTGCTTATTGTGAGGCCAAAGTTGTCACAGGCACTAGAGAACTTATCAACACAGTTTTGCATGCTATCCTCATCGTGTGCCAGAAGTGCACAATCATCAGCAAATAGTAGGTCACAGACTTGAGTACTTTTGGTTTTGGTTTTTGCCTGAAGTCTCCTGAGGTTGAATAGGCTGCCATCAGTTCGGTACTTGATGCTTACCCCTTGAGGAGGAGAGCTAAAGGCTTCTTGTAGCATTGCAGAGAACATGATGCTGAACAGAGTTGGGGCTAAGACACAACCCTGTTTTACCCCATTTGTGACAGCAAAGGGCTCTGAAACACTGCCGTTGCTTTTGACTGCAGCTTGCATGCCATCATGAAACTGGCGCACTATTGTGATGAATTCCAAACTTCGCCAAGATTTTCCAGAGGCCTTCACGACACACTGTGTCAAATGCTTTTGTGAGGTCAACAAATGTGATATACAGCGCTTTATTTTGTTCCATGCATTTTTCCTGAATCTGTCTGGCAGCAAAAATCATATCCGCCGTTCCCCTCTCTTTACGAAAGCCACATTGGCTCTCGGGAAGCAAGTCATTTGACGAGAGGTGATCAAGAAGGCGATTCAGAAGCATTCTTGCCGATATTTTGCCAGCAATTGAAAGTAGAGAGATTCCCCGATGGTTGTCACAGACTTGGCTGTCCCCTTTGTTTTTGTACAGATGGATGATTGAAGCATCTTTGAAGTCCTGTGGCAGCTTCCCTGCTTTCAACATTTGATTGAACTGAGCAGAGTTTTGAAACATTTAGGCGTTTAGGTGGCGCTTTCCCTTGAAGCGTCTATTGCGCCTCAATGTTAGTCTGAGCTTGCAAACAATGAGCCTGTGGTCAGTTCCACACTCGGCACCACACATCGCCTTTGTTACAAGGACATCCTTTCTGTCAGTCTTCCTCACAATGACATAGTCTATGAGATGCCAATGCTTTGAGCGGGGATGCATCCATGACGTTCTGTTTCTCACGGGGAGACTAAAATTTGTGTTGGTAATGAACAGGCCAAATTCAGCGCACAAAGTAAGTAAGCGCAACCCATTGTTATTGCATGAACCAACTCCATGAGGGCCCAAAACATTTGGCCACGCTGAGATTTGGGAGCCAACCCTAGCATTGAAGTCCCCCAAGAGAATCAGCTTATCAGCTGCCGGGACAGAGCATATGACAGATTCTAGATCAGAATAGAACTTGTCTTTGGCTTCATCTGGGTTTGTCATGGTGGGCGCATATGCGCTAATGAGGGTGGCTGACTGGCTTTTCCCAACTGGGATCCTGAGTGTCATTAGCCTGTCATTTATTTCAATTGGCATGGACTGCAAGTTTCTGACAAGGTCATTTTTAATTGCAAACCCAACACCATGCTGTCTCGGTTCGACTGCACCCTTGCCTTTCCAGAAGAAGGTGTATCCACCACTGAGCTCTTTGAGTTGGCCACTATCAGGGAGTCTGGTCTCACTGAGTGCCACTATGTCCAGGTTGTACCTGCTGAGCTCAATGGCAATAAGTGCAGTGCGTCTTTCCGGGTTGTTTGAGTTGTCCTGTAGTGTGCGTATATTCCAGGCTCCTAGCCTGAGTAAGCTGAATTTCTTTTTGTTTCGACCGCAAAAAGGGATCCCCACTGGTCGCGGTATACCAGTCAGGGTGATGTGAAGTGGGCTTTCTTTAGGGCACCTTTTCTAGCCCCTTCCTCAGTTGAGGTGAGCAGTGCTATCCTTAAATAAGGCTGCTCAGCTACTGTGGGTGCTGCCTCCCCACGCCTCCACTTCAATCGACGATGAAGCGACCATAGCCCACAGCCACCAACGTGTAGGTCTGTGCTAACAGCTTCCAGTCTATCCAAACCTGCTGCCACCGCACTCGCCCATCGCCGTTGGAATTTTGAGAGGAAAGAAGACGAGACAAAGATGAAAGAAGACGAGGTGAGTGTTAAGACTGGCGCAAAGAATTTGTTTTTAGTGAGAAAGAGCTGCGCAAACATCAGACTCACTCTCTCGCCTGGACACAACTTATCCAAGTGGCAAGATATTTATATATATATATACATTTTTGTTTGTCTGAACAGACTTGTGATGGCTTGAATGCTGTACCAACCACTGCAGCAGAGAAGAAAGATTGTTCCAAGTGGCTCAGTCCACAGCAGCTACATCAAATTGTGATTGGTAAGGCAATTGGCTTCACTTTTGTTTTCAAGAACAAACTTTTTCAATCCAAGTAATAAAACTTCTTTCACAAACAATTGAAAGTTAATAATAATAATAATAATAATAATAATAATAATGGATGGCATTTATATAGCGCATATCAATTGCCATTAGAAATGCTCTATGCGCTTTACAGAAATTCTCTCACTGGCTCTTTCTTTCTCTCACCCTCTCTCTCTCTCTACTTCTCTCTATATCTCTCTATCTTAGTGAGCTCAGAGCAAATTGTAACCGCAGCCTGTTAGGTGCAGTTAACAACTCACAGCTTGTATTCTAAAGTATTATAATAATATTTGCATATCTATTAATATTTATATTTAATAATGAATTGTAAATGTTATTGGTGATATGGGGGGGGGGGGGGGGGCGGTGATATGGCTAAATTTTAATCTATTAATTTTAATTTCAATTTTTAATTTTCAAGTTACAGTTACGCCATGCAGTAAATTGGATATTATGTTTCATTTTCCAATCTGGGTATGCCACAGATCTTTACACATTGTGAGCATTTAAGCTAAAATCGTTCTTATGAATGTCATTACACATCTTTCTGTCAGGCTTTCCAATTTTCATTTGACTTTTTTTTTCATACTTATTCTTGTTTTTTTAATGACAGATTTGCTTTCATCTGTAGGAAATGACTTGAGTTGAGGAGGCTGTAGATAAACTGGTGTTTGACATCGGTATTTTCAATGTAAGCTGGAACGAACTATAGAAAATAGACTTTTCCTCATCGTATGTGTTCTTCATCTCATCTCTTTCTTAAGTGTTCTTCATGGTACGCCTTTTTTCCTACAGGTCCTCCAACAATTGACTTTGGTAACATTTGCTTGCGGTCTGTCTGTCAGAGGGAGTTGAACATTATCAACAATTTGAACCAGTACATTCATGTCGTTGCTGAGGTAACTGGTTATTTAATTCAGTACATGCAGAGAATATGTATTATTGAAAGGTTACTCCAAATGCCATCACACCCAAAACTTTCACATCTTATCTCTTCCCATATAAATGTTTCTGTTGTTTTTCTTTACCTTTGTTTACATTATTTACAACTAAGTATATTTGTAATGTTAATGGTTGGACTTCAGTCGTAGATCTGGCTCTTTTATCATTTAACAATTTACTATGCTACCAGATAGTGTGAAGTGCAGTGTAGCTGTTTTCAGAGCTGATGTATTGCAGAGAAAATCAAAATTCTAACACCACAAGTGTTGGCCAAATGAGCAGATTCAAATAATGTAAAAACATTCAAACAAATCATAGGGGAGGAAGAAGTTTAAGCAGCAGCACTCAAATCAACATCCTGAAATGATCTCGCTGCAATAGACTTTACTTCCACAAATTTATTCAGCTAGCGAATGAGATTTGTAATTAATATTTAGCAAAATTTTGTAATTCGATTAACAGTACTGAAATGTTCTCAGGGTCAATGCCATTGAGAAGAATATGTCACATACAATCATTTACTTCACCAGTAACTTGTACAGCTTTATGCAATGGCTTTTTGTTTGTGTGGTCTTTGTCCTCTAGGACAGAATACGTCACTTGAATTGACGAGCTTGTAAGGAAAGTTTCCATAATGACATTTTAATAAAATTTTGTATTTTAAATCAGATTGACTGTCGAGAGTTGAGACAGAGCAGCCCACTGTCTCAAGTGGTTCCCCCTCAGTCCAAGGCTGTCATCCCAATTATCTTTGAATCCAGTACTAGAGGAAGATTTCAGAGGTGAAACAGTAATCCATAATTAGCTTTTATTTCTTCAACACAATTTCAGTGATTTTATGGGTTAGCCAATGCTTTTTGGGCAGTCAAACGTCATTTGGTGTTACATCAGTAAAGTTGCATATTACATTTATTTTTCAAGTGTCTGGAACATAGAGCCTACATTACATGGGTTTGCCACTCTGAAAATAGCATAGTGATGTCATATTTTCCCTTGAGTTTCTGCACCCCTTACCAAGATAAAGGCAAGATTTTTCCTAACATTTCAAAGATTCAGAGCTTGCTATTGAAGTGAAAATATAGTTTTTAAACATTACTTTCTGTAGATAGACATTTTTGTTTCTTCTATATGTGGGCATTCTTTTTTGTTTTGAAACTACTTTTGCCAAATTTCAGAAGCTAATGAAGAATGTGATTTGATATGGCTAGTAGAGATTCAAAAGCTCAAGCAGAGAGCCCTTGTGCTAGAAAGACATCATCTGTGTGCATTTTTATGTTAAATGATGTGACAAAATACACCATCAAATCCTGAACATTAACCATAGAAATGCGTTTAGCCAATCAAGTTGTTTAACTTTTCAACACCAGAGCCAGTGAAATCAACCTTTCAGACAGGTATACTTTGTTGCACTTTCCTGCTTAATCCAAGCTTCAAGTACCAAAATTTAGAAGGTTACCATTTGTAGCTCAAAAACCTGTGACAGAACACAGTAATATCACTATGGCAGTGATAGAGTTAAAGGAAAATTGCACTTGTACATGCATTGAATCATTGAAAAATTATTTTATTTCCAGATCAGTGGTTTACACAGTGAATGGTTTCTACAAACATCATGTGACTGTTTTAGCTGAAGTTGTGCCAGTGGCTATTGAACTTTCCACAGAGAGACTTGTGTTGAAACCTACACCAGGAATGTCAGCTGAAGCTGGTACAATAGTTTGAACTTCTCTGCATTCATGACATGATGACACATAAGCCATACTGTAACTTTGGCCACCCTAATCATTAAAATTTGGCCAATATAAATACTGAAATGTCATAAATAATTTTGTGGGTGAACTTACCTGTGGGATGCAAAATTTTCCCCAAAAACTCAGAAAATTGGTTTGGTCTTGAGGCTTTGTAACTTTTTCTCTTTTTTTTTTTTTCCATATTTTGACAAAATTTTCCAGCAAATCTATTTCGTTCACTTTCCAACTCATATATGCCATTAGTCAAAATTATTGTAATTTCATGCAGCTTACTCTCCAAATAAATTTTTCATCCTGCTGATTAACAATTTTGATTAAATATCAAAGACAAAAATTTCTGTAAAAGCTTATTGTTTAAAAAGTTTTAAAAGAAATCAGGTGTCTTTTCCCTTAGTCTTTCTTTTATTTTTTTACTTCTAACTTTTTATTGTTTGATTTTCCGCAGGTTTCCGCAGTGTGATTACTCTTTTCAATAATCTGAACTATCCTGCTGAATTCACCTGGTCACCTGACCTGGGAGAAAAAGGGACAGCATTTTCCATCCGACCGGCTTCGGGCAAGTTTTTCTGTTTTTGTTTTTTTTTTACTTTTTTTTTTACTTTGTCAGCAGCAGTCTTCTTCTAGTGCCTGCAAAAAGATATTTACGTGCACTGAACACCATTTTCATACATGAGGGCATAAACCAGGCCATGTTTACTGCCTTCCATTAGAATGTATTACAGATGCTTGAGCTTGTAAATTTTTAAATTATGGATTTTTGTAAAATTTCACATTACGAGGAGATGACCATTGCAGTCAGGAACCAGTGTCAGTGTAACTAGCTCAATAAATTTGCTTTTCTTTTCTATAGCCACAGTTACATCCCCCTAATGTTTATAAGCATGTTTTTAGAAAGATTTTCTGAATTTGTTAAATGATGTGACCATACCAATATATATCATTATGGCAGTGTGAACAATTTTTATTTTGTTGAATCTTTATTATTACTTTTTTAAATATTTTACTTTATTTTGTTTTTATTTTCCTGTGTCAAAAATAATAAATAAATCATTCCCCCTGGAAAAAAATTTTCTCACCTGTTAGTTTTATATTAGTCATGGACTTGTCAACTTGACACCATATTTGTGCACAGGTGTGGTGGACCCTGGCACTGATCTAGACTGTGAGGTGGTGTGGCATCCATCTTTTATGGCACCTGAGGATGGCTCATTTACATTGCTAATCAATGGAGGCGACTCTCGCAAGCTGACTTGTAGAGCTGAGGTAAGGAAAACACAGCAAAACATAATGGAGCTGTCAGAGTTATAAAAAAAAAAGATAAATTGAAAATCTGACACTCCCATGAGATATTCCACGTAAAGGGACTGAAGTTTGCACTATTCTGAGAGGGGGAGGGTAATAGTGACAATTATTTTCCCTAGAAACAATCTTAGACCAATGTAAATTTTACGATAACAAGCTCTAAAATGCTGCATGTCCTATGAACATACATCTGGGATATTGAACTCAGATATTTTAAGACTGTTCCTCAGCAACGGTAAGATAAGCATTTCTTACCATGATGTATGATGTTAATATCATCTTTTGTCCTTCCCATTGGCTGTCAGCTGGGTCCCACCAACGTGTATTTCCTAGACCAGCGTATCTCATTTGGAGCTGCTCCAGTCAATCTCACCTCTGTGGCTACTGGTATCCTGCACAACGCAGGCAACAATCATGCTTATTTCCAGGTAAGGAAAATCACAGAGAAGCTCTGAAGACCAAACATAATTAAAGTACCAAAAAAGGTGAAAGGCGCAAAGTGGCTGTTATCATACTGGCGTGCTGTGAAACCCAAACTCAAACTCAAACTCAAACTGCAAACCCATGAAAGAATTATTCTTTTATGTAGACCCACATTGCGTCCTGTCCTTTCTGAGAGAGGCTAAGAAAAAACTTTTTCATTCATTTACAAAACTCTTTTCAGATTTGCACAAAACAACTTCTGAGAATTTTACCAATGTGATAAAATTAATACGGAAATATTTAATTCTATTTGTGAAACTTAGAAGCTCTAAATACGAAACATAAATACAGTACCCAAATAAACTGTGATAGATGCAAAGTGGCTGTTATCATGCTGATGCGCTGTAAAACTCAAACTCAAACTCAAATTTACTAAAATATGAATGTTTTGAAAAATTGAAGAGATATATATCAGAAGAACAGATGTAACTTCCTTATAAGTCGCAAAAGCACATCGGCCAAAGAAAATATGCACTAAAACCATCTGAAATCTGCTGCCATTAAACTAGCAATGGAATTAGCTATTTTTTGTCATTGGCGACAGTGGACTATACATGATTTCAACAGTGGAGTTAATATGCAATGTTATTTGTATTGAATAAACAACTTTTATTTTTCTGGCATGAAATTGTGCCCGACAGTAATAGCTATGAGCAGTGCAAATATTCTCGTGGAAAACATAATATAGCTTTTGTAATTTATTAAATGGCAATTATAGCACTGTGGATGTTGCATGCTGTGTACTGTGTCTTTTAGTAATAATGATAACTGAATATCACTCTTTGTTTTTCACTTACAGCTTGTAAATACAAGTTGGTACAGATAATTTTGGTTTTTTACTGAGCTCAATGAAACCTGACAACAGAATATTTATATACTTTTTTACCACAGGTCTCTGATCCAAACCCTCTCCCTGGCTTGACAGTCAGCCCAGTACATGGGGTTGTGCCAGTTGGTGGTAGCACTGAAATTCGCGTGGCTTTAACACCAGATTCCATTATCAAATTTGACACTAGGATTCAGGTGTCCATTAAAGGGGGAAGGACCCTGGAACTTAGAATTGGAGGAACTGTGGAACCTCCTGATGTCAACATTGATGTGGTAGGTGGAATGCTCTGGAATTTGTCTGTGTTTTATGGTCCAGTTCGTTCTTCTTCTTCTGTTGTAGAAATCTGTGGTTTGGAAGATTGCTGTTCCTGGCATTTACACTTCACTGTGCTTGTTTTGAGTTCCTCGCTGTTGCTGTTGTTTTGGTCATCTCTGTGACCTTCCCATCCTTCAAAATGGCTCTCCAGAGGGCTGCCTTGTTCTCTGCTCTTCTAGACTTGCTCCCTTAAATTCTTGTTGGTTTGTAGTCCTCAAAAGGGCTGATTTGGGCGGCCACCAATAGCAGAAGTGACAGACTGGGGCAAGGACAGAGCACTCTTGTTTTTTTGTTCTTAGTTGTCCCTTATACCCTTAGGGTGTGGAGGGAGATATAGAGATCTGAAATATGTGTGGGATGCAATGTCTGGCAGTGATATGGCTCTTTCATGAGTACAAAACAAAGCACCAAATTTTCCTCATTTATTCATTTCCACTTTCTATCTACATTCACCGCTATGGTTGTAGAAGTCACACTTAAGAAGATGTCACCTTATATGATTTCAAATAAGCATACATAAAGATATATAAGGAATTCTCTCTTTATTAAATTGGACCACACAGAAAAATGTCCAGGTCACAGTACAAAATGATAAATGCACTAGTGTCAGAATAAGATAACGGTACATTACTTCCATGAGTGTGTTGCTCTGGCATTGTAATTTCAAAAGCATGATTTCAACAGAATGTCGTATCACTTTATTTTTCTATGGAATTGTCCTCTGCATTTTATTAGATTCTTTTAAACATATGTTTGCTGCTGTTTTTTCATATATTATTTACCTGCGCTTTTTTATTTGACTTTATATTGTGCTGCATGTCAAAATATCAATAAAGGTTTGAACAAGTTTCTGAAGTATTGCTATAATTATGTAGCAGAAATTGTTACAGGAACAAAAAAATTCAGTAAATCACAAACGGTAAATAAATGCAGATCTTTCTCCACAGTCTTCTTTCAATTTTGGTGGGGTCTATTGCGGATCTTCTGCTACCATGCCTTTCCGCTTGGAAAACAGGGTAAGTTTTTCATAGAGACCAAGTGTTCGTTTTGTCTTCATGGTTGTTTTAGGGACTGTTATTAGTTTGTCTTGTAAAAGACTGGTTAATCAGTGTTGAAAAATTGGGGGAAAAACCAGAGAGAGATAAATAGTTTAGAAAATTATAATTAAAAATGAGAACAGTATAAAAATAAATACAATACACAAGCTTTCAGTCCCTCGGATCTTCATTGTCAACTTTGCACCAAGCTGTGCTGAGACCTCTAAGCTTTTCTCTGTTTTTTTCCTTTTCTTTTATGCATGTATTTGGATATTCAGTATGCTACTATGTGCATGAAGACTGTTCCTAAACCTATAGGTTTAAAAGTATTTAATTTCTGTATTAGTTGATCAACATTTTCCAGAGTTGAAGAAATTGATAATGACCCAATATAAAAGAAAGCACTATGGTTACTGAAGATGTGGAAAATAAAACAGCTGACTTAATAGTTCTGCTATGTAGAACAAAACATGATGTTCACAGTAAAATGTTTGTAATTTTATTTGGTGTATGAAAAGTGACGCAGAATTTTCTGACTTTTTTTGCCAGGCATATACAAAATGTCGACTGGAAGTTGATCTAACGAGATATAAAGATTTCTCTATTGCTTTTCCTGGTTGTCAATCTCAGGGTGAGTGCATGTTTGATGTTTCTCTCAAATACAGTAGCTTTTGCTTCACCTCACCCTGTATTTTTATGTCATCATGTGTATGAATATTTTGTTGTGTCATCAGTGGCAGATTTACTATGAAACTGAAGCTTAAGCTTCAGGGCCCCTAATCCCGGAGGGGGCATGAAGAAACTTTTTTTAATTAGTGAAGTTTGGATGTTGCCCTATTTTTGCTGGTTGGAAAGGGGTTCCATAACAGTTGAAGCTTCAGGGTCCCAAAAATGTAGGTCCGCAACTGTGTGCCATTACTTACTTTTCATGAATCACAATTATTTGTTCCAGTTCTCTGTTTTTTTTATTCCGTTTAGCTAAGAAATTACATTTTTCCATCCAAATAAATACATGTACTCATAAGCAGTGTAGCAAGCTAGAGGCAGATGGTTTTCATGAATACCAGTATTTTCTACTGTAGCAATAAGTATGGAAATAACTCCAGACATGGTTGCCATTTCAGAGGATTTCAACTACCAGCTGCTGAATCCTGGCATGTCTTCTGTGACCCTGGAACCAGAAGAGGTCATTGAAGGGGAGATAACCTTTACACCAACACAAGTAGGTGCTAAAAGAGCTGCTTCTGCTCAAACAGAACATGGTTGGAATAATGCAGCTTGCAAATTAAGCAGTCATTTTCAAAGTTAACTTCAGTCGTCTTTTGTTCTATATGGCCTTTAGCGTCTTTACAGACGGTCTTAGCAGCTAGAATATTCACTTTCACTTTGACTGACAGCTTCTCTCGTGGCTTATTCTACCAATGTTTGACCCGAGAGTGCGATGGCAGTGATTGCAGGTCAGTCTTTTGGGTTCACTTTGGCGAGTGTTTTCATTCCGCCTCTGTCGTTTTGTCAGGTATGTTTCTTTTGCCTTGAAGTCTATTGCGAGCGTGCCACTGCGCAATTTTTGTCTCCATCTGCTTCGATCATTTGCAAGGTTCTCCCATTCATTGGGGTCGATGTTGAATGCTTTCATCGTGACCTTGCAAGTGTCTTTGAATCGCAGATGTGGCCTACCTCTGGGTCGGTTACCAGTAGCAAGTTCCCCGTAGAGAATTTGTCTGGGGATGCGATCATTTTCCATACGGTGGAGATGTCCAAGCCACCGCAGTCTTTTTTTGCCTAGGAGAGCCTGAGTTGATGGAATGTTGGCTCTGCTCAGAACTTCGATATTTGAGATCCTGTCTTGCCACTTGATCTTGAGAATTTTGCGTAGGCAGCGCAGGTGGAAGGAGTTGAGGGATCTTTCATGTTTGGAGTAGGTGGTCCATGTCTCTGAGCCATACAGCAGGGTGCTTAGGACGCAAGTTTGGTACACGAGTACCTTTGTTTTGATGGTCAGCTTGCTATTGTTCCACACCCTTTTTGAGAGTTTGCCAAAAGCTGTGGCCGCCTTTCCTATTCTGGCATTTATTTCAGTTGTTATGTCTGTGCTACCACTGATGGTTGAGCCTAGTAGCAGAATTTTCCCACTTGCTCCAGAGGAGAGCCATTCAGCATGATTGGGTTGGGGTTTCTCAAGCCTTGTGTCAAAACTACAGTTTTTGAGACACTGATCTTTAGCATGAATTTGTCACAGGCTTTGGCAAGGCTATTGATGAGAGCCTGGAGCGTGGTTTCATCGTGGGCCACGATTGCAGCATCATCTGCGAAGAGGAGCTCTTGTAACATAATATGCTCTGTACGAGATTTTGCTTTTAGTCTGGCAACATTAAAAATGGAGCCGTCCGCTCTGGTGTTAATAAGTACTCCACCTGAACATTGACCAAAGGCATTCTTGAGTAGGGCTGCAAAATATATACCAAATAAGGTAGGAGCAAGAACACATCCCTGCTTCACACCGCTGTTTACAGCAAATGAATTGGATGTGCAGCCCTCAAAGTTGACACATGCCCTCATGTCAGTGTGGAAGGATGCAATAAGTTTTAGCAATGTTGGTGGACAGCCTATGGATTTAAGGACTGCATACAGGCCAGATCGGCTTACGGTGTCGAAAGCCTTTGTTAGGTCAACAAAGCATGTTATAAGCGGCCTGTTTTGTTCTTTACATTTTTCTTGGATTTGCCGAAGTGCAAATATCATGTCAATAGTTGATCGTTTGCTTCGAAAGCCACATTGTGTTTCTGGTAAGACTTTTTCCGCCAGTTGTTGAAGGCGGCAGAGGATGACGCGAGCAAAAGCCTTTCCAGTAATGCTGAGGAGGGATATGCCTCGATAGTTGTTGCAGTCGCCTTTGTCTCCTTTGTTCTTGTAAAGTGTGACAATTTTGGCGTCTCTCATATCATGTGGTATCACGCCTTCTTTCCAACACTGCAGTAACAGATTATACAGGTGTGGTAATAGTGGGCCTTTTAGGTCTTTTAATACCTCTGCAGGAATGTTGTCACTTCCTGTGGCTTTTCCAGCAGACAGGTGGTCGATTGCATTGGAAAGCTCGACTAAGGAAGGTTCAGCGTCAAGTTCGGCCATTATTGGCAGTTTTTGGAGGTGTTCCTCAAAATCTGGTGGAATATTTTTCTCAGTTGAATACAACAGAGAGTAATGCTCTACCCACCTATTCAGTTGTTCATTTTTATCTGTGATGGGTTCACCATTTACAGACTTAAGTGGGGCGCTTTTGGTGATGATTGGCCCAAGAGCTACTTTCATCTGACTAAAGGCGGTTTTCATATCTCCCTTTTCATTTGCCTCTTGTATGCTGTTACACAAGTCTGTCCAGTATTTGTTGGCGCAACGTCTTACCTCCAGCTGAAGTTTAGCTTTTGCATTTTTCAAACAAGTTTTTGTACTCTGATTGCAATTTTTGTTATACTCATTGAAAGCAGATTTCTTTTGCTCAATGAGAGGTAGGAGAATTTCGCTGTTCTGGGCTACCCAGTCGTTGTTTGAAACTTTATGCTGTCCAAAAGACTTGATGGCACAGTCATGAATTTTTGAACTGAGAGTGTTCCATGTTTCATCTACCGAGTCACATTGGGTGACATTATCCATCATCATTGCCTTTCTCACCCTGGATCAGGGTATAGGCCACCAACAAACACTTTCCATCCCTCTCTATCATGGGCCAGTCTCTTTACATTATTCCAAGTCTTTCCGCTTCGTTGCACATCATTTTCTCTGGCTCTTCTCCACGTTCCGCGCGGCCTTCCTCTTGATCTCTTGCCCTGGGGATTCCAATCCAATACCTTCTTCGCGATGCTGTTTCCTGGCCTCCTGAGAGTGTGGCCGATCCATCTCCATCGCCTCCTACCAATTTCCTCTCTGACTGGGCTCTGTCTTGTTCTTTTCCAAACAATTTCATTGCTGACCTTGTCTGTCCATCTGATCTTAAGTAGCTTCCTCAAACATCTGTTGATGAAAACTTGGATTCTCTTTATGCAGGCCTGGGACGCATTCCAAGTCTCACATCCATACAACAGGACTGACTTCACGTTCGAGTTGAATATCCTCAGCTTTGTTTTTAGAGATATATCCTTGGTTCTCCAAATCTTGCTTAAGGATGTGAAAGCTGCCTGTGCCTTTCCAATTCGTGCTTTGACTTCTGCCTCTGTTCCTCCCTTATTGTCAATGATACTACCAAGATAGCAGAAGGACTCTACATCTTCCAGTGGTTGATCTCCTACTTTGACTTGTTCGCTTGGGGGTGCAACAATTTTTAGGACCTTCGACTTCGCAGGATGTATCCTCAATCCAATAGATTCTGAAATTTTGTTTAGAGCTGTAGTCTTTGCTTGCATCTGGTCGTGTGTGTGCGACAATAGTGCCAAGTCATCTGCAAAATCTAGATCGTCCAGCTGTGTCCATGGGGTCCATTGTATGCCATTTCTTCCTCCATTGGTGGTTTCTTTCATAAGCCAATCAATCACCAGAATAAACAGAAATGGGGACAGCAAACAACCCTGCCTAACACCAGTCTTGATATCAAAGCTGTCAGTAAGCTCACCATCGTGTACGACTCTGCAACTTGTCCCCTCGTACATGCTCTTGATAAGATTCACCATCTTCTCTGGGATTCCATAATGTCTCAATATTCTCCACAGCGTTTCTCTATCGATGCTATCAAAGGCCTTCTCGTAGTCAAGGAAGTTCACTATCAGTTGGGAGTTCCATTCTAGCGACTGCTCTACTATAATTCTCAGCGTGGCGATCTGGTCGGTGGTTGATCGATTACTCCTGAAACCAGCTTGCTCCTCACGAAGTTTTTGGTCTGTTGCATTCTGTATTCGCTTGAGAATAATCCGATTGAAAACCTTTCCTGGGATGGAGAGAAGTGTGATTCCTCTGTAGTTACTACAATTGCTGAGGTCCCCTTTTTTTGGAAGCTTCACGAGGTGTCCCTCCTTCCAGTCCTTTGGAAACTTGCCTCCGATCCAAATCCTCGAGAATAGTGAGTGCAGACCCTCTGCAGCCCCAGCAGCATCTGCCTTCAGCGCCTCTGGTGGGATCTGGTCTGGTCCAGCTGCCTTGCCTTGATTTAACTGCTTTATGGCATCATTAATCTCTGCTTTAGTCGGAGGGTCGCAACTGATCGGTAAATCATTTCTTGCGGGTAGAATGTCGGGTGGGTTGCTTGGTGGAGGTCTGTTCAAGAGGCTACTAAAATGTTCTATCCATCTTTTTGCCTGAGCTTCCTTTCCAAAAATAGCCTGCCTGTTGTAATCCTTGACAGGAACTTCCGGTTTTCCATATTTTCCAGCAAGAGTCTTTGTAGTCTGGTAGAGGATCCTCGTGTGTCCTCCTGTTGCTGCCTTCTCTGCTTTCTCTGCTAACATTCCTATGAACTCCTCTTTGTCTTTTTTAATTGATTTTTTGACCTCTTTAGCTGATGCTCGGTACTCTTCCTGGTTACCAACTCTTGAGCTTCTTGTACGACTTGCATTTACCTGTTCTTTTAGGTCTCTTCTTATCCTTATCAAGTCCAGTGATTTTTGACTGATCCATTCCTTGTGTTCCACTTTCTTTTCCCCAAGAACATCCTGACATGTCGATGTAAGTACTCCTTTTACCTTAGCCCAGTGAGTCTCCAAATCTACTGTCTCTTCGAGGTCAACAAGGGGTTTGAATCTATTCCTCAGTGTCAGCTGGAACTCTTCCTTCTTGTCTCCATCCAGAAGGCTCACTTGAAACTTTCTCCTCTTTGTTCCTGCTCTGGTACCTTGTTTCTTGAGGCGGAGTTTGAGTCTTGCCAGCAGCATGTGATGGTCAGATCCAACATCAGCTCCTCTCTGTACTATGACATCCTCCAGTGAGCGTCTGAATCGTCGGGTGATGCAAAAGTGGTCAATCTGGTTTTCAGTTACTCCATCCGGTGAAATCCAAGTGGCCTTATGGATCCTCTTGTGTGGGAATACTGAACCTCCAATCACATAGCTGTTAAATGCGCAGAAACTTGCAAACCGCTCTCCATTCTCATTCATTTGTCCCAAACCATTGCGCCCCATAATGTCTTCATACCCTGTATTGTCCTGTCCTATCTTGGCATTGGCGTCTCCCATTATAATGTTCACATCTTTTCTTGGCAATGTGTCAACTATTTCCTGAAGCTGGTTGTAGAAATCGTCCTTGTCCTCATCGGTTGCTTCATTTGTTGGGGCGTATATCTGCACAATGTTCATGTTGATGTTCTTGTTCTTTGTAGTAAATGATGCCAATATAATTCTCCTTCCATAGGGTTCCCATCCCCTCAGTGACCTCTGGGCGTGCTTGCTCAAGATGATCGCTACTCCTTCTGTATGCTTTTTGTCCTCCCTTCCAGAATACAAAATCTTTTCCCCAGAATTAAGTTGTTTCAGTCCGGACTGTATCCAGCGGGTCTCGCTAACTCCAAGTATGTGCAGTCTGTATCGCCTCATCTCCGTTGTAACCTGGGCACTCTTTCCTGCTTCATACATGGAGCGGACATTCCACGACGCAATCCGGAGTGACTTGTTTGATGAAGGAGCAGTCGGGCCAGTGGAGTCCTTTCGGCTTTGTCCATTGTCCTTCATTGAATCTACAGGTGCAGATGCTCCCCCTTCTCCCAAGATAAAAGACTGATTTAAAGTATTTGCTTGTGTTTCTGTAACTAGTTTATTTTTACAGGGTGGGTAGTTGGCCCACCGCCAACTGGCTCTTCTCGGGGGACCAGGACCTTTGCACCTTTAGTCGCCTCTTACGACACGCAGTATCACGTCAGATGTATTCTTTGCTGTCCCTCTTCTGCAAGAGGGCCCCGCATCTGCACGGGCGAGACATTATCCATGCTTTCAGCAAATAACTTTCTAAACATATTCATAATATGAATTGACATCTTGTATATGATTATTTACACCTCTCCCATCATTTGATAGCTCTGATTTTGTTTCCTGTGCATGGAGATATCATGATAGTACAAGGGGACCAACAGCATTAGGCTGAGGCCCCCGAGAAACCAAAGAACCTCAGATCATAATAGTACAAACCTGAATAATTGACAAGGTGACTTTTGTTATTGTTACAGCACTCTTAGTGCTGTCACTTTACCCACAGGAGAAAAAAACGAGAGAAAAACAATGGGTGTGGAATAGAGATGAAGCAAAATGGAAAGAAAGAACAAAAAATAAATAATTGGGAAACTAAGAGACACGCTGGGAACAACTCTATAAACCTGGGACACATTTTAGAAAATGTAAAGAGAAGTGTTGCAATATGTTGAGCAGATTCTGGGTTGTTATACTGTATTCTTACATGGTAAATTAATACTTAATAATATTTGTTACCTTTTTGCAGGTAGCAGCCTATGACTTTGTCATGCCAGTAGTTATAAATCACCTGGGTGCACCAAGCCCTGCCCCCACCCCCTTCCCCCCAACCCCCGCACCATCCAACAAAAACAGCATCCAGCATATCATCAACCCCAAGCCAATGCCTGTCACTGTGGCAACACCACGTAAACAGGTGATTGCCACAGCTCTACGGCAGCCCTTGCAACTTGGTGCTAACAGGCTGGAGTTTATTCTGCCATCCAACTTCCATGAAATTTCCACCAATGTTACCATGGGATCAACCAAGGTAATATCCTGCATTATGTCATATGTTTGGATAAACTTCTTTGGCAGTGTTTAGCAAGACAGAGCATGCGCACCACCCGTGAGGCATGGCAATATTTTGGTGGGGCATGGGACTTCAGAATGGGGCGTTTGGATATATATTGTATACGGTACTAACTTGGCAGAATCATGGTGGGGCATACGTTTTTTTTTCTAAAATTGAAGTGAGGCATGGGACAGAAAAAGGTTGAGAAACACTGGTCGATAGACTCTGGCAGTAACTTGTAGCAAGTAGCATACTGTAGTGAGCTAGACTTTGTAGAAGAGTACATTTCAAAGTGTACAAGTCTGTGAGAATGTTGGATTAACTTAGTGCAATGATGTTGAAGATAAGAAAGTGCATCGGTAAGGACAGTTTTCAAGGGAATGAAGTGAAAGATTGAGGAGCTCCCCAGTATAGGAGTTTTTGTCAAATTTGATCAAACAAACAAGATAGGATGGAAGATTGAGGAACTCCCCAGTATAAGAATTTTTATCAAATTTGATCAAACAAACAACATGGGATAAAAGATTGAGAAGCTCCCCAATATAAGAAATTTTGTCGTATTTGATGAAACAAACAACATGCGATGAAAGATTGAGAAACTCCTCGGTATAAGAATGTTTGTCAAATTTGATCAAACAAACAACATGAGGTCTACCTGACACTGCCAAAGCACTTACATAAGCTAGATATATTAATGTTACACCATTTATGACTTTGATGAGCTGTCTGTTTACTTGGTCAGCAACCCTGCGTAAAATTTACATGTGAGACTGAGAATAAAAGAGTACATCAGCTGAATGGCAGAACATGCTGACTGATTAAGACAGTGTGCGCCATTGTTGAAAACTTTAAAAGTACAGTGGATTAAATTACAGCTACTGCTAATTTAGGAAGTATACTTCAGAGTCCCATCTGATCAAGAGACTCTTTTATGTCCTGGGCAGAAAACTGGAGCAATAGTAAATTTTCCACGTGGATATTCTCAGGCACAAATTGTTCAATTCCAGAATTTTTTTTATATTCTTTATTTGTTGGAAACAGAAGATGGCTTCATCATGTGTAAGAACATCTTATCTTGGAACACAATAGATCTAGAAAGTAAAAGAAGAAAAAATACATGGTGATTAAATAGTCATCTCAATTTGGTCTTTCCAATTTTATTTTTTTCTTGGATCTATATAATTGTATTTTCCAGAGTTGGGCAGTTTGTGTCTGGGATTACTGATTTGTTATGCATGTAAATGTCATCTTGCACTTTATTGGAGCACAAACATAATGCAATGTTCAGCATGGCTGACTTTATACTGTAGTAAGGTTAGACTTAGTTAGTCCATATTTAATAGCAAAATGTCCCTTGATATTGTTATATGGCAAGAAACAGTTAAGGCTCCAATTTTTCTACAATAAACAAGAAACAGCTAGTATTATAAGTCATTGATCAGTTCATACAAAATGTTTTCTGGGACCTAGCAAATGGTTAACCCTCTTGCTGCCACAGGCATCACATGTTGCACAGCAGATATATTGGCCCAATCATTTCATGCTAAAACTGCCGACATTGTTCCGGCATGTTTTGCACTTCTAATTTTATACTTTTTTCCTGCTGTCTCTCTGCCAAATAATCCATGTTCTGACAGTCTAAGAAAGAAGAGGCTTTTTGGGCTTGGTAGGGAAAGGGTTAATAGTAAATACCCTAGCTACCAGCACAAACTTTTTACATCAAAGTGTATGTCCCTCAAGTGCATTGTATTTATCATTTCCCTCTTCCATATTATCACTTTTCAGTACAATGAGCAGGTATTACTATCAGTTCGTTGTTCTTGGCTGTTTTAACCTCATAAATGTATTCACATGGTGTGGTTGTTGTCACATTTTGGGAATGTTATGGCTCTAACATGGAATTAAGCAAGATATTGAATAATTCTAATCCATCTGGGAATCTTTTTATACTTTTTGTTTTTCTGAGTCCATCCTACACATTATGGTTTGTTCCACCAGCAGTTAAAAGTTCAAGCTCCTGTTGTTTCAAGTCACAAACTTTACCAGTCATAATCTATTCATAAATTTCTGTCAGCTCACGGTAATATCAAAAAGAATTGATTTGAATTCATATAGTGATATGGGCATAATCCTGCCGTGCAGTGACAAAACACCTTATGACACTGAAATCAGAATACAACTAAACTGTATTTTATCATTGTGCAGCAAAGCCACTATCATTACATTAAGCAGGTCTGTCTAATAGTTAAAATATGTCCACAACTGTCATCAATGGTGATATGTCACTGTAAGTTGGACTAGTTGGAAGAAACAATAGGTTATACTTCAGGGCTGACACCTACTGATGGAAAACTCTGTCCTTCAGCTTTAATTTCCTTAGTAATATGAATCATGGGTTGTTAGCAGGTGTTTCTCAACAGAACAAAAAACTACCATATTTGTTCAGCTATAACTTTCGTGGCTTCTATTATGAATTGCCTAACTTACACCTCATTATATGCATTTTTACACCCTTTGCTGTTAATTTTGTGTGGTATTCTTTTTTAATGAATATTTGCGGCGAAACAAAGAAAGAAGACACCCTGGCTCACTTATATCCCAGTGTGAATTTTTTTACCCCATGTTGATGGATTAAAAAAAAATCCAAAATTTGAAATGGCTCTTGATGACAAGAAACCACCCACGATTGCACAATAGCCACATAATTGAACCTCATTGCCTGCCATATTATAGAGCTCAGCATTCAGTGAATCTGCAGGCAGTTTTTCTTGAATTTTGACAGATAACCAACCACAAAGCAGATGAAATCCTGAAAGTAAATCAAAAGCACATCATATACATGCCAGAACAGTCATGTTTAAATACTAATGGCAGTGCATGTTTGCATTGAGCCAGTGTGTCTTCAGTTTGAAGGACTGGGTTGAGTACAATGACTTATGTAAATGTGAGGCACTCTATGGAAATGGTCCACATTGCCAGTTTTTTTCAAAATTGAGTTACGGGTATGCTGTGAAAGTACAAATATTTTCTGAGAAGAATTCACTTTATTCCATGTAAAAATATTCAAAATTGATGAAGTTATGGCCATTTTTGAGGTGGCAAGGAAGAAAATGTCCTTTTTGAGAAAAATGAGTTTAAAGTCTATGGAAATTGAAAAAGACAATTAGACTGGATCAGAAAAAAACAACAACACATTTATAGGTGGAATTCATTAAAATCCTTTTGCCCAGGCATAAAGAATGATTGAGGAATCAATTTATGCCAAAATTTGATATAGGACTGGGAAGTCTCTATCCATCTATATTTGGTTCTATCTTGAAAGTGCCGAGTGCGACATGTGGACCATTTGCCTAGAGCACCTCACAAATGATAAATTAATGTGGAAGAGGACAAATTTGACTGATCAAGAGAGGATGTGGTAAGCAAGGTCCTGAACTCAGCACATTAATATATAACACTACACATCAGGATGGATCATAAGTCACACATATTGCATTCTTGACTATGCAACAACAAAATTGTCATGAAATTTTCCAAGTTTTTTAACATCATTTTGAAATTTATTATTTTGTGTGCTCTTAAAGAAAGAAAATAGATTTTAAATGTTTTGTTTTTTTTTTATCTAAGAAAAGGCAGTACAAAATTTAAAACAAAAATGCTTAAGTTTTTACTGTTTTCCTTTCCTGTGGACATTGTGAATAAATGTTGACCTGTTTTTTTTAGTTTGAATTCGTAGCTTTGTTTACAATGTTTTAATGAGAGTATAGTAAAATAATTTTCAAACAGGTACCTTAGCAGATTTAGAATTTGAAAAATTTGACAAGCATCTCACTGATTCTGCTGTGTCATTCATCATGTCTGCAGTGCAATATTTCTGACTGTGTATCATATTAAATTCAAATACCAACTATTTACTGGTTCTCGGTTTTCATGGTTAAAGAGTTCTATATACAAAGCTCATTAATTGCATCTTCTCTCTCAAGCTTCCAGTACATAGTGGACAGGCTTATATAAAAGTCTTTTTGTTGTGAATGGGTAGATTGAGGGGGTGGGGCGGGGGGGGGGGGGTAGCAGCAGTATTAAGGGTTGTTTTTGTTATTCAGTTTTAGTGAAATAATTCCATTCTTTCCCATTTTATTTGTTTAAAATTTTTCATTCTTCCATGGATTTTCATGGCTTTTGTTTAAACCAGAACACCTACATTGTGTACACTTTTCAAGGGTTGAGGTTATTTTGGTTGAGAATAACACATGTGAAACATACCTGTTTTTGTCATCTACAGAACTGACAAAAATGTCTGCCATGCCTGTTTAATAGGATATTTACTTAACTTTTGATATTTCATGTATGTAACATTTTTAATGATCATTTGCTAGCATTCTGCTGATGAATCAGAGTTTAAATTATTCTTAAGACAAACAAACTATAAAAGAAATTTTTTAATAAGTTAAAATAAAAATTGTGAAACTGACTATATAGGCGTGGTTTCTTTTAGATCCACCTTAAACCTAAAATGAAGACACCATACATAACATAAGTTGTGTAATCTATTGACTAAAGTAGTTTAGCAATTTTTGAAAGAAATGCAATGATTTCTATATCTGCCAGGAGTGATCAAGTTTTTTTTATACATCCAAATATATATACTGTGTTATTGATAAATAAATAAAAAATGAAGAAGTCTTTACAAAAGCTGTGGATGAAATTGACTACACCCCCTGTAATGATTCTAAAGGATGTATGTTTGTTTTGTGGGCAGAGTTTGTGTTTGCTTTTGATATATGTAAATTTATCTGGGTTGAATCTCTTGACCTGCTTCACAGGCTGTCTTGGTCATCAACAATAGTAACGAACAACTGACCTGGGGCTTAGACCTGAGTCTGGGTGGGAAAGTCCTGGACAAAGGTATTTTTAAGTTCCTTCATGAGAAGGGGGTGCCATTCATCACCCAGGGAGAGAGCAGGGGCATCGAGGGGCAGCTGGAGCCTGGTGAAACACAAACTATATTGGTCAATTTTTGTCCAGGTGAGTGAGCAAACATTTATATCACATGTGAAATAATAACTTAATGCACATGTACGTAATGGAAAAGGATTGTTTTTCACAGTTTGTGTACTTCAGTATCCACAATCTACAATTCAAAATTTTTTTTTTTATTTGATCAGTCATTTTATTGGTTCACTCTTTCATCCTGTTACATATTTTTTTCCTGATGAAGATCAAATGATTTGTCTTCCCTTTTCTTTGGGCACGCGAAGCTTTGCTACATCCTTCTTGCCAAATTTTGACTTCAGTATCCACAGTACAAATTATCCTTTAATGCTTATTATGAATGTATTATAAAAGAAAATATAAGAGACCGGACTGTTGGTCACTGACCATGACTTTTTTTTTTCTGTGCCAATTACAATAAGGACCATCAGAATTGAAGTCTGTAGCCCCAAACAGTTAAGAAGATCATGAGGCCCTTGATCTTTGATAAATGGATAATGACAGATAGATACGGTTGCATCAATGAAATAAAAGGTTCATTATGAGACAAAATATGTCATATGAGCTTATCCATAGTGTCATGCTTTGCAGTTGACATGCATTGAAGTGTGGAATGTTATATGTGACTACCATTTCAGACTTTTCGGATTCAGTTGTATGTTGGCAAACCATAGCCACATCATCCATTTTGTGTACCATTTGGAAGTAATAATATGTATAAAATGTTCATTATTCTTCCTTGTTGCCCGCGACTGCAACTTAAATTTACTTCATCATTTTTCTACTCTCTGTGTATTTTTTAGTGAAAACAGGGTTAACTGTTCTGTTGTTGTTTTTTTTCCTAGACGCTGCTGGACGCTACCAAGTTGTCATCCCAGTGGTTATCAATTCAGCCTGGGACAAACCCTTCCAATTCCTGGAAATCTATGGAGAACTGAAGGCTCCTGAGATGTGGTTTGATCCTCACAGCATTGTCCTGACCCCAGTGCCATTGCTGACTGAGGTCTCAGCTGAATTTACAATCCTGGCTTCTCACTATAGAAAGTAAGGGAAACATGAGATACTTATTGTGTGCATTGTTGTTAGACTGTCAGTTGTAATGCACAAGGGGGGAAAAAGAGGATGTATCAAGTACACAATTGCTGTAATATGACAGGATCACTTGTTACTATGTTGAAATGTGGCAAAAACACAGTTTCTTCCAGAATTTATTGTAAAGTTTTCATGTTATTTTTTGCTGACTCAGGCTTTGCAAAATAGAACCTCTTTTGTTTTTAACCATAATCTACCATGTGTCTGTGCCTGTACTCATCTGTTGAGCCTACGAAGACTCTTAGTTATCCAAACGCTGTTGGAGTTCTATCTGCTGGTGGTTTTAAGTAGACGGCTGGCAAGACCTATCTATATCCATGCTTGGAAGATACAATGGTAGATGGGAAAGAGGATGATGGGGGGGGGGGGGGGGACACATCATTTTGAGGGTTGCTGGCTCAGGACTTCTTTGTCTGCTCAGCTGCAGTTGTTCTTGCAGTCTTGGATGGCTTAGTGCCCTTGTAAACTGAAGGCTGCCATTTTCCTTGCCTTGTATCACATCACAATGCAATACATGATATATAAGAATCAGGAAAGAAGGGGCCTGTGTAGGAAGTGCCACAATAAGCTATTGTTTTTCAGCTATCATTAGGCAATGGTGATATTGTATTCTGATGATGTGATACCAAAGTGTCAAACCTATCAGGGTCTGTCTGTGCAACATTTGTTTCTGACATTGATGTTGACAGTGATCTAGTAGTGTCAGTATATGCATAGTGTTGAAATAATGTATGAAATCTGGTTTTTCTCATCTATTTCTCATTTAATCCTTATGCTGCCAAGCCCAAATGCCATCCTTCCTGTAGACCACACAAATAATAAATAGATTATTAGGTAGAAATACAGCAGGAAGTAGTATAAACTTAGGAGTGCAAAACATGCCGGAAATACGTTGGCTGATATGTTGGCCTCGTGGCAGTTTCAGCATGAAACAGTGGTGCTGATATATCAGCTGCAAGGCAGTCATCCGCAACACATAGAGGCAGTAAGAGGGTTAAATCAGGGTGAGGCTAAGGAAGATGTTGACATAGAGACTAGTATTTTTATAATGAAAGGAAATCACTGAACTTTTCTTGTTTTCCCACAGACCCAGCAAAATCACAGTGACATTACCTGAGATTGAGGTTGAAAGTGGAGTAGTTATCTCCCCACTGACTGTCAACTTTCTGCAAGGCAATGGTGAGGAAAAATGGTTTGATGTGCAGAGTTCTTTGGAGATCTGTACAAAGCAAACACTCTATTAACTTAATTAACTAATGACTCAGAGATCATGATAGAAACATGAGAACAAATAAAGATGTGACCCTGTGTCATAAAGAGACAGTATACATCAACCTCCTCCAGTCACCAACATATGTTTGTACAATTTCCCAGTTTGAGCAATATTCCTATACAATGCATTTGGGTGTTATATATTCTGTTTTCACAGTATACATTCCATCTAGCACATCCTCCCATTGATAGATACCACAACCCTGGAAATTGCTAACTCTAGTTTGTCTGATTGCAATGAGTTGAACCTGTGAGATGTAGCTTGGTTAATTAGTTGCACTTGGGCTTTTCTGGGTGAAAGATGTGAAAAATGTTGGCAATTCTGTGGACAGTTCATTTCACTGGTGGATTTACACATTCATTCGTTGGATCGGATTATTGAGTGTCTTTAAGTTTGCTTTTTGTTTTCACTTTCTATACATCCAAATCTGCCTGCCAGTAGTGATTTTCAATATCCCCCAAAATTCTTTTATTATTTAGTCTAACAAATACTTTTTAAGCACAAAACTTTAACCAGGACAACTTTTCCTGTGTTCATTCTCTCCAGTCATCCAGCCTTGCAGTGGGACAGAGGCCCAGGTGGACCCCTGTGCCCTGCCGTGCCGAGTGACATTCTCCAGTGCAAAGCCAATTTCTCTCTCTCAGCCTGTTGTGTTTGCTGATGAGGATCATAACGCGTAAGCAATTCAGTTTGTAAATAGCCAACAACTTTTCTTTAGGGATACAGAATAGCTTGGTATGGTCAGAAAGTATTTATTTGGAGAGAGAAATCTCTTCTGCCAATTGCGAAACTCGGTCACGGTAGTATCAAGAATTGGAAGGGACCATCTTCACCAAAGACAGTGTGCATATCTATTTACTGTGGCTTGTTCATATTTTGGGGTTGATTGAAACTACCTAGAGCCATTTGTAAGCTCTTACTCCTCATGGAAATGTACAAATGGGTTTGGTTAATGCCGCAACCTACTTTCCACTCCATGCTAACAATGATTTCGCGGAGCCTCCCTTGTTGTGCGGATCCAACAATAGTGATTTCTCTCTGTACATGCATACTCTCTGGTATCAAACAATGATATTTGTAGTCGTGATGTGGAATTATTGTTTTTATTATGTATTTTATTATCAACATTGATGGTTCTTAGGTTATTTTTTACTCTCAGTATCTTTTAATCTGCAGTGATGAAAATGAAGAAAAGAATGAAGAAGAACCAGAAGATTCCTGGAGATTTTGGAGCTGCCTGGCCTATTAATTTCTTTGCCATATTTCACCTCCAGGCATTTTTCTCTTCAGTGGACATTGAACTCTCAAAAGTACATGCCAAAATGGGCAGTATGGTTAATGGTAGTGAATATAGATTTAAAGTTTTAAAAAAAATAATCCCACTCAAACTTTAAAAATACGTTCTCAATAAAATAACTGAAAATGTAAAGGAAATCTTTTTTTTTTTTTTTCAAATCCATAGATTATTGATAATATACTTACAACTTTTCTAGTGTAAATCTGCCAGCAGTTCACATGTTAGTTATGCTTGTAATTCTTATGAGAATAAAACTCATAGACACACGTGACTACTCACTTATTTCATGAATGAACAGCTACATGAGCAGTTGATTCACATTCTGTGTTTTTTCTCATCTTTGTGGCTAGATTTACCCTGCAAGTGACAGCAACAGCTGATAATTGTCTTCTCACTTGCTATCCGTTCCTGGCATTGCACAGAGGAGATCACCAAATTGTTTGTGAACAGGTTTGAAACTTAACTTTTCCTAATTTTGTCGTCTGCATGCTTTAAACAGAAGAGTGAATGGAAAACATAAAAGGAATGATTTGAACCAAAGAAGAAAGTCGGTGTCTGTTGCCATTTTCTAATCATCAGTTTGTATGAAAAAGAAAGAAAACATTAATGTTAATTGGGATTATTTTATATTCACAAGCCATAAAATGATAAAATAAGAAGTATGGCAGCTGTCATCACCAGTAAACACAGGTGTCTTACGGATAGAAGGCTTGGTATTCCATTTCCTCCTCCTCCCCCCTCCCCCCCTTTTTTTTTTCAATCTTGGTTCCCAGAAACTGGGTAGTGTGTAAGTCAGCCACTCTCCTCTCTCTGCACTGAAAGAATTGCACGCATTTAGCGGTTACTGGCAGATATTGTTGTTTGAACAAAATACACAGTTTACATTTTTCTCTCAATACATCATTTACAAATTTCAGCTAATAACTTTTAAACCATGCCATTTGGCTTGTTTGATACCTTTCCGCTTTTTGAAAAGTAAGTGTAAACCAGATTAATGAAAAATGCTCTATAAGTAGACTATTTAATAGAATGTGTCAACTTTACATGTGATCATTTTAGAAGTTTGGCAGTAGGGAGTAGTAGTGTACAAAAGATGTAAATTATAAATCAGATCAGGTAGTCACTTTGACTTCTTTGTACTTATTGTATTTTGTGTAAAGTTTCTAAGCTGCATCTGTCTGACATTTCATACAGGGCTCTTCACCAAAAGGGCGTAAGTTGGTGAGTAAAGCCAAGAATGGTTCGAATGGATCAGGTGAGGCCGTGTTTGTTCCGTGTACTTCTCCCGGCCGTTTGAACAGCCGACCGAGTACCAGTGCCACAAGCTCCAATTTCCAAATCTCTTCCTCCAGCTACGAGAGCTCCACCTCTCTCACAGGTTTGTACAGTCAACTCCCTTTCAATTTCACAAAAACACTGATTTTTTTATACATATTTTGTTTTAAAGGAATAGAAACTGAGTTTCTGCAAAGGTTATATTTCCCAACCTGAATACTATTTAATCTGTAGCCAACTTGTGAATGATATGCTTTCTGACACCTATTTTTAAGAACTCAATGAATTTCTCACATAGACAAAGAAGCCCACCAATAATTTTTTTTAAATTTATAGAATTTTGTGAGTGAAGAAATCTAGCTGGTACTCATTTCGGAGCACAAACACTTATAGGGCTGAGTTTAAATTTAATGCTTTCAGAGGTAAGGGCTATTCATATTTTCATGAAAGATCTAATTCATTATAAAGAACTTTATTTTTCAAACTGTACCTATTGTTTAAGTGTCACTCTACATTTATTGTTTCATCTTTTATGTATGTCATCTGAATTAAAATTTATCCAAGTTTTGTTTGAGTTAAAGTTACTAAAGAATGCCACACTTAACTGAGATTTTACAGGAATGAAACATAACGCATTTGTATTAACTGCTATGAGAAATATTTCAGATTTTAAAAATATGAATCTGTGAGACAACCTGGCAAATAATTATTAGAAATGGTAATTTATTAGTTTGGGATGTACATTCAGATTGATGCTTTTAAAACAAACATTTTATTCTGTTGTCCAAACTTCTGAGAAGGCCATATTTAACCAGATTTTTGTGTATGTGTGTGCAGACTCCAGATGTTCATTGTGATTGTATTATTCTTTATTGCTCAATCCAGACTCCTCCAGCTCCACAACTCCGGGGCCAAGAGAGGGGGCTATGAACAAACCACCAACTGGATCGGATTTTATTGGACACAAAGCATTTGAAAATGTAGCCCGGTCAGCCGGCTCGGCTATTTTCCCTGATGAGGATTCTGAGGAAGGCATGTTCCATATGGAAGTGTTGATGGCAGCTCAGCGTTGGTTCTCATCTCAAGGTTGGCCAGGTGGTGCCTATCCAATCTTGATTCCAGAGACCCTGAGAACGTAAGTGGTCAAAAGTAGTAGTAGCAGCATCTTAGTGCTGCCCATTAAGGCCTGTATGCTTTACTTGCTCTTCCTACAATCATTTCGAGTGCTATGAAAGATTGATGGATATACTGATTTATTAATTTCTATAAACATTGAATATTTGTATATTTATGTACACAGAAATTAATAAAATTTAAAGGAAAACAAGAATTGCTAATTCCAAATGAAAATAATTGATGCCTCTATGTTATTTGGGCATCCAGAAGCAGCTTAATTGATGCAGGTGGGCTTTTGAGACTGAAAGTAATTGTCCTAAGATAACAGCTGGAAATTGAAAAGGGAAATGAAATTTATGGGAAATTGCCTGAATATTGTATGAATCTTTCCACATCAAATGGCTCATGCACGTTTACCTTTCCTCAGAACTCTCTTATTCCTCAGTGATTATTGCCTGTTGATACGCAAGTTTGGGGTCAGTTTGAAAATCCACAAAAAATCTTCTAGTAACCTTACAATAAGACAAGTACTTGTAGTATCAATGGATACATTATTAAGAGTAGAAGACAGTGACATCATAATTACACAAGCATACATAGTACAGTGTGGAATGTGAAACCTTGCTGATTCAGACTTTTAGCATCATGGAGTGTGAAAGATTTGGCACAGCGTATTGATTAGAGCCTTGTGTAAGAAATAATTCAGAAATGATACAATAAAAAGTGAAGGAAAGGGGAAGACAAATCAAGCTTTTGGTATATTAACCTTTATCAGGAAAAAAATGTAACAGGATGGAACATTGAACCAATAAAAGAACTAAACAAATAAAAAACTTTATAGAATGTTAAACCAATACGAGTACTTTGCTGCTAGTCTAGGCTTGGATTTTTGAAATACGGCAGTTCCATCAATGTATGGAGGCTCGAAGTAATGCATGATTAGATGCCAAGATGAAAATGCAAAATGGTGCCTCAGACCACAAGACATCATTAACCCATACCCCGCGCGCTACCCGTAAAGCCCGCTGCACGGTCAGTGACCTTACTCACGGAGAATCTTATCTGGGGTCACTGACCCGTGCTGCTATGCGATGACCACAAACGCTGTCCGTGTGGTTCATTTTTATTGATCGGTATGAAAACATTCACTGCTATGCCTTATCACGCTTGATAATGAATTAACCAGCAAAACCTTAGTCTGTCAGTCTCTAACCAATGATCTGACTTATAATTCCAAACTGACAGCTGTAGTTTTCGTGAGAACGAAGCATGATAACTAGCCACGCCCTCCCAAGCCCTACACAAATGGTTTCATCCTGATTGACACATACATGTACTAGTAAACCAATGTGGGCATTTGGGGCAAAGATTATTTCAGAGCTTGTTTCTGATTGGTTCTTAGATACAGACAACTCCATATGGTGATCAGCTTGTGAGAAAATGAGATAATATTGCAAATTTGTTGAGCAACAGTTCGCATGTCGATGTTACATCTTTTGAAAGTGTGGGGAGAGCCTTTGAAAGCTTAGTCTTTGTGATTCCGACCAGTGGTTCACTGGTTAACATGTCCATGTCACAATGCGTTTGATTTAGAAGAGATACAGTGAACAATAACACGGTGGTTACGTCTCAAAAAGATCAGCGACCTGATGCGTGAAAATACGGCTGGCGCGGTCAGCTTGACCTTCCCGACTTTTGCCGCCCATGCGGCGTGAGCGCTTGCGAGTAAATACCGACAATTGCCGCCCCTCGCAGGGTGAGGGTTAAACCTAGTATATTGATCAGTTATAAAGTTGAGCACTCAAGCATAGTGGGAGATGATGTGAAAAGGTGACAGTCAATAAAATAATATTGTCATGATCACTGCAAACGGGTGAAAAGTGAGCACTCCTTTACAGATTTGAAAACCATCCTGTCTGTGTTCACAGTGCCATCAGCAAAAAGACTGCAGCAGAGCCTGCCCAGAACAAGGCAGATGGTGGTAGTAAGACACAAGTCAAGTTGGTTAATGCTAGACAGAAGGTGAAAGGGGGCTTCAACAAACTTGCCAAAACTATCTATGACATGATCAATTTCCTGAGTGGACGATCCGTTCCTGGCATTCCCATCAACTCTCCACTACCTGGTGACCCAGTGGAGAGAGTCAAACAGATTTACTGGCAGCATTGTACCCTACTGACCTTCCTGAAGTAAGTTTTATTCTTCTTCGTTATACGAAAGTTGCAACTGATGGAATTTTTATAAATACAGTGATTATTCAGAGAAACAATAGCTTCAGGTGGGATAAGTAGCACATATCCTAGGATGGTCCTGGAAACCCCTTGATAACATGACAGGGGTACTATAACTAAATCGTTGTAGTATGTATATGAATAGACTCCGCTAACATCACGACATCAATCCAATGTAGATTTTTGTAAGATTGGTAGGATTGCTATAGGAGCTGTTACCTACATCAAATCGATGTTGGCGCAATGTCGTAACCAGCGGATCTGCGTAGGAAGGATGTCATTCCTATGTGCAAAATTGATGTCAGTCCTACACATCAGATTTCTGTAGGGTTGATGACTGGGAAATACACTTCAAACTTAGATCATCATTACCAGAACTCTCTTTGCAATTTCTCATGTGGAGATATATGGTGTAAGTAAATCTTATCTCCACTCAATTTGTGTTGCCCACAACTGCACTGCCTCATAGTGATTGCATATGAGGATGATAGTTTTATGTTGTTAAACTCTTTAAGGGACACATTTATAGTGTCTAATTCCCATTGTTGATATTTGTAACTGATGAAGATGGTGATGGTCTTGAAATAAAACGATGTTGGTGAAAGTAGATATCATCACTGCCCAGGAATAGTACCTTTTTTTTCTTCTCCATATATGTGAGTGGATTTGACAAACTCATGCTTTAGGTGAAAGATCAAATTCCAGAGAAAACCCCTCCAAAGGAGGAAAAACATTTTCTATGGAAATTGAGATTTGCTTACAATATAAAAGATTAGCCATTTTGCTGCATTCAGTTAAATTATTTTGTTTCAAATCATCTTAGAAATATTTTATTTTGATTCTTTAAAGAGGTTTAAAACTTCCATCTTTAGCCTCGGTTTTGTCATATCCACCCACAAATTGAAAATCTGGTATTTTTATAGTTTTTGACCTTCCCATTCTAACTAGCCAGGTTACTGGACGATAACAGCTTCCTATTTTTAGGAATAGTCTGGAAGAAATAGACCATTTGTACTACACACATAATAGGAAAAAAAAAAAAACAGTTTTTTTTTGTTTCTCCTGAAAAACAATGATTTTGACAAATGCCAGTTTGCCAGGTCGGGACTGATAAGAAAGTTACCAAAATTCAGATTAAAAGGCAGTTCAAACAAGAAGTAATATTGAATGAAATAGTCTTCAGTCTGAGTCTTATATGCACTTTGTCACTATTGATACATTCTTATTTGTGTGTGTGTGTTTAGATGTCAGGGAGCTAGTGTGTCTGCTATCCAGCCCGAATATCTGATGGCACCAGGAGATTTTGTCTTGTGGCGGCAACTCCAGCGCAGCGTCAAGATGGAGCTGCTGCAGCAAGGCAAACACAAGGAAGCTGAGAAAGTTCGCATAGATGAGGATGTGGAGGAGGAAGTGTTTGAGGCCATTTCAAAGAGAATGTGGACAGATGTGCTTTTACAGATACTGAAGGTAAAGTGTGGAGAATAAATTGGTCATGTTGAAATATTGTGAATTCTAAGGAAACTGACAGAGGCTGGTGAGGGCACCAGAATACTAGCTTGCAGCCAGTAAATTTTGCTTCATACTAGCACAATGGGCACTCGCTGCTGCATCCCGCTGGGTGACAGTGTGGGCAGTGCCTGTTGTATTCTTCTGTGCAAATGCAGCGTGAGGCATGTGCTCTCTTTATACTTTATCAGTTACGTGGCTCTGCCTTTGCATGGCAGTATTAGTGTGAAGCAAAATTTATGGGCGGCAGACTGTCGCTCCGGCGCCTGCACCAACCTTGGTCTGTTTTATCCCTAATAGAAGTGAGACAAAGATATTTTCTGTGATAATCTTTCATCCCATAAAGTTGTAAACTACTGCAAATAACTGAATGCTACTGGTAACATGTAATCCAGTACAACCTGTTTCATGAACTGGTACGCTAGCATGGTATCAGTGGGCGTGCACCTGTCGGTGCAAACGGCCAGGGCGGAGGAGGTTTCATCTAACCCAACGGCCACATGCTAGGGCACAATGTGACCCTCAGTACTTGAGTCCTTCATATTGGCCCCCGGTAGCGGTGTGGTCATAGGCTTGTTTGCCTAAATCACAGACGAAGAATTGAGCAAACTTCCCGGACGCAGCTTCGAAGCTGGCGGCAGCAGGCCAGTGGTTGATTGATAGGGCAGATGGCAATATACCGTCACTCTGGCCTGGATATCGTGACACAAAGCATCCACCAGTATTGGTGTTCTTTGGTTTGGGTCTTTCACCCTAGTCAGTTGGGACTGCGAGGCTGTGGAGTAGCCTACAGGCAGCCGGTCAGGCAGGCAGCCGGTCAGGCAATATGACTGTCCCTCTGGCATCCTCCTGCACCTGGATACATTTCCAGTCGTCTTGACCCTGTCTTGCCACTTGGATAAGTTGTGTCCAGGCGAGAGAGTGAGTCTGATGTTTGCGCAGCTCTTTCTCACTAAAAACAAATTCTTTGCGCCAGTCTTAACACTCACCTCGTCTTCTTTCATCTTTGTCTCGTCTTCTTTCCTCTCAAAATTCCAACGGCGATGGGCGAGTGCGGTGGCAGCAGGTTTGGATAGACTGGAAGCTGTTAGCACAGACCTACACGTTGGTGGCTGTGGGCTATGGTCGCTTCATCGTCGATTGAAGTGGAGGCGTGGGGAGGCAGCACCCACAGTAGCTGAGCAGCCTTATTTAAGGATAGCACTGCTCACCTCAACTGAGGAAGGGGCTAGAAAAGGTGCCCTAAAGAAAGCCCACTTCACATCACCCTGACTGGTATACCGCGACCAGTGGGGATCCCTTTTTGCGGTCGAAACAAAAAGAAATTCAGCTTACTCAGGCTAGGAGCCTGGAATATACGCACACTACAGGACAACTCAAACAACCCGGAAAGACGCACTGCACTTATTGCCATTGAGCTCAGCAGGTACAACCTGGACATAGTGGCACTCAGTGAGACCAGACTCCCTGATAGTGGCCAACTCAAAGAGCTCAGTGGTGGATACACCTTCTTCTGGAAAGGCAAGGGTGCAGTCGAACCGAGACAGCATGGTGTTGGGTTTGCAATTAAAAATGACCTTGTCAGAAACTTGCAGTCCATGCCAATTGAAATAAATGACAGGCTAATGACACTCAGGATCCCAGTTGGGAAAAGCCAGTCAGCCACCCTCATTAGCGCATATGCGTCCACCATGACAAACCCAGATGAAGCCAAAGACAAGTTCTATTCTGATCTAGAATCTGTCATATGCTCTGTCCTGGCAGCTGATAAGCTGATTCTCTTGGGGGACTTCAATGCTAGGGTTGGCTCCCAAATCTCAGCGTGGCCAAATGTTTTGGGCCCTCATGGAGTTGGTTCATGCAATAACAATGGGTTGCGCTTACTTACTTTGTGCGCTGAATTTGGCCTGTTCATTACCAACACAAATTTTAGTCTCCCCGTGAGAAACAGAACGTCATGGATGCATCCCCGCTCAAAGCATTGGCATCTCATAGACTATGTCATTGTGAGGAAGACTGACAGAAAGGATGTCCTTGTAACAAAGGCGATGTGTGGTGCCGAGTGTGGAACTGACCACAGACTCATTGTTTGCAAGCTCAGACTAACATTGAGGCGCAATAGACGCCCTCAAGGGAAAGCGCCACCTAAACGCCTAAATGTTTCAAAACTCTGCTCAGCTGAGAAACAGAGCGAGCTCTCATCAGAACTCTCCTCAAAATTGGATTGCGTGACTTTTGACCCTGAGAACATTGAACAGAGCTGGACTGACCTAAATACGACTGTACACTCTTGCGCCAGCAGCACAGTTGGTTTTCCTGTCCGCAAGCACCAGGACTGGTTCAATGATAATGATAATGAAATCAAAGTGCTCATCAAAGAAAAAAATAGTCTCATCCAAGCTCACTGCAGTGACCCCTCTTCCACAGCAAAAGCTGATGCACTGCGTGCATGTAAGGGTGTACTCCAGAAGAAGCTGAGGAAAATGAAAAATGACTGGCTTGAAGAGCGAGTAAGAGAAACTCAGAAATATGCCGACACAAACAACACTAGAAAGTTCTTTGAGAGCCTCCGAGCTGTGTTTGGACCATCCCGCTCTGGCACTACGCCACTTCTTGCGTCAGATGGTTCAACACGCATTGTTGAATTGAATGCCATAATTCAGCGTTGGGCAGAACATTTCGGAGGTGTGCTAAATCGGCCATCAAATATAAATACTGAGTCCATTGACCGCCTCCCTCAGACTCCTATTAATGCAGCTCTTGCCAAGCCATTCACAGCAAATGAGACCCGAACTGCCACAAATCAGATGTCCTTTAACAAATCACCAGGCGTGGATTCAATTCCTGCTGAGGTGTATGCCTTCGGTGGAGAAAAGCTTATTGAAAGGTTGACCGAGTTGTTCAATCATATGTTGAAAGCAGGGAAGCTGCCACAGGACTTCAAAGATGCTTCAATCATCCATCTGTACAAAAACAAAGGGGACAGCCAAGTCTGTGACAACCATCGGGGAATCTCTCTACTTTCAATTGCTGGCAAAATATCGGCAAGAATGCTTCTGAATCGCCTTCTTGATCACCTCTCGTCAAATGACTTGCTTCCCGAGAGCCAATGTGGCTTTCGTAAAGAGAGGGGAACGGCGGATATGATTTTTGCTGCCAGACAGATTCAGGAAAAATGCATGGAACAAAATAAAGCGCTGTATATCACATTTGTTGACCTCACAAAAGCATTTGACACAGTGTGTCGTGAAGGCCTCTGGAAAATCTTGGCGAAGTTTGGGTGTCCACCCGAATTCATCACAATAGTGCGCCAGTTTCATGATGGCATGCAAGCTGCAGTCAAAAGCAACGGCAGTGTTTCAGAGCCCTTTGCTGTCACAAATGGGGTAAAACAGGGTTGTGTCTTAGCCCCAACTCTGTTCAGCATCATGTTCTCTGCCATGCTACAAGAAGCCTTTAGCTCTCCTCCTCAAGGGGTAAGCATCAAGTACCGAACTGATGGCAGTCTATTCAACCTCAGGAGACTTCAGGCAAAAACCAAAACCAAAAGTACTCAAGTCTGTGACCTACTATTTGCTGATGATTGTGCACTTCTGGCACACGATGAGGATAGCATGCAAAACTGTGTTGATAAGTTCTCTAGTGCCTGTGACAACTTTGGCCTCACAATAAGCACAAAGAAGACGGAAGTGCTCCATCAGCCTACTCCAGACGACAAGTATCCTGTGACCCCAAATATCAAAGTCCATGACAGTCTTCTGAAGGTGTCGGAGAACTTCACCTATCTTGGCAGTACACTGTCTTCCGCGGCTCGTGTTGATACTGAAATTCTCTCAAGAATCAGCAAAGCCAGCTCTGCATTTGGCAGGCTTCGAAAGAGAGTGTGGGATGTCGCCGGCATTAGCACAGACACTAAGCTGAAAGTGTACAATGCTGTGGTCCTTCCCACCCTACTCTATGGGGCTGAAACCTGGACAGTGTACCAATCGCATGCCAGAAAGCTAAATCACTTTCATCTGGCCTGCCTTAGAAAGATCCTAAGGATCAAATGGCAGGATAAAATTCCAGACACCGAGGTCCTCAATCGTACCAAGGAATTGAGCATCTTCTGCCACCTGAAAAAAATTCAGCTACGTTGGGCAGGACATGTTGTCAGAATGCCCGACTCCAGACTCCCTAAGCAAATCTTCTTCTCTGAGCTCTCCAATGGAACGAGGAATGTTGGGGCCCCAAAGAGACGTTACAAAGACACTCTCAAGCAATCACTGAAGGCCTTGCCATTGATGTGAGTGAGTGGGAAAAGCTCTCGCTTGATCGTGCAAATTGGAGGGCGGCCCTTACCAGAGGCAGCAAAGCATGGGAAGCTGACAGAGTCCAGCAGGCTATCAAAAAAAGAGAACGGCGCAAGAAAAGGCCCAGTGGTACTGAACCAACGGAGCACTCTTGTCATTTATACGGAAGGGTCTGCAGGGCAAAAATAGGACTTATCAGTCACATGAGAAGCCATAAGTCATGAAAGAACAGTCTTTCCATTCTGTCCTCTGTGTCCTTTAGTTCTCTTTATTGTCCATGTGTTGAAATTCTCAACAATTTCTGTTCTTTATTCCTCTGGTGTTGTTAAGGTCATCATCATACCTGATGGACGAACTATTATTATTATTGTTTGAAATCAGGGAAATTTGTAATAAATCCAGGAGGGCAGCTCAGGCAAGAGCTGGGCATGGGAATGCTGTGAAATATGAATGTCTTACCGAAAGATATGCCTGTAACAGATGTATTTTTAAACTGATGTGGATTCATTGAAGTGAAAACTTGTATTTTCTGTAAACAGTATTTCAGTAATTCCAGTTATTAAATTTACAAAAGTTGACAGAGTTTCAAATAAATGTTGAAATCTATGGCTTGTGATAAAATGTTGACATTGTTGTGATTGATTCTATTTAGAATTGATTGTATTATTCATTTATTTTTTAAATAATTTATTTAGTATTTGTTTTGTGTGCAAACTTTTCTCTTTTTTTGTTTGTTTGTTTTTGGTCATATTTTAACTTTATTTCAAGCCCTACTGTGACCTCAAAGAGTTTTTGTGTTTTTTTATAAATATTTTGTGAATCATTAAAAGCAGCCATCCCAACCATAATGCTGAGCTTTAAGATAGACCTAATCCTGCCAATTTTTGCAGGTTCTAGTCTTGGCCAGAGTGACTCCCAAGACACTGAAAGCCCTGAATATTCCTGAGAAGGACATCATCATGCCCACTGTGAACCCTGACCCTTTGTCCAGCAACATCTACTGTGTGGGTGAGCGCATCCTGCTAGCATGGATGAACCACCACTACGAGAATTACAGGGTTCAGATATGGCAGGATGGTCCTAAAGGTTTGCACTGTTGTCACACATTTCGTCCGAGTCGCCAGCAATGCACCCATGTCCATCATATATAAATCTATAGATCAATACAAATCTGGATTTGAAAAAAAACAAAAAAAAACTTCATTGGATTGCTTGCGACATGGACAATTTTTACTTTTAAAATAATATGTTGTATGGTGTCTGTATTACCATGGTTTCAATATTAGATTACCAATTTTATGGTCGTTATCCTTGAAAAGGATTAAGAAAAGATCATACAGAAAGTCTTTGTATTTTACATAACTTTCCAAGAAGTGAGCAAGCCGAAGCATGAATATCCTTGTTTTTTTTATCAACATATCTTGGATATGAAAATTTTGTTAAAACAAAGAAAGTGTTCTGAACTTGAGGATGGAATTTTCTGTTTAAGAATGAATCAAATTTAGAGTAAAAGTATATTTAGCACATTTAATTTGCTCAAATGTTTTGCTGTCTTTATTGCTGAGCAAAAGTGCCATTCCTTTTGTCCTTATGTATGTATATCTCTTGTGTATAAATAAACTTTTGCATTGTTAGCTTGACATTGTAATTTGTTGCACAAAGAAACATGTCATAGAGTTTTGATACCTCATCAGGAGGTATCCCCCCTTCTCGCTGGATTGTCAACTTTGACTACGATCTTATGGATGGCCTGGTCATTGCAGCATTGCTGGGGGCACACATGCCTTTCCTGGTAGGTTCAACTGCGGTTAAAATAATGGGGTAGTTTGTGGGGTTTCGTGTTAGCACAAATGGGAAATTTAATTTACCTTTTTTTTAAAAATTGGTTCCATTTCCTGCAACTGCATGTCATTTTTTAATGAAAAAATGTTTCTTGAAGGAAAGATCAAATTTTTTTAGGCGACTGGTGAAAAATAAATTATTCATGGATAAAATTTATTTCCATTTTTCCATTAATATTTTAACTTGCATCTGACAAACTGATTTTAATTTTTACTTTTTTCTTTCCCAAATTTGATTTGAGCCAAAGGGAATCTAGTTAGTGAGAAGAAAATGTGTGCATGTTTGCAGAGTGTCGTAACAAGTAGAGGGTAAAGTTGCAACTGCATTCATTCGTGTATATGGTGTACTAGTTGTTTATTATACAAGGCTCATTGTTGTTTTTATTTTTTACTGTTTTTGTCATTAGATTAAGAGCCACCTGGAGGGTATGTACACCCACCCAGCCACAGCTGAGCAGTGTCTTCACAATGCACTGAAAGTCGTCAATGCCATGAGATATGCTGGTCTGGACTACGACATTCAAGTGGGTTGTTTGGATATCTTGTTTCCTATTTGATCTTCACAAATATTTTTTCACGGTTACCTGCATAATTTTGTTCTTATTGATTGTCTTGGGCATAAACTATTCAACTCCCAATTTTTGCAATTTGTGTTTTTTTTGTGGAAACGTGGGGAGCCTCATGATGCATCACATTTAATTATAATCTACCATAGGTCGCAACAGAAATACATTAATACATGTCTGTTTCACTCCATGACCAAAAGCTTGTCATATTGTATTCTAATAAAATATATGTTCTTTTCTTTGAAGTGATTGTATTTTGCTATCATTTGTTGCAAAGTTAGATCTTTACAAGACAACAACTCCCTCCTGTTTTCTTTTTTCTATCCACATTTCAATTTTGTACTAAGCTCTAGTGCAACCTGCTAGATTTCCTGTTTTTTTTAAAAATTTATTTTGTTTTTGTTTTTGTTTGTTCATTCACTCTATCACATGATTTGTCAATGTTTTATGTTCACTAAAATCACTTTGTCACGGAAATCACAATCACAGGCCATAGACATCACAGATCCGAACCCAATCCCTCTGTTACTACTGGCTGTACATTTGTATCAGCGCCTTCCTCAGTATCTGCCAAAAGCTAGCATGGAGTTCACTGGTAGTTTGCATACAACTGTGACTAGACAAGTAAGTAATGAATATATATAAAATACTGAAAGTGAAAGAGATATCTATTAAATATTTCAGTAACTTGCTACCTTTGGCATGAGTCACTGACCAAACTATACACTCTTCCGGCCTTAAATTTGGCAGGAAGGTGGCAATTGAGATAAGGAAGATGATGGCTATAATTAAAAGTTGTTTACTTCAAGCATGTAGTTTTAAGAAATAACAATGTTTATTGCTATGTAACATCGGTATTTTTGCATGTTTGTTTTGTAATATATAGTACCGTGCATGTCATAAAAAGTAACTGTATAAAGCGTTCAGTTTGGTGCGTATTGTTATGGTGCGCTTTAGTTCTGAAGCAAGACCGTAGTTTATTATGAGAGACAGAGAGAGAGAGAGAGAGAGAGAGAGAGAGAGAGAGAGAGGGAGGGGGGAAGCACATGATTGTTTATTCTGGGCAATGCCCAGTATGTATAATGATTGTACTGTACGGTGTCACCATCGCTGAGCCATGTATCACTTGTTATGGTATAATTCAGTATAGTGCATTTCACTGAAACACCAGTAGTGTGAGATTAAAAGTTTCACCTACTGTCTGACTGGTAATGTCTCCCTTGAGCCTTTATGTTTTTTACAACATGAAAGTATATTGTAAGTAATGGGAGTGAGAGAGAGAGAGAGTGTGTGAGAAAGAGGGAGAGAGATTGAGAAAGTTGTTACCGTTTCAATGCATTATATCGTGCATGTAGACAGGCAGTATATAAACTGTACTTTGTTACCAATACTATCATCATTATTCTTCATTCAGATCATTTCCTTCATCATCAATTAAACATGTTGTCGCAATGATTTACAGTCAACTTTACCTTGCAATTTGGTATTGACATGATATCTCAGCATTATACATTAACCCATTAACCCCTTCCCTGCTCTGCCTGGAAGTGTTCCAGGTGTCTAGTGTCACTATACTGCCATGTGCCTGGAACTGTTCCGCACCTAGTTCATATGCAATTCTTGAGTGATCATACGGAGGCAATTCCTGAATTATGATTGTTTTGTATTTCCTAGATAGTTCCCCTACTTACTTGCGTCATTTGTGTGTACTTTGAAAGCATGGGATTTGTGGTGTGAAATTTTTTAGATTTTCTTGTTTTGTCCGCTTTTACACCCATCAAATGAGTAGAAATCTGTGCTGCTGGCAAGGGGTTAATGCTCAGATTTCCATGCTGGAGCACCTCATCAAGTGTTTAATGTGACCTGTTTGAACCACTTTGTAATTTATCAATAAATCATTTTTCTTGATAAATATTTACAATTTGAATTTATTTAGGTTTTTTAAATCAGCTTTGTCAGTTTCAAAATTTTGGGACAATCGACAAACACTCACTGGAATTTAAACTTTTGTGCCGTGGGATGAAGTGTGCTGATGAATAGAAAGAGTAGTCAAATTCCACTTTAATTGTTTTTGCAGAAGCTGAGTAGAATTGTTTTCCCCTTTGTTTTAAGTACTAGGCTAAAAGAAAAGACAGTAAATTGTGAGTGGATCTGATGAAATCTGGCTGAAGGTGAAAGACCAAATTCCTGAGAAATCTCCTCCAAAGCGGGAAAAATTTTCTGTGGAAATTGAGATTTGCTTGTAGAATGAAAGATTAGCCATTTTTCTGCATTGATTTTGAATATTTTGCTTGAAATTGTTTTATTTCATTTTGATGTTTTAAAGAGTTATAAAAATTTCATCTCAAGCCTGATTCCCCTAGATCCATCCACAAATAATTACTTTTTATTGACTCATGTTAGATCTTAAACTAGGAAGATAGAATGGTCATATACATGCTGCCATAGTTATCTCAGTTTCCAACAAAAATGTAGTCAGGCTGTTCTCTTATCAACTTGTTACAACCTTAGTTCTTGTTTGTCCCAACCTCACATTTTGCACAATTGAGAAATTTGACAGTAAATGTTTGCAGCCTCAGTATTATCTGAAGGAGCTAGAATAAATCAGAAGTGTGAAACAGCTTGATAAGTGCCACAATGCATGTTAAACAAGTGTCAAAGTGTGCTTTTGTTACACCTCTTCTACATATTCCGTGTTTCAGAAAATGGAGATAGGGCAAACAAGAACTAAGGTTGCATGTGCATAATGATATTTCTCTGCAATTAGTTACATCAAGGCATTAAGGCATTCATTGTCTTAGTGTAATTCATTGTCATCGTCATCATTGAATAAAGTTTTCTATTTTGAAACTGTTTAGGTGAAAGTTACCAACACCAGCCCTAAGAACCTGGTCTACAATGTCTTGTTGACTGGAAGAGATGCAAGGGATTTCTCTATTCCGAAAGGCAATGTAGTCACCGTTCCACCAAAGTCCACCCTTCCACTCTCAGTGGAATTCAAGAGTCGATTTTTGCGGCCGGCTCAAGCGGTGCTTGTATTGGTTGGGAGAAGACAAGGGGCAGCCACTGGCAACACACTGACCTTCAACCTTACAACTGAAATTGACAATATTAGACCAAAAGTAAGACCAATGACAATCTAGATATCTGACAGTCTAAAAAGTTGATCCCTGAACTTGGTTGCTCTTATATCTCTATGCTTTGACTCATTGTGCAATTGACTTTTTTTCTTTTCTTTTTTTGGAATGCCCTCTCTTAGTTCTCTAATTGCTTAACATTTTTTTTTTAAAAAAATGCCCTCGCTCATTTGTCTGGATTATTTATTTATTATTTAATTATTTTTGAAATGTCCTTTCTCATTTCTCTGAATTTTCATTTATTTATTATCATTATTTTTTTAATGCCCTTTCTCAGTTCTTTGGACTTATTTTATTCATTTACTCATTTATGAAATGTCCTTTCTCTGAATTTTTTTTTTTTTTTGAGTACCCTTTCTCAGTTCTCTGGATTTTGTTTTTTCTTTTCTTGAAATGACATTTCTCAGGTCTCTCAGCGCAACTCAGAAAGAATGCAGTCTGTTCTTATGAAAAACAACATAACACAGTGAACTTATAAAGGAAAAACAGTCATTATTATTAACTTTCAAAAGTGCTTTTAATTTAATATCATCTTCATATTGTAGACTTTTGCCTTCCTCACAGCCACTTCATGGCAAACTTTTGGTTTGAGTTTTCAGTGATATGAGGCAAGATTTTCTTTGAATACAACAACATGCAAACAAACAAACAGAAAAGACTGTCCATTTCATCCACTCTCATGCTAATGAAAAAAAACACACTTGTGAAATAAAATAGAACTTCCTTTGAAATAATAAAAACACAGACAAACAAAAAAATAAAAAAAGACTTCATCACATCTATTAAAAGCTTAGTAATGAATTAAAAACAAAACCCACTGATATTCCAGAAGAAAGGAACAGATCAGGTAACGAAGAGTGCTGATTTATGACATGTAACATTTCTGTTGATTTAAATTGTAGCTTGTTTTGGCACTACTGAGGAGAACAATGATTGAAGTGTTTGTTTGCCAAATTGCACAGCACTGAAACTGCCCTAATCTATTACTGTGTAAAATAAATATGATAGATGCCCTCACACAGATAAACATAATGAGAAGTGAGAAGATACTTGAGCAAATCATATACAAGGAAAAGACAGCTCAAAGATATCTAGGTAGAGAGGGCAAGAGGGAATAAATTTCTCTGTCAATCAGACATGTTTGCCAGATGACAGATAAATCTCAGTATGGATGGCTGGACGTGCAATGTAACATAACTTCTGCACAGCACTGAATAATATTGTTTTTGTTGTTTTTTGTGTGATGTTTTTTTATGAGTTTTTACAGAAAAAGTACTTTTACTCATATTTTTGTCATCTGCATGCTGTTAACAATAGTCACTTTGGACAGCACTGTCTTAGCTAGGCGTCTTTTTCCTCCATCTTTGTTTGATTTTAAATCCAGTCCAATATTTTTCATCTAATCACCAGCTAAGAAAAAAAAAAAATTCTAGATGTATTTAAAAAGGTTGGGGACATTTTGAATGAGCTTCTGCATTTGTGCTTCCAACACTAATGGATAACCTTTGCACGTATTCAATGAGTGCTGGCCTATGAACATTGCACCTTTACACTTATTTTTGTCAGCTGTTCTTTGTAAAGCTAAGGGCTTACATAAGCACTGTATTGTCGCCGTTCCCTAAAACCGTAGTAATTGGTTTTGGCTACTTTTCAGGAGCAACAAAATACTTTTTATTTTAGCACAACTGGCCTAACTATGATGAAGTTTTGAAAGATTTGCTATTCCATTAGCTTTTGGCTTAGGAGGCTATAATCAAGATCATTCGATGTGGCTTTAAATGTAGTTGAATATGAATATTGATTTTTCGAATTTTTGAGTTATTACAGTCTTAGGGAACAGTGATGATATGAGTTTGTGTTGTCATGTAATTAGAGCTTTTTATTACATAAAAGATAAAGAAGTATTTCCTAACGCAACTCATCCTTGAACCAAGAGCCGGTGTTCTAAGTGTTAATTGCAGAGCCATATGCTAGCTATGAAACATCCGTCTAGAGAGCTAACTGACCAGTCTGTCATTGACCCTATGCTTACAGATGCTATGTAAGTCACGTCCTTGAGTTGCGTTTTATAATAGTACTGGACAAGTACTATCACAGAACTGCCAGTTTGAAGAAGATAATACCATTTTATAATAGTACTGGACAAGTACTATCACAGAACTGCCAGTTTGAAGAAGATAATACCATTTTATAATAGTACTGGACAAGTACTATCACAGAACTGCCAGTTTGAAGAAGATAATACCATTTTATAATAGTACTGGACAAGTACTATCACAGAACTGCCAGTTTGAAGAAGATAATACCATTTTATAATAAACAAAATGGTGAAGAGTAAGAGAAAAATATTTTTGAATAGTTCATTAGTGTATGGAAACATTGGCATGAGTCGCATTTGGAGGCCCTCCTCCTCAAAAATAACGGTATTAAATGACGGGAAAGAGAAAAAGAATTCACAATATTTATCTCACTGCTAACTTTCTGTCGACAGTCCACTGTCAAGGTGGAATCTCCTTGCTATGAACTGGAAAGAGTGATCCTGGACGTAACAAACCCATTCCCAGAAGCTGGAGAGTTCCGCATTGTCCTGATAGAGTCCAACACCAGTTCTTCAGATTTGGTAGCATCTTCCTCCCTGCCAAGGCCAAGAGAAAAGAAAGTAAGGAGAGGAGAGAAGTAATAGTGAAGGGAGTACGAGTAGTGCCAGTGGTTCTAGAGGTATCGATTTAAGCCATTTGGATGAATTTGTGCTCTTAACGTACTAAGTACAGTAAGACGCTGCAGTCTTTGGAAATATGAGAGTCAACTTGCTTTTCAAATTTATACTGTCAGATTCATTTTCAATTCCATGATTGCAATTTGTTCCACCCTGAGCTTCATGCGCAAATTTTTGTCAGAGAATACTGTATAGTGCATTAGATTCAAGACAACGCTACATTATGACTTGTGTTTTACAATGTATCACTTTCATATTCTACTGTTTTTCCATGTGTGGAAATATTCCTATGGAGAGAACAAATGTATCTGATTCAGTCTGTTTTCTTTTTTTATAACATCTTTTGTCTTGCAAGCCAGTTGTTACACTGTTTTCCAGTTGAAGGGTTTAGTTTTATATAGTATCAAAGTCATAGAAATTCAGAACAGAGATGCTGAGCAAAAAAAGTGTTTTCTGAAAACTTCACCCCTTTCAAAGCACCTCTCTGTGATAATGATAGTCCTGGGCTACTGTGCTTTACACAGAAGAGAGTATACTTGCTGATCATTAAGTAGCAGTGGCATATCTACTCTGAAACTAATGAAGCTTAAGCTTCGGTGCCCATTATCTTGGAGAGGCCCTGGAGAAACATTATTTAATGAGTGAATTTTGGATGTTGCCCTATTGTTGTTGGTTGTGAAGCAGCGCCATAACAGTTCAAACTTCAGGGTCCCAAATCTGTAGGTCGGCCACTGTTAGCTATTTTTTGTTTTGGAGTCCAGGTGGACTTTGGTTTGATATAGAACTTTGATTAACAGTGAGATATCCCACAGTGAACGAGTTCCTGGTGTAAATAATGTTATAATTTAATGCTGTATGTTTTCTTGCCTCGCGAAATATACTTTGTCTCGCAGGTCAAAGTTGTACGATCAAAGATCAACAATGGAAGAAAGAGATCAGTGACACCTCCAGATGTCATCTCAATGAACAGAATCATTGAACATGAGGAAACTAAAGCTCAGAAAAACTGTGAGTATTTGTTGAAATCAATTTTTCTTGTTTTCATATTTTTTTTTCTATTTTGCCTGTCAAAGCCGAAGAAAAGTGGACTTCAGGTCTTACGATCAGCCATAGAGGAAACATATTAGGTTCACTGTATATGAAAATTTCAGCATACTCTTAAATATAGAGACGGTCACAATGTCAAGCTTGCACAACTCCGAAATTTTTGCAGTTTTGCTTGTTCATTTCAAACAGAAGGACCAAATTCAAATCATACATGAAAATAATGACACTGCAGAATGCAGTGAAAATAGATTCATAAAAAAAGACACATATTGATCAAACTGTCTGTCCCATTATTTTTTCCAGATCTTATCAATTTTTTTCTTCCCCCTGTCAAGTTGACCTGTCTAGATTTCGGCAGTTTGTGCCTGAGATCAGTCAATGAATATATATCCTTCTGTTCTTTTTGTGATAACAGTGTCTTCATGACATAGTTGACATGTTGAAATAGGTCTAAATTAAAAAAATTTCCTATTGTAGCGAGATCAGATTCCTTCGTTACGCAGTTTTTAATGTCAGTAATTGAAGACTTGATGCAACTTTCTAGATTCAGGCAGTCTGATTTTGTCTTTACAAACTTTTTCTCTTTTTACAGTCTCTCTCCTCAAGAGAGGGGAGCTTTTGGACAATCTGTGTCTAATCTATCTGTTTTTTTTATAGCTCAAATTCCAACCCTCCAAGCTTTCCATTCCCCAATGACATCAGTTACCTTGGAAGCTTTAGGTACTGCTGAGGTGGAAATTGATTTCCTGCCCTTCCATGTTGGAGAGCGTCAGTGTTCTGTAATTTTCCTGAACGAAAAAATTGGAGAGTTCCTTTACTCTATTGAAGCCAATGCCTTGGATCCTCTGCCATCCTATCTGCCTTATATGCCAAGCAAGAGTAGTGTCCGCATCAGTAGTGCTGCTGCTGCTGGTATGTATGCACTTGTGAAATTTATCATGTAAAAAACACTATAATTTTTTAAACATAATTTGGAGGTGTAACTATAGTCATATTGAACTCATTAACCCATACCCCGCGCTCTACCCGTAAAGCCCGCTGCACGGTCAGTGACCTTACTCACGGAGAATCTTATCTGGGGTCACTGACCCGTGCCGCTATGCGATGACCACAAACGCTGTCCACATGGTTCGCTTTTTATTGATCAGTATGAAAAATTTCGCTGCTATGCCTTATCACGCTTGATAATGAATTAACCAGCAAACCCTTAGTCTGTCAGTCTCTAACCAATGATCTGACTTATGATTCCAAACTGACAGCTGTAGTTTTTGTGAGAACGAAGCATGATAACTAGCCACGACCTCCCAAGCCCTACACAAATGGTTTCATCCTGATTGACACATACTAATAAACCAATGTGGGCATTTGGGGCAAAGATTATTTCAGAGCATGTTTCTGATTGGTTCTTAGATACAGACAACTCCATATGGTGGTCAGCTTGTGAGAAAATGAGATAATATAGCAAATTTGTTGAGCAATAGTCCGCATGTCGATGTTACATCTTTTGAAAGTGTGGGGAGAGCCTTTGAAAGCTTAGTCTTTGTGATTCCGACCATTTCCATGTCACAATGCGTTTGATTTAGAAGAGATACAGTGAACAATAAAACGGTGATTACGTCTCAAAAAGGTCAGTGACCTGATGCGTGAAAATACGGCTTGCGCGTGGCGCGGTCAGCTTGACCTTCCCGACTTTTGCCACCCGTGCGGCGTGAGCGCTTGCGAGTCAATACTGACAATTGCCGCCCCTCGCAAGGTGAGGGTTAATATATGCCAAAAAAAGTGACAGTAGGCATTTTAGATATAAAACATAAAGGGTTCCAAAATATTCTGCACTCCCGAATTCAGCTTCCTGTATAATGTGAAACAGACAAGACCAATATTTCTAAATATTAATTATCATTTTCTAATTAAGAATTTCCTTTGCAGCTGTGACAGATAAAATACAAGAACGCTAGCTCCATGAATACTTTTTTCTCACATTCTTTCTTTCCCCTCTCCCTCATTCTGTATGTCTCATTCTGTATGTCTCATTCTGTATGTCTCATTCTGTATGTCTCATTCTGTATGTCTCATTCTGTATGTCTCATTCTGTATGTCTCATTCTGTATGTCTCATTCTGTATGTCTCATTCTGTATGTCTCATTCTGTATGTCTCATTCTGTATGTCTCATTCTGTATGTCTCATTCTGTATGTCTCATTCTGTATGTCTCATTCTGTATGTCTCATTCTGTATGTCTCATTCTGTATGTCTCATTCTGTATGTCTCATTCTGTATGTCTCATTCTGTATGTCTCATTCTGTATGTCTCATTCTGTATGTCTCATTCTGTATGTCTCATTCTGTATGTCTCATTCTGTATGTCTCATTCTGTATGTCTCATTCTGTATGTCTCATTCTGTATGTCTCATTCTGTATGTCTCATTCTGTATGTCTCATTCTGTATGTCTCATTCTGTATGTCTCATTCTGTATGTCTCATTCTGTATGTCTCATTCTGTATGTCTCATTCTGTATGTCTCATTCTGTATGTCTCATTCTGTATGTCTCATTCTGTATGTCTCATTCTGTATGTCTCATTCTGTATGTCTCATTCTGTATGTCTCATTCTGGTCCTCCCCTTCTTTTTGACTCTTCTTTTTTGTCTTACAGATGGAACTGATATTTCTGAATGTCTTTATTCTGTGAATGTAATTTATCCTTGCAACTGCGACTGTTTCCCTATGCAGGCAGTGGCAAGGGTGTGTATGGAGGAGATGACAGTATCATCTATTGGAAGTGTGAGTCTGGTGTGACCCTGAAAGAGACTTTGCTTATCCCAGTCACCAACATGGCCAAGGAAAGAGCACTTATCATTGCTGCACAGCAGGTAAATTAAAAGACACACAGAAAAGTGGAAATGTCCATGGTCTGTTGTTGAAGTTTTGCTGGATTTAAAATATGTAGAAAATGAAGAGATTTTTTTGTTTAAATTAAAAACTTTGTTAAATTTATCAATCTTTGAAAATTTAAGATTAAAGAAATAATTTTTTAAAAGAGATTAATATGGATATGTTTTCACTGTAATTTTGTCTGAAGACAGAACCTGATTTATAAACTTTCACAAGTGTATTTATATGCTTTTGATGGAACTACAATAAATTTCACTTGCTGAACTACAGTTTTCATTTAAAAAATATTAAATGCTTATTATATAGTGATCAAAAGTGGCTGTCTGTTTCCCAGGGAGATATGTTGTCTTGTCCTATCATTTACAAAAAAATGTATTTGAATTGTGTGATCTTCAGCTATGCCTTTATACTGACAACATTTTTTTTTTTCAGCAAATGAGTGACATTGAAGTTCAACGACGTCAAGTGACAGGCACCATCATGAGCTGCAGTGTTACCTCAAAGACTATAAAGAACCTCTCCAACAATCCAAATGCTGCTGTATCAATGGCTAAGGTTTGTATTTCATTTCTTTTAAGTGAGCAGAATTTTGGAGCTTTGTAGTCTGTCTTTGCAATATAAGTTTTGAACCAAATGGTTTAGTTATTGTTAATGTTACATTTTCAGCACACTTTGTAGAAATGCATATTTTAGTACAATTGGGATAATTTAAAAACCCATTACTACAAATCCTGACATAATATTCAAAATAATGAGACATTATACACTGTGTAGGTGAGAACATGCTTCATTCCATATACAATAATCAATTCCTGTGGATTTGTTTTTTTAAAAATTAATGACTAAGAATTAGTTGTCATGAAAAATCTTGTGTAACTGTTAAAGTGTCACCTAGTCAACCAAAAATGAAAAACAGAACACTAGAGATCCCTAGGGATACTTTGCTCCTGTTATGACTGAACTTGCATCTTCCACTTTTCAAGCTAGACTACTATTAACCTAAAAAAGATCTTGTAAATGAAATACAAGTGCATGTTTAACAGCTAATGATTTTTTTTTAATGCTGTTTCTATTGTGCTAGTTTGTTGTTGTTGTTGTTTTTTTGCAAGAAGGAAGGTCCTTAACCTCTCTGCTGCTGTTTGCTTTTCCTTGTACGTTGAACAGTGTACTGTCACTATTGTATTTAAGATGTGAGGTGTAGTCCACAATGTGCTGGCTTTATTGATTTTAGGATATGCAGTTTATGTCCACAGTTCAGTGAAGGGATTAATAACTGAAAGTTTGCATTTTTTTTCCTTTTCATTTCTTATTCTTTGGGATTTTTGTAATGTTTCTTTATTGTTTATTTCTGATGTAGGGCTTTATAGCATATTCTCTTTCTTGGTCACATGTTAACTTTCCAGCAGTGAGTGGTAGAGATATGATCCAGAACATAAACTGAAGCACTTCGAGTCATTTATTACATGATCCTATAGCAGGTGGTAACATGTATACATTCTCTGTCTGTGATTTGCAGGCAATTGGACCTGTGGCCGAGGTGTACAGACTAGAGGTAGATTCAGAATATTTCAAAGTTCCTGACATGTTGGTCATGCCTAGCCCACTGGATGCCAGAAACAAATGTGTGCCACCTGGGACAAGAGTACCTAAAGGTCAGATAAAGTTGATACGCCAAATAAGCTTCTGGAAAGTTTTAGTGCAGGAAATATTTCCCCCCTCACATCATCACCATGCTCTAAAACTGTAGTAATCAGCTTGGGCTGCTTTTCAGGAGACGTGAAAAGCTGCTTTATTTTGGCTCAACTTGTCTAGTTATGATGAATTTTTTGAAAGTTTGCTATTCGCTTATTTTTCGGTTTAGGAGCCGATAATCAAGATCATTTGATGCAGTTTTGAATGTAGTTGAATATATAAAGATTGATTTTTAAAATTTTTGAGTTGCTACCTTCTTAGAGAATGGTGACGAAATGAAGAGTTCAAATTCAAACATAGTGAATGCAAAGTTCATGCTCTTGAGAAAAGTGTCCATGAACCACTGCTTGGTATCTTTTGCAATGGGATTTTCATGTGATTTTTTTTTTTTTAACACTTAGGGCTTCCAATTTTCAACACTTTGAAGTAGGTGGTAGTGTTTGACATTGGGTGTCTGAAGGGGCACATATTGCTACTTAGGTCAAATCACTTGTTATTATATTTTGATTTGCAACTGAGCATATTATTATGTAAACTCTGAGGGAGATTTTTATTATTTTCTCTCAAGAGAAATTAGGTAAAGCCCCATATAATATATGTATCTTTGTGATCTCAATAACCTCACAGAAATACAAATGTTTGGGATATTCAGAAACAAAACAAGATTTCAAGTGACTTGCTTTAAGTTTCTCACCTATGTGGACATTTTAAAAAGTAGATGTAACTTACTATGCTGGTCTTCTTGGTTCAGTCACATGAATGTTGAAACAGAAGATTGTTCATACCATCTGTGTTTTGCCTCAACAACCTATTCTTGATAGATCTATGCCATTTATTATTGAGGTTCCATGCCTTTGTTATTGAGTCATGTTATGTTCACAAAATAATATATAACTATAAAATGTGTTTTTCATATATCTGCTCTTAAACGCTCTGTGAAAATGAATTTCCCTCATGGGACAAGAAAGGGATTTTTATCTTTTTGTATCTTATCTTACCTGGTATTATCTTATCTGATCTTGTAACCGTAAAATTCTGTTTTCCATAGATGTCAACCTGGCAGACGGTGTGGCTGAATTGCCTGTACAATTTAAGGCCAAAGACCCAGGACATTATCCAGCTACCATCACCCTGAGAGCAATTGATGACATCCGTGTGTATCGCATTGAGTGCACCGTCAACCCAGAGGGCAGCACAGCAGAGCTGGAGTTCAATGCCCCTGTTCACCAGTCGGTTACTCAGGATATCCCCATTGTAAGTTGTCACAGACATTTATTTTTCATATTACTGCAGAAAAATTATGTCTTGTACAGAAGTTTTAGAGTGTCTGTGGTTAAAGATGTTTCTGTTGTACAGGAGTTTATTTAGGAGTGTTGAGGTCTTTGTTTTGGGAGGATCTCTGCCCTAGGCATTTGCACCGCACCTCGAAATGCCTAGGGCAGAGATTGTCCCAAAAACAAAGATGTGAACATTGTTTGGAAAAGGTACATTTTCAATTTATTCAGCAACATTGTAGGTAACCAAAACTTTGCAGTGGATGTGATTCTTTCAAATAAGCAAAATGTGTTATGATATGCATCATCAGTGCTGATCATTGTCACGAGTGGAGTGAGCGAGATTCAACTATTATGGGGGCATGGAAGTGTAGGATTGACTCACGGGATAGTGAGGCTGCTCACCTATATTGGGTTCTGTTAGTTAACGTGGAAGCGTGCCAGACGTGAGTAAAGTGAAGGCGATGAGGTAAATCTTGTGTAGTGAAAAGTCACTGCAAGTTAAGAGGTCCAAGGGGACAGACGTGGGAAAGCAGTCGGGAGATTGTGTGTTTTCCAGTGATGACTGGTAGGTTGAACTATGATTTATAATGATGATGATTGATGTACTATATTCTCCTATGACCATGATGTAAATAAGTTATATGTGAGGAATGTGAAAGTCATTGATTACTGTGTATAGAGATGTGTGCAATGAGCGATAGATGTAATTTCGGATCATGGATTCGTAGCGAGTCTGAGTGCTGTGTGGTACGGTAGAGGTGTGTTACCGTAAGAGGTGTGGTGAGTGAAAGGTGGACTATTGTGTGTACGCTTGATAGTTCGTAATGAGTGGTGAAGTGGATAGTAATTGTATGGTGTTATAGAAATGTAATGTTATTCTTATAGGTGCCGGGGTCGGGCAGAGAAGCCACCCGCGGTGAGCGGACTTGTGCCGGGGTTGGGCAGAAGGCTACCCACAGGCCGCCTGAGTGAAGCTGTCGCGCAGGACAGCAGGAGCACATGAGTCGTGGCAGTCTGGCCACAGACAGACAGGGACGTTGTTATTAAGATGTTAATGTGCTATTAAGATGTTAATGTGCCATTGAGAATATAATGTGCTATTGAAATATTAATGTGCTATTAAGACCTCGAGGGGAGATTGAGATACGGAGATTAGGTTGAGCAGGAGCCAATAAGAGAGGCCAGCAAGTAATATATATATAGATGTGAGGCTGAGGCCAGAGCATATTCTAGAAAGTATTATCGGGTTGTGGACCCGTAGAAGAATGAATGTTGGGAATGCTGACCGTGAATGGTATTTGAATTGAGTTAATGTAATGTGTGTAATTGCATAGATATCTTATTTTTATACATATTAAATGTGTGAGTCTGTTTGGTTGTTCTGTTAAGTGTTATGCTTGTTCGTTCGTGATTGTTGTCCTGTCATAATTATTACATTTCCCAGTCTGGGATTTGTGACAATCATTTTATCATTTAATTATCATTTGGGAAATGATGAATATCTTGATCAAATGACAGCAGTTGGTTGCTTACTCAACATATCAAGTTTTTAGAGTGACAAAATTACTAATGGCTATCACTCATGTAGAGGTTATAAAATCAGCCAATTTTTTCTTAAGTGGTATGTGGCTTTGAGGAGAGGAGAAAGTAATACATATATTTGTATCTGTGATCTGCCATATTTTGATGAGCTGTACACTGGTGCTTGTATTAAAAAAGCTAATATTATTATAAATGACCCCCAACATCCCCTGAACAAGGAATATATAAGATCTGTAAGAAGTTTAGGGCTGTTGTCAAAGAAAACTAAAACTGAGCGCTACTTTAAATCGTTTATTCCATCATCAACTAGGATGTTACAATAATGTCGTCATCTTGATCGTAATCTGTGCACAGTTGAATTATGTCCTGCGTGTCAGGTCAATGTGTTTTAGTTAGGGAAGCATATTGTGTGCACTGTTAATTTTGTTAATTTAGTTAATTTATCAGTGTGTGTGTATATATGTGTGTGTGCGCGCTATGTATCATACTTTCTGCTCCTGTAACTGTATTGTTATGTATTCAATGATCAAAACAAATTTCCTTGTACAAGGACGAATAAAATTTATCTTATCTTATCTTATCTTATCTTATCTGAATGACTCTCAAAATGCAAATGCAGTGTAAAAGTAATATTTCTCATTGAGAGTTATTTCTTATGTACAGAAGTCTCTGTTCTCAAGCATTTTGATAGACCATGTTGATATTTTGCTGTGTAAAGAATATGAAAGATGCACACTATAATCTTTACATGATTTGGCATTCAGAAAAATCTGACTGGCATTGACTGATCCTTTTATACCTGCACTGTGCTGAAAAATAGTTTAACTTCAATTTTCTCAAATTTAAGTATACATGATGTGAGCATAAGATGACATTTGCTATTATAATTCTCTTTATCTCTGTCTCCAGACAAATGTCACCAATAATGACTGGCCGCTGAAAGCAACCATTACTGGTGACGGATTTTCTGGTCCCTCCACACTCTTGGCCAAAGCCTTCGTAACCACAAACTATCCACTGGTATTCAAGCCTCTCAGAGAGGAGGAAATAGTGGTCAGTTTCAAATTGATGTTTCTTTCGTTTGTCAATTTGGATATTTAGAACCTGTCAATGGGCCAGTTGTAATGTTGATTTTGTCTTGAAAGTGTACAAATGCAAAGGACCTTATCTTAAAGGGCAGAAAGAAAATTGTTTTAGTTGAAATATGTGAATGGTTCTGATCAAATTGGGCTTAAATGAAAGACCAATCCTGAGCCAATCCTTCTGAAGGCGGAACATTTTTCTGTGGAAATCGAGGTTTGTTTATACAGTGAAAAATGAGCTATTTTTCTGCATTCAGTGAAAATATTTTGCTTGAAGTTGTCTTAGAAATATTTGATTTTGATTTTTTTAAAGAGTTATAGAAAGTCACCTTTAGCCTGATTTTGCCATATCCACTCACTTATATTTCTCATGTCAAATACATTTTTAGTTATATAAAATGTACATCTGCAAAATTGTTGTCCTCATTAATTAGCAGAAAAAGATAAAATTCTTTCAAGGTGTTCACAGAATATTTGACAAAAAAAGAATTGTCATCTGTAGTTGGATGAATACATTTGTGTGATTTCATAGGAGAGCCAATGATATGTTTTGCTTCAGCATGTTATTATTTTACTATAAACAATTAAAACAAGAAAAGTGTGTGAAATCTGTCATTTTTTAAGAACACATTATGATCCACATATTTTAGGTCAGAGCTGTGCCAGTTTGGGCTTGTAGTTAAATGCAAGGTAACTGGCATTCTGTCTCATTTTTATTGTGTTGACAAAAAAATTGTTGCTATAGGGCAAGCTGATTCTAACCAACAAAGAAGATGGTACAGAACATGTGTTTCACTTGACTGGTAAAGGACAGAAACCTTTGGCACTGGATCAGATCAAACTTCTCTGTGGAGCTAAAGCCAGGTAGGGGAAATGTATGACAGTAATGACAGTGGGCCATATGCTAAAAAGCATATATTTATATTTTGGGTTTAGTAGCCTGCTAAGGCTAGCAACATGTGTTTATATATTGAAGGTTATGTTTGGAACTGGGAAACGGTTTGTTAATTGCTAAAACTCATTTTAAGCAAGTGTCAAAGTGTGCATTAGTTGTGCTCCTTCTACATACTAAAAGATATCCAGTTTTTCAGGAAATGGAGATGGAGAAACAAGAACCAAGATTGCCTCTTGGCACCTTACAAAAACAGCCTTTCTATAGACTACTATGAACTACACTGAAATACTAAATCAAGATGAACAGCTCCCCCCTCAAAAAGGCAAAAATGCTGAGGGGGCAGTGACCCACAAAACAGAAAACAATCTACTACCAAAATTGTAAACGTTATGAATTGAATGAGACCAGTCTATCAGATCTATTTCAGTTCCAGATCCAAAGGCAACTTAAAATTTATTATTCATTATCATGCAGGAACAGCTTTTGCTTTGTTACTTTCATAATGCATAGCAGTTACAAATGCCCTAATCTGTGTGTCTGTTACTTTCACCTACAGTGTGATCCATACAGTTAAAGTGCCAAATGTAACCAAAAAGAAACTCACCTACAGGGTAAGTTATACTTACTAACTGAGTTAAAATTGTGTTCATATATTCTTCCTGTTGTGTTACAGGATTTATAAAGGTTGGACTGGGGATGGTAAGAATGATGTATGATAAAGACAAAAATTTATTACAGACAAATAGAACTGCAAAATAGCCAACACCTGGGCATTGTTCTATAGATCATGGTAATTTATTGCTGTACTGATGGAAAGTATCACCAAGCTAACTAAAGATGGCACTCAAAAGAAGCTCTTTCACAAAATATGGACACGGGGCCATCTTAACATGATTATTGGGCCCCGGGCAAAGAAATTGGCTTTTCTCCCCATTTCAAAAACCAATGTAAATGTGCATTCACAGGTCCACCTAAAGCCTTGTGGCACCTGGGCAACTTCCCAGTGTGCCCATGCGTTAAGACGGCTCTGTTTTGCATGGATATGAAATGATAGAAACGTTAAACTACTTCTGTAAAACAGGGCTTGCAAAAGTGAGGGCACAACTTTCAAAATTGTCCTTTGCAGAGCATAATACACGTGTAAACCCACACTTGTCCCTCGCAGGCTACATTTTTTTTAATGGATTTAGATGAAACCTGCATTTTTCTGTGTTTTGTGGCTGTCTCAATGTAAGTTTTGCAATTCACTTCTATTTACAGCTTCTGGATTGGGATGTCCTTTAAACACCTCTTGGAGATGAATTTCAATTAATATTATATATTTTAAAGGCTTAAAGGAAAGCAGTCATACTGTAATGGGATTTATTGTGTTTGCTGTACAGGTGGAATCAGACCTGCCCTTCATTACTGGGCAGGAGACAATCACAGTATTACCCAATCAGACAGGCACCTACACCTTTAATGTCACACCCATCAAGAGAGGCAAATACAAAGGAATTGTGGCCTTTGTTGCTGGACGTAACCCTCATAAGTGAGTTGATCTGGAGACGGCTCAATAGAATGCATTGCATTTAATCTGTAGTTAGTCTGGGCCTTGTATTCCACTCAGTTTGGAAATCCATAATAGGAAATTGAAAATTGATCCTCTGGTTTTCATATAATTTTATTATCATTTTGTATTTGTTGAAAAAAAAACTTTTTTATTTTTATTGTTTTGTTGCTAATGTAGGGCTTTGCAAAATCCAACATTTTTTTTTTCCACTTTTCAACAATAACAGTTATACATGAGAGATAGCATTGTACTTTGCGCTCATCTTGCACAAGAATTCTCATATTTTACAAGTTCTGTGTACAAATTATGTCATCAGTCAGTCAAAAGATATTTCCGATACGGGATTTATTTTAGCCCTGTTTCGTTCACCTGAAAACTTTACTGGATTGTTTTCATGTGCAAGGAATTCACCAAACAAAAAGATATTTTAATCAGTTGCTGTACCATTAATGTGTGCAGAGAAGTGGACAGTGATGGGGAAGAAGTACCTCAGGATGACGGAGGCACAGAGTACCATGGCTACCGTATGTGGTACTCTGTAGAGGTGGACGTGAAACCTCCCATTCCAGAAAGGACAATGACAGTTATCTGTGCTTGCCAGGTTAGAGGTTTTGTTTGCTTATCTGTTTTGTTTATGTCGTTCAATTCATCCACAGACTACAATTTTTAATTATGATACAAAATAGCGATATTGTGCATGTATAATATCTTTTGAATTAAGGATTAAATTTCAAATGGAATAAAGTTTTAGCATTTTTTGTAATAATTTACTGAACCTGCAAGAGAATAAAGAGATTATAATGGCCTGCCACAGGAAAAATGAATGTAAGTGTTGCATTTTATTGGAATTAATACTTCACTGTGACATGGACGTACACCATAGTCTTAAAACAATATAGTGCGAGTGTGCTGTGGATGTATGGTGCATCCAAAATTGGTAGTGCATGTACACTGTTGATGCATGCCATACGTCCTACTAAAACCATGTCACGTATAAGTTCCCGCTCTTTAGAAAAAGTTTTTTAGCATAATGGCGAGGAAAAACATGTAACAGTGAAGGGGATAAAAATCACATGGTCACTGCTCTGTGATAATGGCATATGTCAGACTTATGCCAACAGGCAACTGATTGTTCATTGCATTCCTGAGTATGAGAACCATCAGGTAATATTATGGAAAAAGAATTGTGATGATAGGAAAATGTTATAATCCATTGGAATCATAATGGCATAAGGCAGCGAATGACAGGAAAAGAAACAGTTTTTTCTTAATAGCTCAAAATTGTAAAAAATGACGTATGCCATTAGCGTAGAGCAGTGACAATGTCAGCATGAGGCCAGCACTGTTAGTGTTCATGAAAGTACAGAGCACTATAATTTTCACTGTAAATTGGCTGGTTTCTGTGGTTATCATCCTTCTGGTTTGCATTTGTTTTCAGAAAAAAGCTGTTCTGGAAGTCATTGTGCGCAATCCTACACCAAGAGAGATCACCTTGAATGCCACCATCAAAGGTCGTGACCTGAGCGGCCCACTGTCGGTAACCCTTCCACCTGGAGAGAAAGATGTGTATGCTTTGACTTTTGCACCCTCCCAGGTTGGAGACACAAGAGGAAGGTAAGGGGTTTTCTCATTCAGGAAAAGAGATTTGAGATTTAGGCTAAAGAAAGTATCACTAGTGGAGGGAAAAATGTTCAGTGTTGTGAATAAATGATAGCATGTCTGGTTTACCAGTAGTGGCAATGTCATAAAGGCCCTTTTGAAAATATTGCATTTTCATTTTATTTGGGAATCTGTTATTTGACAAGTAGCAGGAGTTTAATTTAGAATCTAGTTGCAGTTTGGGTCTAAAATAGCAGTAGCACAAGAGATTTACAAAGAGTGGAAAGGTTACTTTGAATGAAATAGTCTGCAATGATGAGTTTGAGTTTGGGTTTTACGGCACATCAGCACGATAACGGCCTCTTTGCGCCCTTCACTGTCTATTTGGATACACTTTCTTTATTTATGTTTCATATTCAGAGCTGTTAAGTTTAACATAGAATTAAATACATTCATATAATTTTAGCACATTGGTAAAATTCTAAAACTGTTGTTTTATGCAGATACGGAAAAAAAAACGAGTATAAGAGTTATTAAATCAAGTTGTAAATCTTAGCCTCTCTCAGAAAGGACAGGACGCATTGCTGGTCCACGTCAGAAAATAATTCATGTTGATAGTGAAATATTTTTGTTAATATAAATAGATGGCCATGATCTTGAACTTGCATGACTAATACAGCATTAAACGGAGAAAAATCTGAATATATTATCCATTGAGGCAAGTGAATATATTATCCACACCACTGTGCAAACAAAACCTGTTCGGTTGTAAATATTATTATCATATTTCAAAGTCAGTAATGCAGTACATGCAACCAAACTGCTCTACGGAAGTTGTTACTGATATAGAGAAAAGTGTTTGTAATATCAGAGGTGAATATGATAGACAGGACCTACCTATTGTTCATAGTACTGTTTAAATTCAAGTTTTTTCTTAATCTTATTGGGTTCTGGTCATGTGATCTTTGCATGTTCTTTCAACAGAACTACCTGAAGTGATAAGCAGGTTTTTCTGCGGTCTGAGATTTTATTGCTAAGAAATTTAGTTTCTATTTTTTACTTTCACATTGAATTTCAGCCTGATTTTCTACAATGAAGATGTTGGAGAGTTTTGGTATGACCTAGTTCTGAAGGCAGAGTCTCCACCACCCACCACCCTCCCTCATATGGAGTGTGAGCTGGGAAGGTGAGTCGGACTATTTCTTATGTTCTGTTTTCTGATTGGCAAATGTGTTCTGATTGAGATATTGTGCGAAGCTGAAAATTGAAAATTACATCAAATGTTACCATTTCATGTCAGCTGCATAGTAGTTTAATAAATAATGTCTGCTGAGGCTATCTCGTTTGAATCAAGACTGACATACCAAGATTGAAAATAGCATTCGAATTCTTAATTATTTAGCATTTTTGGATCTATTTTATGTAAAAAAAAATCACTATCTTTTTTCTTTGTCTTTTTTAACATTAAAAAAAACATTTTTAAGCACATCAATGTGAGAGCTGTGTTTTGAGATCCAACACTTCAAATTTGAAAGGAAATCTTGACTAAGTACTACTTCAAAAAATACTAAGTACTAATTAGTACTTGACTAAGTGCCATCCAGTGTGCATACTGAAGAAACTACAAATGCAAAGGATATCAGAAAGAAGTTTTTACTTACTCTCTGATAGGGTACCTACTTCAGAATTAGACAGTTTCTGTAGTGCCATGGAAGTATTAATGAAATATAATATCTAATTCTTCATAGATGGACCAAACAAATGATCAGCCTGAACAACCCAACAGAGGAGACACTGGAGCTAAATCCAAACATCTCCAACACCAACAACTTTTCCCTAGAGAGAGACACTGATCGACCAATCGTACTACGGCCACATACCAGCGTTGATGTACCACTCAGGTTCATGCCCTCAAGCTTGGGGGAGGGAGATCACCTGGCTAAGATTATCTTCATGAGCGAACAGGTGAAAATGTCTTTTTTAAAACCTATTCATTAGTACATGTTTTTTCTTGCCGTATACTTACCAATGCACTACCAATATCAATTTTAGGATGAACAGTGTATGTCCACGGCACATTTGCCCTTTCAAATCTAGGACACAAGGTGTATGTCCCCAATGCAGTAAAGGGGTTAATTGAGCATCTTTAATTTGAATGGAGGCCTATTTTAACCCCATCACAGCCACCAGAAAGTAATGATATATGCCAGAGAAAAAAAACAACAACAGCATTTGTGGCTGGAATCAACTCTTTCAATATCTTGCTCATTCATGGCAATATTGTCATGACATTTCACAACATAACTCTTCAGGTACTACTATTTCTGTTCTTACACCAATAATTATATTCAGATTTTGTCAGGACTTTTGGCCTATAGTTGCACAAAGAAGTGACCTCTTCAAAGGCCTGGAGGTTGTCCAGGCTGCAGGAGACCAACAACCTAGCTTTGACTGTGTCTGTCTTCGAGGAAGACTGATTGTAGATCAGCTTGTCTCTCTGTAGCTCTCCATAATGTACATGACTCTCTGTTCCTCTTTCAGACTTGGCCTGTCAGCTTGTTTGCTCTCTGCTTATATTTATGCATTAATGTGCACTTATTCAAGTCAATTTTTTCCTTTTCAGTTAGGAGAGTGGGTATTTATTGCCTCTGGCACAGGGCTGTTGCCTCGACCCCAGGCTCCTGTGAGCACCTACACCACTGTTGGCTCAAATACAACACTCATCATCCCATTCAGAAATCCAACAGATTTGTCTGTGTTAGTAGACATCATGCTCACAGGTAAGCTGCTTCGTTCATCTGCTATCATAATAGTTCGGGTTTTAATGTGTATCTGCATGGTGACAGCCACTTTGCCCCTTTCACAATTTTTGGATGCTTTACTGTAGCTTGATTTTCACTGGTCACTGTAAAACAGTTTCATTTGTACAGTATTTAAAAAGTGTTTATTGTGTGTTGTGTATGTGAGAGGCTCACAGTTATTAAACATGGTAAAATTTCTCTTGCAACATGGATGCTCTTCTCTCTCAGGAGTGGTAAACACTAAACAAGCATGTTTCACTCACAGAAGTACACAAATTTGCCAGTGGAAAGCTTCTCACTAACATATTTTTGATAAAAGTAACAACATTTATAGAAAAGAAAAGATTTGTTTTCCTGAAAACTATGAGACAAATTTTCGTAAACATCTGTATTTATTAAGTTAGTGCATTGCACACATGGTACAAGATCAAATTACAATGAATCTGAATAGATGTGTAAAAGTTTCTTAATGTGTCATGATTTAATGTTTTTGAACGTACGCCAGAAGGATAGAAAGTTCAAGATTTTCTCACGTTAAGTCAAACATTTCAAAAATTGGTTGGGGACATCTGGTGTCCTGCCCTTTATCCTTTGACCTATTTATGAATTGCTATTTCCTCCCATAAAAACGCTAATTAAGTGTCTATTATTTACATATTTCAATGTTTGCTGCCTCGATTATCTTCCAAAAAAATTCCATTTTTTGTTACTGCTCATTTCATGGTTTGCTGCATGTCAAAGAAAATTAACAAATTTTGTAAAATTGATTTTTGCTTGATAGATACTGAGTTGCCATCAAACAAAGTATTTGAAGGCATGCCAAATCCCAACTCTTCCTTCAAACTGTTGCTGAAGCATGACAGTGGCATTCGTGTGGGACCCAAGTCAACCCTGGAAATCCCCATCAGTTTTGCTCCTAATGAAATGATCAACTACCAGTGCTACTGTACTGTCATTGTCCGCAGAGAAGACGGAGAACAGTGGCCATATGTGCCTCAAGATTCACTAGGGTAAAAAGAAAAGCTTCCTATATTTAGAGATTACTCAGACTACCATAGACTGGAACTTAATGAACTCCAGAGTAAAATCTGGTCTTCAAATTATTTCGTTAGTTATGTCATGTGTAGCAATGTTGTTACCATTAACCTTTTTAACCCTGATCCTGGCCTCCTGAGCTCATGGTAACAGATTTGGGTGATCTCCGTACCAGTCTGTTGGTGAATAGGCTTATAGACAGCATAGCAAGTCAGCGATGTACCGGTGAAGAGAGGTCATCAGGCCAAGCATCCATGTAAAGAGTCTTTAAAGAGATATTTTGTTTTTAAAGTTTGTATTCTTTTTTTAAACCTAGCTCAACAATATTGAACTGTATGATAAAGGTGTTAAAGACAGTGTCAGCTAAGCAAGATGAATATTTACATTATGAGTCAGTAGTTGTAGAAGAGTTCTTTATACCTCTTTAAATATTTGTTTAGGGTGAGGTGCAATCATTGTTAGTCTGTTATGCTACTTTCTGGTCTGTTAGTGGACCCAGAAGGAACAACTCCTATCCCAACCTCTACTGAGTCTCACATGTATAATTGAAGCCTGTCAGCACCTTTACCTAAACCAATTTTTTTTTTTCCAAAAGGGTGGAGCTGGACAACAGTTTTCAAAGTTAATTGTATGCAAACTGTTGTCAAATATATTATTTATCATTATTCTCTGACTGTTAGAAAGTTTTTTTTTTTTTTTTTTTAAGTGAAATAGTTTTTTTTATCTCAATAGGCATTATAGAACACCAGTTACATAGCCTGTCACTTTGGCTATAGATATTCTCTGGTGCAGATAACTGACCGCACTTTGGTCACCAGCTACATTGACAAGTCTAGAGGCCTTTGGGGATACAAATTTTTGAGTGAGTGGCCCTATGGCCCCAGTTGTTTTGAAAGCAGCCAGCTGGAACACATAACATGAAAGTTTGAAAGTTGTACTTCAGATAAGTCTTTCTGCACTTAGAGGCGCAGTTCTTTCTTTATATTATAATGCTACATGACTAACTTCTCATTTTAGTGTATGTGACAGATTAAACGTTGGGCAATTTTTGAGGGAGGAGATAGTAAACAGAAAAGTTTTGTTGCTTGTTAGTGATAAATATATGAATGAACATTTTCTAAATGTCTTTCTTATGTTATATCCAACAGCCACAAACTTTCTACAACCAGTACTGGGTTGAATGAAATCCGCTGGCTGTTCCCAGTAAATGGAGTTCCAGAGTGCACCCCCTTTAGGGACAGTCGCATGGCCAACATTGTCACTCAGGCCCGTGACCAGTTGGAGCAGAGGTTAGAGGTTACATTGGCTGGGGCCGTGCCAGGATCAGATGGGGTCAGCAGCATGATGACGCGAGCCAAGACTCCAAAAGACACCAAACCCTATATCCCAGAGGGTGTGGTTGTTGGAAATAGTAAGTTCTGAAGGATTGAGTCTGATGATAGTATGTGACTGGATGATAATGATATACAAATGAGCTTTCAATGTACTCCTGTGGTCTTTAAGAAAGAAAGTTTCTACATATAAGATTCTGAGTATGGGTTTTTAAAAATTTTATATCCTATACATTCTGTGTGTGTCTTTCAGCTCTTCTTTTGAGTTATTTATTCAGTCATGTGGGATTCATGATCTGAAGAACCAAGTGGTGTTCTATATACAAAATATAGGTTATATAAATATTTCATTTATTTTATATACATTTATGAATTTTATTATTTTACTTTTCAGTGCATCAATGTTAATATGTAGTGTAAGTGCAGTTTTGTAACACATACACACACCTACAGATATCGCTTCTGGCAAAAAAAATATTTATTCTGAACTCATATGGTCATGTGGCAAGGCTTCAGATGTAAAGTTCCATATTCCAAGGACATGAAAGTGTCATGTTGACATTTTTGTTTTGACCCACAGTGATGAGTAATAGTACTAATACATTGTGCATTTTCAAGACAAAGTTTTTTGTGTCTTGAAGTGTATAAAGTTACTCTTTTTTACAAGCATTTTTACAACATTTCATCATCCCCATGATAATATATTTCTCAGCAGAACTTTTGCGAATTTTGTTGGCTGTGCCACGTTAATAAATACCATAAATAACTCTGAATTTTGGGAATACTTTCACAGGATTTTGTTATCCTTGCGATATTAAGAACAATTCAGAATAGTTAATTTTTTTATTGTTTTTCTGATGTTAAAAGCAGTATTTCATTCCTAACTTTGATTTTTACAGTGGGCTTTTATCCCCAATTTAATTAAGTACCCAACATGGCTAGTATCTATATTGGCACTTTCCTTGCCTTCGTTTTTTTTTTTTTTAAGCAACATTTTTCATTTACTGGAACATGGCTCTTCCTTACCTTTTTTGCCACCATAAAAATGAGGGAAGTAAATTCTTACTGAAATGCTTGTTTCAGAGAAGTGCAGAATAACAGACTTTGTGTGGTTTAAATGGCATATCAGTTTATCACCAAAGTATTTATCAGTCCCTTTAATTGGACATCTTTACAGCATTTTACAGATAAAGTCTTTATCCTAAGGAGTGAATGAGCTGATGAACTGTGTACATGTTTTATATGTTTATATGATTTTGAGAAACATAATGTAAGCACTGATAAATAAATTTGTTATACAATTTAATCATGTGAAATGTGTTCATTTTTAACTTGCTCATTTTAAAAGTTGCAAGTCGCAAGCATTAATTTTTCATTCCTTGCACCAATGAGCATTTTTAAGCCCAGCTGCATTGTTCACAGGTTGTGGTTTCATTGGTTGGCTAATATAGAAAATTCTTGGTAGGATTAATTTCTGAAGAAGAACGATTGTCTTAGTTGTTGATAATGTTAAGATTTTCGTTCTGGTTTTTTGTTTGTTCAGTGGATGAGTTATATTTTGCAGTTTTGATAAGTGTTTTTGTGAAATTGAGAGGTTTTATATTGTCCTGTACAGTAATAGTTATTGGGGTTATAATTTCACGTTTTCTCCTTTTGTATTCGTAAGTTGGAGAACATTTGCCATTTTGTGTGTATGGTCACATCTTTCCCATTAACCAACACACATTGCATGGACAGGTGTTAGAGTCATATGTTTTATCACAGCATTTTATGTGGATGCTTATAGGCATTAAGATGAAATTTATATTAAATAAACATTAAGTTTCAAAATTCAATAACCTTGTGAAAATAGCAAACTTTAAAAAATGAAATAATGAAAGAAAATGAAACAAAGCTATAATTTTTTTTTAAAAACCATATTTGAATTCATACAAAGGTAGTGTTGAATCCAAGGTTTTCGGCAAAGTGTCATTCTTTATGTATACACTGTTTTCATGTTTGATATATTTCAGCAATGGCTACAGCTGAAGAGTTCAGTTTTGAGATGTCTTATGCTAATGATGCTGTCAAAGATGTAATTGAGAACTCTGTCAACATGAGCATCAGCAGACACCATAGGGACCCCAGCACCGGACTTGTTACACTTATCTTTAATGTCAGATTTATTCCTTGCAAGAGCATGGAGTAAGTTTTTTATATAATCCTTAAAGTAATAATGAAATGGAACTTATAATTATCATTTGTTAACTTCTCCATAGCAACCATATGCTGGGCATTACATTTCTGAGCATGTCATAGTGAGCCAGTGTTTAGAGCATTTGTTATATTCGTAGAGCATCTCTAAGTTTAGAAAATGTTTTGTATGCATTAGCTCCTTGTGTGCCATGAAATATTCCACATTCACCAATACAGGAAGAAAATAGGGGGGGAGATGAATGAAGACTAAGTACAGCAACATTTATGAATAGAAGGTCGACTTTCTTGCTTCCTGAAACAAAATAGCCTAGCAGTCTTGTACACTGATACATTGGTGAGTGGCACAAACGTGACCAGCGGGAGAACGGATTCATCGGGTATTGGCACACAAAGAGTTAAATTTCATGTGATAATCCTCCCAAAATGTTAGAGATTTAGAATGTCATAACAAGGTTGAGGTAAAAATGCTGTTGTGACAAGGAAACTAGAACATGTTTTAACTCTTTCAAATTTTGTCATAAAAGAAAAACATCATATGGAAATTACAGGGTAGATCAGAATGATTTAGTGACATTAAGCATATTCTGAAATAGCTTATGGATATGCGAACATTCTAAATGGAACAAATGCACATAGGCTTTAAGTCATGATAACTTCTGGAGAAATACATTTAGCTAGATCTATGAGATATACCAAAGTTAAAATAATGCAGAAAGAAAAAGAAAAAGTTGTATGTAGCAAAGCCCCGACTAAGAAAAAATACAGAAACAATACATTAAAATGCGAAGGGTAAGGAAAGACCAGATATCACATGTACATAAACCTATTGCTCACTATCTTCCTTTTTTATTTACAGCCATCAAGTTCAGCTTCTTGTAAAAGCAGCAACAGGAGGCTTGTGGAAATTTCCCCTGAGATTCACCGCTACAGAACCTCCTGTGGATGACACAGTTCTGATCGAAGCCACTGGCCTGGGCAAACCTTCAAGTATAGGATTTAGACTGAACTCACAACAAAAGTAAGTCTGCAGCTGTTCAGCTCTCTGTTTTTTTTTACTATATTATCTCCTAAGGTTTGGCATAATAACAAACAAAATTAAGTTGTCTGTATGGGACATTCAGAGCGCTGTCTATTTTGTTGCTTTATTTTGATTAAATAAGAGGCAGCGGTAAGAAAATGTACCCATGAATAATCTAATCATGTTAGTCTTTCATAGTTGAGGATTTTATGATGTGTACGAACGGTCACATATTTTCCAGTTCTGCTCTTACTTTGGTTGTCTTGGTAAATCAGTCCATCTGCACTTCCCTAGTTTTATCTGTTTGGGTTTAAATCCTCACATTGTGCATATTCCCACACTTTTAGGAATATTTAAGACACACCACAAAGTATTTGTATCACATTTTTAAACAAAATTTATACCCTACTCCTCTTTTCCTCACCTTTGACAAAACCATTTTGCAATACACCAACAAAACACACTTTGAAATATACCAACAAAACTCACTTTGAAATATACCTAACACAGTGTTGAATTTCATGAAGCCAGTACTTGAGATCATCCAACTGCCCTATAGACAGTATGCAATTACTTTCCAATTGATGTTTTACCATGGAGAAATGAAATATGGGATTTTGATGGATACGTGCCATTGCGGGATATGTCATTGAAAGAAACATTCCACCCATTGGAAAGTAATTGTTTGCTTCCTATATAAATCTAAGAAAAGTTTTAGTTTGCATAGTTGGGAATTTTAAAAGTTCTCAACTTGAATCTGCAGAAAAAATATATTTTGCCAGATTTGTTGTGTTCAGTATGTTAAAAAATGGTGGTGTATTTTTCCATTCTGTGGACATATTATTTCCCCTGGTCCAGGAAACTGCAATCATTTTTAATCCAATATTTTACTTTCACCAGACATCCAGCAGTATTTAATGCCTTCTTTGAGAGTGGCAGTGATGCAGAGTTTTCTGTGACACCTGAAAGTGGAGAACTTATGCCAGGCGGCACGCCAGGAACTTTGTTTACAGTCAGTTTTCTGCCAAATGTGTATGGCAAACTTTACAATGCTAAATTGATAGTTCAGGTAAGTACTAGGCATTCCCCTTGCTACTTAATGAAATAAGTATTTAATCTGTTACCATTTCATTAATTTCATTGATTGTCTTCGGGAGACTTTGTCAGTACATGGAAGCTGTTGAATTATATAGCAGACATAGTGTATAAATACTTTTGAGGATCAAATGTCCGCTGGCTTTACAAAAGGTAATTTAAATTTAAATTAAATTTAATTAAAAGGCATAGACTACAACTTAAATTTGGATCACATTTAAGTCATCTATTCATAATGCATACAGCGTGAGCATTTTTTTTCCTCTGTCTTCAAATACCTGGCTATATATCTCATTATCATTTTGTTGAGATTGGGTGGGAGGGGGGGGGGGGGGGGAGAGGAGGAGTTACTCTTTGCTGGTACATTTTTCTCTGCCTGTGTCTTCCAAGTATACTCCATTGTGAACAAAAATGTCACATCATATTTGTAATAGATGTAGTTTATTATCGTTCTAACTGTAGACTACTTTGTATATTGATTCAGACCCCAGATATGCAGTGGAGTTATTGCATCAGAGGCGTTTTACCTGAGTACCAACCTCCCCGTGGAATCTCAGCCGCCCCTATTGCAGGGCCACACCCACCTGTGAACAAAAAGTCAACTAGGAAAAATTATGTGAGGGAGAATTTGAAACTCACTGCAACTGCTGTTTCATCACCCGTCAAAGGGGCATCATTAATGCACACTAGCAAAATTCATTAGCTTTAACCAATATTTTCCAATTATACATCGACAAACTATTTGCCACAATTCTTTGAGAAAAGATTTGCCTCTCATGTCAAAATTCACCAGCTTTAACCAGTTCTTTTCAGTTGTATATCATTAAATCTCTTTCAGAACTCTGTAAAGCAAAGATTTCGCACTAGTATTATTTTACAGATGCTCAGGAATTTTAAAGTGTTTTTAAGGTTGTGTCATACTTGACAAGTGAGAATTTATTGGAGGATTACTTGATGTTTCCAGTGCTGCGAGTATCCAAAGTGAAAGTTATTGGTTTCTATGCTTTACACATTGAATGTCCTCATTAAGCTTGAGCTGCTTAGAGTTTCAGTTTACTTCAGTGAGCATAAGAGCTCAGAACATAAATAGTTGTTTGTGGAAATGCCACAGGATCATGTAAAAAAAAAAAAAAGCCCCATTAGGACCTCAGTGGGTCCAGATAAGTTTTTCCATATCATTGTGCTCTTATATCATGCTGTTAACTAAACAATAACTAATGATTTAATTGTTTTCCACCTGTGGATTCACGCAGGTGTCATGTGCATTGGCCAGTTTCAGTTTAGGTAAATCATTACAGCCATGGCCTTCCACAGTGTGGAAAGGGACTTGGGTTTAGGTTGGGAATCCTTAACTCTGGCAATAGCAAAGAGTGAAGAAGTAATCATAACCCATGCTAAATGTACTCTTAGATAGGCTTGCTTGGAAAAGTAATTATGACAATGAAAACAGATTTAACTGTAATCCCTCCAAAGATGTAAAAAATTACTGTATGGCTTTCCATATTTCAGAATCTGTGATATTTCATATACTAATTTGTGACTCTTTATTTCGATATATGTTATGGAGTAAGATCTTCCGTGCCTTTGATTAGGGCACTGTTTTTGTGATAACATTTGAAAGTTATGTTTTACTGGCGTACAAGTTATTTAAGTATTTATTGGTGTGAGATATTTTAATGCCAATGTGATTAACTGTACTTTTCAATATTGTCAGTAAAATGTGGTGAGCAATTATTACAAAGGTTTGTGTGTGTGAGATTGATTAATATTTTAGAAAATTGAATTTCAGTTTTATGATAGTATTGAATGTTATGCTAAAGTTATTTTGAAATTGCTGTGTATTTGCTTGTCTTGGAGATCAAACCAATTGAAAGGCTTACAAAAATGACTACATGCTGGTTAGTGATGTCCAAAATTTATTCTTACTAAGAATAGGGTCCGTCCAAGATTTTGAGTGATATTTTCTCAGAATTTCCGAGCCATTTATTGCTGTGAGATATTTTGTGCCTGTTAATTTGTCCAGCATTAAACAAATTGTTTTGTTTGCCAAAAGAACTTCCATGAAGACTTTTTAAAAAAATTCACAGTTGTTAATATGTGGATGTCATAACTTTTAATCAATGGTGTAAATATGACTATATTTTTTTTTTTGTTGCTCAGGATCAGATATATTTGTCTCATGCACAAATATCCATAAACGAAGAAAGGATTTTTCATACTTATACATGTATCTATTTAATGAAATGAATATTTTTAATGTTATGCCTTGATGTCACGTTTGTGTATTGGAAATGCTCTGTTGTCTGGAATAGTTTTGCTTCTCTAGTTGATATCTAAAAATTGCTGTTATAGATTAATGAACATTATCAAGAGCCTTTTCTATCTGCATACTGTGAGCACATATTTTAATGTGGAAATGTAAATTTAACAGTAATAATTACACTGGCAAAATCATCTGATTCTTTTGTGGACTAACATTCACGCTAAACAAATGGTTTGTAAGTACAATAGTGTTTGACTTGCTATGAAGACTCAAGTTTTCTTTCGTTTCATCTATAGGTCATGATTTAAAAAAATTTTGTACTGCTTCCCTGCAGTTCGAGCAGTCTTTGCACACTTTGCACATTCTGATGTAATTCAATCCACCAGTGTCAAAATATTGTGTCTGTGTGTACTCTGTGATATACTTTATTACAATTTTGAAGGAAAATAAACCCCAAGTTTATAAATTTTGTTGTTCTACGTGTTTTTTCACTTGAATTTGGTGTCAGTATTTGTTGGGCACAGAAACAGAAACATTCATTTATTGAGACATCTCTACTACCACATCTACAGTTCCATTACTCTCTATTACTGTATCAACAACCCCTGGCCCCCCGAAATCAACAACAACAACTTTTTTTTTTATTTCCCAATCTTTAAATTATCAACAAGCAATGTTGCAGGTGACATTACACATTTCAGCGGAGCTATTAAATATCTTTGGTCTAAGTTCAGCTGACGTGAATCTGAGAGATCGTGGCAAATCTGTCATGGAGCTCTTTTTGTTTTTCTCTCATGCATTATATACGTGTATTTCAATACATGAAACAAATTCAAATTCAATTCCCCAGCAAAGTTGATGAGCATGAATAATTTACTTACGTGACAAAATGAACAATAACAATGGCATAATTATTTCTGTTGCACAACAAAGAGAATAATATTCTCATTCATTATAGTGATGTAACGGCTCCTTGTGGTCTCCCCCCCCCCCCCCCTCCTCTATCTCTCTCTGTCCCAGAGTCTTAGACGACCCTGATAAAAATTTGCAACATGTCTGCACCGAGCGGACCGGGGATCGAACCCGGTACCTTCGGCATGAGAGGCGAACACCTTACTTCCAGACCATCGTGTCCCCCTACCTAGCGGCCCTCGAAATCATGTTCTTGTTTTACGTGAGCATGGCGCCTGCCGCTTTTATCCCTCGTAACGCCTCCGCTTACAAATGGAGTGATTTCACTTGATAGAGTCTGCATTTACTGTGTATTTAAGTTATAAAAATAACCATACAAACAGAGGGGGTGTGCAGTATTCTAGGCCGTCTACTTCTCTTGGCAAAGGCGGTTGGTGCCGTAGCAGAGGTAGCAGGTTCGAATCCCACCCCGAGTCCCCTGCCTTTCATCCTGATTCTCCCAAAGCTTCTGTTTACCAATCACACACACACCCATACAAATTCCTCGGTGTGCCTCCCCCCCTCCTCTCCATTTTGTTGTTGTTGCTGTTGTCTGAAGCACGCGTTCAGGATAATCCAGAGCTTGTGTAAACACATGAATTAAATTAAATTATCAACATTCAGTTCTTCCATCACTCTTTAGGAAAGAAATCTTAATTATGCCTTCAAAATGATTCTTTTGGCACAGGTATGACAAACTACGGTTTTCAAACACAGGTAACATAAAAGGCATGAAGAAGGAGAAGAAGAAAAATCACTGTTTGGGATTATGGCATCGCATAACTGGAGAGAAATGAGAGAGGCAGCTGGCAGCAATCTCCAGCAGTAAAGAAATCCTGGCAATCTCCAGCAGTAAAGAAATCATCAAGTCTGCAGTGAATCATTCGCATTTTCTACTACACAATTTACGAAAACCCCCCTCCAGGAACAGCAAGATTGCAGAAGATTTTTAGAAAAAGCGAGCCCTCACTAAACAAGACTGTATTGTCCGGATAAGTTTTTCTAAAGATGCGCCCCACTGGTGCGGAGTAACAATATTCCGATGGTGCTTGGGACTTTGGAATGGGGCATGGGGATAATACACTGTATACTAACGTTGTCCGGTCATGGACATTTTTTTGTGTGTGCGTGAAAACTTTGGTGAAGTGGGGCGTGGGACAAAAATGGTTGAGAAACTGGTCTAGACTGTGACTTAATTAGACTCAGTCGGGAGAGTAGGTTGTGCCGTCTTCTGGGTCGTTTACTTCTACCTGGCAAGGCGGTTGGTGCCGTAGCAGTGGGAGCCGGTTCGAACCTAGCCCGAGTCCCTTGTCTTTCCTCCTAGTGCTCTGTCTCATCCAAGCTTCTTTTGACCTTTATGATGTTCTGCATGGTGGTGGCATTCGAATCTCTGGACTCTGTTCACCACAAATAATCTCGACGAGTATTTACCATTTTGTTCTGTGCGACATTTTGCCGATTTTGAGGTTTTTGTCATGAAAGTGGTTCTCTCACTCCTAATTTTATTATGTACAAGTGTCATATGGGTGTATTTTTCGTGGGTATTTTTATGCAAGTTTCGATTTTGAAGCATATTGAACAAAACCCTGATTTTACACAACTCTTCAAACTTTCAATCCTCAGTTTCTCGAAAAGGCAAAATACACATATCGCAAATTTAGAAAATACCCGTCGATGTGACAGTCTACGTTCATGAACTCATTTTCGACCACAGGCTGCCACAGTTATATGACCAAGAAGTCGCAGACCATTCTGAACCTTCTAGAACTGCTTTGCCAGATTTCACGGGCCGCTGAAGTTGAGAATGTTTTTACTACTATGAAATTTATAATGGAGGAAATGTTTTGACACACAAGAGCGTGTTAAGGCGTGGAAAATTAATCTACTTCAGTTTTACTTTTGCGTGAATGTTCAGTTATTCACATGATGAAAGACTATTTACATGACAATGTCAGTCTGCAGAGGCGCCGATTGGCATTGCTCAGTAGCAGCTTTTAGAGTTAACATGACCGTTTCAAAGTAACACTTGGGTAACACCCCTCCTCCAAAGAAATTTTTAAAAATTAAAAATCTGGCAGATTTTTTTTCCTCATGCAAACATGTCGGCAAATAATTTATGCCAACCCATCTTTTAATGCGGATTGATTTGGACCTGGTGTGGTGCTTTTGTTTACTGCTCACAGAACGGGTCAGTCACTAGATCTAGTAAATAAGTAATAAATGAGTACATAAATAAATAAAAGTCAGTTGGAAACATTCTTTCCGACCAAGACATGGTGAAAGAAGCAGAACTTTGGTCTGAGACATAAACTGCTACTTATGTGCCGGTAACCAAATGTTAACAAGTATATTTATTTATTCATTTATTTATTTAATTTTTTTCATGTATTTGCTTGTTATCAATTTATGTTGGCATCTCATCCTGATCTACGTTTTGATTTTTAACAAAAGACATATTGTGGAAGAGGAGAGAAATTGAAAGAATGAGATAGGCTAGCAAGAACACGAGAGGCAGAAGAACAAAAACCTCAGGGATACGCAGAGAAAGTACTGGACAAGGGAGGGAAGAGAGAGTGACAGAGGACAGCTGTCGTGGAGAAAAGGCGAAAAGGAAGGAAGAAATGGGGAGAGCGAGGAGTTGAAAGAAACCATGAAAGAATGGAGGGAGGGAGAAGAGAAGGTAGGGAGTGGAGGCATGCTTTTAGACTGCGGCAATTAGAATGAATAGAATAGATGCACAAGTTTTTCTGTGTGTGTGTGTGTGTGTGTGTGTGTGTGTGTGTGTGCTTGAGGGTGGGGGGTACATACAAGGCAAGGTCAGACAAAGCAAGTTGCTGCCAGCGAAATGTACATCAAAGAGTGGCAAAAACTGACTTTGTTTGACCTAGTATAACTAGGTCTTCCCTAATTTATTTAAAAAAAAAAAAAAAAGGAAAATATGGTGTGCACTGCTTGTCTGCCAGAGTCTGACTGTCTGACCGGGCTTAGATCTAGTATGATACCCCTCTCATACTGACTCACTGAGGCAAACAGTAAGTTGTAAACATCTGTACACATTCGCATCCTTACACTCCGCAAAACAATCTCAAACAAGAAAGTTTTTGTCTTTCAATTCATCAAATAATTTATTTACTGGGTGGCACAAGAGGCAACATTTTTTTCCATTTTTGGCGCATACTTTCCATATCACAGGTAACAACTACAGTGGGTAGAAAAAAGGATTTTGGTAGTAAAGCTGCCGTACAGATGGCCCTGTTTCAGATAAAACGTGCCAGGACAAGAACACTTGCCTGTTTGCATTACTAAAACAGATCATCATTCGAGGGTGTTAGTAATCTACAGGGCAAAAACATGTTAGGTGGTAAAATGCGTTGGGTATTTTATTTGACTGAAATTCATATTTTTGATAGTCTAATTCATAATTATTCATTTGGCCCTTCCATTTTTTGGGGGGGTTCGTTGTGTTTCCATTCCAACTTTTAATATATTCTCTGCTGATGTTCAAAGCTCTAGCTAACACTCCTAAAATGGAATAAAAGTGACACACACAAAACTTTTGTTTCACAACACATTTGTGAATAAAAACATGTACCATTTCTAAGTGTAACAAGCAAGTCTAAACCAGTAAAAAATTTGTTATTCTATCAAATATATCTGATGATCTAGTATTTAAACATCATGGCTGTGGGTAATACTTATTATCAAAATGCTGATGTTCAGCCTGCATTCTTCTCTCAGCATGCAAGAATGAAATTTGCATCTGTCACCACATGGAACTGAACGTGGTACAGTCCAATGCATAGCAACTCCGAAAAAAAAAAAATCTTCGTTGCTAAACAAATCAGTCTGAACAACAACAGTCAGGTATCACAATCACAAGCTGGTAATTTCTAAGGACTTGACATAGCTCTAGTTCATCAATCACAGATTATCTCCCCTTGATTTCAAAAATTAAGAAATAACAACAAGTGCCAGTCACTCATGGTCGATCACAAACAATTAATATTGATCACATTCTCATCCAAAACTTCCTCCTAATACAGTAAGTAAAACATCGACTCTTTAGATGGCAAAACTGCTGTATTCCAGTGTTGATCTTCGCCAGTTCAACTTCCGAGGAAATGTTTCACATACATGTGGTCGGCAGTTCAGGTGGAAGCAATCAAAATGTTTACAGATATGTTTTATTTTGTTGTTTTTTTTCATTTTGTCTGAAAAAAAAGCCAACCAAACTAAAGTGCATGTTGACTTGGCATCTAAACAAAAAAACTCAGTATATATACAAGCTCTATGGAAATTGGTGGAGGGCAATGGGGAGGGGGGAATGGTGGATGAAGAAAATGCACTAGGCAGTTGTGGGATAAGTAGGAATATGGAAAGCCAAGACTTCCATTGACTGTTGCTTTTTTTTTTTTTGGCTTTTTTAATGGTTTTTTTTTTTTTTTAATTTGGTAAGTTTGGGTGGGTTTTGTTTCGTTCACGTTTGAAAAAAAAAAAAAAAAGACTAAAAAAAAAATAAATGAAGAAGAAGAAAAGAACTTTATGGTCTCAGTTCATTTAGTTTCCACCGCCCAGCCGCTTCTCCTCTGCGATGACTGCCTCCACACCCTTGCGCATTTCCTGAATGGCTTGGATCTCTGTGAGACCCAATCTCCTCTTGTTGGAGATGTCATAGACGCCACCCACGGATTCTGTGTGCTCTCCGTGGATACCTGAGGAAGACAAGAATCACAGATTAATTATGTAACTGACGAAATATTATAAAAACCAGAGAAAATTTTCAATTTTCCATCTTTTTGTTGTTGCTGTTGTTTTGTTTTTTGGAAAAAGGTTTCTAATCGAAAGTTCAATTTTTCTTTGCATTTCACTATATCGTTTTGGTATTTTTTCTTATGTGAGGCTTTTCTACATACAGCTTTTTGTTTTTGCTGTATTTTGTCGATATTAATTAATATGCAAATGAGTTTTTTTTGTACATGCACAGAAGAAAAAAGTATAAAGCAATGAATTTGTCCAAACATACTAAATATTTTGGAGAGTCCCACACACTCACTTTTTAACCTTAAACTAAAATTACTGTACAAGAAAATTCAAGAAAATCAAGTTCTATAGTCCAGTATGGCACAGTTTTTAACATTGCAAGTCATAAAAAGAAATTGCTCATGAATTAGACATTATTTAACTAAAATATGGATGACAATCACACAAATTTTTTGCTTTTTGGGGGATGAAAATTGTGCATAAAAAGTTATAAAGTATATCATTACGCATTCACTCTATTATTTATATAGATATAAATGTTATATATAGTTAGTTTTCTGCTTTTTTTCCCCTATCATAGATCTTTGCCTAATGCAACTTTTTTTTTCTTTGGCAACTTTTGAACATACGATGTGAGGCAAAGCTGGGTATGAACTGTGAAGATAACTAAAGTTCTTTGTACGTACCACGGGCCTGGATGTTGAGATTGTCACAGAAAGCTTTGAAGTCAGGGCTGGCAGACAGTTTGGGGATCTTGATGTGCACAGAGGCACGGAGGGTGGTTCCCAGGTTGGAGGGGCAGAAGGTCAGATAGCCGAGACCTTCGCGTTTGGCAAATGAGAGACCACTGCCCTCGAGGGCCTTGATGGCCTTGACCAATCTGCTGTAGACGTCCCTCAGATCACCACCTTTCTGCATAGAAATGAATCTGAGGTGATCTTCCTCATTGATCCAGACAAGGAAGGTCTTCTTCTCATTGAAGAAAATACCACGGCCTGTGGGCCAGTCATTGTAGCCACCGGCAGCCCTCAAGAATCTGAGAGAATGAAAAAGACAGAATTTCAGTGTGATTTTATTCACTGTACAAGAATGATCATGGGAACAGAACTGCTGAATTCCATTCAGTCACACTCGCTTACAACGGTGTGCAGGCTAAAAGCTATCATTTGATACATGTTTGGAGTCATCAAAATATCATTCAAAGCACAATTCGTTATACGTGTATTGTTTCACAGCTTCTTCGGATTTACTCTTCTACAAAACATAGTGAGTCTTCAGTATCGATATGGAGAAAATTTAAATGTAGCAAGAGAGACCAGCAAAAGGTCAATACATATAAATAAATTAATGTCTTGGTACTAATGATCTGATATACAATTTACAGTCTTCGATTCATCATAATAATCTGTCATTGCTGCCAACATTTGACTAGATCCAGTCACAATTTTAAACGCCTGCCCCCCCCCCCTCCTCCCCCGTTTTTTCTTTCATTCACTTGGAAAATCCTAAGCATCTCATTAACAATTCAAGAAACCTATATGCAGTTTTTTTCTTCTACAATTTTAACAATATTAAAAGCAGTGGTCACTTTCTCCAAATCTACAAAGGACAATTGTCTCTATTTTGCTAAAACAATGTAAACTGTCGAGAGTTCAGACACAAGCAGATTCCCTAACCTGTCACTGTCATTGAAGAGGAAGTGGTCATCTGTCAGCTGTTTCTGTGTTTCCTTGGACATGCCAGTCAGAGGATAATAGGTTCCCTTCAGGTCTCCGTCCAGCTTCTGCAGGGCCTCCACAGTCTTCTTCTCCATCTCCACACGGTCCTGGACGGGTAGAAGAAATGATTAAAATCTCACCGCCAGATTTGTCCATGGAGACAAACACAACTTACTTGTGGGCATATGGTGCAATCTTGTCAAGACTGAAAGTTTCTTATGCTGTGTTCTTCACAAAAATGTTTCTTAGCAGTTCAGAAATTGGGAAATTATTACAATCATCACGAATCTGCTACATAGATCTCCTTAAGGGGGTATTCTGAAGATGTTCTGCAACAAAGTTCATGTCTGTGTGACTGAGCTCAATAATGGAAGCGTTGCCCTAGGCAAACATCACCATTTCTGCAGCACAATATCACCAAGGATTTAAAGATATGCTTAGTCCAAACGTTTCCGTTTTCGCAAATTCTTCTTGAAAGGGAAAGAACATGGTACTGTATATGCTGGAAAAAGAGCATGTGAATTATGCAGTGCTCACCTCCAACTTCAGCACCGGGGGGAATCCATAGCTGTCGTGGCTGCGGCCGACACGGACACGAGTGGACACGATCATGTTGCCAGAGGGGTCGAGGTCACCAAAGTCCAGTTTGTCAACATCACCGAAGTCCGGCTGAGGGTGGTTCAGCTCCTTGACCTTGTGATAGTCCTTGATGACAGCATCGAGCAGCGGGGCGAAGACGGTGTAGCCCTCAGGGTCACAGGCGTAGACTCCTACACCGCTGTCTGTGTTCTCACATCCTGCAAGACAAAATATAAGAAACTGAGTTACACATCTGCCTATTATAACTTTAACCCTTCTTCGATGATCGATTTTAGTTGAATAAATAAAAAAAAAGGGAAATAGAAATAAAGTCTGTAGGTAATATGGATTTTTAAATTGGAGGCAGAGCAAGTCCATCTTCTGATTAGATATTTCAGTCAAGATAGGAAAGTTCTCCTACAATGGCGCATAACCCCATTCTTCTCCCCTTAAGGCCTGTTTACTGAGGCCTGTTACTGACATTGTTGTACTACGCTGCATCAGAGTAGCCAGTGGCAGTTTTGCTTCCAATTGGCACTCAAAATCGTTTGCCACCGGGCGAGGAATTGATACATGTAATAATGTTCCCCAGGGCTGGCTGACAATCAGGTATAGCGTTTGATAATAAGAGAGTGCCCACAGTGGGCCTGGATCCGTGATCAATACAACAATGACACCAAGATGAAGGCTTGTCAAATCACATGGTTAACTGCATCTTGATCAGATTTTTTGGGGAAAGATTCCATAGCCATACCATGTCTTTTAATGCTGGAGCTGAGTATTTTTACCATGATATGTATCAAGCACAACACAAACAATGACGCAAACTGAATCAAATAGGCAAAATGTACATTTTCAAATTTGCCCGGCTCTCCTTTCTGTTTACTTCCGGTGACCTGACACTGACCCTATGACTACCTTTAAATCTTCGAAACCCTTGGAGTCATATCTCCCTCGCTATGTTTGTGACCCCGTAAGGTCGAGCCTCGAGTCAATATGGGCGCAGGTTAACACAGCAACGACATGGAATAACCTCGTTCAACTGCATGGAAAGGTAGTCTGACTGCAAGGACATGTCAGCCGCTTTCTGTCTGACTGGAGAAGACAGGCCCACGAAAGAACTACAGGTGCTCGGAAGAGACGTGTGACTTTTGGTGTTTGCACGTGGGTCGGAATGTGAAAGAAATCAAACTTCAGGGTCAGACTCATGCGTTTTTCAGCACCAGGATGAAAACAAATGCCCTCCCTTCATCCTCGACATCACCACTCCCTTGTAATGGCTGACAATCTAAAATTGATTTACACGAACGAGAGGGAAGGCGCTAGAAGTCTTGCCAATAGTTCGCAGGAAGAAAAATGCCGACCTGTGTTATTTCAAAACGAGTGGCGCATCATGAACCCCTGCCATAGAAATTGCATTACATTTGCAAAGAGAGAGAATAAACGACACCAAAACCAACAAAAGAGAGGGCAGACACACATCCGCAATCTACCGGAAAGTTAAGAACCGAGCAGTTCCGAACAACAAAACAACCGGTTTCTATCAGATTTAAACAAAAATCCTAGGTTTCTTAAAGACTTTTAGAACATGCTTACATTTTAAATTATTGCATTCCATTTTTTATTTTAAATAAAATATTTAAAACTGAAATCCTTTAAATAAGCCTTGTCAATTTGTCCATAACCACGAAGTGCGACTCACAACAGCCTGTGACAGAATCTTCAATCACATGGAAAAGAGCCAGAATGCTGTAAGAAATAATGAAACTGGCCACCGCTAGTCTATACAGTTCGAGTTCACAACCTCACCTGACCGTATGCAGTCTGCCAGAGTTCCACCGAATTTTGTTTTCAAACATTTCAAACGAGTAAAGATGTTATTCGTCAAATGTTTCCTGAGTAAAGAATGTGAATTCGTCGCATCTCTCAATTTTCTGAAGAGTGCCTCGGTTTCAGCTGTCGGATCCATTTCGAAATGAATTCAACTGGTAAATTTGGTCCTGGAAAAGTGTGAAAGACTGGAGTGTTGAACACTTAACAAGTCAACAGTGTCCCAAGAACCAAGTTCCTTTTTCATTCGATCAGCATAAAGGACGTGGGCAAGGACATGGTGACGTAGCGAGGAAAACTCAGCCAATCCGTGGCCCCGATACAACTCCTGACGGCTAAAATGAAAATCCGATTGCACGGCAAAGTGCCTGACTAAGCAGTCTTGTCGATAGTTGGAGTTATCGTGGTTACCAGTCACGTACCCAGGCACTAGTTGTGGGTAGATTTTGAAAATCAGATATTTGAGGAAGTGAGCTTTTTAATCCTTTGACCACAAAAGCGTTCTTGCACTGTTATTTCACTTTGAATATTTAGCGCTATGAACTTCGCACCAAACTGAGGCGCGCTGTGCTTTACGGTTACGGTCTAATGAATGCCACTCTCGCATAAAAAACTAGAACAGGCGACTGGCAATAGTACAAGAAACAATTTAATCCATCTCTACCAAATTTCTGTTTTTTCCGTTCGTTGTCGAGGGTCTTGCATTGAAAGCCTAACTTTCAATTTGCTTACGCTTTATCTAAGTGTAATTGTGAGTTTGACCAAACAGGGGGAAGCTAAAAGGCCTGGAATTCAACTCGCTGACATAGACACACTATTTAATGGTGGTCATTCAGAGCCAGACACATAAAAATAAAAGAAGATTGGAAGGAGATGGCTTGCGAAGAAGGATTATCGCGCAAGAACAACACAAATTCATGCTTAATAGTACGCCAAACTTTATACGTTATTGGCTTTGAAATTCCAGTGGACACAGCAAATTCAAAATTTAATCTAATACGATATTAAAAAAAGTCCTCCTTGTGAACAATGAAAATGTGTGCTGGCGTATTCGAGGGCGCGTTTGCCAACTTTCTAGTTATAAGTCCTAGTGTATTTGTGTTGTGTTGTTCATTCTGTGATTACGGTATCTGGAGAGACGGGGAGGTAGATGGCATGTGCGTCCATGTCTGTATCACTCTGTGTCACACCATCTAACGTGTCGAAAAGACACAGCAGTTTAAAACTTTTCAAACAGAACAATAATGTGTCAGTTTCCATCGTCTAGCTAAACGCTTTACTGATAAGACACACAACATCATTCACTTATGTTAACCCATACTTTATATCGTTGTCGTCTGTCTTTTAAGGTGGCTGGTAGGACTATCATACAAGTAGATCAGACTGCATGGTTTCAAACCATTCACTTAAATTTTGAACTTGGTAAACAATGCATTACTGCTATTCATCTCAAAATCACAATGAAATGAAACCAGTTACAATAAATAAATAAATAAGTAAATAAATTAAACAGATAATGAATAAATAAATAAAATAACAAAATAAAATAGAACGAAATAAAAATAAATAAACAAACATATAAGTAAATAAGCAAATAAATAAATAAATAACACACCATTGCCAGATTCCTAACTCTACCTAAACATACCAGAGCGGATGCAGTCCTCTAATCGTCCACCGAATTTTGTAACTTTGTCTTTCAACTCATCAAAAATTTCTTGCGTCAGATTTTTTTTCAACAATGAATGGCACTCAGCTGGTGGATTACATAGACTTTGCCATAATTCATCCAAGTTTAGAATTCTGGGCTCCTCCGGTTTCGTTTCTTCACTTCCTGCCTCCTCTTTGACGTCACTTCCTTTTTCCTCTTCTTGTGCCTTTTCCTCAGTGGATGTTTGTTCTGGAACCTCGGTCACTTCTTTATTTTCTGCTGTTACATCATCGTCCTTCTTTACCTCGTTTTCATTTTCATTGGAACTTTCCTCTATTGTCGGCCCGCCAACTTCCAGCTGCTGACGCTGTTTGTCGACAAGCTTGCTATATCTTGCGTACATTTTTAAAAACGCGTACAAAAAGTTGATTTCAAATTAGTGAATTCTATACGAACAACGAAATGACACTTTTAAAAGACAGTTTAGTTAAATTCTTGACTCAAATTTACATAAAAGAACAATCCACACCACCACGTTTAGTCCAACCTATCTGGTGTGCTTCATTTTTCAGACCGACCCAAAGCCCCCAACAGATATGGCCTCGCTTAGCAACGGGGACGCTATTGTGTTACCTGGCATGGCCGCGCCATTACTCCACGGTCTGACATTATGTACTTACAAGATTTCGAGCACTAGGGCCGTTTCTGCCTACTTAATCAACGATGAACGAAACAAATGCACTGCTAATCGTTGGTGGTATATGTTGACCTCATCTGACCTGGTGTGTACATGGTCAAGTGACCTTTCAGTCAAGCTCCATAATTGAAAATTATAATCGAGTTTTCCCATGGCATAATCTTCATTCTCCTTGACAAAATTAACATTCATTTTTAACACCAGAACTGCTCTTCCCCCTCCCGTCTCCTCCAAAATTCATGTAAAAGTCTCCGTCTCATTCTCTGCATTACTATTCGAAATTCTAAACCCTAATCTATCGGCTTGTAGCTGCAATTCCGTGTTGCTATGACATCAATGATCATTAAGTTCGTTTTAAATTATTTATTTTTTTTGTGGTGGGGGGGGGGGGGTGACTTTTTACGAAAAATAAGAGCTCCATGACTTTCACGGCAATAACGCATAACACTGATATTTCACTTGTTTATGGCCAACGAATGATGAACAAATACCACTGTACCAGAACCCGGCAATGTGTACACTTGTACAAAGCCACAATCAGCAAATTTACCCACTGGATATGCGAAATTTACCCCAAGCTGGGGACGCCTGGCTTTAAGTTGTGAAAATTTTCATGCGTCTAGAACTTTCGTTGGCCTAAGCAACAATCCCAGAATAAGTCCATTCGAGAATGCTTGCCAGACTAGAAGAGCTCAGGCGTGAGGTTAAAAATAAAAACTGCCTGTTGCAAAGTCATCGATACCAAGCGTCACGCGCTTCCCTCGAGCTGTGTTGACATAAATTTTATGGAAATGTCAGAAGATTTGTGTACATTCATGCTGGGATAATTCAGTGCAACATTGATTTCTGACTGGCACCTGGCAATATGTATAGTATTGCCGGCTTGTCACAAAAAGATGATTTCCTAACATTAGTAGGCGGGTGACTAATGGACTTAAAGTGGTATTCTTTTTTTTTTTTTCACGACAATTCTAAGTTGTACACAGCGATTACCGCCAATTTCCCAGCACTTGGTGAGGTCACAGCTAACTTAATCAATCACCAGAGGGATATTTGTCTTGTGTGCTTTGCACCTCATCTCCATTTATAAGAACTGTTAATTTATTCGAGTACACTACGCCGTGTGTGTCTTTGCCAAGTTCAGGTCACACCTGTTTCGCATATATACAGCAGCTATAGTTTTCTTGCCACGGCTGTCCAGTTTCCTCTCCCCTCCCTCTCTCCCTGCCCCACACCTTAAAAAATTAGTTATTTAGTTAGTGGATGCTTTCGTTAAATTAGTTCGTTAGTTTAATTAAATTGGTCAGCTAATTAGCTTAGTTAAGTTGGTTAGTTAGTCAATTAGTTCAGTTAAGTTGGTTAGTTAGTGGGTTCGTAATTGAGTGAGTGAGTGAGTGAGCAAGTGAGTGAGTGAGAGTGTGGGTGGCTGGACGGGCGAGCAAGCTAGTTGGTTGGTTGATCGGTTAGTTAGTTAGTTAGTTGCAAGCTACGAGCAGAACGCCATCACTTTTAATTTCTCGCTAGTGAAATCTGCCATATCTCACGACACAATGATCAGCAGTAATAAAAACAAACAAACGAGCAAACAAAAACAAAACAAGAATTCCATTTTAAAGACAGGGGAAAATGGGGATGGTGGGCATAAGGAAAAAAAATGAATGATGAGGGAGAAGATATAGATGACGAAAGCGATGGCTTTGGAACAAGAAATAGAAGTGGCAGAGGAAGGAGAAGCAGACGAAATACGAAAATAAGATAACTTGTCACCGCAGTAATGAATTAAATTGCAGACGAAGAAGAAGTGTGAGAACAAAACAACCTGCAATTTCAGCGATGAATTAAATTGAAGGAAAGGAAATACAATATTAGCGTGGGGCTGTGTGAGTTTACAAGGAGATTCAAGTGCTGACAAATTCCTGCATGCTCTCCGTCACAAGAAATCAATGCCAGTCCTCACGCAGACCAACACCAAGACGACCCAAGATCTGGAGCTCTGGAACCCCAAACAACCTTCAAATGTCCTCTGACGTGGGTGCTGCCAGGCACCATTGCGGGGGTCTGCCCAAATCTACGAGCAAGGGGCAGGTCGATCGGACTGAAAGGGGGTTGTGAGATTGGACTTGGGGTTGGGGGGTGGGGGAGTATGTTTCACACTGAGTGTGCATGACAGTGAGGAGTTTGTGTTGAGAGTGGGTCGGACCCGGGACACGGGGCAGAGTTTGGGCATGGGTGTAGCTGGAGAGGGGTGCTCGCTGGAAACCGAATATTCTTGACTGAAGGAATAAAAGTAGGTCTTGGGGCGCTGGATCATGGACAGACATTGAATTTAAATTAACGACAGGCAAATTGACAGCGGCTGGGTCAGACGCTAGGGACAACCAACAGGGAACCAGACGGACAGATACACCGACAAACAAGACAGACAGGTTGACAAACAAATAGACCGACAGACAAGCAGATAGATAGACCAAATCAAGTGGGAGTAATGAGAAAGGATCGCAGGCCTGGAACAGAGTTAGTAGAATGCTCAGACCGTGGGGATTAGTACAAGATTAATCAATTAATCTGCAGACTTAATCCATTTAAACCCACATACTTCAGCACACGTATGATTCAAGACTTGCTAACATCATAACATAATTAATCCATCAAGCGTTTTTATTCGAACGAGAAAACGACTGGTTGAAAAAAAACAAAAAAACCTATGCGTCTCCACGTCATCGTAAAACGTGCACCATTGTCTCGGGACTAACTTAAGGCACAAGTTTCGGAGGTAATTATGCTGCTATTATTTAACACAGTTTGACACAGCGATTACCGCCAATTTCCCAGCACTTGGTGAGGTCACAGCTAACTTAATCAATCACCAGAGGGATATTTGTCTTGTGTGCTTTGCACCTCATCTCCATTTATAAGAACTGTTAATTTATTCGAGTACACTACGCCGTGTGTGTCTTTGCCAAGTTCAGGTCACACCTGTTTCGCATATATACAGCAGCTATAGTTTTCTTGCCACGGCTGTCCAGTTTCCTCTCTCCCTGCCCCACACCTTAAAAAATTAGTTATTTAGTTAGTGGATGCTTTCGTTAAATTAGTTCGTTAGTTTAATTAAATTGGTTAGCTAATTAGCTTAGTTAAGTTGGTTAGTTAGTCAATTAGTTCAGTTAAGTTGGTTAGTTAGTGGGTTCGTAATTGAGTGAGTGAGTGAGTGAGCAAGTGAGTGAGTGAGAGTGTGGGTGGCTGGACGGGCGAGCAAGCTAGTTGGTTGGTTGATCGGTTAGTTAGTTAGTTAGTTGCAAGCTACGAGCAGAAACTTTACTAATTGCTTAAATGCAAGTGATAATGTCCCGGCAATATTACATGTAAAATTAGCAATGCCCACAGACCTGGTCTGTCACCTTGATTAATCTACACCTACGTTCTAGATGTCGAAGCCACTGCTTCAAGGCAGGATGCCCATTCTTATTCAAAACACGGGCACAGGACAAAAGGTCGTTGACGTGGACACTCGGACAAGTTTTATTGTTTTTTTCTTCACCCCCCCCCCCCGCCCCCAAACCAGTGAAGCTTGGTATGGAATATCGAATGGTGTTCCATGTATGTTGCTAGGTTCAAACAAAATTCCTCCTACCGTGTATATTGAATATTAAACAAAGGACACGTCGAAACCAGATATGTTTTGTTTGTTCCATTGTTTTTGTGGTACAAAGTGGTAAAGAATTTCAAATGTCGTTCCAGCCACGTTAAAACTTTTTTCACATTGTAAAGAATAATAAATAAAATAAAACCGACAAATTTACCATGGATGTTTTGTTTGACTGTTCACCGAAAATTTACCAAAGTGCAAAATCTAGTTTTAAAGCCTCGTTTTCAATGTACATGTCAGACGACAGATAATTCAATATTTCCTCTTATACAGGAAAATGAATTGTGTGTTATGCTCATTAATTATTATTATTATTACAATTTATTATTATTATTACGATAATAATAATTATTATTGTCATTATTGAAGTTCAGCTAACAAAAAAAAAAGGCGCTTAAAAATCCATGAACTCCCCCCCCCCCCCCCCACGCACACATACACACTTTTTTTTTCCTTCTGTAACTGTGTAAGAAACTGTGACTGCTTGTGAGCTTCTGTATCATACCGGGAAGACCTGGGAAGGGGTTTTGGTGCTAGAAGTGGCAATACGGGAATTCCTTCAATAATAATTACATTACACAATGTCTACAGGTCAATACACCTATTCAATCGCTCTGGTATTGTGCAGCACAACCGTGCCATAAGTGGCCATGTGTAAAAGCTGAAGTTTTCTCCCCCAACAGAGCAGCACGGAGCCCAGTGTAAAGTATGCAAAGTTCTGTCGCGCTTGTGTCAATATTGGTCTCCCTTGTTGACACACCGGCCCCGAAAGTTCAGCCCCCTCTCTCTGTCGATCCAGACCAAAGGAAACGAAACGAGACTCAGTGGGCTATTTTCACCCAAATATCAATACAAGGTCATGTGAAGTTATGCAAGTCTCCGAGCATTTGACCTGTTTTGAACTTCACCTCCGATAGCGAATGAGCTTGACGTAATATACTGATAAGTAATTTTGACCTCATTATCAAAACTACTACGGCTATAATGCCATGACGTCATACACAGATAAGCCCACTGAATGAATGTAAACTTATGAGAAGAAGTGTATTTTCCATAAGTTACACATTATACATTCTCCATTTCTGGACATCCTAATATGTTAGAACGTAAGTAATCATTGGGTGCCTCTTAAAATGACGACAGTGGTAAAACTGAACACTGATTCAAGATATCGCAAATAATTTCAAACTGGTGTATCAAATAACTGTTTCAGTTTTGTTGTTGTTGTTTTTGCTCTTGCAAAAAGATAAACTGCGGAGAGAAAGACTTTGAGGTGGCTGGTGTGTTGGGTAGGACATGGATGGTTATAGAGATATCCAACGTCGTGGTAACATCTTGGCCAATTCTGCTTCAACTGTCACATCTCTATAAGGCAGGTACCACACATTTGCATAGATAGTACAGATTCCGCAATAAACTTGCCCTAACACCGCGTCTACGGTACAGCCTAGAGGTTGACAAATCTTCATGTTATTGGAAGTCTCATTAATGCTGTGCCCACCACTGACAAGGTTTTGTGGTCAATACTCGGGCATTGGAAATGGTCAAAATATACGTACGACAGTGGTCAGAAATAGCTATCACGCATTTATACATGCACCAGTCCAAAAGACACTCACCAATAGAATTTTATCCTTGCCATTTCCTGATTCATCTGCTACGTTCGACATGGGTTGATTGCTTTCGGAGAGCAGAGAAAATACGATTATAGATCGAAAGATTTCCAGAATTAATCAATCTTCAACCACACAGGTTGAAATTTAGAAGCTTTTAGGAAAATCGAAATCCAGTGGTACTCAGCGTTTGTCCCCCCCCCCCCCCACCCCCTCTCTCTCTCACAGACACACACATACACACACGCCATTTATCTCCTCAGGTTGGAGAACATAATCGGATTTCCAATATTTCCCACGTACCGGTCAAGCATTTTTCAAGCTCATATCGGTGAACGGCCTGACTTGCCTTACTAGCAGAATCACACCTCTCTCTTTCTTATACGACTAACTCATATCTGCTTTCACTAGATAGATAAACATCGACGTCAAAGGCTATCGCATTAGGTGCTGGTTAGAGTTTCAACTAGCAAAAGCAAATAACAACGGAAGATACCTCAGTCCCATTCAGCAATTTGTAGATGAACATTCCAAAGTCACGAAACGGACATACCGACCCCCCCCCCCCACCCCCACCCCCAACAGCATTATCGGTTGAGTTTACTCTGGAAATGACATTCTGATTTCCTGTTCAACATAAACTCAGCTAGAACATAAGAACTTCGTATTGTAGGCCACATTATTATTTCTAAGCATACTGCTCACTTCCCACTTCCTTGAAGATCATCTGTAGTGATTCTTATACTAAAAATTCACAAATAATAATCCCCAATTTACCCTCTCTCTCTCTCTTTTCTCTCTCTCTCTCTTTCTCTCTTGTCCCCAAACTGAGCTTACCATCCCCACCCCTCTGGCCTCGATCAATCCCCGCTAGTTTTGATGTAATCACAGCGAGCCGCCCCTCCAGTGAGTATCGATCTACGAGCGCCAAAATGGATGTTCCTCCCTACGATGTCATGGCATAGTAAATACTCCCATTTTTATCCTCTTATTCTGTCATTGCCACGAGTACCAAATTCCCCAAGGAATGCCTTAAAACATACTGACAATATGCGAACTGCTGACTATTGCAATTACTCGACTACAGAGATAACAGAGAAGGGGAAAAACCCGAGAAAAATCAGCACTAATGTTAGATATATAGCTAACTAATTGACCAAGGGAAAAAAATCAATATAATCTTCGACATGTGAGCGTTGGTTTATTTCTTTTTTCGTACTTGTGGCCTTAATCTCTTCGGTAATGCAAGCGGCTTTCGGGGAATTTCAACAGATTAAAAGAATTTAGCATATTAATATGCTGGTTGTTGTTTATATGTAGGTCTCAGGGTTTTTCTCATCTACATGTACAGAGAGAGAGAGAGAGAGAGAGAGAGAGAGAGAGAGAGAGAGAGAGAGAGAGAGAGAGAGAGAGAGAGAGAGAGAGAGAGAGAGAGAGAGAGAGAGAGAGAGAGAGAGAGAGAGAGAGAGAGAGAGAGAGAGAGAGAGAGAGCAACAACGATAACACCCTGAAATGCAAGGAAAACTGTGTTTCTTTAGAAATGGAACTACTTCTCTGAACTATTGCGTTAAAACCAACGTCTTTAAACTAAATGCAACCTTTAATGCTTAGCTTTGCAACTTCACTGAAGACAGCACTCAGAAAAAATTATGTACTCTTTTTAAAAAAAATGGTTCAAGCCTGAAGAAGATTTGATGTACATACTGGTAAACCTTCGCTGTGCTCACTTACTGAAGACAGCCACCCCATCTTTTTTTGTCCGGTGTCGTTCTCTCCGATATTATGCTTAGCTGTGCAGGAAAAAGTTTCAAAGGCATACCAAGGGCAGTAACCACGAACACAATAGGCCAGCAACAGGAGAAGGGCGGTAAACAAAAGCTGTGTGATTAGTCTGGGCCAGCTCCTTGGTCTGGGCCTAGAATTTGTACGATCGGGCACTGGCTACCAAGATTTGTATTATGTGCTTATCCTCGTAAGTTCTGAGCTTTTTCGTTCTGCAGTCTCGTAATTCTAGATCAGCTCGTTGCAACAGAGTAAATCTCCCACGTTAACTGTGCAAGAAAACAAGGCTTGCCTCATGCCATGCTTCTTTTAATCACACTGATCAACCCAGGCAGATATTAATCCTCTAAGAGTATGGTTAATCCTTCTCCGGATCATATTTGATCACTCCCATGAACTGTCCAGCAATGTGAGAACAGATTAACGATTAATCGATCGTGGTCACCGTTCGATCACCGTCCGATCAACAGGCTTAAAGGGCAACAGGACCGAATGTTGCGCGATAAGCTGTTGGGCTGAGCTTGCAGAATTTAAAAGTCAGAATGCGATAACATTCGCCAGACCCAGGCAAAATTCCACGGTCTTCTCCAAGTAAACTGAATACGTCTAAAATGTGTCCAGAACCTTCTCTGTTTTAAACGGTTTGCTTCAGGCTGAGATTAAAAGGACTTGAGTTATGAAGTGGAAGATTACAGATGCAGAAATGGCGTGTAAAATGTGGAAATAAAACTGCCCACGGACAGAAATTCAATCAGGCATGAACACGATGAGTATTTTACGACTTGTCCCAACAAAGTGGTCCTATAACATGGCAAGTTACGCTGGTGCACAGTATCAAACTCCTTGCGGTTTGTTGCCAGATGGCGCTGCCAAATGGACGATCTTGGAAGCAAAACGAAACGAAAAAAACAAACAAAAAAACCCAATATAATTCTGTTCCTAGATTTCTTCACGTCTAAAAATGCAAAGTATACCGTTTACATTATCAATTTTTCAAAGCACTTGTTCTTTTAACAATAAAGGTCATCGCTTGTCTGTTGATAGAATGACAGCCCTGGATTGATCGCATTTTCGCCACCTCAAGTATTGCCTCGGCTGCCAGCACAAGATAACTGCCTGGGGCTTCGCGCTGAGGGAATGATCACCCTAAATTGATTGCGGTCTCCGGGAACTTCCTACGGCTATGTTCAATAAATTGTGTTTCAGTTTTAAAACGCGTGAACGTACAGACGTGAGCTACAAATGACAGAGAGGATGGGGATGAAATTAAACCCCCCAAAAAGGGAGGGCGGTATGGATGGGAGGGAATTTGAAAAAAAAAATTGGTAGAATGCAGATTAGGCCAACGACCTGAAATGAAAAACAAAAATACAGAGACAATCATATAGATAGATAGATAGATAGATAGATAGATAGATAGATAGATAGATAGATAGATAGATAGATAGATAGATAGATAGAAAGATAGAAAATTGTAAAATACAATGCTGACAGGGACTGTCATGCAAAACCGAACGTAAACCCAAAGAAAAAAGATAATTACTTATGTACATAGGCCTACCCATTGAAATTTGTAAACAACGAACGCACAGAAGCAGGAGAACACTCGAAAAACAAGGAGAAAGAAAACAGTTCCTTGAACTTCGAATGCAAAAAAAAATGTTTTACGAGTTTCCTTGCATTTCAAAAAAGCGCTGATTTCCGTTCTTTCGTTTTCCTGCTTGTGCGTGTATGTGTGAGTTTGTATGTGAGTATATGTGTTGACCTCCTTTAGTCGTTTCGGCGAACTTCTCAAGGTGACTTGTGGGTCGTGCGAGCCCGCAGACGTACAGAATGTGTGAACATGAAGAGCAAAGGGGAGGCCACTGGAAGGAGGAGAACATCATGTCTGGGTGTTTGCACATTATACCTGTCGACGTCATGCGTGGGAGTGCGTGCAGGTATACCTCGTAGAATGCATATTTGTGTATGAGCCTGTTTGTGTTTCAGTATAGACCACAAGCGCTATGTTTATGTGCATTATGTGCCTCTTGAAAGTCAGCAAAGGCTTTGCTGGAAGACGAAAGGAGGGGTAAAAAAAAAAAAAGAGAGATTATGACGATAAAACGGCCATGCGTGTGAAATGCATACTAAAACAATTTTACGGTAGTGAGAAGTATTACGCACACGCATGTCTTGATATAACAAGAAAGGTGCTCACACCTGCACATTTAATTCAAAGAACATGTCGCGGAAGAGCACAAAATCAGGAAATACAGAGAGACAGATGTGGGTAGGTGAGGGGATGAGGAAGGAAGGATTACGCAACTCTGAATTCTACGACCTCTGATCACGCAAGATGCTGAGGTTGTTATGGAAAACAGTGTGATGACGGTTGGTTTGAACGCATAGACTTAGATGGTAAGCTTTAAGGTGGCACACAGACGGCTCATTTTGATCAGAAACAGGTTAGAAGATGATAATAGCAAGCAGAATTATGGCGAGAAAAAAGAGAAGGAAGAAAGCGTCAACAGCCAACCCACGGTCACTCTTTATCAGCAAAAATATTGTCTGGTTGATAGACGGACTGATGGAATGGACAGACAGACTGAAGAGGAGAGAGACATGCTGATAGAGAGACAGACAGACAGACAGAAAGAGGGATGGGGAATGGTGGGAATAGATAGATAGATAGATAGATAGATAGATAGATAGATAGATAGATAGATAGATAGATAGATAGATAGATAGATAGATAGATGGGACGACAGCAACCGGAGAATGAAATTGTCACAAACAACTCAGACAGCGCTGTGAAAGAAGACGCGACCAAGATATCGATTAATTAAAACCACAGATCTGGGGTGATGTCCCCTTGAGAGTTGTGGGCCTTGCATTTCTCTGAGTGTCAGACACTTTTTTTCTACTTCTTTTCTTTCTTACTATCATTCTGGTTTATTTTACATATCCTTAGCATTTTCCCCGCAGTCTATCTATCTATCTATCTATCTATCTATCTATCTATCTATCTATCTATCTATCTATCTATCTATCTATCTATCTATCTATCTATCTATCTATCTATCTATCTATCTATCTATCTATCTATCTATCTATACCTATCCAGCCTCTATTGATTCAACCACCCTGATTGCGACAATCATTCCTTATTACGACCAACCACTTCTATTACGGCCAACCACCTCTATTAACCCTTTGACTACTGAAACAATGAAAACTAGATTTTCTCAAAATTAATCTATATTGAGATCCACTTATTTCAGATATTGTAAATGGTAAATATGAATCTAAATCAGGTAGTTGATCTTTATGTGAAAGCAAGTAACGGAGAACCAAAACCTATACTTGCTGGAGCAATAAAGAACTAACAGCAATGCTGTTTCAGTATTGAAAGGGTTAAGACCAACCATCTCTATAACGACCAGCTACCTCTGTTACGACCAACCAAGAGAGCTTGTTCACACTAATTATCGCACAGTTCTAGAACTTCCACCCCAAGAGGTCAGGATGCTGTGATACAATTTAGCCGAGTCAGCAAACATGTTCCGCCAATTCTTACCTGAACAACAGACATATAAAGATGCCTGGCCCTCCACACGCTACCCGGTAACCGCTCACCGCGTCAGCACAGGAATCAACATAATTATTCAGAGGCGGATACTTGCGAGCATGTGGGAGAGGTCATTATGTTGGAGATTTGTCAACAACAGTTTGACAATCGCATTTTGGATAAACTTGTAAATATACTTCTTCACTTGGAGCCATATTAACAAATTCATATTTTTTCCAGTGTGTAACTTATAGACATTTTTTGTTCCCCCAACTAGTCCAGATTTTCATTATTTAGCAATGACTCATGTATATCCCATGTCTTTGGTAGTGGTATCAGCAATTGCAGGGGCAGACTCCAAATTTATGCAAAATGGGGCTGGTAAGATGAATATGGCAATACGTTTTTGACATCATCTGTACTCTCTATTATCGCATCACAACTTCATCACCACCACCCCCCTTTCCCTCTGAGCGTACCTACTTTATGGATGAGGTCAAGTGGACATGTCAAAAATCGGTCTGGAATGGGTAAACTTATTTATAATCTTTTCAGCCAAAGCAAGATTTTCTTTTTTTTTGTTTTAGAGGAGGTATGGTAATGTGGAGGATTTGGGGAGGGGGGGGGGGAGAGAGAAGGATTGAAAACGCAATACATTTGCTCATAAGTCAGGAAATTGTTGTTCAAATGGGGAATGGGGATCACAATTTTTCGTCTTCACAGATTCCGCCTCTGAACATTCGCTAACGGAAAAACCAGATGCATACAAGTGGCAGTGTGTTCCGGGGGGGGGGGGGGAGTTGGTTGAGGGAAGAATGGGGGCTAAGGCCTAAGGCATGTGTGTGTGTGTGATGAGAGTAGTTTCCCTGCTTGCTTACACGTACGGCATATATTAGTCAGGACGGTAGTGATTCTATACTCCCTCCCCCGCCCCCTTTACCCTCATCTTGGAGCTACCGGCCAGGTGAAACATGCTTATGTAAGAAAATTACCTGCCAAGTCCATCCAGGTCATACATGTATCATTATACACATCTTTGTTTTTCTGTGCGTGATATAATAATTATTGTGTGTAGCGTGTTGGTTTGTTTTTTATCTCTCTCTTACCTGTTCTGGTCACTCTCACTTTTTTCTATCCTTACTTTACACTCTTCCTTCAGTGCCATCTTATTATATCATTTACTCTTGAACACAGTTGCTTAAATATATCCTTTCGTCCTATTGTGTGTTCGGCCACTCACTCATTTATAAACTCGCATGTTTACTCACTAATAAACTTGGACAACTGGTGATGCATGGATACATGCACTCGCTCAATAAAAAAAAGCGCGCTCTTACACATGCATTTAAACTCACACATTCACTCATACTCGTGTACATCTACTCACTCGTTCACCCACTCACACACTCACCCATGTAGCATGCTCGCACTAGTTAATTTGTCTTACTCATTCTATCTTTCGCGTTTTCCATCAACCATAAATACTCATTCAGCCGTGCGTTTATTCACTCACTCTCCTTTCGTCCACCGACTATTCTTCTCCCACTCTTAATTTACTCATTCGTTCACCTCTCACATCCACATTCTCTCCCATTCATTCCGTCACTCACGCAGGCACTCACCGCATCAAAACCAATCAATCCCCTCTCATTCCTACACTGTCTGTACTCACAGATCCTCTCCAAACATTAATCAGATGAGCAGATGACCGCAGGCTACACAGAGAGAAAGAGGAGGGTGGAAAAAGAGTGAGGAAGAATTTGATGATGAATATATGAGAGATAAAGAGAAAGCAAGAGAGAGAAAGAGAGAGAGAAGAAAGAGAAAGAAAGAAAGGGGGAGAGAGCACAGAGAGAGAGAGAAAGGGAGAGAGTAAACGAGAGAAAGAAAGAGATGACAGAAAGAGATAGAAGGCGAGAGAGAAGACAGACAGAGAAAGAGAGAGAGAGAGAGATAGACAAGAAACAGAGAGAGGCAGGGAAAGTCCAGGGCTGAATGAGCAGAGAGAGAAACAGAAAAATGCCAACAACGACAACAACAATAACCAATAAAATGAATGGTTGGGTAACCAGCATGGAAAAAGGTGACAAGTTCGACAATAGTAATACATATTTGAACTACTTTTCCCGGTGTTCTTGTACTGCTTGTTACAATTGCTACTGGAAAGATTATATATATAGCCACTTCCAACTTCCTCTTTAATCAAATGGTCCTGTATGGGGTGCCCCTGTTTCCTGAACTTTATGCCCATGTTCGAAATACCCGACCAGATTGTTCCTTAGGAATGTAACCTCTCATAGCGAGTCCTCCAAGGACTGAGCAGCCGGCCCACTCAGCTACCGACTTGGTATGCACGACCAGATTCTGACCACTGATAGACAGGTGGTTTCAAGAGGTTCCTCATTCTGACCCCTCTCCCTTCTAGAATGTATGGACAGAACAATTTGGTGGCTCTCTGACTCGTCCAGTCTGACTTGCTTCTTATACAGAACGGATTTGTGTTAGTATTTGAGTTTTACGTCGCGTCGGCACGATAACGGCCACTTTGCGTCTTCCAAGGTCTATTTGGGTACTTTATTTATGTTTCGTATTCAGATCTTCTAAATTTCACAAATAGAAATAAATCGTTTCGTATAAATTTTATCACACTGGTAAAATTCTCAAAAGTTGTTTTGGATGAGTCTGAAAAAGACACGCCCCAGAATTTATTTACCTTGACGACCAACAATAACAGGCCGCCGATTTCTTAAGAAAGACTGGAGAAAGTGTATGCTGAGAGACCGATTGTAAGTTACAGATCTGTGTGTAGATACTCCTGGCGCAAGCAAAAAAGACGATCAAAGCACCTGAAAACCCCAAGGAAATGTCAACAATGAGCTCGCCTTTTTTTTTTTTTTCCCGTCTCGAGATTTTACAATTATCATTATCATGAAGAAACGACAAAGAAGAAATACAATAACAACAAAAATGATAGCAAAGCCAGACTATAATTCACCTAGTGCTGCAGCCGTGACATTTCAGACACGATTTCTGTTTGGCAAAACAAGCATGGAACATGAGACCGGAAAAGATTTGCAAAACGTCTTTGACAAAATAATTAATTTGTTATCTTTTCCGGAGTTTAAATGCAGATTTGATTTCTACAATGATGCACAGAGTGCTGGTATTACTGGGGTTAGTTGCCTGTCCTTGGATAGAATCTATTTAATTTTGGTTGAGAGAGAGAGAAAGAGAGAGAGAGAGAAAGAGAGAGAGAGAGAGAGAGAGAGAGAGAGAGAGAGAGAGAGAGAGAGAGAGAGAGGGGGTGGGGTGGGCAAAGAAAGAGAGAGAGGCAGGCATTATTGCTTATTCCAAGACATAAATTTCTTCATACTCCAGGCAGCTCTTGACATTTTCAGTTATTCCCTGGTCCCATGGTCTAAATGTCAATCCCGTCTATGCCTGGCCTGCCTCCTGTGACACTCCGACCCATGTTGTAAATCAGTGAGTAAACGGCACTATCGGTGTGTACGCCAACACGTTTTATACATCCATGAAACTGCAATGTCTGTACGTGCAGAAAGCCACAGAACACAGCCAGGCCTGTATTCGCTAAGCGCGTGATTAAAATCGAAATTGCCGCGCGAATATGCAAATCCTGAAAAAAATGTACAGATTGATTTTTTTAAAGGGCAAAAAAAAACTGAGGGACGGGGTCCGTAAATAGAACAGATTGCGTCAGTCACGAGTGTCCTTTTTCTGATTGCATTAAGCGGTGAATTATGATAAAGGTCATGCTATTTTAGACCTGTTTTTTTTTAAATGTCTCTTTACACTTCGTGCTGACAATTTTGCGCCTGGATTGTGGCAAATTCTTTCACTGACCAATGCGTCATGGTAACAGGGGAGATAACTCTAAACCTACACATTTCAATATTCCAAAGAACAATAAATTAACTAAATCTAGACTGTTCAAGTGCTTAATTTCTAAATATTGACAATTTTGTAGAATTGAAATGCTAAACCACTTTTGCTGGCCTGAACAATGAATTTCCAAGGTGATTAAAGTGTTAATCGTTTCACAATACATTACAGCTCAATCGGCCCCGAAGTTCCAATTACTGTCACGGTTAATGAATTCCACTATCGATTATGCATCCAGATTCTGTCCAGAATGCAGAAACTACGGCTTGCTTGAAAGTGAGTGATTGATTCATTGATCAACGAGTTCTAAATCTGCCGTGGATTTTTGCCACATTTCTTCTTCTGGGCTACAAATAATATCTGGTTTACAGCAAAAACGCTGAATATTTCTAGCTCGTTTCTGGTCCAAGATTGCCCAGACCCTCACCAATGTATTTACATTCCATATTGCTACAAATGTTAGTGCTTATTTTTCGTGCTATGCTGTTTGAATAAGAATGGTGGTTGAGGTGTGTAGGCAGTGGAACCGTCAGGTGTTTTGGGGGTAGAGGCGATTTGAACCAAGTGCCAAAATACTGTTTATTTTACTTATTTATAAAAATACTGTTTATTCACGTTCATATTTATTTATTTATTTTTGTTTTAGGTGGCTAATTTTGTGTACCCCCCCCCTCCCCCCAAAGGGTACTAGGGCCATTTTGCAAAAGAACAGATTAGTGTGACGGTGAGCCACCAGTAATCCTAGTGCTAATCCTTATCCTTAACCTTTACATTTTCCCGAAAATTCAAAATGTAGACAAAACCAAATTTGCCCACAAGGTCGTAAAAGTCACTCCGTTTTTGTTTGTTTATTTATTTTATATTGAATGTTATTTTTCATTGCTGGTTGGAGCAAAGAGATGTATTAATTTTCTAGTGGCGGTGGTTCTCGCGTTCGCGTGTCTTTTATTCTGTTGTTGCGCTATTGATCTTCCTACTATGGTTCGTACATGTAAAAGTGTGTAGTTTGTAGTGAATGAAACAGCAGTAACTGCGCCATTTATTCTTGCTCTTGCTATTATTGCTTCTGTATATTCAATGGCGGATCTGCTATGAAACTAATGAAGCTTAAGCTCCAGGGCCCCTAATCCCGAAGGGCCCTAAAGAAACATTTTTTAATGAGTGAATTTTGGATGTTGCCCTATTATTGCTGATTGTGGAGGGCCCCCATAACACTCAGGCTTCAGGGTCCCAAAAATGTAGGTCTGCCACAGTGTCCGTTATACATTTCTCACCTTTGCACATTTTCATTCGTATAAAACCCATCTTTCCTACATCATAATGGCTCACATTCGTTGCTTTGATGACGCAAACATTGCCATTATGAAATCTGGACCACATGTTCAAATGTTATACGCAAGTCAAAACCGCAGCGTAAATTCCGTATGCTTTGTAGACGGTTACGTGCAATACATTTGCTCTTTGACTTGACATTTTCCGAAATCATATCCCTCGTTGCTTCCTCGACTCTTTCTCGACCCTCGCGTCCTCCTGTAAACTCACACAATGACATTTCCGCCCCTGCCCCACTCCAAAGCCAAAGTTTTGTGCATATGTCGTAATAGTTCATCAGATCTGACGTTGAAGGCTACCTGTACTTACTCTCTTCGAGGAACAAGGTTCTCTACACCCAAGTCTGATGTGGACCGATCGAGCATTGGAAGAAATTGTCCATTCATAACCCATAAAGGTCTAACTCAAGTCTGGTAAACTGACACTGTGATATTTCCATCCCCTCTCCTCACTCAAAGCCCTATTTTTTCCCCCAACGAAATGGCCACTCTTAAACACTAAAACAGCATTTGCTTAAATATTTTCATGGCGTTTTTCATTATATCAGCGATCTACAGTCTATATTCCAATAGTAAACAATAACATTCATGGGCCACACGCTATGCCAGTGAAACTGCTGATGGCAGAACCTTGAACACGAGGTGAAGGATAAAATTTCATGATCTTTAATGTCTGCGCGTCGCAGGTAAATACACTTTGTTTATCATGCAGGATGCTCATGTGTGAAATGACAGCAAAAATGTGCTTAGACAAGTGAGCCCAAATGTAACACACCTGAAAAGTACGCGAGCTGGCAATGAATCGTAGAGCGGGACAAAGAAAAGACCAAAAAAAAAAATGGAGAAGGAGGAAAGGGGGCGAAGAGGGACCAATAAACAGAGTGAGACCTCGGAACTGTGACCTCCCCCCCCCCCCTAAAAAAAAAAAAAAGAAAATTTGATCTGGTTAAGCTAGTGGGGCACTGAATCAAGTTTTGTCTCGATTTTAGTATGAGATGTGAACTATGAAGATAACCAGAACCTGGCGCACTGGCCAGGGCGAAACAAATCTGTTTCACTAGCTCAGGCACCTCAAAACTGTTTGAGTCAGTTGGTGGAGAGAGAGACCTCGCGCAGTGAGTCACAACAGACGCAAAAAACAGACTGAATTCAGTGCCCCATGGACCAAACAAGTGAGTGTTAAACTCCAGAAAATAGATTGCTGTATACAGCCGTCTTAACGCACGGGCACAATAGGCAATTGCGCAGGGACCCCAAGGGTTTAAGTGGCCCCATGCATGCAAATTTACACTGGTGTTTGAAACGGGGAAGAAAATCATGAGCATTACAAAAGAATCTGCCTAAGGTCTGCCTATAACCATGTTTAGACGGCCCTGTCTGTACATTAATGTTACGCCAACACTTCGTCTGAACAGATTGTAAATCAGTGGTATGTATATCAAGTAAAATGTCAGTGATGCCAGATAGGCGGGTAGCTGACAACCTCCATGACGTCAGGCTTCCACGACATTGACACGCCTACCATCTGTGGAGGGAAATTGTTTTGCCACTGCCAGCTACATGTACCAGCCTAAGTTAATTTCTTTTTGCAATAGATCTGGTGTCAAACGTGCTGAGAATGGGCTGGTTCTGTTACTTGTCGCATACTCGCGTTGGTTGCAACTTACTGTTGCTTTGATTCATTTGTTCTGTGTGTTGTTTTTTTTCTTACTTACAGTGGCGGATCTACCATGAAACTAGTGAAGCTCAAGGTTCAGGGCCACTAATCCCGGAGGGGCCCCGAAGAAATTTTGTCCAATGAAGGAATTTTGGATGTTGCCCCGTTGGTGCCGGTTGCTAAGGGCGGCCCCATAACAATCCGAGCTTCAGGGTCCCAAAAATGTAGTCCGTCCGCCACTGCTTACTGACTTATAGTTTTGAGATTGATTTATTTGTTTAAAGGCGCAGAAATCATGATGTGCAATCTCTGCTTGATAAAGGTAATACTGTCTTCGAAAGAATAAAATTGTGGCACAAAGCGATAATTCTAACATCAGCGAAAACAGAATAGCGATCAGCGATATAAACAAACAAATTATAATCCTGGACATTCTTAAAAGAGATTTTCTAGATTGCCAAAAACAAAAAACAAAAAAATTACAACTATTGTACTTTTTGACTGATGCAATGACGAAATTTTACCCACAGTGCCTATCCATCTTTCCCATTCGTAGACACGGCAAAGAAAGAGCAGAACTACTTCACACTTAAGTGGTTCGAACGACGCTTGCCTTTATACGAAAACATCACGCGCCTTACCTTGATTGTGTTTTACTCGTTACCTGTGCACGTGTCCCTGGCTGACATGGCACACATCCAAAACAGTTTATCGCAGCTTCCCCCCCCCCCCCCACCTCCCCTCCCCTCCCCCAACCCCCCAAACTTCTTTTAAGCTACAAACCACAATGTTCCTGCCAGCCAATTGTACAAGACATATGATGCATATCTTTATATAATACGTCAACATACATGCTGGCAAAGCCGAAGATTGTCAGGAGAATGAACATTTCATGTGTGGGGGTCTGCAGTGCAAGTATACAAAAAGCTAAAGGTGGTTACTTCAGGTCAAGAACATAGCACCTCCTCTTAGAGCAATAAACGGTAATGGGATTCTGATATCGCTGATGGAAAAAATAATTGATGCAAAACGCTCTCTGTGTTGAAAAGCGCACTGTTTTTCAGCCTTCCAGAATTATTCCAATGTTGCGGCTTTCTTCGCCAAAGTGTGGAGAACTTCTTTTCGAACTGTGTCAAGTATGAAGTTTGTCTCTGTATAAGCAGAACAGTATAAATTATTCCAATGTTTAGCTACTAAGCAATGGATTTCTCGCTTAAATTGAGACAATTCTGTACAGCATTGACAAAACGCATAACAAATAAATAAACTATGTTTCCGTTTGGGGTATGGGTATCCATCTTCTCATGATGAAATAACTAAGGTGCATTTCTCACCGCCTCATCCCAGATAAATGTATCAAAGTGGGGAAAAAGGGGGGAAGAAACAAAAGGCCTTAGGAACTGACAGAAAAAAAAGACATGGCACCTCAGATATCAACATTTCCCGGACGATTGGTGCCAAAAAAAGCACGACAGCGCATGCTCCAAATTATGAAATAAGGGTAAAAAAATGTCAAATGTACGTCATCCGTGACGTCTTTGCGCGGAATACTCCCAACAACAAAAGGTAAAAGTGCAAGAAACGGAACAGGAATTTTCCTTAGGTCGACGTTGTTCTCTCATTTTCCCCAATAAAAAAAACCCTCAAGGTCGAAAGGGGGAGATAGGTTAACCCTCAGGTAACAGCAAATATCGCTTCCATCTTGGCACAAATTGGAGTTGCCGGACTTTTTCCTGACGTTACTAAGGGGAGAGAATGTCTATCCATCTAACTGAAACACTCGTGTTAATGTAACAGTGTTCTTTCGTCAGCCGTGGATGTGTGTGCTGAGTACAGCATCTGTTATGGGGCATGCCACTATCGCCATCTCTCTCTCTCTCTCTCTCTCTCTCTCTATCTCTCGCTCTCTCTCTCTCTGTCTCTGTCTCTCTCTCTCTCACAAAGGGATTCAAAAGAAAAAACATCTTTCTTTCATGCTAACAACGAGAACCCTACATCACAACAATAGTTTTGTATTTAAGTCTCTCATCTACACACTATCTTCCTAAGGGCAAGGGGATCTCGGCAGTCAATATGATGAGTGACTCTTGCATGGCACAAGTTTAATTTTCCAGATCCAGAATTTGGTCCAAATACTTCACAAACATAGCACGCATATCAAGTCATAACATTAATACAGTCACAAAACGCCTGCCCTTCAACCCCCGCATCTAAAAATTCCATAAATTTCATAATGTATTTACTTGACCCACCTAGTGTCATAAACAATACTGATAATTCATTAATTCATACCATGTAATCTATCGCCCAGCAGGCAAAACTATTTCTGTCCTGATTGCCAGGACTCAGTAGAAAATGCCAGCCTACGTAATTCGGGAAGTTTGCCAACAAAAGACGTAACAAGCTGCATATGGAAACATGCCAGGTAGGTAGAGCTGGGTTTAGGAAAGAACAAGCTGGCAAACAAAGTAATTGCGCCAAATCTGCAGTTTACAAGACTAAATGCGGAAGGATTTCTGGCACTAATTAGAATCTCTGGTTGTGAGTTTAAAAAAAAACAACCGCTTCAGACTGTTTCCGTTTTAAAAGAAAAAAAAAGCAGTGCTAATGGGGCATTTGCCGTCAGTACTATGTCCATTCTATTAATTGTGTTGTTCATGATGTGCTCTTGTCTTTCACATGCTGTGGGGGATAGGGAAAGGAGGGAGAAGGCCAGCACAGTAATGTCGCAGGACTCAAAATATGCCAGTTTCGAACTTAAACATGTAATGACGGCTCTGCGCAAGTGCATCAATTGACCAAATATCATCATTAACAAGTACAAGTATTTTCTGATTGTGGCATGATGCGTAAATTTCTGAACATTTCCATTCATACAACGTTTTTCTGCCTCATTATCTGAAACTAGTATAAGGAGAATAGATTTAAATTTCGAAACACTGTTGTCTTTTTTGCAAACAATCTCATTCCATAATGGAAAATGAGATACTAAACCTTCTAGCAAGCTGAGAACACAGTGCTTTCAACAAACCAATTTCCAAAATCTTCTGACTTTGGTGACATGATAAGCTTATCTCTTCCTGATAAAACTTATAAAGACACGACCACAGTACAGGATTCCACTGCAAAGAATAGTTGTCTTGTAGTAACCTACGACAAAAGATAACTTTCTCAAGCTTTGTGAAATTGAAGAGATGACTTTGAATCGTCCCCTTAAAATGACAAGGGTCTATCTCCACTTTTTGGCTGAACTGAGTTACACGTTTTTACACACTACTTCTATAGTCCTTCTCCATTGTGTGTCGAAGTATTAAGCGGATTCGGTGTGTAATGTGTAAGTATTACTAACAAGAAAAAAAAAAAGTCATATCCCCAGAATCTGTGAGGGCATGAAACGTCAATCATCAATGACTCAAAATTAAATGGAAAGGAGTTAGAACTGTGTCATTCTAGAGGACGAACTCCATCAACGGAATGTAAAGACACGCATAAACAATTATCTGTGAACATGGGAGAGGGTGGACCGCCAATGTTTCACCGATCAAGAATTACACAAGTCATAATTATATCGCTACAAGGAATGATTCAAGTGCACGCTTGCAAATTACCACAATCTCGGCATTTTCTGATTTTCTTCTTCTTTTTCTTCCTCATTTACCCTCGCTAGATTTGCAAAGCTTTTCAGAAAGACCACAGCTAACTTTCTCAGCTGCTGCCAAAGCCGAGGTGTTTTTTCACTGAATTGTTTGGTTGATTAAACACAGTTTATCGCACAGCATTGAAGCCCTAAAACTGCAACTGTTTGACAGCCGTGTTAATGTCACGGTGTCCCGACTAACCAAATTTCACAAGCCAATGCGACACCTTGTTCAAGGAGCCCTGGCCCCGTTTCCTTAATCCGATCATTTACATTTTTACTAGGCACAAAATAACATTGAGAAGGAAGTCAATGAGGTTGGATGAGAGGGGATGGAAGGGAGATGAAACACGGACTGAGAAACAAATGAGAATGAATGAGAGGAGCAGGATGAGGAAGAAGAAAGATGAGACACAGAAACTGGAAACGAATAAGAATGAATGAGAAAATCGGGTTAGGGGGATGGTAAAAGTTGGGGAAACAGGACAGAATCGGCCCTAACGACTGGAGTCAATCACACCAAATACAAAGACAATGACTCAATGAATTAACACCAGCGATTAAAACAATCAGTTTGTTTGTTTGGCTCATATTCTGTTTGTTTATCCATGTACTAGAGTCAACCACAAAATTTACACCGCTACCAACTGTTTCACAGACGGATCTTATTATAGGCTAATACAGTTCTGAAATTTTGACCTTCTAATCCACCCCATAGCCAAAAATATCAATAGCGGAAATAACAAATTATTTGTCTTTCTTATCATTTGACAGTTCAAATTTGGCGGTGTTCCATGCCTGTCACCTCGGTGGCAACAGTGCCTATCTTGAGTCAGGTGCCGACGTGAAAATATCCCCGTCTGGATAAACGGTCACCTTTAGAAGGTCACGATAAGTGCATAATGTCTCAGCGACGACAGCAACGCTCTGCAACATGCACCAGGGTACTACACTGTACAGACTTGGCGTTGCCGGATTGTGGCATGGGAATTTTCCATGTGTCCTGTGTGGCCTTTCTGGGGTCTATAGGCTCATAACTCATCGGTCCTTTTAGAGTTAATGAAAGATTGCTGCTGTCGCTCTCGTAAATATATGGAGTAGGGTTAGAACACTTTATCCGTCTATTACGATAATCAATCCGGCTGTTTTGTTCTTTCTACTGACCGACTCCGCATGACTAAATGAATACCGATTTGTTCAATATTATTCTATAGGTGTTGATGTTTTCAACGTAGCTCTCTTGTAGTTAACACGATATTTGAAATGCCATTTTTGAATTTGGGTTTTACGGCATGTCGGCACGATAACGGCCAATTTGTGCCTGTCACAGTCTATCTGAGTATTCTGTTTGTGTTTCCTATTCAAAACTTCGTCAGTTTAAATTGTGCGAGTGAAATTAAATAGTTTCGTTTAAAATGCATTACATTGGTAAAATTCTCAATAATTGTTTAATTGACGAAATATAAAACCACAGAAAAACTGTGGGTCGCAGCAAGGCTATAGGCAAAGTCAAAATTTGGCAAAAAGAAAAAGTTGCATGTAGCAAAACCTCGCGTAAGAAATAATACCCAAACGATACAATGAAACGCAAACTAAAAGAGAAGACAAAAAATGGCCGATATTTCGGCAACAGACTTTTTCAAGGAAAAAAAAAACGCAAAAAAAAACAACAGAAAAAAAGTTATAAAATTGTGTTGTCGTGGTGGTTCTACCAGGAGGCCACCACTAGCTGTTGTTTTCGTGGTACTAATAATAAAACTGACATATAATAACGGATGACCCCTGGCTCTTCACCAAAGCCCGATCAGACATGTTCGATTTTACGACAGCTGAAGTTTTCCAGCATTGAACTGTCAGTGTCACGGGCGTCCTCTCCCACAGCGCAAATTGACACCTGGATCAATTCAAGGTGATATCGATAGCACCTCATTATCTCACTTTGGTTGAGACAATACGAGGACAATGCGTAGGCAGAAATCCCCCACGAAGTGTTGCTAAGTACTATTTGTCTATCTGGTTGCCGGAGCTGTCTTCAAGCTTTTCAAATTAAGAAAAAAATAAAGATAATTGACTTCCCTGGATTGGTACATGACCTGGGCGACCTCATTGTTGAAGAAAAAAAAAGTCACACTCGAAATTCTTATTGTTGTTTGTATATCAATCTTTTTTGCTGCAAGTTCCCGTCTTATCCTGACAAATACAAACTGTTTACAGATAGTTTAACTTTTTTGTAAACCTGTGTTTTGTTCCCAGGTTTCCGGCAGCCAATCCATTTATTTCCATGGTACAATCAGTTCTTTGTGGTATTGTTTTTAAAATTAATTCTAGCTCAGTGCAATTACATGTATAGCATTTCTTCTATGAACTTACTGTGTTTAAATGGCTGCATTGTCTTTATTAATTTACATAATCTTCAGAAGCAGAGTCGCTTCACAGAAAATTACTTTCTGAAACGCGTTTTTAATTTGATTTTATAGCAAGTAACAATGGCTCGATATTGCAGTGTCATAATCAAGAACATCAAAAATACTTTACAGTGAAATGGTGTTTCAAAACTCGCTTTTGCGAGAAACAAACAGAAACATTCACACAATGCATCCTCTAACAAAGGGGTGCAATAATTGTGTAACGTTTTGTCTAGATGAATTTTTGTGTAAGTTTGGACTTTGGTATTGCTCTGTGTCTAGGCCTCATCTCATTATAAAATAATGCCAATACACATGTGGCCTAAAGATCTACACTTCGTAGCTATCGTTCCACATTCAAAGGGCGTACGAAAGTTCAAGTGATGAATCATGTTTGAATAATCTACACTCGCTACGTGAGATTTGAAACGTTCAAGTTGACTAGAAAACCGGGACACTGTTACACAACAGTAAGGAGTTTCGGAAAGTTATAGGATTGGCTGAATCATCTCAGATTTAAGAGCTACGAGCAAATCTTCTCGTTGATAACAATGCGAGTCTTCAGTAATTAAGCTGGGTCAGCATGTGGCAATGACTGGACAGAGAACACAACGGCACGTAGGCCCATCGATTACCAGGATGTGCTGAAGATTGAACATCCTGGTGAAGCAGTTTCTTTCTCGAAAATTAAACAAGAGATTCAGTTGTCGTTTGACATTAACAAGGATTGAAATTTCTGTATTCGCCTGTGGCAATGCAGCCTTTGCAACGTTGGCGGTAGTGGAAGCAGAGGCGTAGCCTGGGCAGTGCCATAGGGGCGGTTGCCCTGGACACAAAATGCTTAAGGGTGCAAAATTTCAAAGTACAAAACTTATTAATCAGTAATAATAAATAAATTTTTAAAAAATAGAGCCCCCCTCTCCTCTCTCGGTCACACAGAAGAGTTCGAACATTCTTCACACTTTTTCAACATGATTGGGCAAATAAACATTGCCTCGTGCAAGTGGTCCACGGGTCGGGGGGGGGGGGCAATATTTGCCCTACCCCGAGTGCTGGCAAGCCACGCTGCGCCAGTGGGTTGAAGAACAAAAAGTCTGTGAAAACTTGGTATTAAAATTATTCAACATAAGCAAATCTACTGCCTGTGACGTCTTCCGATAAATAGGAGACATGTGCAGAATAAAATATTCATTATTCATGGAGAAAGATCAAGGTATAAAATAGATCCTAATTGACAGGCCCGCTGTTACCGAGGAATTCACTGACATACGAGCGTATGATGTAAACCGCATTTTTTGTGTCGGCCATTTAAATACCATTATTTGACCAAAAAAAAAAAAGCAACGCGTAATGAAACACTAATAAAATAAATACGTGAACTTGTAAATGAATTGCATCTGTTTAACGGGCTCGGGTAAGAGTCAAAAGGGAAATTGTTTAAAATCCATGTGAACCAATCACACATAAGCAAGGAATGTCAGATTAAAAAGTGAAGTGAAAGTCCACCCTTACAAGATTAGGTTACCGCGTGTCACGCTCTCAGAAAACTATGTGTCCAGACCTAATTGTGTGTGTGTGTGTGGGGGGGGGGGGAGCTGGCGGGGGCTCCTCCACTTTCTTTATCTGTCGTCTTTTTTACAAGTTTTTTCCCACCGTAACTAAAAACTGTGGATGGAAATACAAAGAGCCAAAGCACGGGAAGGTTCAGATGTCCAAAGAGCGTGCTGTGTGGAGTTCAGTTGTATCAGTTTTTTCAACTAGTTTGCAGTCTGAAGACTGAAACTGTCCTCATCCGTCTATGTCTGGTAATTTCAAATAGATTCTAGATAGGGAGACACAAAAACAAACAGACAGAATAACGAAAAGTTAGACAGACAGACAGACAGATAAATAGATTTGTTGTGCGATAGATAGATAGATAGATAGACAGACAGATGGTTGGATGGGTGAGTGGATAGGTGGATAGATAGATAGATAGATAGATAGATAGATAGATAGATAGATAGATAGATAGATAGATAGATAGATAGATAGATAGATAGATAGATAGATAGATAGATAGATAGATAGATAGATGAAGCAAGAGGCCTGCACGACACAAGAGGACGCACCTGTGGCTGAAGTCACCTTGGGACAAGGCAACTAGATTGGCATTCGTTACACGGACCAAGATAATATTTTGATAAAGGCAACGCCAGTCAATGAGCGTACGACAAAACCGGAACAGATAAGCGGGCTAGGTGAATGTGTGCTTTCTCAGGCCACTCCAGATAGTGTAGAAACAGTGAGAGAACCGGATCCCCTCCTCCTCTGCCCCCCCTCTTCCTCATGCTCTAACACTTGCAGAAATGAGTCATGAAAGTCCACAGGTTTAGGTAACCGAAAACTTAAAATTTTTAAAAATGGACATTTTTTTCCAAAGGAACTGATAATTTCTGTACAAAACCATACTCATGGCAGTTATCTTATCCCGTGGCCTTAAGTTCAGTTTTAATTGGTATGAAATTCTCTTTGAAAGTGCTTGAATTGTACTTTAAGTTTTGCCTACATATTTTCTTTCTAGAAAAGAAGTGCCGTAAAGAGGCAGAAGGTGAGATAAAAACCTTCATGTCAAAAGGGAACGTCTAACTCTGTTGTGATCGTCCTGATCTTGCCGGCCTGTGTAAGGGCCGTCCCTACTATACTGAAAGGCATGGGAACCGCCAAACGTGTTGCGTCATGCATTGCAAGACAACAAAGTAGCCTCAACAATGTTGAAATGTAATGATTTTAACTCGAAGCAGATCGACAGTGTAAATAACAGGCGACTAATTTGCCGCAAAAGAAAAAAAAACAAGTGCCAGTCGGCTTCGTCTATTTTTACATATCTCCTCAGATCTGGAATAGTATCCGCCCCACCCCCTCCAAAAAAAGGAAAGAAAACTAGTAATCTACAATAATTAAGTTTTGCGTGAACCTCAACAAGTGACTCTTCTACTGTTAATTCAATTTTTTTTCCACCTGGTAAGCTTCAACAGGTATTTTGTTATTCCTTTAAAAAGTTCGCCTTTCGGCTTTCTATAGGCCCATTGCATGCGGATATCGGCCATCTTTGTTGTAAGGAATAACGCATAAACATGGCGATGGTAGCATTGATTTTGATTCGTTAGCTGAATTGCACTGCGAGCACTTGAGGCGTCGCGAACCAACCGGCGGCGAGCTAAAAGTAGTTCGCTACAGTAAACAATGGCACGTGTGTACATGCACATGGGAGACGTTTGGTCAATTCTTTCACTTCCTTTCCTTTGTTTACATGGATGGTAGGCAATCTGACTAGCTTGGATCCATCCTTTCCACCCCTGTCATAACAGTCAACTGCAATGCAACCAGCAGGCATTTTAACCGCTTAGACATATCCTGAAGTTACACTCATCAGCTGATCCACCGGCCATCTTGGGTGTCGGAAGAACAAAACAAAAACACTATGTGACGTCATTCGCAATGGGCCTATACTGGTTACCTATCTCATCATATTATTTTGAAAAATATCTCGAAAAAACAAACAAAACAACAACAACAACTGTATAATCTTTAATAATTAAGTTCTAAACGAGCATCTAATAAGCATGAGGCGCTTTCCATTTAGTGTAGTTACCGCTGAATATACTCCAACATACTCTGGTGGCTACTTTCGTTTCTTCCTGTCAAACAAAAAGTTGGAATCTAGCGCAATACGAAATGTTTGCCGTCAACCAGATTTAAAACAAATAATCCTAGAGGGCTGTTCAAGGAACAGGCTTACCAGCTCAGAGAACACTGTTGCAATTTATAGTGTTATTGAATTCAACAAGAGCATTATATTCACATTATCTACACTTCGTACTCTTAGTTTCACATTAAGCTGCATGTTCAAACTGCTACGGTTCAGGTCGCCACCAAAGGACAGAATTTGCCAGTCTACAAGGCTTACGGTAGACGACGTAATTAGTCTTTCCAGCGGTCACTGGCAAGGACAAGGCGTCTGCTTTGTTTCTTTTTGGCCTAGATTAACACGCAGCAGCCGAAATGACCCCCTCCCCCTTTCGCCCCCCCCCCCCACCCAAAAAAAAAAAAACAACAACAACAAACTTTCTTTTAAAAAACTGTAGGGTCATGCAGGGTTACGTTTGCGAGACCTGTACTGCACATATCAACCTGATGCTTCCTTCCATAAACCATGAATACATCGGTAGTTCTCAGTTTGGTGATATTTCTTAGTGACAGAATCTTTACTTGGTGTTTTTTTTTTTTTAAAATTAAGAACTTCTCTTTAAAGTTTATTGTATAGTTTTCTGTTATATGTTATCAATGTAGAATTTCAGAAAATACATTTTCCCCCTATTTAACTTGGTTCTCAATCTGCTATTTCGTCTTAAGGTTATTCAGTATAACCAGGTTCTATCATAAATGAACTTGTGGCATGAATTTCAGTTTGTGTCAGACCTAATTTGATCTGCATGACGTATCTAATATCACGCCAGTTAATGATGTTCAGTGCCCACGATGTGAGAACTGTTGCTGATGACCTACAGCTCGTGACTTGTAACTCTAGATAAACGGGTGGCTGTCAACAAGATAATTAAAGCGGGGTGTTGCAAATCGTCTCCTTTGGCACTACTATCATGATATACACACACACTTGCGCAACAAACAGGTGGTCACATAGATAGATAGATAGATAGATAGATAGATAGATAGATAGATAGATAGATAGATAGATAGATAGATAGATAGATAGATAGATAGATAGATAGATAGATAGATAGATAGATAGATTGACAAATACAGATAGACAAACAGACAGATGGAGATGTAGTCAGAAAGAATGACGGACAGCTAGGGACAGACAGATAGGCAGGTAGAAAAACAGACGGATAGAGACAGATATACAAAGACAGAGGAGAGAGAGAGAGAGAGAGAGAGAGAGAGAGAGAGAGAGAGAGAGAGAGAGAGAGAGAGAGAGAGAGAGAGAGAGAGAGAGAAAGGCGTTAAACTTCCTAAATTCGTATGACTGGCAGTTAGTTTGGCGGTGTTCAATTCGCCAAACAACACGAAAACACACCAGACCGATCTTGCCAAGCGCTATAAAAATGGAAGCAAGGCGGGAGAGAAGACACCGGGCAAATATTGGCACAACATGTCTGGCGGGAGTAATTCTGAAGGGCGCTCGGAGGTCGCCATAAACATGACGCGGTTTCCACTTCAGGGGGACCAGGCTCTATTTCAGAATGAAATTAAGGGATTTGCAGAGCTCTCTACTTCAGAGAACAATTTTGAGAGAAGACTGAGGTGATATTATCTGAGAAATATTGGGCTTTCTGTTGTTGTTTTACTGGAATGCAAGGAAGTGAAACGATTTGGAAACCTCAGAAAGTCCTGAAAAGACATCAGCTGATAGGTCTACACAAATGGACAAAAGGCATAGATGGAAAAGGGTGGAGACACCAAACTATGACAACAACACCAAAAAAATTAACAGTTTATAACTGACGGTTGCTTGAAAGTCAACAGTTGAGAGGTGCATTTTCTGTCTTCTCTTTAGTTTGCTTTGTACTGTTTGGGTTTTATTTCTCACGCGGGGCTTCGCAACATACAACCTTTTCTTTTTGCTCAATTTTGACTTTGCTTATAGCCCTGCTGCGACCCCACAGTTTTTCTGTGGTTTTTATGATATTTCGTGAAACGCCTTGGGCAGTGATCCTCAGAAAACAAAGATCTCCTGCACTCAAGACAAGAGTTGAAGCGCTGAATGAGTTCATTTGTCACGAGTTACCTCGAACTGGAGACAAGAAGCATTATGGCCTGACAAGCTGTGGCAGTGTCCTCGAGAGTATTCTTAATTTCGTTATTTACTTCCAGGAACTGAAGTTTTCAAAGCGAGGATGCATCAGTGGAAGAACAGAACTGAAGAAGCCATTGACAGTTGCGTGAAGCTGGAAGCCGTGCGATCTGATTACTGTGACATTTTTGGCGAAGTCAGGCCAATGCCATTAACTCTCACACGACCAAAGCTGACTGAATAAGATAATTACGTTGGGTCCCCTGAGAGATTTGTGACATGTAGCTCAGTTTAATACTGGACTCTCTTCAATTCCAGATGCCATTGATAAAAAAAAATAATTAAAAACTTCAGTACACGAACATGTTCCTTCTTCCTGTCATACCACTGCAACATCACTGTCTGGCTGTTTAGGCGAGACAGAACCCCGAAGACTAAATCCTATGAAAGTTTACTTCAGTGAAAGTTAAAGGCTTTGAGGTCTTTGTTTTAGGAAGATCACTGCTATTTGCATTTACACCTCAAGGAAATTAACATCGTTTTTGTCATTTTTTTCTCAGTTGCATCTTGGTGCGTTTGACTGACCAGCTCGTAGAATGATTGAAGCCATTACTGAGATAAAATTGTTTGTGCGGCTGACGGAACTTGGCACCGGAAGGGTGACATTTCGTTAAAGGTCACAGACTGAATACAGTTTTCCCAAACATGCACGTGACCTTTGACACCATCGTGCTAACCACCGATAAAGTCATAATTCTAAGAAAAGACCATGCCAGTCGCCGTTCTAGTACAAACTGCATGTACAAATTTCCTGCAAACATGTGCATTGTACTATGTTTGAATTTATATAAAGATTTTACAAGCACAAACTAGATCTAGGCCTCCAGAAGGGCAAAATACATTCTGTATTTCCTGTCCCCTGCCAATGTTCATGACCGTTACCAACAACACTCCCATAGGGCCCAGTCTAAACCTTGCAGGTTGACCCCGGCCCACCATTAAGTCCAGTGTTCACGGTGTCTCTCCAGCACTTGACCAGTGTTTGACCACAGCGATAATGATAGAAACTCATTAAGTCTGATGCAATTTGCAAATGACTGAGTGTTATTGACATATTTACTGGTGGGCGGAATGACAGAACAGCCAATGCTGAACCTCACGAGTTGCGCATGGGCGTATCTGAAGACTGAACTGGTCCAGGCTTGAAGATGAATAGGTGGAAGTAACTGCTAGGTGGAGTTGGGTGAGATGAACAGAAACCACCAAAAAGCTTAAGAAAGAGGTGCAGAATCTGTGGGGGCTTTGAAAAAATATTTTCATATTGACAATAATCTTCAAGTCGTGTTTTTCACTACCTGATACAAGGGGCTGATGTTTCATTATGTAATAGTCGTCATGCACAATAACGACAATTCATTTTTCCAATGTTCAGACGGAATACATTCTGTTGTGACCAAAAAAGTTCATTTTTCCCCCTTAACCAAGTTCTTCATAAAATCAAGAGGATGGTGTAAGCCACTAGACATGAATCTTTTGCTTCCAGGGAAAGGTGGGAGGAGGGAATACTAATGTGTGTGTGTGTTTGTATGTCGAGAGTGAAAGTGCTCCATATCAAGTCCATTCTCCACAGCATGAAATTTACCAGGGCTGTCCTCGTGCATCCGTGAAATGAATTTGGAAATCCGAACCCTTTGGTATCGAGCAACACACAGCAAATGCAGTTATGAATTTCAGAAGAGACATGTCTTGGGTTGCTGAGATCGAATACCAATAATCAAATTACTGCTTTGGCTAGATAAATATGTTCTATGAACAACTTCTTGTGCAAAGTCACAATTTCACACATTCCTTGGCAATGGCTCTGTTCTGTCTATCAAGTCCTTGACCCGATGATGTTACCTGAGCCGCCAGGTCATTTATAAACTGCACTTTCCCTTATAACACTTTGCTTGCCTACCGTTTGGCGAATGGGCTTCTAAATGCCTCGAAAAAGTAATTTCCTACTCCCATCCAACTCCAGCTCCCATCCTGGGCAAACACGCGCACCAAAAATATCAAACAACAATAAAAATGATAGTTATAAAACATCTTTGCACATCCACCGAGCTAATTTCCTTCTTGAGAGCATATCAGATCTACTCTGGAGTTGACACACATGCGTCGTGTAATAACAGAACGTATTCTTGTTTTTATATTAGCACACAATGAAGGGATTGCAGTATGTGAGCCAGCAATTACACAGTGCAACTGCGATGTCAATGACAGAGTACGAGAGCCATGAAGAGGAGAGGCAAAAACATGGTGATACATGTCCTTATTTTACGGTGTTTCAATAGTAAAAGGATATCACATGTATTATTGCCATGCCTCCGCTTTGTTTGATTTTTTAAGCGTACTACAGTAGTTTTCTCGACTGCTGATGTCATTCATTGGATACACATATTTTCCCCTTTTCGACACTTGAAAAGATCCGGGAATTTCCCTTTTTAAAATACACAGGCATTGTTTACGTTCATAAAGGAAGATTTTACGTATACACCTACTGGGCTCATGAAATACCCAAAGACAAACGCTGTAAACACTGTCATTGTCAGGGGATTGTATAATTCAATGGCTCCCAAACTCAGACATTTTCATAACAAAATGTATGGGGATGAATATGAAAACGAAAGGGAACAGAGAATAGATGGCAAAAATTGCGGTGCAGAACTATTGACGTGATATCGGACGAGGTGAAAGCAGCTGAATAAGAGAGAAAATGAAGGAAAAAGCACGTCAGGTATGCATTGGCCTATCTACAAGTATGGTTTCCTCACCTGAGCGGATACAGTCGGCCAGGGTACCACCAAATTTGGTCTTCTTGTCTAGGAGAGCATCAAAGCGTTCTTTTGTGAGATTCCTTGCCAGAAGTGATTTGCAGTTTTTGTCTGCGGTCAAGAGCTTGTACAACCTCTCGGATTCTTTCTTTTGTGCATCAGAGGCCATGATGAAAATTGGAGCCGGTTTTTGATAACTAAGTAAGAATCAAAGACAAGAAGAACGGTGATGCAACCCAGATATTTTTGGTCACAGGCGCAGAGCTCGGTGGGGAAGTTGCTTTTATAGTTTCACACCGGTTGCCAGGCAGCGAGCACGCGTGTCTGCGAGCGAACTACGTCCTTTTTCGAACCGGCAAACCTTGGTCTCGTAGTCTCGCGTCGATTAAACAGAAGCGCGCGCAAGACATTGCTGGCTTGTTGGTTGCAACAGGGCGTTTGATTGGACGCGAGTTGTCACGTGGTTTTACCGGTATCGCGGATATTGTGTTCACTAGACGTTCGGCGAAGTGGGGACATTCCCGAATGGATCAGCTCAGCCACACAGTTCAAAAGCAACCAGAAACTCGGATCAACCTCAAACCATAACCCCACCCCACCCCGCAATAAAAATAAAACAAGCACAGTTAAACCAGTGATCATAACTTCAGTCGTGACAGGACGAAGTTGTTATTTGCCAACATTTTTGTCCATGAAGGTTTTTCTGGTCCTTGTATTGGTTTTCAAAGTGCACACATATTTACTAAAGCACTAGTACTTTTATTTTTATTGTTTTGTTGTTGTTTTTTCAATCAATGGTTGAAACGTTGAATATTTTCGAATTTTATGTCAAAGCCCAGATGTAATGATACTACACTATTGAAATTTTCTTACAGTGGATCAAGTACACTTAGAGGTCAAAACAGGCCACCCACTCCGCTGTAACGGTGTGTTAATGCCCGCGATTGACACCACTGCACCTTTCATAATGTAATTAGACTGATCGCATGCCAACAATGGATTCAGCAGTGAGATATTATTAACTGTTGATATAAAAGGCCTTCTTGATCTAACTATTACCACAACGTCTTCTTAAATTATGCTAACTATTATTACAAATGTTATTCAATTAGGTAATTATTGTTACAAAGTCTTATTAAATTATACTACCTGGTAGGCTATAACAGTCTTTTTTAACTGTTATTACAAAGTCTTCTCATATTATACCAATTATTATTACAAAGCCTTCTTATATTATACCAATTATTATCACAAAATCTTCTTATATAATACATGTACCAATTATTATTTTTAAAAAGTCTTCTTTAACTGTTAATACAAAGACTTCTTATATTATACCAATTAATATGATAAAGTGTTATTTAATTACGTTAATCATCATAACAAAGACTTCTTATGCTAACTATCATTTACAAAGTCTTCTTAGATCTTGCTAACCATATGTATTATTAATAAAGTCTTCTAAAAATCATGCTGACTATTTCTAATAAGCCTTAGTAAATCATGGAAACTATTATCAACAGGTCTTAGATTCTTATGCTGCAACACTGAATAAAATCTGCAGTCCCTGTTTCCTGAGACTAGAGACTGTCTTTGCGACACGACTTCCCTTTAAACATGAATCGAATCAACAGCCACCAACCAACGGCTGATAAACCATTAAAGTCGCTGCTTGTTCACGTCAAAACATTTCCCACAGGTGGAAAAGTGAACAATTTAATGGAATATTGATTAAAACTGTACCTGTATCAATACTGTGTACTTTTTATTGGTCAGCCGTAGGTTGTCAAAGGAATGTTTAAGCAATCGACTCTTGTGTAGAGTGATCAAACCAATGAACTCAGCGAGATAAGCTTGTAAAGAATAAAAACACTCACATAATCACTTCTTTGCATATTCGATGTTGCATTATTATTTTGTTGTTGTTTTTTTTTGTTTGTTTTTTCATACATACATTTTTTGTTGATGTTGTTAATGTTGTTACTGTTGCTGCAATTGTTGTTGATGTTATAAAGACAAAAAAGAAAGAAGATCGGAGAAAAGCCTGAAAGAAATGCTAACTGACATATGTGTTTGTGAGAGATGGAAAGACAGAAAGAGCGAATTAGTTTAAAAGGGTGAAAGCGAAATACGTAAAAGTTACTAAAAGTTCAATTGTAGAATCCAGTAACGCCGATTTCCTTCTTCCGGTCGGCTCAGTTCTTTAATCACTACTATTACTTTCTACCTCCTCCTCCAGCCCCCCTCCCAATTTCCTTCGATCTATCTAGTCCAAGAAATTGTTTTCTCTCTCTCTCTCTGTCTCTCTTTCATGTTGCTTTTCATCCGGCTTTCTCTGGCCTGGCTTTATTATGAACATTCTAGCGTATAGCTGGGCTGATAGGTCACTACACTGCTGGAATCCTCAGCCGGTAGTGGGTCTGTTCTGGTGTCATTTGTACTAATTAATAGTAGGACGGGAAGACTGAGCAAGGTAGGAGAAAAAGATAGATAGATAGATAGATAGATAGATAGATAGATAGATAGATAGATTAGATAGATAGATAGATAGATAGATAGATAGATAGATAGATAGATAGATAGAGAGATAGATAGATAGATAGATAGACTGACAGACAGACAGACAGACAGACAGACAGACAGACAGACAGATAAATAAATAGATAGATACATGTAGATAGATAGATAGATAGATAGATAGATAGATAGATAGATAGATAGATAGATAGATAGATAGATAGATAGATAGATAGATAGATAGATAGATAGATAGATAGATAGATAGATAGATAGATAGATAGATAGATAGATAGATAGATAGATAGATAGATTTTAAACATACTCAGTAGTACACACCCCTAACTTTTTTTCTCCTTAGTAATATCATTCCATGGCCCACATCACGAAAAAAAAAACCACCAAACCTACCAGTTAGTTAGGTACTGGGCAGATTACAGAAAACGTTTAGGGGACCCACAGCGGCTGATAAAACAAAGGACGTGCGATAATGTGGCCAGGTGAACACACGAACTTACATCAGATTGTATTGATAAAGAAGTAGTAAGGTTATCGTAGGCCGCGATTTGCCTGCATTCATGATAAGGTCGGTGCGTGTCGGTTGAGAAAAGCTGCAACACACTATGTGTTTACTACTGGCAAGATGCGAGGAATACCAGGATCTACATTATACTGCAGTTTGGGACACCCTGACCCCTGATTTCCCCCTCCCTCTCTCTCTCTCTCTCTCTCTCTCTCTCTCTCTTTCTCTCTCTCTCTCTCTCTCTCTCTCTCTCTCTCTCTCTCTCTCTCTCTCTCTCTCTCATACACACATAGGGACACAATGCATACAGGCTAATCGACGTTACATTATATAATCTTACTATAACGGAGCTAGAAGATCAAAATGTAAGCACTTAAAACTTCCTGTCTGCGTGGCCAAAAAGTATGAAACTTAGTGGACTGCCTCAGGTTTTGACGATAAGTTTCGTGGATACATCCATTTTTGGACAAAATTCAGTCTATATTCTTATTTATTACGACTCTTTTAGCCGCGAAACAGATAAATAAATAAATAGTTAAATAAACTAGCCGACTCGCGCAAGATAAATCTTGCAGATTCTTTGGAGGAAGCCTAACCGTATATCAAGATCTAGGCCATATTAAAATTGGATTCAATGCAATGACTAATAGAACTTACGTAGAAATTATACATAGATGTGATTTTCGACCACCAATGTGTACAGAAAGGTCAAGGACGAAATTTCCGGTCACACTCTTAGGTTCTATCCGCTGAAAATGCGTGTCTGTTTTTGCGGCTCAAAACATTTTAATTTAAATAATAGTAAAGACTGGTTTTTGTTCAAAATGAATGTATCCACGTAATTCTTCGTCATAGTTATTGATGCAGTTCACCAAGTTTCATAATTTTGTATGGCGTAGTCGCGACGTTTTAGCTGCTTACAGGTTCACCCTCTATCTCAATTATAGTAAGATAAATAAAAAGAGACGCATTTTCATACAAATGAATCGAAAAGTATGATCGGAATTTTCTGCCATCTCAACAGGACTTGCTAGTATTACGATTGAACACAGGAAATCGCTCTTCAAGTTATTAGCTTTGGGGGTAGGGGGGGGGGGTGGATAAGGCTAATAGAATACTCTAATTAATATCAATCGTCAATGAGTACTATGATACTATGATCATTTCAGGAGTTCTGATGCTTGGCAGTTCTAACTTTAAAATGTTTATACAAGTTACACATGATACTTTATACTCAGATCATAGTACGATCATTGGTAAGTTACGCTACCTGGGCGTCTGTTTAAAAAACAATTAACTTTTTTTTCCCCATCCATTGCGTCCTCGCATGATGTCCTCTTTCGATTTTTTTTAATGGTTTTAGTTAATTACACTGCCTTTACTGCTGTTCCATCAGATGCATTTTTGCACTAATAGGAACATCGGTGTGCGTAGGAGACTGTATTTGAGAGAGAGAGAATGAGTGAGAGAGAGGGGAGAGAGAAGAGAAAGAGAGAGAGAGAGAGAGGAGAAAAAAAGAGAGAGAGTGAGATAGCGAGAGAGAGAGAGAAAGAGAGAGAGACTGAGATGCAAATGTCTAGGGCAGAGATCCCCCCCCCCCAAAAAAAAACACCTCAACACAAACACACACATACAGGGAGAGAGAGAGAGAGAGAGAGAGGTGGGGGAGAGAAAGAGAGAGGTGGAGGAGGAGCTAGGAGGAGGAGGAACAGGGAAAGAAAGAGATGGAACTCACGAAAAGGAGTGGAGGAAGGGAGCAAGTTTATCCCGGGCAACATCAGGGACCTCAGTGACATCTGATCTTCTATTTTCCACCTGTTCACTTCTATATCTCTCGGGCTTTTTTTATTGGGACTTCCCGGGCGTACCACCCCCCAACCTCTGTTAGATACTTTTCAAATCAGGCTTGGAGCTAATAAAATGACCACACTTACGTTCCTGCGATTTATTAAAATAATTATTGTATTATTTTCGAAAAACACAATTTTCCAAGAAATGGACGAAATGTTACAAAACCCACAGAAAATCTGTAGGGTTGCAGTAAGGCTTGAGGCAAAGTCAAATTTATAGCAAAAAGAAAAAGTTGTACGTAGCAAACCTTCAATACAGAAACATACAATAAAAGGCAAAGAAAAAGGAAGCCAAATCAAGCTTTCGGTCGATTGATCTTCTTCAGCAATGTTTTTCTTTTTGTCATATTTTGACTGAATTTTCTAAGAAGTTATGTTCAGCATGTGTACTAAACAAATGGACTTCTGCGTGCACGGCTGCAACTTTTACTGCTACGAAAAAAGTCCGTATTTCACATGCCTAGAAAGTGGGCAGCCTATTTCCTGTTCTGGATACACGGTTAATGAGCCCTGTCAAATGATATAAAATAACTACCGGTATATTCAAGAATGGCTTGGACAGAGGGGAATGTCCCCTGGCCGGGTATTTCTTTTGTTTACCGTGGGACTTACAATAGGGCACAGAATGTCAGGGATCTGGTCTTGTAGCAGTTCGATCTGGCAATCATTGATTACAGAAGCTGGGGGAAGAGTGGATAGATAGACAGGGAAAGACAGACAAACGGACTTACAGGCCGATAGATAGATAGATAGATAGATAGATAGATAGATAGATAGATAGATAGATAGATAGATAGATGGATGGATAGATGGACAGACAGATAGATAGATAGATATGTAGATAGAGAGAGGGGATAGATAGATCGACAGACAGACAGATAGAAAGAGAGGTGGATAGATAGACAGACAGATAGACAGACAGCCAGATAGATAGATAGATATATAGATAGATAGATAGACAGATAGATAGATAGATAGATAGATAGATAGATAGATAGATAGATAGATAGATAGATAGATAGATAGATAGATAGATAGATAGATAGATAGATAGATAGATAGATAGATAGATAGATAGATAGATGGACAGACAGATAGATAGATAGATAGGTAGATAGAGAGAGGGGATAGATAGATCGACAGACAGACAGATAGAAAGAGAGGTGGATAGATAGACAGACAGATAGACAGACAGCCAGATAGATAGATAGATAGATAGATAGATAGATAGATAGATAGATAGATAGATAGATAGATAGATAGATAGATAGATAGATAGATAGATAGATAGATAGATAGGCAGACACAGACAGACAGCTAGATGAATGGATAGACAGACAGAAGGACAGATAGATAGATAGATAGATAGATAGATAGATAGATAGATAGATAGATAGATAGATAGATAGATAGATAGATACAGGCAGACAGCTAGATGGACGGATCGACAGACAGACAGACAGACAGAAGGACAGACAGACAGGTAGATAGATAGATAGATAGATAGATAGATAGATAGATAGACAGATAGATAGATAGATAGATAGATAGATAGATAGATAGATAGATAGATAGATAGATAGATAGATAGATAGATAGATAGATAGATAGATAGATAGATAAGCTCAATTCTAAAATCTAACGAACTGGATTCAATGTAAAAACTGTTCTTAATAATTATGATACAAATTGCTAAACAAACAATAAAGACATGCCGGGCTGTTCTTAACAATATTGTTCCGTGGGTTTGGAGCGGGTGGGGAGGGGGGGGGGGGAAATATCAAACCCAGCAAATTATGTTAATACCCAGTTAGATGCAGCTTCGAATTTGAACCGTTTACAGCAGAACTGAAGTACGATTTTGAGATTGTGGATAGGCGAGTGGAATTTGTTTTGTTAGACAGAATATTGACAGTTATGGAAAACAATACGTATATACACTATATAGACTATACAACACACCGGACGTGAACATAAGCGGCGACCAACAGAGTAATCAGCTGTTGTTTTTACGAGATACTGGAGAGATGCTAATGGAACCTAGATAGCCTTGACGATAAAATGTCTTGGCTTCCACACGGAGCTCACAGCGTGTCTATGGACTGGTGTCCATTTCAGAAACGAGGTCACTCACCTGTGGATCTTTCCCCCCCCTGCACTAGGATGAGTTTACTAATCTTAGTATACAAAATACTGGGGTACCTGGACAAAAGAGTTTTACAAGCTTAGGTCAATCCACTGCAGCAATTTGCCGTGTTAATGTCTCACTGTCATAAGCATAAAAGTATTCATAGATGTGCGTCTGTACCCGTCTTTTGCACAGTGTTCTAAAGGTATTTGTAAACCAAGCATGGACAACCTTTCGTATAGTTAGGGCCAGAACTGAGGAAGCAGAGGGCCAGATACTCCCGTGCAGTGACGAGTAACCATTATCTTGACTGCGCGGCACATAATCATGCAGAGTGAAGCCTCGCATGGAAGGCTCAGTGGCCATTGTTGCATGGCAAAACATCGCTCGAGATCTCCGCCGGAGGCGAGGTGGAAGAACAGAGCTGTACAATAAACTATCTACAGAGCTATGTGGAGCGAACCCAGTAAAGGGTCATCGACATTTGGGCGTGTTGTAACATAAAAAAAAATCAGAGCATTTTATCTCTGTGTGTTGGCAGAGTTCATACTGAAGAAAAAAAAATTATACAAAAGTGAAGTAGAAAGAACAGGGCGAAGGGGAAAGGCAAGCAACAACGGCAATATATATATATACACACATATATATATACACATATATCCATGTACTTATTATCATTATAATAGCGGAAGAATTGTTGTTCTAATACGGGCAGAAGAAAAGGACAAAACATACACACAAAAATATTGAAAAAAACTGTAAGTGGATGAAGACGGACTGTAGTAAAATAGGGTGAAAGAAATAAAGAAGGAAACTTAAAAGGCAGCTCATGCTATACAGAAACAGGTTTAAATTATAGTAATTTGGCTGAAGGAGAAATATTATTAAGTAAAACGAGACTCCCCCCTCCCCCTCCCCCCCCCCGCCCCCACTCTTTCTCCCTCTCTAGCTCTGTTTCATTCAGATCAATTGTAACGTTAACATGCATATTTATAAGGACCAGTTGGCCCTTTGACTCAGGGAATCCACAGATGTGATTTTTAAAGTTGAGTATCGATCACCAATGTTTAAATTGAGGCGCAGAACGAAATTTCCGGTCGCACTTTTAAATTCTACTCAAGAAAATGTTTTTGTTGGTGTTGTTGTTTTTTTTCCGGCTCAAAATGTCTGAATACTTTCTTCTCTTCAACGCAGTTGTGGCTCAAAATCAACGAAAATATTTAAAACATAGCGAACTTCAAAACCGTTTAAAATGTGTCCAGTCACACCTTTATGTCTTTCTATGTGTAATGTGCTATTTTGTAGAATTTTCAGGCTCGGCGGTTTAAAAGCTTTTTGTGATTACTTTGGAGGCTTTACTTCCTTTTACTTATTAAGATGTCGTGAAGGTCAGAAAAGGTAAAATTTTAAGAAAAGTGAGGTGCAAATGCCAAGGGTAGCGAACCTCCTAAAACAGAGACCTCAACATGAACATTCAAAACAGTGTTTTTATCCACAAACTGAATAGTCGTGCAATAAACAGACGGGGAAATTTGTCGGTGCATGATCGATGACAGGTGAATTGAACCTTTGAATGCAAATATTTTTATACTTCATGATCCGTGGACACGGTAATTTATGTTTTTTGATAACTACTGCCATATATCTCTGAATTATGCAGAGGGGGGGGGGGCGAGTGAGAGGGATAGAAACACAATAATGGAAGAATTACATTATTGAACAGGTGACCACGGTTACGGCAAGATGCCATATAATTATCTTATGAAAATGGCGACAGTGCCGTTGATGCAGTTTTCGATGTCAGAAAACAATTACTTCTACCTCACCATCTTTTGAAAGCTATAATGTATTATGTAGGCGGACTGCTGAAGAGCCTTCTATAAGTGACACAATTTGTATTATATACAAGCTGGTAAACTAAAAACAACAACAACAACAAACGACCAATTCAGTCTTCTTACTTGAGTGGGGTATTTGGAATGTGTTCAACTCCCGTGATCAAAGATAACGAAATGATCATTAATTATTATCGTTTTTATATTTCATAGTTCAGGGACGGAATGAGTAGTAATTGAATTAATCCCCGTGGGCTGGTAAAAAAGCAACAAAAAACGGTTTTTAACTTCGGGCGGGGTGGGGATGGATGGCGGATCTGGGAATTTCAGGCGGGAAATACTTGGACCGTTAAATAATGTACTGTAATAATGTATTGCAATGTATTAAATAATCTTTTGTAAAAGTACTCAGTCACTTCATATTTTTTATTCTAGATCTTGCTGAAGAATTTTGTGGACGTTTACAATTCAGTTTTTGTTGCATTCCACTGACTAGACTACAAGTTAAAATTCACCAAGCCGAAATACGCAAACTAACAAAGCTAATGGACATAGTAATATGCATGCTATAACAAAAATTAAATTGGGCTGGACATGTGGGAAGGATGAATGACAATAGATGGACAAAACGCTGCCCTGAATGGCAACCACGGACAGGAAAAAGAACACGAAGACGACCAGGAAGAAGATGGCAGGATGATATTAAATAGAGAGGGGGGAACAACATGGATGAGGAAGACATCAGACAGAAAGGAATGGAAGTCATTGTCGGAGGGCTACATTCTGCAGTGGATGGACAATGCCTAGGTAAAAGATGAGCGGTGAAAGCTGTTCGCTCGTATTTGGTTGATGTTGATGTGTAGTCTACTCCTGAAAAATAAAATTAAGCAATTGCCGACCTATATTTTTGGGACCCTGAAGCTTGCATGGTGCCCCTTTCTCAACCAGCAACAATAGAGCAACATCCAAAATTCACCCATCTTTCAAAGGTGTCTCCAGGATCCATCCGGGGATTAGGGACCCTGAAGCTGTTCATTGGTTTCATAGTCGATCTGCCACTGGTTTTAGGGTTAGAGAATGAAGCAAGGATCAGAATATTATACACTGAACGAGCCTGCTCGCATCTGTTACAGATTTACCTCTCCAAGAACGGGTAGTCTTGGGTACAGGTATGCTAGTCTAAGTACAAGCTCAGCGAGATACAGTACTATGACCGTACCTGTTGAAGTACTTTTCCTTTTTAACCTTGCTCTTATCGTATTTTGGTACATTCGTACTAATCTGGAAGGACTATTTTTTTTTCTTTTCTTGGGCTGCGAATAGAACGAAGTGGTCGTCATTCTTCTTCTTCTTCTTCTTCTCTCTCTCTGTCTCTCTCTGTCTCTCTCTCTCTCTCTCTCTCTCTGTCTCTCTCTCGCTCCCCAACTTCTCTCTTTCTCATTTCATTCAACCAACCCGCTGAGAGTGCTCACTCAAATTTCTGCCTCACTGCCTGGATAATGGTTTTCCTTTTGTCTATCTCTTTGTTTCCTCAAACAATAGAAATGAAAGAGAACTTTTGATTCACAAAATGCAGCGAAGAGCTTGAATAACAAAGCGGAAAGAGAAAAAAAAAAAAAAAGAGAAGAAAATGGCCGGGAAAACAAAGACGGGGAGGCAATTCAGTGCAACTATGAAAGGTAGACAGTGGGGGAAAAGGGAAACTGAGCTGTTGACACACTAGGGATCATGAGGGAAGATGAGAAGGGAAATGGGGGACAGCATGAAAGAATGAAATGGAATGAATGAACTTAACGATGAAACGAACGAATGAAACCAAAGGTAAGGCTTAAAAAAAAGTGAATAATAGATAAGAATGAGAGAAAAGATCACTGGGGTGACTGAAAAGGCCAGCTCTAGATGAACACAGATACAGGTAAATGTTTTGTCTGTCATTCCACGGCGCCGAATGTATCGAAAGAGAAATATCGACGATTTACAGCAAAAGCAAGACATGGCTCACTAATGTCAGACAAAATATCTAGGGATGTTTCAAACCCCATCTCCTCCATATGGCATGAAACCACAACATTGTTTTCACTTTGGTATAAAATAAAGAGAATTTTAAGAATGAACTGCAATAATTAGCCTACATCTACAAGCCAGTGAAATCTCAGATCATGCTTTACATAATTCTACACGACAAAAATGTATATGTTTTTTCTTCGGCTCCAAAAAAAAATGTGATAAATAAGATTAAAGTTGATTTTTGTCCAAAACGGATGCGCCTAAGTAATTATTTATCAGCGCATAGCAAGGCAGAAATGATAGCTTCTTAATTTTTGGTCACCTGGTTTTGGATGTTTACGTGTTCATCCTCTAGCTCCATTACGGTATGATTTGCAGCTGGACACATCGCTGAAATACAGTAGAACTGAAGCTTTTGGGACTGCTAGACATCTAGGAGGGCTTCAGAGTAAGAGAACTCCCGCCAAACGATGTTTCCGTTTTACACGGTCCTAGGCAGTGTTACCGCCCGGCCCTTGGGATTTTTCCCAAGATTTTGGCACTTTTTTTTTTTTTTTTAATTTGTTGAAATCTTGGGATATTTTGGGGGGGGGGGGGGGTATTTCATATATTTATTATTATTTCTGGTTAAATAAATAAATAAAAATAAAGTCTCCAGGCATTCCTCCTCCGGTAAATAAATTATAATCTTCTACAAGATCATAATGTCTGCTGCTGGATGATCCCAACGCTCTCTGTAACTTAAAATGACATCACGAGCTTTCTCATCCACTATTGAGGCTGTTTACGAGGTCAGCTTGATATGTACAAGTGTACGTGACAAATATTTAAGGTTAAAAAAAACAACTTGAGATATTTGGCCTCATCTTGGGATTATTTTGCTAGGCCAGTTTGTACCCCGGGGTATACTTTGGGCTAGGCCAGCCTATACACCCCCCCCCCCCCCAAGTCCAGATTATACCCCCTACTTTTAAAAAAAAAAACAAGTCCAGACCACAGTTTATTTCAACTTTAGTTTAAATTGTTCATTATCACTGTCATCAGGTACCATATTGAAGCATACATTCTTGACTGTTGTAAATTATGATGCATTAAAGAGAAAATAAACATGCGGTAAAAAGCATAATTATACAAAAGGTTTGAAAATCTATTCAAATTGATATGATTAAACTTTAACACTAATGTTACTTGTGTCCGTTGGTATTATTATTGTTTCTTTTTTTTTATTTTTATAATTGGTTGTTCATGAGATAAACATATATTGTATATATTTTTTTTTTTGTTTGTTTGGCACCACTGACATATACTTAGTGGCAAGGTATGAACTAATTATAAGACTCATAAGTGTAAAGTTATCGGAATTTTATTTTAATTGTTGAAAATCAGAAATGTGCTTGATATGTCAGAACAATTAGATCTACATAATTATAAAGTAACAATAATGCAGAGAGAAAATGCCGGGAAAGAACACACAGAGAAAACAACAACAACAACATTTTAATAACCCAACTACTGACAGATGGCGCAATTCCATCATCAAGCAAAGGTTAAATACTTCACACAAAACTAAATACATACTAAATTTTTTCCACATCATGAACATAACCTGTCCTGATCCACTTGAGACGCTACAGAATGCTAACCAGTAATATACAGTAATAAAAATAAGAACTCGAAATCATCTTATTTACTCTTGGAAATAAAGAGAATATAATCAATATCAGAATCATCATCATCATCTTGGAATATTATTAAGATAAGAGGGAACGTAAAAATGACCTACACATCATTCTAGAAATTGGGGGACAAGGTGGTCTAGAGGCAAGGTGCTCGCCTCTCATGCCAAGTGCAGGCATGTTGGAAATTGGGATTTTTCTCATATTTTCAAGTCCCTGATCCTATTGGGGCGTAGGATCGAGTACCTAGTCTTCTCGGATAAGGACGAAACATTCGGAGGGCCCGTGTGCACGTTGCGCACGTTAAAGATACCTTAGTAGTTGGAAATCGTAAAGAGCAGGCCGAACAGGCCGCTGCCCGGGCAAAATTGAAAATTAATAGATTAAAATTTATCCATATCATCCCCCCACCAGCAACAACAACATTTATTATTCATTATTAAATAAATATTATTATTAATAAATATTCAAATGTTATTTGAGTTGTGAGTTGTGAACTGTTGTGAGTTGTAAACTGCGCCTAACAGGCTGCGTCACAATTTGCTCTGAGATAGAGAGAGGTAGAGAGAGTGAGAGAGACAGGGAGAGAGAAAGAAGCAGTGCAGTGTGTTGAGCGCTTCGCATGAGCTCTATTCTGCTCTGTGGTTGCCATGTTGTTTCTGTAAAGCGCATAGAGCATTTTAAATGGATATGCGCTATATAAATGCCATCCATTATTATTATTATCATTATTATCTATAAGCAGCAATGTGTGTGTAGCAAGTACATGCCATGTAGGCCTATATGTAAAAAATGTGTTAAATCATTTCACCTATTCAAGTAGAACTGAACAGAATGCTTTAGTAAAGTAACATTGATCGTCGTGAAAACTGACAGATTAAATCCACTGAGACAACAGTGCACTGTAGAAAGTAACAGTATGTCACGGCAAAAATTCGATGGATCATGTTGCGTTGGTATTTCTTGTTAGTAAATTCTTTGATAGCTTATTTGTAGAAAGGTATACATTTCATGTAGCTCATGGTTTAAGGCACTGGATTAGTTTGCAGGGCATTTGAAGGATTGCAATTCTGTGTTATAGTGAATAAAGGCATGTCACTTGCGGGTGAAATAAAATTTTAAAAACTTAATGTTGTTTCCTTCAATATTTTTGCCTGAATATGGGAGTAAAATCTGGACTGGTGGAATAATATAGTTTGGCCTAAACACCACAGTTTATTTCAGTCATAGTTTAATTCATTTTTTTATCACTGTCAACGGGCACCATAGTAATGCATACATACATACATTCTAGACTTCCATGAAGAAAATCATAATACAATTCAGAGGAAAAAACATGAATTATTATGTATTGATATGCTATCGCTATGGGGTGAATATCCATTCAAACTGATATGATTCAATTTTAACCCTCATTTCATTCACGTTCGTTGTCGTTGCAGTTGTTTTTTATAGTTGGTTGCCCATGAGTAAAATTTGCATTGTATTGTTTGTTTAGCACTGACATACACTTAGTCGCAATGGATGAAATAATTAACCCACTCATAAAAATGAAGTCATTTTAGAGTATTTTTGTGTGAGAATACACAGTTGTTAAATCCTCTGGCAAGGGACGTGTCAAGCTTAGGAAGGTAAAGACGGACAAGGTCTTTTTTAACAAAAAAATTTATTTCACTCGCAAGTGACAAACCCTTATTCACTATAACATGTAAGTTCAATCTTTCAAATGCCTTGCAAACTAATCCAGTGTCTTAAACCATAAGGTACATGAAATGTATATCTTTCTACAAATAAGCTATCAAAGAATAATATTCACTAACAAGAAATTCTGTTACTGCAACATGATCCATCGAATTTTGCCTTAACATGCTATAGATCTTATTTTTTACAATGCACTACTTTTGTCTCAGTGGACTTACCCTGTCGGTCTACTCAACTGTCAAGGCTATTTCACTAAAGCTTTCTGTCCAGTTCTACATGAATGGTTGAAAAGATTAAACACATTTCATATACATGCACATAGGTGATACACACACATATTGCTGCCGTTTCTACACTCCCTCTTATATTCATCACAATAGTGCACCAGTTTCATGATGGCATGCAAGCTGCAGTCAAAAGCAACGGCAGTGTTTCAGAGCCCTTTGCTGTCACAAATGGGGTAAAACAGGGTTGTGTCTTAGCCCCAACTCTGTTCAGCATCATGTTCTCTGCAATGCTACAAGAAGCCTTTAGCTCTCCTCCTCAAGGGGTAAGCATCAAGTACCGAACTGATGGCAGTCTATTCAACCTCAGGAGACTTCAGGCAAAAACCAAAACCAAAAGTACTCAAGTCTGTGACCTACTATTTGCTGATGATTGTGCACTTCTGGCACACGATGAGGATAGCATGCAAAACTATGTTGATAAGTTCTCTAGTGCCTGTGACAACTTTGGCCTCACAATAAGCACAAAGAAGTCGGAAGTGCTCCATCAGCCTACTCCAGACGACAAGTATCCTGTGACCCCAAATATCAAAGTCCATGACAGTCTTCTGAAGGTGTCGGAGAACTTCACCTATCTTGGCAGTACACTGTCTTCCGCGGCTCGTGTTGATACTGAAATTCTCTCAAGAATCAGCAAAGCCAGCTCTGCATTTGGCAGGCTTCGAAAGAGAGTATGGGATGTCGCCGGCATTCGCACAGACACTAAGCTGAAAGTGTACAATGCTGTGGTCCTTCCCACCCTACTCTACGGGGCTGAAACCTGGACAGTGTACCAATCGCATGCCAGAAAGCTAAATCACTTTCATCTGGCCTGCCTTAGAAAGATCCTAAGGATCAAATGGCAGGATAAAATTCCAGACACTGAGGTCCTCAATCGTGCCAAGGAATTGAGCATCTTCTGCCACCTGAAAAAAATTCAGCTACGTTGGGCAGGACATGTTGTCAGAATGCCCGACTCCAGACTCCCTAAGCAAATCTTCTTCTCTGAGCTCTCCAATGGAACGAGGAATGTTGGGGCCCCAAAGAGACGTTACAAAGACACTCTCAAGCAATCACTGAAGGCCTTTGTCATTGATGTGAGTGAGTGGGAAAAGCTCTCGCTTGATCGTGCAAATTGGAGGGCGGCCCTTACCAGAGGCAGCAAAGCATGGGAAGCTGACAGAGTCCAGCAGGCTATCAAAAAAAGAGAACGGCGCAAGAAAAGGCCCAGTGGTACTGAACCAACGGAGCACTCTTGTCATTTATGCGGAAGGGTCTGCAGGGCAAAAATAGGACTTATCAGTCACATGAGAAGCCATAAGTCATGAAAGAACAGTCTTTCCATTCTGTCCTCTGTGTCCTTTAGTTCTCTTTATTGTCCATGTGTTGAAATTCTCAACAATTTCTGTTCTTTATTCCTCTGGTGTTGTTAAGGCCATCATCATACCTGATGGACGAACTATTATTCCAAAGTGATGATGATGATTCTTATATTTATATTTCTCTTTATTTTCAAGAGTAAATAAGATGATATCGTGTTATTTTTGTTGTTAATGTATATTACTGGCTAGCAGTCTGTAACATTTCAAGTGGATCTGGACAGTTGGAATTCATCAGGCGAAAAAATTTAGTGCCTATGCAGTTTTATCTGAAGTGGATGATGGACTTGCACCATCTGTCAGTGTCAGTTGGGTTACTAATTATGTTTTTATTATTTTTTTCTATGTGTGTTGTTTTCCGGCCTTTTCTCTCTGCATGGTTGTAACAAAAAATACAATGCATGTTTTAGTCATGGCCAACCAATTATCAAAATAATAATAATAATAATGATATCAACAGACACGAGTAAAATTAATGCTGAAGTCTAATCATATCAGTTTGAATGGATACTCAACCCTTCTGTATATCAATGCATTATAATGCATGTTTGTTTCCTCAAAAATGTATCATGATTAACAGGAGTCATGAATGTATTTATGTACACCAATTTAAACTAAGGCTGAAATAAATTGTTATTATTATTTCCTCTAAATTGTATTATGATTGATGGGTGTCAAGAATGTGTTCATGTATGTATTAATATGATATCTGATGACAGTGATAAAGAACAGGCTGAAATAAACAGTGGTCTTGACTTGTTTTCAAAAAAAAAGTAGGGAGTATAATCTGGACTGGGGGGTATAGTCTGGCCTAGCCCAAAGTAACCCCGGGGTATATTCTGGGCTAGGCCAGTTTAACCCCGGGTATAGTCTGGGCGGGGGGGGTATATTTTGGCCTGTTACACCGGCTAAATAGACACAGTAAATTGCATTGTTTGCTGGAGGCAAGAGTTTAATTTTAAAAGAGCCATTGAAAAGGCTTGCAGAAATTCAGTTTCGTATTCAAATTATTCATTGGCAAATCATAATTGACATTTCAACGAATGGAGAAACTTGCCTTCACTAAGCTTCAGAAAAGCAAGTAAAGTCTTGGCCAAAAAGTAAAGAAAGATGGTGATTACAGTACATTAAAATACGTAACACAGACGCAACATCAGCAAAATTCTGTGGCCTCTTGCCATGATCATTGAAACTGTAAAGTAATGGTTCTCAAACTTTTTTCAGGTAATCGCTCCCAAAGGCACCAAATTTTCTGTAAAAAAAAATCCCTACCAAAACCCAACAGATACATTTCACAAGAAGACAGACCACACACAAATTATGAAGTTAAGTTTTTCAAAATCTTATTAATGACAATTGGCGTGTTGATTATTCTTTATGAAACAGAATGCATTCTGTATCAAATGTACTACCAAAAAAAAAAAAGACCTTCTCAGTTCATAAAACCCATCTACATGAGCTTTTCAACAAGTCGAGTCAGTGACTGCAATGGAATTGCCCCCAAATCGCCCTGTTATCATGTTTTCGCCTCCACCCCCCCCCCTTCATCATTTTCGGCCCCTTGTACCTCTTTTCTTCGTTCTCGCTCCTGTGGAATTCAAAATTTTTCCCAGGGGAGGGGGGAGGGGGGGGGGGAGGTAATATGGCCCACATTGAGAACCACTCCTGTTTAGAGTGTTCTGGTCCAACCTTCTGTAAGTTAATTATGATGTAGCAAGGTAGTTCAAATTAGCTTAACGCACCTTTATTTATTTATTCTTTTTTGGGGGAGGAGGGGGAGGGAAGGCTGACACGACAGATTTTCTCAACTGTCAATCGATGATGTGTTTTTACTATCTTTCCTAGCCACCCTAGACATCCTGATTAAAAATAATGATTGCTGTGGTAATTTGTATCTACATTATTTCTTTAAAAATGTATAATTACATCGGGAAAAGGTATAGAGCTAGTGGGAGAGAGGAAATAAATGAGTGAGTGTGTGAGTGAGTGAGTGTGTGAGTGAGGGATTGAGTGAGTGAGTGAGTAAATGAGTAAGTATAAGCAGATAAGTGAGTGAGAGAAGGTGGGATGAAGGAAGTGAATCATGGAGTGAGCCTGACAGTAGATGAGAACAGACTAGCATGCGGACGGGAAGCCTGACAATATAAACATGTTGTTTTTTTTCTTTGTTCAATTGTTTTATTGATTAAATGTCCCACCCTGTTACTTTGTTTTCCACTGATAAGGGTAAATATACCAAGTCTTGGTTTGTCTTCCCTTTTCCTCTGCATTATAGGCTTATTGTATCGTTTCTGTATTATTTCTTACTGCAAAGAGTTGCTACATGCAACTTTTTCTTGTTGCTTTATTGTCACGATCATTCCAGAATTGCCTAAGTAATGTTTCTATGTTTTGAGTGTGATAAAGAACAGGCTGAAATAAACAGTGGTCTTGACTTGTTTTCAGAAAAAAGTAGGGAGTATAATCTGGACAGGGGGGTATAGTCTGGCCTAGCCCAAAATAACCCCGGGGTATATTCTGGGCTAGGGAGAGAGAAAAAAAAAAAGAGAAGAAAATGGCCGGGAAAACAAAGACGGGGAGGCAATTCAGTGCAACTATGAAAGGTAGACAGTGGGGGAAAAGGGAAACTGAGCTGTTGACACACTAGGGACACACACCTTAATCAGACAATGATTTATTATTGCATTGTTCAACAGTTACACTGTTTTGTTTCATTGATTTGTGAGCTTTTAAAACGAAAATCCATATCCACCCAAATCACCATTTTAGACTGGGTTTTTTTTTGGGGGGGGGGAGAGGGAGGGGGGGGGCGTAGTTTAATTACAAAGCCAAATAGTGAAAATACTGAGTTTGTGTTCACTGGTCAGTTATGGCTTTCCAAGTAAAGTACTACGCCCCCCTCCCCCCCCCCCCCCCCAAACAACAGCTACCACTATATATCTGAAGTTAACACTTTTCTTTGATTTTCAAAAAAACACCAAAATATGACTTAGGCAATTGTGGAATGACCATGTTGAATTACTCTGGGTGTGTATGTGTGTGTGTGTGTGTGTGTGTGTGTGGCGCGTGTGTGTGTTAGCTCAATATTGCAGTATACATAGAAGTAGAGAGATTTTTTACTTTTTTTTATCCAATACTTCTCTCTGAAGATTTTTTTTTTTTACTGCAGAGACTGGATGCCTGAAGAACAGTGTCTTGGAGCTGCCTCGACCGATTTTTCCGCTCGATTTGCTTCCTCGGGACTCATGTTTTGTTTGTTTTTCTTTTGTACCTTTTCCTTTTGTAAAATAGATCTGAATTTCGCCAACCTGAGGGAGCAGGAATGTAACGGAATGGATCATGCCTGGGGAGGGGGCGTTTGGAGAAGAATAGCGACTGGATGCAGGGGAGGATGCTGTAGGTGATGGAAAGAGAGATGCAGGCACGAGAAAAGAAGACAGAAGGTAAAGAAACATATAAATGCGACTTGTTCACTTGTTCTTAATCAAGTTCACTCACTCACTCACTCACTCACTCACTCACTCACTCACTCACTCACTCACTCACTCACTCACTCATTCACTCAACCTCACTCTCTCACTCACTCACTCAACCTCACTCACTCACTCACTCACTCATCCTCACTCACTCATTCACTCATGCACTCGCCCACTCGTGCATCCACGTACACGGTTTAAAGGCCGATGGGGTGGGGGGGGGGCCAGAAAAATTGATGATACATAGAAGAGCATTTTAATTTGCAAACTGTAAATTAACGCTTCGACAGTCCTACAAATGGAATATTCTACAGAAATCCAAAAGCGAATTACATTTAATTGAAACTAAACAATACAAAACTAATGCAATAAGACAGTGAGCAATATCAAACAAAAAGACGAAAATAAGTTATTGTCGTGAGGGCTTTGGGTGCATGATTACTCACGTTCTGAGCACTTAAATGGCAACATCCGTTTCGCCCATTCGTAGGAATTTGTTTAAATCCTTGTACAAATGTTAATTCATATAGTCTCACACTCCCTCCACTCACTCATTCATTCACCCACTCACTCATTCACACTCTCACTCACTCACTCACTTACTCACTCACTCATTCATCCACTCACCCATTCACTCACTCACTCATTCATTCACTCACTCATTCACTCACTGACGCATTCATCCACTCACCCATTCACTCACTCACTCATTCTCTCACTCACTCGCTCACCCACTCACTCCCTCACTTACTCGCTCACCCATTCATCCACTCACCCATTCACTCACTCACTCATTCAGTCAGTCACTCACTCATTCACTCACTCACCCATTCACTCACTCACTCCATTCACCCTCTCTCTCTCTCTCTCTCTCTCTCTCTCTCTCTCTCTCTCTCTCTCTCTCAGCTTACCACCTATTTGTTCACTCGTTCCTGCACCCTCACATCCATTCATTTATCCTCTCATCCACCCTCTCACTCACTCACTCATTCAGTTACTGACACACTCATTCATACATATCATCAACCAGGCGTCGTTACAGAGGATGCCAAGCAGTAGTTCTCATTGTAACTTGTCAGGAGCGCTTTCTGGAATGAATTTGTTGGAATAGGAAGTGAAATTCAACAGTACTGTTTCTGTAAGCCCTGCTCCCTTTCATTCTCTTAATATCATTTTTTTTTAACTTTCGAGTAAACTCACCCTCCCCTATTCGTGACCTATCTATCTATCTATCTATCTATCTATCTATCTATCTATCTATCTATCTATCTATCTATCTATATATCTATCTATCTATCTATCTATCTATCTATCTATCTATCTATCTATCTATATCTATCTATCTATCTATCTATCTATCTATCTATCTATCTATCTATCTATCTATCTATCTATCTATCTATCTATCTATCTATCTATCTATCTATCTATCTATCTATCTATCTATCCATCCATCCATCCATCCATCTATCTATCTATCCATCCATCCATCCATCCATCCATTCACCCATCCATCAATCCATCACTCCCTCTGTCTGTCTGTCTGTCTTTTTTTCTAACCTTCCCATCACGCACCCATACAACGCACCCACACACATGCACCAACATCCAAACAACCACCGCACACCAAACAATACCAAAATCTCAGAACAACAGCGATGACAACAACAACGACAACAACAATAACAGCAGCATTAATTACAACATCCAGTACCATGTTAATGAAATCAACTTGGTTCAGTCTTGCAGTATCACCCCTGGTCATGGAGCTATTAATATTAGCCCCTGGTTGTAAGCCCTTAAAATCCTTTATCATTTTCGTTTTCTTTAGTGCATGGATCAATTTCTGAGAATTTCCAAGTTTTAGAGAAACAATGAATCAAATGCAGGCACATTGTTAAGTTTGTGTTTGAATTTGGGTTTTGAGTCTGCACAAAGCACGTCGACACATTAACTGTCACATTGTGCCAGGAAAAAGCAAAACAGACAGACAGAATTATGACAGAACGATAGGACGGATGGAGAACCCGGCAGAAGGGCCCACCAACCTCTCGCGTTAAGTGTCTGTGTTTCTAAAGTAAAATGGCGATATGGAAACTGCTCGTGACTGAAATATCAGGTCGTCTTGTCCTGCATGGCTTAGGTTATCGCGATCTGTTATCAAAGACTTGAGATGCAAAATGATGCGACACTCTCTTCTTCCCACCTCTAAAAAAAACAGTGCACACAGTCTGCACGCTGATCGGAGATGAGGTCCATGGCGTATTGCATGAAAAATAATGCTTTATATTATGATAAATTAATGACGCGGATTTGTTTGCATTGCTGCTGCAACTGAAATTTAATTACAAAAAAAAAAAGCCACGGTTTTTCTACAGCGATTGAAGTTATAATTACAAAATAAGTGACTTCAATCAAATATTTTCACTATTTGGCTTTGTAAAGGCAACGCTCCCCTTTCAACAATCCAAAATGGTAATTTAGGTGGATGTGAGTTTTCATTTAAAAACTCGTAAGTCAACGAAAGAAACTAATGTAACAGTTCAACTGTGCAACGTGATTGTCTGCTTAAGGTGAGCATTTCATCTCAGAATACCAAAAAATGTCTTGGGCAATTGTGGAATAACTGTACCGATATTTTATCCTGTTTCTATAAAACTTCCTGGATAGTGGCTGAATACATGTACTTAAGTCCCGTGTATCGTACACATTCTTCTACACGTGACGATGCTATAACACTGAACAGCTGTCGGGTTTTTGTTTTGTTTTGTTTTGTTTCGTTTTTTTTCCCCGTCGAAAGCCTCAATGACATGATCTAACTAAGTCAATTTTGTTTTTCCAGTAAACTTCTTATAATAGCCTTCTCCCAATTGATTTCACTTTTTTGTTTGTTTTGTCCCCTTTATTCTTTAGTCTCGTTTTTTAAAGTTAACACAGGCGCTCAATAATCGTATGAAATACGTTTTGCAGCGTGCACTCGCATTGATTATGCAATGAAAATTAGCTGTTGCTGTGCGCAGACTGGATCGTTTTGACCGCACTGTGTCCTCTGTATTAATTCGTTGATCTGTGTCCACAGTTTTATGTCACTGAATATCAAAACTCTCCAATCTTTGGGACTTTGGGGACAAAGACAGAGGGGTGGGAATACAGAGAGAGGGAGAGAAAGAAACTAGAGAGAGGGAGAGAGAGTGAGTGAAAGAGAGAGGGGAGGAGAAAGAGGTGAGATGGAGAGTGGGGGAAAGAAGCGAGAGGGGAAGAGAGAGAGAGGGAGAAAAGGAGAGGGAAGGAAAGAGAGGGGCGAGGAGGGAGAGAGAAAGGGCGGAGAGAATGAGAGAGAGGAGAGAAAGAGAGAGGGAGAAAGAACGGGAGAGAATACAGTAGTTTTTCTTTTGGTAGCCATTCTTCATAAATATCTTTTGTCAGTGCTCCAATATAGATTATGGATAAAATGTCAGAGGTAATTGAGCGATCATTTTTCAGCTCGCAAGCGAGAATTAATTACAATGTGTTTTGAATTCATTTTTGCCGAAGGCTTAACTCGTCATGAGATCATGAGATGCATTACTGGTATTTCATACGAAACTGCTGGTGTTTGTATTAATGCCCCAGCAAAGGCTTGCCAGCTGTTTCATGCTGTGCTTTGCTACGCGAGCACTCTTTTATTTATTTATTTATTTTTCTGTATTTTTAGTGCAGTGAGTAGGCCTACGTGACTTGATTGCGTGGAACAATTTTCTATCCTTAGGGCATATTTTGACTCCCTGAAAGGGTAGGGTTTGGAGGGGGGTAGATTTTTGTTTGTTTGATATTTTTAAAATGATAAATAGCAACGTATTGTTCCCATTCCCCTCTCCACCCCCCCCCCCCACCATTCCCCCAAAATCCTGACCCCAAAAAAACAAAAAAACGAAATAATCGTTGGGTTGTGTTGTAATGTAATGTTCGTAAAAATCAACAATTTAAGAACAAATCTGACAAACGAAAAAAATTACTCGAAAGTGAGTTTAAGAAACGAAAGAAGAAGGAAATAAAGAACGAAGGGAAGAAAACCATTTTTTTTTCTTTTTCGTCTTTCTCATAATAATTATACCCGAGCTCATGCATGTTGGTTGTGCTCAGCTGAGTTCTTTGTATGACAGGGGACAATGTTAAAAAAGAGAACTGAAGAAGAATGAAAACAAATGCCACATCATTCGCGTGATAGGAAGAAAAGAAAGAAAGAAGGAAAGGATGAAAATGGCTGGATACAGCAAAGGCCAAAGGATATGAAATCGAAGAGTTAGCCTGAGTGAAGAGACGAGAATATGGCAGAGAGACCAGAAAAAAAAAAAAAAAAACAAGACTGAAGACAAACGTTTGAACTAAGTGATCAATGAATGAGAGAAGCGCGCGTGGTAATTTAGCACCGTCTTACGAGGCAAGAGGTCACGATGTGTTCGAGTTGCTATGGTAACGGAAAAAAGAAAACAAAACCTTGGCCTAGTCGGTAGGTCGTCTATTCATGAGGAAAACTCGTGCATAGGTAAAAGGAGATTGAGTGGATGTATTGGGCGTGGTGAAGGATTGATGAGGCCATACGTTATGTACTCCGTCTTCTCAGAGAAATAATTATGTCCGACATGTACCATATTTAAGCCTCAACTTATTATTCGTTTGATGTCTTTATTTTCGGAGGATAACTGCTCTTTGCACTTACACCTCGCTTTTCTTTAATAATTGATTTTTATTTGTCTTTTCTTTTGTTTCTTCTGCTTTGTCCTGTTTCTTGCCGTCTTCTATCAAATCTTCCGCTTCCTCTGCTTGTTCTCTCGCATCTTTATCTTCCACTTCTTCACTTCTTTTTCCCATTCTTCCTCTTTCTTTCTCCTCAGCCCTCAAAGGGGCTGTTTGGTCCATCTTATTAGTAAAGAATGATTTTAAAAAATTGTACCTAGTGATGATACTGATATTAAGCTCGCCGTCCATCAGTTCGTGTGTCCATTTGTCTGTAAGTCTGTCTATCTGCCTATCTGTTTGTGTGATTATCTCAGAAGGGATGATTTGATGGCTAACGATAATGTTGACTTCACTTACATAGTACATGAGTTCACAAGAGATCTGTGAAACAGCAACCTGGTTTATCTGAACCAGTTGGCAGGCTCTATCAGCTGTCCATAAGGCTCAGTTGTGGAACGTCTGCCCTGTATGTGGGAAGTCCACAGTTCGATCCCCGATTTCAGGTTGTTTTTTTTAAAAGACTTCCTACCTGTCATTATGTCTATCTATGACAGACAAATCCTTACTTTCTGACTCAACTGAATGATGGAGTTTCAACCTGTTTTCTCAGACACTTCGATCCGGTGTACAAATGATGTCGGCCACATAATAATTATATGATCGCTACACTCAAGAACTGCAGCAGTTACATGAATTTTCAACGTTCAGTGCAAGAATTTTTATCCCAGGCGATCAACTGACTTTTTTTTTAAAAACATCTTACGGATTAGCTATTAAACAGTAATATATCCCTACTGAGAGAATTTTTTTACTAAATTATTGATTAATTTATTTGTCATTCAGATGAGTTTGAGTTCTGAGAAAGCACGTCGACACCGTAATGCTCTTCTTGTGCTGGGGAAAAGCTGTGTCAGGATATCACAGAATGATAGGACAGAAGGAATGAAATTGGATGGGAAATGGAAAGAGAGACAAAGAGAGAGAGAAATAGAGATGGACAAAAACGAAAAAACAAACAAAAAAATTAAAAGGACCTGTAGTAGAATTCAGGGTTGTAAAGATTATAATTTATGTAGGCTACATACAGTATATGTTTGGAAAAATATGAATATATTTAAAGTTGGTATTGTGCTTTTCAATGGCTGAACAAACAGTATAATATGGTATCTACCTTTCATGCATTGCTGGTGGGTCACTGAGCTGACAACTTCTTCAAATTGAGTCAAGGAATGCTGAGAAAGAACAGTGATGGTGATAGTCCTACACTACGTCACTTTCTGGGTTATTTGCAGGACAGTGACATTATAAACAAACATAAAACATTTTAAAGAATGACAGTTTAGATTTCCTTCATATGTATCGTTTATTCATCATAGTCACAGCCAAGTTAAACACAATTTCACAACACATATAATCACATCTAATGTTGTTTGACCAGCTCAGATAGCTGCAGTGATCATCAATATATTTCCTCATGAGACTCTTTCATCCCCAGTTTTAAAATTTAAGTCCTAAGTTCTGCACACAGATCTCTGGTCAAAATAGTAAATTGAACCTAGTAATGACAGAAGGCAGAAATACACTTTATAGACTTCCCATCCAAAATCTGAGTGCCTGCATATTACTGTAATATAATCACCAGCAGTTAAGGGCCTGGTTTCAAGTACAACTCAGCTTCATCAAGAGGGACATAAGATCACGAACTGATTTGCTGATGGTTTATTGACTGGTTTTCCCCACTGAGTCTTGAGTGTTCTACATTCACTTCAAGAGTACTTATCTATAAGTGCAAACAAACAATAAACACACTGATATTCAAGTGCTATCTGAGTATAAACAAAGGCTCATGTAATAACTCAAAAACAAAACAAAAAAATAGCCATACAGTATAACTAATGTGACTTTCAATTCACAGCCACCTGAAATATTGAAAAAATATACTTGAAAGAAAAACCACAAATTATTTTGTTTTCTCTCATGTGTAGATGAAATTTGTCTTTTAAAGCCAGAAAGACACCAACCAAATATCACACTTACACTGCATGCTACTCTACATGTAACAGCTTCAGAGATAGCACAGATTTAGGTATGAATCTGCAGTAGAAGACTTACTGTGGAGATGCATGGAAATTATATAAAACCTATGCTGTCTTACTGAGCTAATAATTCATATTACAGTACTGGTTGGCTTGAACAACTAACTGAGCATTAATGTTCATGAAAAAAATCATCCTGCTGTTCATAACAAGTAAATAAACCAAACATAAGGAGGAAAATACCTGTCAAGATTGGGCCCCAATACACTGACAAGCCCATCGATGCCAAATATTATGTCACAATTTTGCGTAGAAAAGTTGAATAATCTTGTTTTGAAATTACAGTGAGAAAAATGACACAAGACACATTTTTGGACAACAATTTTGGACATTAAAGTCTAAATAATCAGAAAAAGGAATGTAATTTCTTTCATTTGGTGTGAATTGCTACAACATATTAGAATTTGGCAAGAAAATTTGACCTTGGGCATAAAAGGGTTAAAGAGAAAAGGTTCACGATAAACTGAATGGACTGAAATAATGGTAAATCATCTTCTGGGAGTTACATAGGTGAAATGATGTTATAAGATAAAGGTGAAGGGAAATGCTAAATGGCATTTCTCCTTTGTCAAAGATCACAATAAGCTATATCCACAAGCTGTCAACTAAATGCCTCCTCACTCCTTCACAGAAAATGCCCAAACAAACAGTAAAAGCAAAAAAACCAAAAAAAGGCCTGAAATTCACATTATGACTAGGTCACTCTATGGCAGTCACAATCACGAGTTCTACATAAATTGTCAGAAAAATATTTCAGCATTAATTTGGCTGTATAACCTGCAGTACAACAACCATACATGTAGTCACAATGTTAATGCCAGGGTCAAATGGATAAAAAAGACCTGACATGTACACGTATTTCTTTGTCACTGAATCTCCACAATAAATTGAAAAGAATGAAAGTCAGATGAAAAGTTATTAATATCAGTCTAGATCTAAAACTAATTTTTTTCACCTTGTCATTTTCACAATTATGGTTTTTCAACGTTTGCATGACCATTGCATTTTCAAAACTTTTGAAACTGTCACTGTCAGTGCACATATCTCAAATTTAGAAGATAACGATGGAAAATAATTTCATAGGATTCACAACCTCTAATGTGTTCTCTTAGAGAGTTCTTTAGTATAGCATTGCTACAAACATTATATAACATCTTGTGTAACACCACCATGACAACACATACAATCCTCAAATACGACATACTGACATTACAACACAATGAACTGTTTTCACAGATCGAATTCAAAATGGTCCCATACAATAAATATACAGACTGTGAGATGACCACGCCCACTGAGAATTTTTCATCAATTATCATGAGTGACATTCAGATCTATACTCAAAGTCAATTTTTTAAAACTTGGCCAACACTGGAGTGTTTAATATCACAAAACTGGTCCATGTCAAACAAAATTTATCATCACTTAGAAACACATTTGAGGGGTTGAAAATCAAAACATGCTGGGAGTGAACTGACCTAATTAGAGATTCCTGGCTCTCCAGAAAGACAACATTACCTTCCAATTCAAAACACAGAAAATCTAGGGCAAATGTCCTTGTCCATTTCGCATAGTGGCGTATCTATGATTTTAGAGGTTTTGATTTATGACTACCTTATCATTGCCCGTGGTGAGATCTAAATTCTCACAAAGTGACATATTGATATCTTGAATGGTTTTTTCAAGAATTCACAAGTCATACTGGGTCTGACGGGTATGAGAGAAATTTTACCAGTAAAATTCTGTCATTTTTCTATTCCCTGGATTGATCAAACCCGTCTCCCTATTTAACATTTGAATAGTTTTAAAGTTTTTCGCAGAAACATTTTTACCACATCCAAGAATAACAAAGGTGACCAAACCTTTGAAAAGTTTTCCTGCAAAATGACAAAACTCTTGATACATATGTATGTATGTTAGTTGGATGACGAACTATAAGTGCTAAAAAAGTAGATAAAAATCACATTTGCAAAATGAAAGATACTCAATAATGGGTTTTTGCGAACACTTTTCTGAATAGTATGAACTTTGCACTAAATGTATTTTGATTATGCGTTCCTCATTTGTTCAATAACATGTTTGGCACTGACTTTGTAACATGCTGCAATATTTGAAAATCAATGTTTAAACAGTATAATAATGATTTTTTGAAAACATATAGATCTATATATGATGCAACATAACTTTTGACTTTTCACAACAAACAGGTATAACAGTAAACTTCACTATCACAAGACTATAAAATAAAACTTTGTATAGTCCATCAGATCACCATAAAGGATTTTTCACAAACATTCCCCTCCACTCAATCGTTTCTGCCTCCTCTATTCTTTTCTTCAGAAAGTTGACAGTGTTCTCCAGTTTGGAAATTTCCTGAAAAAGATCAAAATATTGTTAGTCACAAATACAATACCATTTAAGCAATTCCTGGACATGTGATGGAAATTTTAATTCCCTGTACCTTGAAATTGTTTTGTACTACTAACAGTGTGACCATGAAGGAGCTTGGACTGCAGGCTTTTTTAGTTTGTTGCATTTTTCTCCAACATTTTTATTTAAATGGTAGGTTTCAAAAATGTGCTAAATATTACAGACTACATGTCATGTAAAATTTAAGAATGAAATAGTGCAAACATGTATGTTTTTGACCACAATTGAGTCTTCCCCTTATTTTTGTTAAATGAACTTGGTTTCCTCTTAGGCAATGGAATCAACATGATCAACATCAGGTAAATATTAGCTGAAAACCCATCTTCACATATTATAGACCATCGGCTCCCAACCTTTTCTATACCCCGCACCCCTAGAAAACTTCTGATATATTCTCACACCCCAAACAAAAGTAATATCTGGTTTGAAGATGAAGAGAGCAAAAAATACTCAATTTGAGCAAATCCAAGTTTTCACACCCCCTGAAATATCGTCTCCCACCCCCAGGGGGCTGCGAGCATCCCTGGATGAGAACCTCCGCTATAGACAAAGGACTTGCAGTTTCACAGGTAATTCAGTTTGAACAAGACCATAATTCTTTGTCTCACTACCAAATGTTAAACATCTTACCTGATGAACTTTATCCTTCCTTCTTTCATGAACATTCTCCATACTCACTTCAAGCTTTGACAGCTGTTAGGTAGAGAATGATAAAGAATGTGCGTGTACATAGACTGTTGGTGAAATGTTATAACTGACGTAAGTTAGAAGATGTTGCAATAAAAATATCATCCACAGACCCATTTTGATATCATCTATCTTTTTCAAAGGAATTAGAAAGCTGGAATGCTTTTGGATCGGCATATTCTTCAATGACTTTTGCCTCTCTCAGGGATGGTACCAGGATAGGAGGAAAATGTTAAAAACGTGTGTGTGTGTGTGGGGGGGGGGGGTGGGGGGAAGGAGGAGGGTAGAGACTGGGGGTCCACAGCCCTAGGACCAGGCCATATATAGATTGTTGGGCTTTTCAAGAGCTAAACTGAGCCATATCCAGCACTCTTCTTCTAAATTTAAATTTTTGAAAAAATCAACTATTAATTTCTCCACACCGAAAAATGTTGGAATTCAGAGCAAGTTGTTGGAACAAGTTCCATTCCTTCTACCTGTACCTGTGATTCTGTAAGAGCAAAGGAGTAAAGAAGTCAAGGGCTGAAACATTGGTTTGACACAGGGATCCTCATCCTCCGGAGATCTCCTACAGTATCTACTCTCCCAACAGTGACACAGCGGTTCTCATCCTCTGGAGATCTCCTTTAGTATTTACTTTCCCAACAGTGACACAGGGGTCTTCATACTTTGGAGATCTCCTTCAGCATCTACTCTCCCAACAGTGACAAAGGGGTCCTCATCCTCTGAAGATCTCCTCTGGTATCTACTCTCCCAACAGCGACACAGTGGTTCTCATCCTCTGGAAATCTCCTACAGTATCTACTCTCCCAACAGTGACCAAGGGCTCCTCATCCTCTGAAGATCCCCTATAGTATCTACTCTCCCAATAGTTTTTGTTCTTTTTTCATATGGGACTTTCCCCAAATGTGAGAAAAATATTGACACTCACCCTCTCCTGTATATCCATCAGTTTGTTCTTCAAGGACTCTGCATACTGAGACAGTTCTAAGGAGTTTGGATTGGGTTCCACTGAGAAACAATATAAGAAAAAAAGGAATCAATATAATGAATCTTTTTTTCATCCAACTTCTCTATAATAATGTAGGCAGTTCAGTGACGCTCCGATAGGCTCGCGTGCGGCAGCCTTTTTCGCCCGTCACCAATGTGACCGCCCGTGACTGTCACGCATTCACATCGTCTCAAAAACCGTCCTTTTTGTTTCGTTAACATCAACTTGTCGGCACTTCCGATACATATTTTTAAAGGGAAATGAATGCTCTTCAAAATGGCGTTCTCCAAGTTTGTGTCCATTCGATAGTTCCAGAGATATTTTGATTCAAAAATGAGGTAAATTTGAATCTGTGAGTGCATAAAATCTATTTGTCTTAGGTTTTTGAAACTTTACTTAGATCTTTTCTCCCGAATGTGGTAAAAATTCAGTTAATTGAACTATGCAGCAAAGCGCTGGGCTTGGCCCGAAAATGCATCTTTACATTCAATGCCGTTCAACGTTCGCCCCCACCTTCATCCCCTCACTCTTACTGTTTCAATCGGCGCTTCGTAACTTCGGTATCTCATTTATATCGCGTCAGTGCCATCTATTATATATTTCAGTAACTTGCAATCTTTGGCATGACTAACTGACCAAACTATACACTCTCCAGGCCTTAAATTTGGCAGGAAGGTGGCAACTGAGATAAGGAAGATGATGGCTATAATTAAAAGTTGTTTACTTCAAGCACGTATTTTTAAAAAATTACAATGTTTATTGCTATGTAACATCTGTATTTTTGCATGTTTGTTTCGTAATATATATAGTACCGTTCATGTCATAAAAAGTAACCGTATCAAGCGTTCAGTTTGGTGTGTAGTGTTCTGGTGCGCATTGTTCTGAAGCAAGATTGTAGTTTTTATTACTTTTATTATATGAGAGAGAGAGAGAGAGGGGGGGGGGGGGAGCACATGATTTTTCATTCCGGGCAATGCCCGGTAGGTCATCTAGTTCATAATAATTTGACAGAATAATTGAAAATATATTTAGGTATGTTTTTCTTGTTTTGTTTTATCTTGCTTTTTTCTATAGTTGTTTATAAGATGGTTGGCACCAATAAAATACTTATTAATAATAATAGGGGGAACATTTCACAAGCTCCAGATCTTTTATTGTCTAAATCTACTGTAGTACTAGTAGAAAAGAAGACTCCTCTCATTGGATCCATACTTACTTATCTAATCAGACTTAGTATTTTATCACATTGAGTATAGCTACATTGATGTGTGTTTACATTATTAGTGGGCCTGTCACTTCAGACTGTTCTTTTCATCTTTTTTTTTTTTATATGACAAGTATAATGTCGTGAATGAGGGCAAGTTAGAGCTTGGCTATTGGGCAATGACTGAATCAGAATTTAATTCTGTTGATTATGTCACGAGTGGAGTGAGTGCAATTAAGGGGATTGCTACAGAGCGGGTGTAGAGTAAGAAAGGCTCACGGTGGACAAGTAAGTTAAGCGTGCTGTTGTGAGTAGTGGGGGGGGTCTGAATGAGGCGGAAGCGCTGTATTACTATCACTGCAAGTTAGAAGGTCCTACGGAACGGACCTGTGAATAAGAGCCCATCGGGCCGACATAAGGGGAGCAGTCGAGAAGACTAGTGAGAGAGTCTTTCCAGTAATGACTGGTATGTAGAACGTTGATTGATTATTATGATTGATGTATTATATTATATTCGTCTATTACCATGATGTAAATAAGTATATGTGAGGAATGTGGAAGTCCTTGATACTGGATATAGCAAGGTGCGCCATGAGCGATAGATGAAAGTGAGTTCATGGATTTGTAGCGCGAGTGAGTAGTGTGTACTCCGATGGAGGTGTGTTACCGTAAGATGTGTGGTGAGTGAAAGGTGAACTAGTGTGTGTACGCTTCATGGGTTGTAAGGAGAGGTGGAGTGAATAGAAATGGTAGGGTATTATACCAATGTAATGTTATTCTTGTAGGTGTCGAGGACGGGCCGCAGAGCCACCTCGATGAGCACAGGGGATAGGCCAGCATAGGGCCGGAGGCCACACATAGGCCAGAAGTGAGGCTGTCAGTGCAGGACAGTAGAGGCACATAAAGTCGTGGCAGTCAGGCCACGGACAGGGACGTAGATATGAGCGTGAATGTGATAATGCACTATTGCCATGTTGAGGGGAGAATGTACTATTGAAATGATAATGTCTATTGAAATGATAATGTGTTATTGCCCTGCTGAGGTGCTAGGGGAATGCTAAGGTGTATGACAATAGGAAGGTGATATTGAGAGACTGCGGTGCCAGTAAATTATTAATGTGCTATTAAGACCCTGAAGGGAGAGGCTGAGGCCGAAGTGCCTTTAGGAGTAACTACCGGATTGTGGATCCGAGGGAGAGTGTGTGTGAGAATAAGGCCGTTGTACGGCAGTTGATTTCAATAATATAATGTATGTAATTGCGCTATTATCTGTATAATTATGTTTAATAAATGTGTGAGTCTGATGGGTTGTTCTGTTAAGTGTTAAACGTGTTTGTTCGTGATTGTTGTCCTGTCATAAACTATTACATCTCCCAGTCTGGGATTTGTGACAGATTATACTGTTTGTTGGTGCAGACATGTTTTTTGCTGATGTTATTCTTGAATGCATAACTTTTTTGTAGGTTTTGTAGCCTATCTGGGAAGAATGGCTTTTTGATGAGTGAATACTAGTAATAATATGAGTCTCTTTATTCTTTTATAGTCTGGTTTTTGGTTGATAAAAAAAATACACAGATCTACATTGAGTACCTGGGTAACATGAACGATGTTTGCATAATAGAATTTTTTGTTTAATTTTGTCATTTACATTTTAAACATTTTCAATTGAAGGAAGTTTTTCTTAGTACGCTATGCCTTTTAAAATCTTGTACAAACATTAACAAGCAAAATGCTGTATAACAATTGAAAATATCTTAATTCTACTAGTTCCTGTTGTTTTTCTACTTGATAATCCATTATTCTGGCAGTACAAAGGAAAGAAGGGCATTTGGGCTTGGCAGTAAAAGGGTTAGATACTAAATGAAATTGAAAGACAACACAAATGTGGTGCTTAAGAACCCACCTGACTGAAAACGCTGTACCACTTCCAAAGTGAAGGGCCTGAGAATGAGACAGACAACATAATTATACAGTCATCAAAATACACAACCAAAACTGAGTTGTTTTTTGTATGGAGGAATAATGAATTGAATGACATTAGCAATAAGCACAAGAGGACATACATTAATGCAGTTAAACTTAATCTTTCATAAAATATCTTCGTATTTTATTTTCATTCTACATGTGAATTTAACAAATTTCAGCCGCAGACAGAAATGGATAAGACTAACGTCAATAAACAGCTCTTGAAAATGAATGCCATTTAGTCACCACAGGATACTGTCGACTGAGCTGATGGATCTGTTTAAAAATGCATGAGATTGATCAAGCAGTCCTGAAGAAACAAGAAACAGTAAATGATATTTCTCTCTGTGTAAAGTGTGTGTATGCGTGTTTGTGTATCTATCATAACTGTATGTGTCACGAGTGGAGTGAGCGATAGTTAATAATTACGGGGGGAAAGGAGGAGAGTAAAATTAACGCACGTAGACAAGTAAGTTAAAGCGTGCTGTTATGAGTGGTGGGGGGTCTGAATGAGGCGAAAGCGCTGTATTACTATCACTGCAAGTTAAAAGGTCCTACTGAACGGACGCAAGAGAAAGCCCAGTGGGCGAACATAAGGGGAGCAGTCAGAAGACTAGTGAGAGAGTCTTTCCAGTGATGACTGGTAGGTAGAACGTTGATTGATAATTATGATGGATGTATTATATTATATTCGTCTATTACCATGATGTAAATAAGTATATGTGAGGAATGTGGAAGTCCTTGATATTGGATATAGCAATGTGCGCCATGAGCGATAGATGAAAGTTGAGTTCATGGATTTGTAGCGCGAGTGAGTAGTGTGTACTCCGATGGAGGTGTGTTACCGTAAGATGTTTGGTGAGTGAAATGTGAACTATTGTGTGTACGCTTCATGGGTTGTAAGGAGAGGTGGAGTGAATAGAAATGGTATGGTATTATACCAATGTAATGTTATTCTTGTAGGTGCCGAGGTCGGGCCGAAGAGCGCCACCTACGGTGAGCCCAGGGGATAGGCCAGCATAGGGCCGGGGGCCACACATAGGCCAAGAGTGAGGCTGTCGGTGCAGGACAGTAGAGGCACATAAAGTCGTGGCAGTCTGGCCACGGACAGGGACGTAGATATGAGCGTGAATGTGATAATGTACTATTGCCATGTTGATGGGCTATTGAAATGATAATGTACTACTGCCATGTTGATGGGCTATTGAAATGATAATGTGCTAGTGCCCTGCTGAGGTGCTAGTGGAATGCTAAGGTGTATGACAATAGGAAGGTGATATTGAGAGACTGCGGTGCCAGTGAATTATTAATGTGCTATTAAGACCCTGAGGGGAGAGGCTGAGGCCGAAGTGCCTTTAGGAAGTAACTACCGGGTTGTGGATCCGAGGAAGAGTGCATGTGAGAATAAGGCCGTTGTACGGCAGTTAATTTCAATAATATAATGTATGTAATTGCGCTATTATCTGTATAATTATGTTTAATAAATGTGTGAGTCTGATGGGTTGTTCTGTTAAGTGTTAAACTGGTTCGTTCGTGATTGTTGTCTTGTTATAATCATTATTACATCTCCCAGTCTGGGATTTGTGACATTGGGGGCTCGTCCGTTGTGACTCGTCCATTTTCGTAATATTTAGTTGTAGTTAGTTAGTAGGGATTTTTCAGTGGGCATTTGTTACTTTAGTTTTTGTCCACGTAATACTTATCTTGTGGTAGGAATTTGTGCTGCCTTTGTTCGTGGGATGAATGGAAATTTCATGATGGTATGATTTATGTATATTTATGAATATGTATTGATGCATGTACTGTTATGAATATGTACTAATGTGTATTTGAACTTTCCAGAGTGTGTGTGCCAGCCTGAGGAGTCAAGCGGCCAGAGCTCCGATTAAGGGGAGTAGTTAAACTCAAAATTCGAAGTTAAGTGAAACTGAAATTTTGTACCCTGGATTGGGGGCTGTTCCTTTAATCTGTCTTTTTCTCTGTTTTTGCTGTTTTCGTTTGCTGTGTTGAACCTAGTTTATCCTTTAAAAAAAAAAGGTGTGATAAACTTGGAACTTCGTTCATCACGGTGAACATTCTGTAGGGCTTTGTTAGTGTTTAGTTGTAGCGTCGATATCTTCTCTGTTCCGCAGGAAGACGTATTCTCTTGTCCCTCTTTCTACCTATCTGTAGATACGTTCTTTTTTTCAGACTCTGTTCTTGTTCGTACCTTGTAGTGTAATCGGCGTAGTTAGGTTGCACTTTTTTTCCCATTATAGTTTTTTTTGTAGAAGCTTTGTCCTAGTCTGGTTCGTTGTCCTTGACGTACTTAACTTGTGGTCCTTCTTCTGAAGTTCTTCATTCTGGTCGTTTCTATTCTTTTTTATTATTAATAGTGCTATACATTTAATGAATATAGAATTAGTTAGGAAGTAGGTAAATTTCTGAATTGTATTTGAGACAATTGGGTATTGTTATATCTGGTGTGATCTCAGGTCTCTGGTCGTGTCGTTAGTGATCATACCGACAGGTTAGCCGTTTTCATAATATATACCGTAACCATAAATCTGTGAAATGGCGGAACTCCAACAACTAATGAAGTTGGGTAAGGAACTTGGCCTGGAGGGAGAGGAGCTACGCGGCTGGATTAAAGAGCAGCAGGCAGAATTGCGCGATGAGCGTGCTAAAGATAGAGAGAGAGAAAAAGAGGCTCAGCAGCAAGAAAGAGAGGCTAAGGCTCAGGAGCGAGAAAAAGACGCTCAAGAGCGGCAACAAGAAAGAGAGGCTAAGGCTCAGGAGCAGGAAAGGGAGTTAAAGTTAAAGGAGATAGAGGCGCAAGTAAAGATCGCAGAATTGGAAATCAAAAAGAATGCGCCAACAGAAACAGTTGAGCGGCAGGTACACAATAAAGGTGGCGTTAGGATTAAGCTCCCTACGTTCGACGACCGGAAGGACGACATAGACGCCTTCCTTTACAGGTTCGAACTGAACGCACAATTGCAATGGGGGGAAAATAAGGAATTGTGGTCTACGTACCTGGCGTCCTTATTGCAGGGGCGAGCGTTAACCTACTTTAAAGAGCTACAGCGCGAAGACGTGCAAGATTACGATAAGCTGAAGGCTTTGCTGCTTCGCCGATTTGCGCGTACCGAGAAATATTTCCGGGAGCAATTTAGGCGAGCACGTGCGGATACCAGGGAGGACTTTGCTGCCTTCGTCGCGAGACTAACGGAATATTTCGCGAACTGGGTAGACTTGGCGCATGTGGGCGCGGATTTTGCTAAACTGAAAGACCTAATGATCCGTGACCAGCTGTACGCGTCGTGCCATAAAGATCTGGTGGCTTTCCTGAAAGAAAACGAACCCGCGACAGTGCAGGAGGCGTCTAAGTTGGCGGAAGCATACCGTACGGCACATCCGTCCAAACCAGTGGCGAGGGCGTACGTCCAAGATGCTGGGTACGTCGCCGTTGTCGAGGGGTCGCCGACAGGACATAAAGACAGGTCGCGTCAGCGTGGTGCCTATAGTGGGCAAGCCCAGGGGCAGCGTAGGGGCTATCACCAATCACCTGCATATGGATCCGGTAAGTTTGACCGAGCAGGAGGGCTAGGTCGCGGTAATGACCGGGGGCGATTTGTGACCTTTGCCGATGACCGACGGCATAGGGACTTTAGTTCCGGTCGCGATGGGTCACGGGGACCCAGGCCTAGTGCAGCACAGGGAGCGGAGTGTTGGACTTGCGGACGCGTGGGTCACTTTTCACGCGAGTGTAGGGCCGCGAAGTGTTGGAACTGCGGAAGAGCAGATCACATCAGCGTGAATTGCCCTGCAGGTAGGATAGCGGCGAACGTGGACAGTAGCTCCAGTCCATGTTCCCCTAATAAATTTCATCATGCGGCTGCGTGTGTTACATCGGACAACGGAGGCGGACAGTATTCTAAGTGTCCCAGTTGTGAGAAGTTATTATCTTCCGGTGTTTTACCTTGTGGGAGAAAGATCCCCGTTATAAATTCATGTCATACAGGAGGTGGTCTTAGGGTTTATCCGGGGTTTGTTGGGGACGAACCGGTCTCGGTTTTACGAGATACAGGATCTACCGTTGTGGGAGTTCATAGGGACTGCATTCGGGATTCGCAGCTTACGGGTGAGACTGTCCCATGCATTCAATTTTCGGGGGCCATCGAGAAATTACCCATGGCAAAGATAGTGATAGATACACCTTTCCTTAGCGGGGAAGTCGAAGCAGTCGTTGGTTGTTTTCCAGGCGCCCAGCTCATCATTGGGAATGTATCACGGGTAGTTTCCCCTTCCGAGGAGAATGTGCAGGCATGGTCGCAATCAAAAGGTATTGACTTTTGTGCCGCGGTCGAAACACGTCGACAGGTAGCTGATGAGGATAAGATTAGACCTTTGGCGACGCCAGCGGTCAAGCTAGATATCACGCCAGAGCGCTTGGCGAGATTACAAAGGGAGGATCCATCATTAAACCCATGTTTTGGGGAAGCGCGAACCGAGAAAACGAGGAAATATAAGAACGGCTCGTCTTCCTTTGTTGTTCAGGCGGGCATTCTGTTCCGTAAGTATGTAACGGTGGCCTCCATTTTAAAGCAGGTCGTTATGCCAGCGTTGCTGATCGCAACAGTATTGCATTTGGCACATGATGTCCCATTAGCGGGTCATATGGGGATAGCTAGAACCAAAGAAAGGGTTCTTAAAAATTTTTACTGGCCATCGATCCACAGAGATGTACAAGTGTATTGTAAGACATGCAGTGCGTGCCAAAAGACGACGCATAAGGGTCGTACACCCCAGGCTCCTCTTCAAAAGATCCCCACGGTCTCGGAACCGTTTAAAAAGGTTTCGATAGACCTTGTTGGCCCCATTCACCCAGCGACCGATAGGGGGAATCGATTTTTCTTAACGGTCATATGTAATGCTACGAGATGGCCAGAGGCGGTTCCTCTGCGGACCATAACGTCTGAGGCAGTCGCGGAAGCGTTGTTTGCAATTTTCGCTAGGGTTGGAATACCAGAACAAATTTTGTCTGATAGGGGCGCGCAATTTACTTCGGAGATGATGAAGGAATTGTTTCGCTTATTCAGCATACAACCCATCACTACCACCCCTTATCATCCGCAGGCTAATGGCATGTGCGAGAGATTGAACTCGACGTTAAAGTCGATGCTGCGTAAGGTAGCTGCTGATCGCCCTAAAGATTGGGATAGATATATCCCTGCAGTATTATTCGCGTACAGAGAGGTACGGCAGGAGTCAACGGGATTCTCGCCGTTTGAAATGATGTATGGTCGTAGTCCTAGGGGCCCAACTGACGTTCTTCGGGACATGATGACGTCGCCATCATCGGGAGACGATGAGCAGATTTCGGTGTTTCAGTACCTTGTTGATTTAAGAGAAAGATTATCTTCAGCGCGCACTATAGCAGAAGAAGCTTCTAGTATCGCTTCGAAAAGAGCAAAAGACTATAAAGATAGAGGTTCCAAATTGAGAATTTTTAAGCCAGGAGACAAGGTCCTATTGTTGTTACCTACGGACCATAATAAGTTATTGATGACATGGAAAGGTCCTTATGTTATTGAGCGAGTTGTTTCAAAGGTAGATTACGCTATCCACATTGATGGAACGAGTAAGGTTTTCCATGTTAATATGCTACAGAGATTTTATGAGAGACCACAGTATCTGTGTGCACAGACAAAACCAGAGGAGACTGTCTTCTCTATTGCTTGTACGGGGCTCGTAGACCAGTTGGACTGTGACGTAAGTGACGCCGAGGCGCAGGAAGAGTTACAAATTCAATTGCCGGAGTTAACTCCGACACAAGGTTACAGGGACGTAAAAATTAACCCTGACCTTACGAGTTGAAGGAGTAGGGAACTTAAGACCCTGTTAGCGTCGTTCCCGGATGTTATTACGGATTTGCCGGGTCGCACTACGGTGATCCAGCACCAAATAAAGTTGACTTCGGATAAGCCAGTATTTCTTAGACCTTATCCGCTGCCCTTTTCTTCGAGAGATAGAGTCATAAAGGAAGTTGAGTCAATGTTGAAGTTAGATGTGATAGAACCATCAACATCGCCGTATTCATCACCCATCGTCCTCGTGAAAAAACTTGATGGATCGGTGCGGTTCTGTATTGATTTTCGAAGATTGAACACTATTACGGTAGGCGATAGGGAGCCTATTCCGTTTCAGGAGGAATTAATAGCTTCATTGGCCGGGTCCACGTGGTTTTCCAAGATAGATTTAACGAAAGGTTATTGGGAAATCCCTCTTACTGAGGAGTCTAAACAATACACGGCGTTCCAAACGCCCATTGGATTATTCCAATTTAAGGTCATGCCATTTGGGTTGGTAAACGCGCCAGCGACGTTTGCACGATTAATGAGACTAGTGTTGAAGGACATACCTAATGTCGTGTCATTCTTTGACGATATAGCATGTCATACGTCGACATGGTCTGATCATATTCAGACACTAACAGTAATTTTTAAACGATTACGTCATTTTGGGTTAACTGCTAAACCCGCAAAGATGGATTTGGCATGTCCAGAGATAGTATTCTTAGGACATATCGTGGGTAGAGGTGTTCAGAGACCTGAAGTAACAAAAATTGACAAATTAGTAGGGTTGCAAATCCCAAAAACAAAGAAACAAGTCAGAAGCTTAGTGGGAATTTTAAATTATTACAGAAAGTTCATTCCAAATTTTTCCTCCTTGTCATCTTCTCTTACTGACCTTACTAAGAAGGGACAACCCGATAAGGTCCAGTGGACGTCTGAGTGTCAGACAGCATTTGATAATTTGGTGACAGCATTATCATCGTCACCCATTCTGATATTACCCGATTTTCGATCTAATTTTATCCTCAGAACGGATGCGTCGGACTCTGGTGTCGGCGCTTGTCTTCTACAGGAGAAGAACGAATGTCTCCATCCTGTATGTTATGTCAGTAGGAAGTTATTGCAGAGAGAAAGAAAATATTCTGTGATAGAGCGGGAGTGTCTTGCCATTGTGTGGTCCGTCCAGAAATTAGGACGTTATCTCATGGGACGAGAATTTTGTATCCAGACGGACCACAAGCCACTGACATTTTTGTCGAAGAATCGTTCGTCCAGCCCACGCTTGTCTAGATGGGCATTGTCTTTGCAGCCGTATACCTTCGTTATTCAACCAATTCCAGGAACCAGCAATCATATCGCCGACTACCTTAGTCGAGCCTAGGGGAAGAGTTCAGGAGCTTATACATCGGAGGACAGGAACATTGACAGGATCTGTGTGAATGAGTCGACTTTAAAATATTGACATTATAAATATGATATGAAGAATGGTTGATAGGTTGATTGGTTTTTGATTCTGTATTAGGTAGTGTGGTTAGTTAGCTATTGATGATGTGATACATATATGCATAGTGCAGGGCATATTGATCCCCATAATTTCCCCTGATTCCGGTATTTTATGTGCTAGGGGCATTGGTAGGTCATTTTTATGTAGGTATTGCTCACGCTCACTCGTTGACAGTAATCTTGATGCGATTTGAAATTAATTGCATTAATTTTTTTGGGGTGGGGGATGATGTCACGAGTGGAGTGAGCGATAGTTAATAATTACGGGGGGAAAGGAGGAGAGTAAAATTAACGCACGTAGACAAGTAAGTTAAAGCGTGCTGTTATGAGTGGTGGGGGGTCTGAATGAGGCGAAAGCGCTGTATTACTATCACTGCAAGTTAAAAGGTCCTACTGAACGGACGCAAGAGAAAGCCCAGTGGGCGAACATAAGGGGAGCAGTCAGAAGACTAGTGAGAGAGTCTTTCCAGTGATGACTGGTAGGTAGAACGTTGATTGATAATTATGATGGATGTATTATATTATATTCGTCTATTACCATGATGTAAATAAGTATATGTGAGGAATGTGGAAGTCCTTGATATTGGATATAGCAATGTGCGCCATGAGCGATAGATGAAAGTTGAGTTCATGGATTTGTAGCGCGAGTGAGTAGTGTGTACTCCGATGGAGGTGTGTTACCGTAAGATGTTTGGTGAGTGAAATGTGAACTATTGTGTGTACGCTTCATGGGTTGTAAGGAGAGGTGGAGTGAATAGAAATGGTATGGTATTATACCAATGTAATGTTATTCTTGTAGGTGCCGAGGTCGGGCCGAAGAGCGCCACCTACGGTGAGCCCAGGGGATAGGCCAGCATAGGGCCGGGGGCCACACATAGGCCAAGAGTGAGGCTGTCGGTGCAGGACAGTAGAGGCACATAAAGTCGTGGCAGTCTGGCCACGGACAGGGACGTAGATATGAGCGTGAATGTGATAATGTACTATTGCCATGTTGATGGGCTATTGAAATGATAATGTACTACTGCCATGTTGATGGGCTATTGAAATGATAATGTGCTAGTGCCCTGCTGAGGTGCTAGTGGAATGCTAAGGTGTATGACAATAGGAAGGTGATATTGAGAGACTGCGGTGCCAGTGAATTATTAATGTGCTATTAAGACCCTGAGGGGAGAGGCTGAGGCCGAAGTGCCTTTAGGAAGTAACTACCGGGTTGTGGATCCGAGGAAGAGTGCATGTGAGAATAAGGCCGTTGTACGGCAGTTAATTTCAATAATATAATGTATGTAATTGCGCTATTATCTGTATAATTATGTTTAATAAATGTGTGAGTCTGATGGGTTGTTCTGTTAAGTGTTAAACTGGTTCGTTCGTGATTGTTGTCTTGTTATAATCATTATTACATCTCCCAGTCTGGGATTTGTGACATTGGGGGCTCGTCCGTTGTGACTCGTCCATTTTCGTAATATTTAGTTGTAGTTAGTTAGTAGGGATTTTTCAGTGGGCATTTGTTACTTTAGTTTTTGTCCACGTAATACTTATCTTGTAGTAGGAATTTGTGCTGCCTTTGTTCGTGGGATGAATGGAAATTTCATGATGGTATGATTTATGTATATTTATGAATATGTATTGATGCATGTACTGTTATGAATATGTACTAATGTGTATTTGAACTTTCCAGAGTGTGTGTGCCAGCCTGAGGAGTCAAGCGGCCAGAGCTCCGATTAAGGGGAGGAGTTAAACTCAAAATTCGAAGTTAAGTGAAACTGAAATTTTGTACCCTGGATTGGGGGCTGTTCCTTTAATCTGTCTTTTTCTCTGTTTTTGCTGTTTTCGTTTGCTGTGTTGAACCTAGTTTATCCTTTAAAAAAAAAAGGTGTGATAAACTTGGAACTTCGTTCATCACGGTGAACATTCTGTAGGGCTTTGTTAGTGTTTAGTTGTAGCGTCGATATCTTCTCTGTTCCGCAGGAAGACGTATTCTCTTGTCCCTCTTTCTACCTATCTGTAGATACGTTCTTTTTTTCAGACTCTGTTCTTGTTCGTACCTTGTAGTGTAATCGGCGTAGTTAGGTTGCACTTTTTTTCCCATTATAGTTTTTTTTGTAGAAGCTTTGTCCTAGTCTGGTTCGTTGTCCTTGACGTACTTAACTTGTGGTCCTTCTTCTGAAGTTCTTCATTCTGGTCGTTTCTATTCTTTTTTATTATTAATAGTGCTATACATTTAATGAATATAGAATTAGTTAGGAAGTAGGTAAATTTCTGAATTGTATTTGAGACAATTGGGTATTGTTATATCTGGTGTGATCTCAGGTCTCTGGTCGTGTCGTTAGTGATCATACCGACAGGTTAGCCGTTTTCATAATATATACCGTAACCATAAATCTGTGAAATGGCGGAACTCCAACAACTAATGAAGTTGGGTAAGGAACTTGGCCTGGAGGGAGAGGAGCTACGCGGCTGGATTAAAGAGCAGCAGGCAGAATTGCGCGATGAGCGTGCTAAAGATAGAGAGAGAGAAAAAGAGGCTCAGCAGCAAGAAAGAGAGGCTAAGGCTCAGGAGCGAGAAAAAGACGCTCAAGAGCGGCAACAAGAAAGAGAGGCTAAGGCTCAGGAGCAGGAAAGGGAGTTAAAGTTAAAGGAGATAGAGGCGCAAGTAAAGATCGCAGAATTGGAAATCAAAAAGAATGCGCCAACAGAAACAGTTGAGCGGCAGGTACACAATAAAGGTGGCGTTAGGATTAAGCTCCCTACGTTCGACGACCGGAAGGACGACATAGACGCCTTCCTTTACAGGTTCGAACTGAACGCACAATTGCAATGGGGGGAAAATAAGGAATTGTGGTCTACGTACCTGGCGTCCTTATTGCAGGGGCGAGCGTTAACCTACTTTAAAGAGCTACAGCGCGAAGACGTGCAAGATTACGATAAGCTGAAGGCTTTGCTGCTTCGCCGATTTGCGCGTACCGAGGAATATTTCCGGGAGCAATTTAGGCGAGCACGTGCGGATACCAGGGAGGACTTTGCTGCCTTCGTCGCGAGACTAACGGAATATTTCGCGAACTGGGTAGACTTGGCGCATGTGGGCGCGGATTTTGCTAAACTGAAAGACCTAATGATCCGTGACCAGCTGTACGCGTCGTGCCATAAAGATCTGGTGGCTTTCCTGAAAGAAAACGAACCCGCGACAGTGCAGGAGGCGTCTAAGTTGGCGGAAGCATACCGTACGGCACATCCGTCCAAACCAGTGGCGAGGGCGTACGTCCAAGATGCTGGGTACGTCGCCGTTGTCGAGGGGTCGCCGACAGGACATAAAGACAGGTCGCGTCAGCGTGGTGCCTATAGTGGGCAAGCCCAGGGGCAGCGTAGGGGCTATCACCAATCACCTGCATATGGATCCGGTAAGTTTGACCGAGCAGGAGGGCTAGGTCGCGGTAATGGCCGGGGGCGATTTGTGACCTTTGCCGATGACCGACGGCATAGGGACTTTAGTTCCGGTCGCGATGGGTCACGGGGACCCAGGCCTAGTGCAGCACAGGGAGCGGAGTGTTGGACTTGCGGACGCGTGGGTCACTTTTCACGCGAGTGTAGGGCCGCGAAGTGTTGGAACTGCGGAAGAGCAGATCACATCAGCGTGAATTGCCCTGCAGGTAGGATAGCGGCGAACGTGGACAGTAGCTCCAGTCCATGTTCCCCTAATAAATTTCATCATGCGGCTGCGTGTGTTACATCGGACAACGGAGGCGGACAGTATTTTAAGTGTCCCAGTTGTGAGAAGTTATTATCTTCCGGTGTTTTACCTTGTGGGAGAAAGATCCCCGTTATAAATTCATGTCATACAGGAGGTGGTCTTAGGGTTTATCCGGGGTTTGTTGGGGACGAACCGGTCTCGGTTTTACGAGATACAGGATCTACCGTTGTGGGAGTTCATAGGGACTGCATTCGGGATTCGCAGCTTACGGGTGAGACTGTCCCATGCATTCAATTTTCGGGGGCCATCGAGAAATTACCCATGGCAAAGATAGTGATAGATACACCTTTCCTTAGCGGGGAAGTCGAAGCAGTCGTTGGTTGTTTTCCAGGCGCCCAGCTCATCATTGGGAATGTATCACGGGTAGTTTCCCCTTCCGAGGAGAATGTGCAGGCATGGTCGCAATCAAAAGGTATTGACTTTTGTGCCGCGGTCGAAACACGTCGACAGGTAGCTGATGAGGATAAGATTAGACCTTTGGCGACGCCAGCGGTCAACCTAGATATCACGCCAGAGCGCTTGGCGAGATTACAAAGGGAGGATCCATCATTAAACCCATGTTTTGGGGAAGCGCGAACCGAGAAAACGAGGAAATATAAGAACGGCTCGTCTTCCTTTGTTGTTCAGGCGGGCATTCTGTTCCGTAAGTATGTAACGGTGGCCTCCATTTTAAAGCAGGTCGTTATGCCAGCGTTGCTGATCGCAACAGTATTGCATTTGGCACATGATGTCCCATTAGCGGGTCATATGGGGATAGCTAGAACCAAAGAAAGGGTTCTTAATAATTTTTACTGGCCATCGATCCACAGAGATGTACAAGTGTATTGTAAGACATGCAGTGCGTGCCAAAAGACGACGCATAAGGGTCGTACACCCCAGGCTCCTCTTCAAAAGATCCCCACGGTCTCGGAACCGTTTAAAAAGGTTTCGATAGACCTTGTTGGCCCCATTCACCCAGCGACCGATAGGGGGAATCGATTTTTCTTAACGGTCATATGTAATGCTACGAGATGGCCAGAGGCGGTTCCTCTGCGGACCATAACGTCTGAGGCAGTCGCGGAAGCGTTGTTTGCAATTTTCGCTAGGGTTGGAATACCAGAACAAATTTTGTCTGATAGGGGCGCGCAATTTACTTCGGAGATGATGAAGGAATTGTTTCGCTTATTCAGCATACAACCCATCACTACCACCCCTTATCATCCGCAGGCTAATGGCATGTGCGAGAGATTGAACTCGACGTTAAAGTCGATGCTGCGTAAGGTAGCTGCTGATCGCCCTAAAGATTGGGATAGATATATCCCTGCAGTATTATTCGCGTACAGAGAGGTACGGCAGGAGTCAACGGGATTCTCGCCGTTTGAAATGATGTATGGTCGTAGTCCTAGGGGCCCAACTGACGTTCTTCGGGACATGATGACGTCGCCATCATCGGGAGACGATGAGCAGATTTCGGTGTTTCAGTACCTTGTTGATTTAAGAGAAAGATTATCTTCAGCGCGCACTATAGCAGAAGAAGCTTCTAGTATCGCTTCGAAAAGAGCAAAAGACTATAAAGATAGAGGTTCCAAATTGAGAATTTTTAAGCCAGGAGACAAGGTCCTATTGTTGTTACCTACGGACCATAATAAGTTATTGATGACATGGAAAGGTCCTTATGTTATTGAGCGAGTTGTTTCAAAGGTAGATTACGCTATCCACATTGATGGAACGAGTAAGGTTTTCCATGTTAATATGCTACAGAGATTTTATGAGAGACCACAGTATCTGTGTGCACAGACAAAACCAGAGGAGACTGTCTTCTCTATTGCTTGTACGGGGCTCGTAGACCAGTTGGACTGTGACGTAAGTGACGCCGAGGCGCAGGAAGAGTTACAAATTCAATTGCCGGAGTTAACTCCGACACAAGGTTACAGGGACGTAAAAATTAACCCTGACCTTACGAGTTGAAGGAGTAGGGAACTTAAGACCCTGTTAGCGTCGTTCCCGGATGTTATTACGGATTTGCCGGGTCGCACTACGGTGATCCAGCACCAAATAAAGTTGACTTCGGATAAGCCAGTATTTCTTAGACCTTATCCGCTGCCCTTTTCTTCGAGAGATAGAGTCATAAAGGAAGTTGAGTCAATGTTGAAGTTAGATGTGATAGAACCATCAACATCGCCGTATTCATCACCCATCGTCCTCGTGAAAAAACTTGATGGATCGGTGCGGTTCTGTATTGATTTTCGAAGATTGAACACTATTACGGTAGGCGATAGGGAGCCTATTCCGTTTCAGGAGGAATTAATAGCTTCATTGGCCGGGTCCACGTGGTTTTCCAAGATAGATTTAACGAAAGGTTATTGGGAAATCCCTCTTACTGAGGAGTCTAAACAATACACGGCGTTCCAAACGCCCATTGGATTATTCCAATTTAAGGTCATGCCATTTGGGTTGGTAAACGCGCCAGCGACGTTTGCACGATTAATGAGACTAGTGTTGAAGGACATACCTAATGTCGTGTCATTCTTTGACGATATAGCATGTCATACGTCGACATGGTCTGATCATATTCAGACACTAACAGTAATTTTTAAACGATTACGTCATTTTGGGTTAACTGCTAAACCCGCAAAGATGGATTTGGCATGTCCAGAGATAGTATTCTTAGGACATATCGTGGGTAGAGGTGTTCAGAGACCTGAAGTAACAAAAATTGACAAATTAGTAGGGTTGCAAATCCCAAAAACAAAGAAACAAGTCAGAAGCTTAGTGGGAATTTTAAATTATTACAGAAAGTTCATTCCAAATTTTTCCTCCTTGTCATCTTCTCTTACTGACCTTACTAAGAAGGGACAACCCGATAAGGTCCAGTGGACGTCTGAGTGTCAGACAGCATTTGATAATTTGGTGACAGCATTATCATCGTCACCCATTCTGATATTACCCGATTTTCGATCTAATTTTATCCTCAGAACGGATGCGTCGGACTCTGGTGTCGGCGCTTGTCTTCTACAGGAGAAGAACGAATGTCTCCATCCTGTATGTTATGTCAGTAGGAAGTTATTGCAGAGAGAAAGAAAATATTCTGTGATAGAGCGGGAGTGTCTTGCCATTGTGTGGTCCGTCCAGAAATTAGGACGTTATCTCATGGGACGAGAATTTTGTATCCAGACGGACCACAAGCCACTGACATTTTTGTCGAAGAATCGTTCGTCCAGCCCACGCTTGTCTAGATGGGCATTGTCTTTGCAGCCGTATACCTTCGTTATTCAACCAATTCCAGGAACCAGCAATCATATCGCCGACTACCTTAGTCGAGCCTAGGGGAAGAGTTCAGGAGCTTATACATCGGAGGACAGGAACATTGACAGGATCTGTGTGAATGAGTCGACTTTAAAATATTGACATTATAAATATGATATGAAGAATGGTTGATAGGTTGATTGGTTTTTGATTCTGTATTAGGTAGTGTGGTTAGTTAGCTATTGATGATGTGATACATATATGCATAGTGCAGGGCATATTGATCCCCATAATTTCCCCTGATTCCGGTATTTTATGTGCTAGGGGCATTGGTAGGTCATTTTTATGTAGGTATTGCTCACGCTCACTCGTTGACAGTAATCTTGATGCGATTTGAAATTAATTGCATTAATTTTTTTGGGGTGGGGGATGATGTCACGAGTGGAGTGAGCGATAGTTAATAATTACGGGGGGAAAGGAGGAGAGTAAAATTAACGCACGTAGACAAGTAAGTTAAAGCGTGCTGTTATGAGTGGTGGGGGGTCTGAATGAGGCGAAAGCGCTGTATTACTATCACTGCAAGTTAAAAGGTCCTACTGAACGGACGCAAGAGAAAGCCCAGTGGGCGAACATAAGGGGAGCAGTCAGAAGACTAGTGAGAGAGTCTTTCCAGTGATGACTGGTAGGTAGAACGTTGATTGATAATTATGATGGATGTATTATATTATATTCGTCTATTACCATGATGTAAATAAGTATATGTGAGGAATGTGGAAGTCCTTGATATTGGATATAGCAATGTGCGCCATGAGCGATAGATGAAAGTTGAGTTCATGGATTTGTAGCGCGAGTGAGTAGTGTGTACTCCGATGGAGGTGTGTTACCGTAAGATGTTTGGTGAGTGAAATGTGAACTATTGTGTGTACGCTTCATGGGTTGTAAGGAGAGGTGGAGTGAATAGAAATGGTATGGTATTATACCAATGTAATGTTATTCTTGTAGGTGCCGAGGTCGGGCCGAAGAGCGCCAGCTACGGTGAGCCCAGGGGATAGGCCAGCATAGGGCCGGGGGCCACACATAGGCCAAGAGTGAGGCTGTCGGTGCAGGACAGTAGAGGCACATAAAGTCGTGGCAGTCTGGCCACGGACAGGGACGTAGATATGAGCGTGAATGTGATAATGTACTATTGCCATGTTGATGGGCTATTGAAATGATAATGTACTACTGCCATGTTGATGGGCTATTGAAATGATAATGTGCTAGTGCCCTGCTGAGGTGCTAGTGGAATGCTAAGGTGTATGACAATAGGAAGGTGATATTGAGAGACTGCGGTGCCCGTGAATTATTAATGTGCTATTAAGACCCTGAGGGGAGAGGCTGAGGCCGAAGTGCCTTTAGGAAGTAACTACCGGGTTGTGGATCCGAGGAAGAGTGCATGTGAGAATAAGGCCGTTGTACGGCAGTTAATTTCAATAATATAATGTATGTAATTGCGCTATTATCTGTATAATTATGTTTAATAAATGTGTGAGTCTGATGGGTTGTTCTGTTAAGTGTTAAACTGGTTCGTTCGTGATTGTTGTCTTGTTATAATCATTATTACATCTCCCAGTCTGGGATTTGTGACATTGGGGGCTCGTCCGTTGTGACTCGTCCATTTTCGTAATATTTAGTTGTAGTTAGTTAGTAGGGATTTTTCAGTGGGCATTTGTTACTTTAGTTTTTGTCCACGTAATACTTATCTTGTAGTAGGAATTTGTGCTGCCTTTGTTCGTGGGATGAATGGAAATTTCATGATGGTATGATTTATGTATATTTATGAATATGTATTGATGCATGTACTGTTATGAATATGTACTAATGTGTATTTGAACTTTCCAGAGTGTGTGTGCCAGCCTGAGGAGTCAAGCGGCCAGAGCTCCGATTAAGGGGAGGAGTTAAACTCAAAATTCGAAGTTAAGTGAAACTGAAATTTTGTACCCTGGATTGGGGGCTGTTCCTTTAATCTGTCTTTTTCTCTGTTTTTGCTGTTTTCGTTTGCTGTGTTGAACCTAGTTTATCCTTTAAAAAAAAAAGGTGTGATAAACTTGGAACTTCGTTCATCACGGTGAACATTCTGTAGGGCTTTGTTAGTGTTTAGTTGTAGCGTCGATATCTTCTCTGTTCCGCAGGAAGACGTATTCTCTTGTCCCTCTTTCTACCTATCTGTAGATACGTTCTTTTTTTCAGACTCTGTTCTTGTTCGTACCTTGTAGTGTAATCGGCGTAGTTAGGTTGCACTTTTTTTCCCATTATAGTTTTTTTTGTAGAAGCTTTGTCCTAGTCTGGTTCGTTGTCCTTGACGTACTTAACTTGTGGTCCTTCTTCTGAAGTTCTTCATTCTGGTCGTTTCTATTCTTTTTTATTATTAATAGTGCTATACATTTAATGAATATAGAATTAGTTAGGAAGTAGGTAAATTTCTGAATTGTATTTGAGACAATTGGGTATTGTTATATCTGGTGTGATCTCAGGTCTCTGGTCGTGTCGTTAGTGATCATACCGACAGGTTAGCCGTTTTCATAATATATACCGTAACCATAAATCTGTGAAATGGCGGAACTCCAACAACTAATGAAGTTGGGTAAGGAACTTGGCCTGGAGGGAGAGGAGCTACGCGGCTGGATTAAAGAGCAGCAGGCAGAATTGCGCGATGAGCGTGCTAAAGATAGAGAGAGAGAAAAAGAGGCTCAGCAGCAAGAAAGAGAGGCTAAGGCTCAGGAGCGAGAAAAAGACGCTCAAGAGCGGCAACAAGAAAGAGAGGCTAAGGCTCAGGAGCAGGAAAGGGAGTTAAAGTTAAAGGAGATAGAGGCGCAAGTAAAGATCGCAGAATTGGAAATCAAAAAGAATGCGCCAACAGAAACAGTTGAGCGGCAGGTACACAATAAAGGTGGCGTTAGGATTAAGCTCCCTACGTTCGACGACCGGAAGGACGACATAGACGCCTTCCTTTACAGGTTCGAACTGAACGCACAATTGCAATGGGGGGAAAATAAGGAATTGTGGTCTACGTACCTGGCGTCCTTATTGCAGGGGCGAGCGTTAACCTACTTTAAAGAGCTACAGCGCGAAGACGTGCAAGATTACGATAAGCTGAAGGCTTTGCTGCTTCGCCGATTTGCGCGTACCGAGGAATATTTCCGGGAGCAATTTAGGCGAGCACGTGCGGATACCAGGGAGGACTTTGCTGCCTTCGTCGCGAGACTAACGGAATATTTCGCGAACTGGGTAGACTTGGCGCATGTGGGCGCGGATTTTGCTAAACTGAAAGACCTAATGATCCGTGACCAGCTGTACGCGTCGTGCCATAAAGATCTGGTGGCTTTCCTGAAAGAAAACGAACCCGCGACAGTGCAGGAGGCGTCTAAGTTGGCGGAAGCATACCGTACGGCACATCCGTCCAAACCAGTGGCGAGGGCGTACGTCCAAGATGCTGGGTACGTCGCCGTTGTCGAGGGGTCGCCGACAGGACATAAAGACAGGTCGCGTCAGCGTGGTGCCTATAGTGGGCAAGCCCAGGGGCAGCGTAGGGGCTATCACCAATCACCTGCATATGGATCCGGTAAGTTTGACCGAGCAGGAGGGCTAGGTCGCGGTAATGGCCGGGGGCGATTTGTGACCTTTGCCGATGACCGACGGCATAGGGACTTTAGTTCCGGTCGCGATGGGTCACGGGGACCCAGGCCTAGTGCAGCACAGGGAGCGGAGTGTTGGACTTGCGGACGCGTGGGTCACTTTTCACGCGAGTGTAGGGCCGCGAAGTGTTGGAACTGCGGAAGAGCAGATCACATCAGCGTGAATTGCCCTGCAGGTAGGATAGCGGCGAACGTGGACAGTAGCTCCAGTCCATGTTCCCCTAATAAATTTCATCATGCGGCTGCGTGTGTTACATCGGACAACGGAGGCGGACAGTATTTTAAGTGTCCCAGTTGTGAGAAGTTATTATCTTCCGGTGTTTTACCTTGTGGGAGAAAGATCCCCGTTATAAATTCATGTCATACAGGAGGTGGTCTTAGGGTTTATCCGGGGTTTGTTGGGGACGAACCGGTCTCGGTTTTACGAGATACAGGATCTACCGTTGTGGGAGTTCATAGGGACTGCATTCGGGATTCGCAGCTTACGGGTGAGACTGTCCCATGCATTCAATTTTCGGGGGCCATCGAGAAATTACCCATGGCAAAGATAGTGATAGATACACCTTTCCTTAGCGGGGAAGTCGAAGCAGTCGTTGGTTGTTTTCCAGGCGCCCAGCTCATCATTGGGAATGTATCACGGGTAGTTTCCCCTTCCGAGGAGAATGTGCAGGCATGGTCGCAATCAAAAGGTATTGACTTTTGTGCCGCGGTCGAAACACGTCGACAGGTAGCTGATGAGGATAAGATTAGACCTTTGGCGACGCCAGCGGTCAACCTAGATATCACGCCAGAGCGCTTGGCGAGATTACAAAGGGAGGATCCATCATTAAACCCATGTTTTGGGGAAGCGCGAACCGAGAAAACGAGGAAATATAAGAACGGCTCGTCTTCCTTTGTTGTTCAGGCGGGCATTCTGTTCCGTAAGTATGTAACGGTGGCCTCCATTTTAAAGCAGGTCGTTATGCCAGCGTTGCTGATCGCAACAGTATTGCATTTGGCACATGATGTCCCATTAGCGGGTCATATGGGGATAGCTAGAACCAAAGAAAGGGTTCTTAATAATTTTTACTGGCCATCGATCCACAGAGATGTACAAGTGTATTGTAAGACATGCAGTGCGTGCCAAAAGACGACGCATAAGGGTCGTACACCCCAGGCTCCTCTTCAAAAGATCCCCACGGTCTCGGAACCGTTTAAAAAGGTTTCGATAGACCTTGTTGGCCCCATTCACCCAGCGACCGATAGGGGGAATCGATTTTTCTTAACGGTCATATGTAATGCTACGAGATGGCCAGAGGCGGTTCCTCTGCGGACCATAACGTCTGAGGCAGTCGCGGAAGCGTTGTTTGCAATTTTCGCTAGGGTTGGAATACCAGAACAAATTTTGTCTGATAGGGGCGCGCAATTTACTTCGGAGATGATGAAGGAATTGTTTCGCTTATTCAGCATACAACCCATCACTACCACCCCTTATCATCCGCAGGCTAATGGCATGTGCGAGAGATTGAACTCGACGTTAAAGTCGATGCTGCGTAAGGTAGCTGCTGATCGCCCTAAAGATTGGGATAGATATATCCCTGCAGTATTATTCGCGTACAGAGAGGTACGGCAGGAGTCAACGGGATTCTCGCCGTTTGAAATGATGTATGGTCGTAGTCCTAGGGGCCCAACTGACGTTCTTCGGGACATGATGACGTCGCCATCATCGGGAGACGATGAGCAGATTTCGGTGTTTCAGTACCTTGTTGATTTAAGAGAAAGATTATCTTCAGCGCGCACTATAGCAGAAGAAGCTTCTAGTATCGCTTCGAAAAGAGCAAAAGACTATAAAGATAGAGGTTCCAAATTGAGAATTTTTAAGCCAGGAGACAAGGTCCTATTGTTGTTACCTACGGACCATAATAAGTTATTGATGACATGGAAAGGTCCTTATGTTATTGAGCGAGTTGTTTCAAAGGTAGATTACGCTATCCACATTGATGGAACGAGTAAGGTTTTCCATGTTAATATGCTACAGAGATTTTATGAGAGACCACAGTATCTGTGTGCACAGACAAAACCAGAGGAGACTGTCTTCTCTATTGCTTGTACGGGGCTCGTAGACCAGTTGGACTGTGACGTAAGTGACGCCGAGGCGCAGGAAGAGTTACAAATTCAATTGCCGGAGTTAACTCCGACACAAGGTTACAGGGACGTAAAAATTAACCCTGACCTTACGAGTTGAAGGAGTAGGGAACTTAAGACCCTGTTAGCGTCGTTCCCGGATGTTATTACGGATTTGCCGGGTCGCACTACGGTGATCCAGCACCAAATAAAGTTGACTTCGGATAAGCCAGTATTTCTTAGACCTTATCCGCTGCCCTTTTCTTCGAGAGATAGAGTCATAAAGGAAGTTGAGTCAATGTTGAAGTTAGATGTGATAGAACCATCAACATCGCCGTATTCATCACCCATCGTCCTCGTGAAAAAACTTGATGGATCGGTGCGGTTCTGTATTGATTTTCGAAGATTGAACACTATTACGGTAGGCGATAGGGAGCCTATTCCGTTTCAGGAGGAATTAATAGCTTCATTGGCCGGGTCCACGTGGTTTTCCAAGATAGATTTAACGAAAGGTTATTGGGAAATCCCTCTTACTGAGGAGTCTAAACAATACACGGCGTTCCAAACGCCCATTGGATTATTCCAATTTAAGGTCATGCCATTTGGGTTGGTAAACGCGCCAGCGACGTTTGCACGATTAATGAGACTAGTGTTGAAGGACATACCTAATGTCGTGTCATTCTTTGACGATATAGCATGTCATACGTCGACATGGTCTGATCATATTCAGACACTAACAGTAATTTTTAAACGATTACGTCATTTTGGGTTAACTGCTAAACCCGCAAAGATGGATTTGGCATGTCCAGAGATAGTATTCTTAGGACATATCGTGGGTAGAGGTGTTCAGAGACCTGAAGTAACAAAAATTGACAAATTAGTAGGGTTGCAAATCCCAAAAACAAAGAAACAGGTCAGAAGCTTAGTGGGAATTTTAAATTATTACAGAAAGTTCATTCCAAATTTTTCCTCCTTGTCATCTTCTCTTACTGACCTTACTAAGAAGGGACAACCCGATAAGGTCCAGTGGACGTCTGAGTGTCAGACAGCATTTGATAATTTGGTGACAGCATTATCATCGTCACCCATTCTGATATTACCCGATTTTCGATCTAATTTTATCCTCAGAACGGATGCGTCGGACTCTGGTGTCGGCGCTTGTCTTCTACAGGAGAAGAACGAATGTCTCCATCCTGTATGTTATGTCAGTAGGAAGTTATTGCAGAGAGAAAGAAAATATTCTGTGATAGAGCGGGAGTGTCTTGCCATTGTGTGGTCCGTCCAGAAATTAGGACGTTATCTCATGGGACGAGAATTTTGTATCCAGACGGACCACAAGCCACTGACATTTTTGTCGAAGAATCGTTCGTCCAGCCCACGCTTGTCTAGATGGGCATTGTCTTTGCAGCCGTATACCTTCGTTATTCAACCAATTCCAGGAACCAGCAATCATATCGCCGACTACCTTAGTCGAGCCTAGGGGAAGAGTTCAGGAGCTTATACATCGGAGGACAGGAACATTGACAGGATCTGTGTGAATGAGTCGACTTTAAAATATTGACATTATAAATATGATATGAAGAATGGTTGATAGGTTGATTGGTTTTTGATTCTGTATTAGGTAGTGTGGTTAGTTAGCTATTGATGATGTGATACATATATGCATAGTGCAGGGCATATTGATCCCCATAATTTCCCCTGATTCCGGTATTTTATGTGCTAGGGGCATTGGTAGGTCATTTTTATGTAGGTATTGCTCACGCTCACTCGTTGACAGTAATCTTGATGCGATTTGAAATTAATTGCATTAATTTTTTTGGGGTGGGGGATGATGTCACGAGTGGAGTGAGCGATAGTTAATAATTACGGGGGGAAAGGAGGAGAGTAAAATTAACGCACGTAGACAAGTAAGTTAAAGCGTGCTGTTATGAGTGGTGGGGGGTCTGAATGAGGCGAAAGCGCTGTATTACTATCACTGCAAGTTAAAAGGTCCTACTGAACGGACGCAAGAGAAAGCCCAGTGGGCGAACATAAGGGGAGCAGTCAGAAGACTAGTGAGAGAGTCTTTCCAGTGATGACTGGTAGGTAGAACGTTGATTGATAATTATGATGGATGTATTATATTATATTCGTCTATTACCATGATGTAAATAAGTATATGTGAGGAATGTGGAAGTCCTTGATATTGGATATAGCAATGTGCGCCATGAGCGATAGATGAAAGTTGAGTTCATGGATTTGTAGCGCGAGTGAGTAGTGTGTACTCCGATGGAGGTGTGTTACCGTAAGATGTTTGGTGAGTGAAATGTGAACTATTGTGTGTACGCTTCATGGGTTGTAAGGAGAGGTGGAGTGAATAGAAATGGTATGGTATTATACCAATGTAATGTTATTCTTGTAGGTGCCGAGGTCGGGCCGAAGAGCGCCACCTACGGTGAGCCCAGGGGATAGGCCAGCATAGGGCCGGGGGCCACACATAGGCCAAGAGTGAGGCTGTCGGTGCAGGACAGTAGAGGCACATAAAGTCGTGGCAGTCTGGCCACGGACAGGGACGTAGATATGAGCGTGAATGTGATAATGTACTATTGCCATGTTGATGGGCTATTGAAATGATAATGTACTACTGCCATGTTGATGGGCTATTGAAATGATAATGTGCTAGTGCCCTGCTGAGGTGCTAGTGGAATGCTAAGGTGTATGACAATAGGAAGGTGATATTGAGAGACTGCGGTGCCAGTGAATTATTAATGTGCTATTAAGACCCTGAGGGGAGAGGCTGAGGCCGAAGTGCCTTTAGGAAGTAACTACCGGGTTGTGGATCCGAGGAAGAGTGCATGTGAGAATAAGGCCGTTGTACGGCAGTTAATTTCAATAATATAATGTATGTAATTGCGCTATTATCTGTATAATTATGTTTAATAAATGTGTGAGTCTGATGGGTTGTTCTGTTAAGTGTTAAACTGGTTCGTTCGTGATTGTTGTCTTGTTATAATCATTATTACATCTCCCAGTCTGGGATTTGTGACATTGGGGGCTCGTCCGTTGTGACTCGTCCATTTTCGTAATATTTAGTTGTAGTTAGTTAGTAGGGATTTTTCAGTGGGCATTTGTTACTTTAGTTTTTGTCCACGTAATACTTATCTTGTAGTAGGAATTTGTGCTGCCTTTGTTCGTGGGATGAATGGAAATTTCATGATGGTATGATTTATGTATATTTATGAATATGTATTGATGCATGTACTGTTATGAATATGTACTAATGTGTATTTGAACTTTCCAGAGTGTGTGTGCCAGCCTGAGGAGTCAAGCGGCCAGAGCTCCGATTAAGGGGAGGAGTTAAACTCAAAATTCGAAGTTAAGTGAAACTGAAATTTTGTACCCTGGATTGGGGGCTGTTCCTTTAATCTGTCTTTTTCTCTGTTTTTGCTGTTTTCGTTTGCTGTGTTGAACCTAGTTTATCCTTTAAAAAAAAAAGGTGTGATAAACTTGGAACTTCGTTCATCACGGTGAACATTCTGTAGGGCTTTGTTAGTGTTTAGTTGTAGCGTCGATATCTTCTCTGTTCCGCAGGAAGACGTATTCTCTTGTCCCTCTTTCTACCTATCTGTAGATACGTTCTTTTTTTCAGACTCTGTTCTTGTTCGTACCTTGTAGTGTAATCGGCGTAGTTAGGTTGCACTTTTTTTCCCATTATAGTTTTTTTGTAGAAGCTTTGTCCTAGTCTGGTTCGTTGTCCTTGACGTACTTAACTTGTGGTCCTTCTTCTGAAGTTCTTCATTCTGGTCGTTTCTATTCTTTTTTATTATTAATAGTGCTATACATTTAATGAATATAGAATTAGTTAGGAAGTAGGTAAATTTCTGAATTGTATTTGAGACAATTGGGTATTGTTATATCTGGTGTGATCTCAGGTCTCTGGTCGTGTCGTTAGTGATCATACCGACAGGTTAGCCGTTTTCATAATATATACCGTAACCATAAATCTGTGAAATGGCGGAACTCCAACAACTAATGAAGTTGGGTAAGGAACTTGGCCTGGAGGGAGAGGAGCTACGCGGCTGGATTAAAGAGCAGCAGGCAGAATTGCGCGATGAGCGTGCTAAAGATAGAGAGAGAGAAAAAGAGGCTCAGCAGCAAGAAAGAGAGGCTAAGGCTCAGGAGCGAGAAAAAGACGCTCAAGAGCGGCAACAAGAAAGAGAGGCTAAGGCTCAGGAGCAGGAAAGGGAGTTAAAGTTAAAGGAGATAGAGGCGCAAGTAAAGATCGCATAATTGGAAATCAAAAAGAATGCGCCAACAGAAACAGTTGAGCGGCAGGTACACAATAAAGGTGGCGTTAGGATTAAGCTCCCTACGTTCGACGACCGGAAGGACGACATAGACGCCTTCCTTTACAGGTTCGAACTGAACGCACAATTGCAATGGGGGGGAAATAAGGAATTGTGGTCTACGTACCTGGCGTCCTTATTGCAGGGGCGAGCGTTAACCTACTTTAAAGAGCTACAGCGCGAAGACGTGCAAGATTACGATAAGCTGAAGGCTTTGCTGCTTCGCCGATTTGCGCGTACCGAGGAATATTTCCGGGAGCAATTTAGGCGAGCACGTGCGGATACCAGGGAGGACTTTGCTGCCTTCGTCGCGAGACTAACGGAATATTTCGCGAACTGGGTAGACTTGGCGCATGTGGGCGCGGATTTTGCTAAACTGAAAGACCTAATGATCCGTGACCAGCTGTACGCGTCGTGCCATAAAGATCTGGTGGCTTTCCTGAAAGAAAACGAACCCGCGACAGTGCAGGAGGCGTCTAAGTTGGCGGAAGCATACCGTACGGCACATCCGTCCAAACCAGTGGCGAGGGCGTACGTCCAAGATGCTGGGTACGTCGCCGTTGTCGAGGGGTCGCCGACAGGACATAAAGACAGGTCGCGTCAGCGTGGTGCCTATAGTGGGCAAGCCCAGGGGCAGCGTAGGGGCTATCACCAATCACCTGCATATGGATCCGGTAAGTTTGACCGAGCAGGAGGGCTAGGTCGCGGTAATGGCCGGGGGCGATTTGTGACCTTTGCCGATGGCCGACCGCATTGGGACTTTAGTTCCGGTCGCGATGGGTCACGGGGACCCAGGCCTAGTGCAGCACAGGGAGCGGAGTGTTGGACTTGCGGACGCGTGGGTCACTTTTCACGCGAGTGTAGGGCCGCGAAGTGTTGGAACTGCGGAAGAGCAGATCACATCAGCGTGAATTGCCCTGCAGGTAGGATAGCGGCGAACGTGGACAGTAGCTCCAGTCCATGTTCCCCTAATAAATTTCATCATGCGGCTGCGTGTGTTACATCGGACAACGGAGGCGGACAGTATTCTAAGTGTCCCAGTTGTGAGAAGTTATTATCTTCCGGTGTTTTACCTTGTGGGAGAAAGATCCCCGTTATAAATTCATGTCATACAGGAGGTGGTCTTAGGGTTTATCCGGGGTTTGTTGGGGACGAACCGGTCTCGGTTTTACGAGATACAGGATCTACCGTTGTGGGAGTTCATAGGGACTGCATTCGGGATTCACAGCTTACGGGTGAGACTGTCCCATGCATTCAATTTTCGGGGGCCATCGAGAAATTACCCATGGCAAAGATAGTGATAGATACACCTTTCCTTAGCGGGGAAGTCGAAGCAGTCGTTGGTTGTTTTCCAGGCGCCCAGCTCATCATTGGGAATGTATCACGGGTAGTTTCCCCTTCCGAGGAGAATGTGCAGGCATGGTCGCAATCAAAAGGTATTGACTTTTGTGCCGCGGTCGAAACACGTCGACAGGTAGCTGATGAGGATAAGATTAGACCTTTGGCGACGCCAGCGGTCAACCTAGATATCACGCCAGAGCGCTTGGCGAGATTACAAAGGGAGGATCCATCATTAAACCCATGTTTTGGGGAAGCGCGAACCGAGAAAACGAGGAAATATAAGAACGGCTCGTCTTCCTTTGTTGTTCAGGCGGGCATTCTATTCCGTAAGTATGTAACGGTGGCCTCCATTTTAAAGCAGGTCGTTATGCCAGCGTTGCTGATCGCAACAGTATTGCATTTGGCACATGATGTCCCATTAGCGGGTCATATGGGGATAGCTAGAACCAAAGAAAGGGTTCTTAAAATTTTTTACTGGCCATCGATCCACAGAGATGTACAAGTGTATTGTAAGACATGCAGTGCGTGCCAAAAGACGACGCATAAGGGTCGTACACCCCAGGCTCCTCTTCAAAAGATCCCCACGGTCTCGGAACCGTTTAAAAAGGTTTCGATAGACCTTGTTGGCCCCATTCACCCAGCGACCGATAGGGGGAATCGATTTTTCTTAACGGTCATATGTAATGCTACGAGATGGCCAGAGGCGGTTCCTCTGCGGACCATAACGTCTGAGGCAGTCGCGGAAGCGTTGTTTGCAATTTTCGCTAGGGTAGGAATACCAGAACAAATTTTGTCTGATAGGGGCGCGCAATTTACTTCGGAGATGATGAAGGAATTGTTTCGCTTATTCAGCATACAACCCATCACTACCACCCCTTATCATCCGCAGGCTAATGGCATGTGCGAGAGATTGAACTCGACGTTAAAGTCGATGCTGCGTAAGGTAGCTGCTGATCGCCCTAAAGATTGGGATAGATATATCCCTGCAGTATTATTCGCGTACAGAGAGGTACGGCAGGAGTCAACGGGATTCTCGCCGTTTGAAATGATGTATGGTCGTAGTCCTAGGGGCCCAACTGACGTTCTTCGGGACATGATGACGTCGCCATCATCGGGAGACGATGAGCAGATTTCGGTGTTTCAGTACCTTGTTGATTTAAGAGAAAGATTATCTTCAGCGCGCACTATAGCAGAAGAAGCTTCTAGTATCGCTTCGAAAAGAGCAAAAGACTATAAAGATAGAGGTTCCAAATTGAGAATTTTTAAGCCAATAGACAAGGTCCTATTGCTGTTACCTACGGACCATAATAAGTTATTGATGACATGGAAAGGTCCTTATGTTATTGAGCGAGTTGTTTCAAAGGTAGATTACGCTATCCACATTGATGGAACGAGTAAGGTTTTCCATGTTAATATGCTACAGAGATTTTATGAGAGACCACAGTATCTGTGTGCACAGACAAAACCAGAGGAGACTGTCTTCTCTATTGCTTGTACGGGGGTCGTAGACCAGTTGGACTGTGACGTAAGCGACGCCGAGGCGCAGGAAGAGTTACAAATTCAATTGCCGGAGTTAACTCCGACACAAGGTTACAGGGACGTAAAAATTAACCCTGACCTTACGAGTTGAAGGAGTAGGGAACTTAAGACCCTGTTAGCGTCGTTCCCGGATGTTATTACGGATTTGCCGGGTCGCACTACGATGATCCAGCACCAAATAAAGTTGACTTCGGATAAGCCAGTATTTCTTAGACCTTATCCGCTGCCCTTTTCTTCGAGAGATAGAGTCATAAAGGAAGTTGAGTCAATGTTGAAGTTAGATGTGATAGAACCATCAACATCGCCGTATTCATCACCCATCGTCCTCGTGAAAAAACTTGATGGATCGGTGCGGTTCTGTATTGATTTTCGAAGATTGAACACTATTACGGTAGGCGATAGGGAGCCTATTCCGTTTCAGGAGGAATTAATAGCTTCATTGGCCGGGTCCACGTGGTTTTCCAAGATAGATTTAACGAAAGGTTATTGGGAAATCCCTCTTACTGAGGAGTCTAAACAATACACGGCGTTCCAAACGCCCATTGGATTATTCCAATTTAAGGTCATGCCATTTGGGTTGGTAAACGCGCCAGCGACGTTTGCACGATTAATGAGACTAGTGTTGAAGGACATACCTAATGTCGTGTCACTCTTTGACGATATAGCATGTCATACGTCGACATGGTCTGATCATATTCAGACACTAACAGTAATTTTTAAACGATTACGTCATTTTGGGTTAACTGCTAAACCCGCAAAGATGGATTTGGCATGTCCAGAGATAGTATTCTTAGGACATATCGTGGGTAGAGGTGTTCAGAGACCTGAAGTAACAAAAATTGACAAATTAGTAGGGTTGCAAATCCCAAAAACAAAGAAACAAGTCAGAAGCTTAGTGGGAATTTTAAATTATTACAGAAAGTTCATTCCAAATTTTTCCTCCTTGTCATCTTCTCTTACTGACCTTACTAAGAAGGGACAACCCGATAAGGTCCAGTGGACGTCTGAGTGTCAGACAGCATTTGATAATTTGGTGACAGCAAGCCACTGACATTTTTGTCGAAGAATCGTTCGTCCAGCCCACGCTTGTCTAGATGGGCATTGGCTTTGCAGCCGTATACCTTCGTTATTCAACCAATTCCAGGAACCAGCAATCATATCGCCGACTACCTTAGTCGAGCCTAGGGGAAGAGTTCAGGAGCTTATACATCGGAGGACAGGAACATTGACAGGATCTGTGTGAATGAGTCGACTTTAAAATATTGACATTATAAATATGATATGAAGAATGATTGATAGGTTGATTGGTTTTTGATTCTGTATTAGGTAGTGTGGTTAGTTAGCTATTGATGATGTGATACATATATGCATAGTGCAGGGCATATTGATCCCCATAATTTCCCCTGATTCCGGTATTTTATGTGCTAGGGGCATTGGTAGGTCATTTTTATGTAGGTATTGCTCACGCTCACTCGTTGACAGTAATCTTGATGCGATTTGAAATTAATTGCATTAATTTTTTTGGGGTGGGGGATGATGTCACGAGTGGAGTGAGCGATAGTTAATAATTACGGGGGGAAAGGAGGAGAGTAAAATTAACGCACGTAGACAAGTAAGTTAAAGCGTGCTGTTATGAGTGGTGGGGGGTCTGAATGAGGCGAAAGCGCTGTATTACTATCACTGCAAGTTAAAAGGTCCTACTGAACGGACGCAAGAGAAAGCCCAGTGGGCGAACATAAGGGGAGCAGTCAGAAGACTAGTGAGAGAGTCTTTCCAGTGATGACTGGTAGGTAGAACGTTGATTGATAATTATGATGGATGAATTATATTATATTCGTCTATTACCATGATGTAAATAAGTATATGTGAGGAATGTGGAAGTCCTTGATATTGGATATAGCAATGTGCGCCATGAGCGATAGATGAAAGTTGAGTTCATGGATTTGTAGCGCGAGTGAGTAGTGTGTACTCCGATGGAGGTGTGTTACCGTAAGATGTTTGGTGAGTGAAATGTGAACTATTGTGTGTACGCTTCATGGGTTGTAAGGAGAGGTGGAGTGAATAGAAATGGTATGGTATTATACCAATGTAATGTTATTCTTGTAGGTGCCGAGGTCGGGCCGAAGAGCGCCACCTACGGTGAGCCCAGGGGATAGGCCAGCATAGGGCCGGGGGCCACACATAGGCCAAGAGTGAGGCTGTCGGTGCAGGACAGTAGAGGCACATAAAGTCGTGGCAGTCTGGCCACGGACAGGGACGTAGATATGAGCGTGAATGTGATAATGTACTATTGCCATGTTGATGGGCTATTGAAATGATAATGTACTACTGCCATGTTGATGGGCTATTGAAATGATAATGTGCTAGTGCCCTGCTGAGGTGCTAGTGGAATGCTAAGGTGTATGACAATAGGAAGGTGATATTGAGAGACTGCGGTGCCAGTGAATTATTAATGTGCTATTAAGACCCTGAGGGGAGAGGCTGAGGCCGAAGTGCCTTTAGGAAGTAACTACCGGGTTGTGGATCCGAGGAAGAGTGCATGTGAGAATAAGGCCGTTGTACGGCAGTTAATTTCAATAATATAATGTATGTAATTGCGCTATTATCTGTATAATTATGTTTAATAAATGTGTGAGTCTGATGGGTTGTTCTGTTAAGTGTTAAACTGGTTCGTTCGCGATTGTTGTCTTGTTATAATCATTATTACATCTCCCAGTCTGGGATTTGTGACAGTATGTTTCTATCTATTTAACTTGGATTTTGAAATTTCTAACGGAGACAGACAAACATTTAATTAACAATTGGCCTGCAAATGTTTAAATTCCAGGAAATGGGTACCTGATTGAAAATGGGATACTTTAATTCAAATGTCTAATATAGCTGAAAATACAGCATGGCTGTAGTGATATATTATCTATTCATAGATTAAACAGTGTCTCTCCAAATTCCGAGCCATGTATTTAAGCTGTGTACCCTACACATACTGTTTATGTATTGACATGTTGAAAATAAACCAACACCACTAGATACTATTTCAAAGCCAAAATTGAGCAAAAAGAAAAGGTTGTATGTTGCGAAGCCCCGCGTGAGAAATAAAACCCAAACAGTACAAAGCAAACTAAAGAGAAGACAGAAAATGCATAAATTTTCGGCTTTCGCCTTTGCCAAGTGAAAAAAAACAACAAAAAAACGAACAATAAAAGACTTCAACAGGAACGAAGTGAAACAGTTTACTTAGCTGCGAGTTCTTGCTTCTTTAGCAGCACCAAAGCACGTCCGTCCGCCAAAAGCATGGAAGCAGGAAGTGACGCAATTTCTCTTGTGCTTTGTACTGTTTGGGTTTTATTTCTCACGCGGGGCTTCGCAACATACAACCTTTTCTTTTTGCTCAATTTTGACTTTGCTTATAGCCCTGCTGCGACCCCACAGTTTTTCTGTGGTTTTTATGATATTTCGTAGATACTATTTCAGTCCACAAGCAATATAAACATTTCATTTGCTCAGATGGCCCTTTGAGAATAAAATTCCATCAAACAAATGGTTGTTTTTTTTCCTCCAGATTTTACTACCGCTGTGGTGCGATGCTATTGCTCCATTAGAAATAACTGTGTGTTTTATTCTCAATTCTCTCTCCCAGAACACAGAAAAAAAAAACCAAAAAACTACAAAGTGCTCTTTAATATTTGTTATTTGAAAGGTTAGGAAAAGAAGCTAACAGGGAAAGCTGCAGGATAAAAAAATAAATCAATATATCATTGCTGGCTTCTCAAACGATAAAGAATGTGATTTGCCCACGTTATATTCATGACTGTCATAAAAAATTAAAATGCTACTGGTTTTTCTGAGCACTCTTCCACTACCTGCTCCCTTTCAATCTCAGATACAGATGGTTTACCTCAATCGTAGTGCTTTTACAACTGATTACAAATGGAAATGACATTTACGTCTATTGCTCAAGGGAGCTGACATTAAACATCGTGGGGTATATTTGTCATACTGTTGCATGCGACAATTTGTGGATTTTGAGGTTTTGTCATGAAAATGGTTCACTCACTCCTAATTTCATTAAGTACAAGTGTCATTCCAATCAGTTGAGGTGTGTGTTTGTGACGTAAAGCTGTCCTCTGATTTCACACAACTCTTCAAAGTTTCAGTCCTCATTTTCTCGCAAAGACAAAAAAGCACATACAACAATGACGAAAATACCCGATGATATTTGAAGCATTTACTGTAATAGTTCTGATCTCACCTAGAGCTGGAGCTGCCAAACTGGGTAATCTTTCCATTGAGCGGGATGACAGAGCCTCGAGCATTGCGCAACTGAAAAAGATGGAACATTTGAAAGAAATAAGACTTTTTTAAATTCATCAGTTTTCATGACATGATCAACCGCATGACTTGTCTTGTTGGGAGGAAAATGCTCAATGTTGGTCATTTCAGTCACAAAGGTGTATGTGTCAAGAGGAACATGTCCCTGTTCATGGCTCAAATTAAAAAACTCCCAAACCCCTGTACTCCAGCTGAATGATGCAGCTCATCAGGAAACCTGTTACATGTATATCCGTTTATTCATAAATTTGGTGTGTTTGTACTCTTGTAGGTTACATTCATATGGAGAAAACGATGAAAACAGCACACACAAAAAAGCAACCAACACACTGTGGCAAAAAAAAATTTAAAATTCAAACCATTATCTATCAATGTAATGTTCAACATGAGACTTCTGCCTATGTGTACTCCTATTTTGCGGTTTTTATCAAAAGTTTTTGGAAAATGGCCAAATTGTTATTTTGAACTCTGCAATCCGACATGTCTGAAGAGAATGGTTTAAATTTTGGTTTATTCTGTCATGCAAAAAAATGATTCATTATTTTAACAGCACAATATTTCACTGTTCCCAACCACGAAAAACCCACAGAAGGAATGCTTTCACTCTTTCTTCATCCTTTCCTTACTTCAGTCTCAGGTACTGAAACTATCAGACAAGTATATGATTAATGCTTATACGTTCTACTACGCTGTGACAATATGCTATTGTGATGTAATATATTATATTAAAATGAAACACACCACAACTTCCTGTAGAATCAAGACACAATTTCATCTGTGCCTCATTCCTCTTTGCCTCTCCAGGTATTATTATTGACAATCTTTCAAAGGTCTATGACTTGCTTTTTTTTCCCTCATCTTTCTTTCCCTTCATCTCTCTTCCAAACTTCTATCCTAGTTCTCATCTCATCTACTCCTCCAGATTGCGTCTCCTACAACACTTGCCCTCTCCCCATCATCTATTTTTGCAGCTGCTGCTGTCTGGCTATTTACCAAACTCACTCTTTCCATCAAGGCTGTGTGAAAAAATAAATCTTAGTGATATCTTCAATTATAGTAAATTCACAACAGATAAAAGGTGAGAAAATATTGGTTGGGGGGAGCTGAAAAATGATGATTGTTGATGGCAATTACAAGTTGTATTTTATTGTATACTATTGTAAGTACATGTATAAATTGTAGTAGGCAGCAGGAGCCAGAGCGGAGAGAGTGAATGACCGTGCATTTTGTCTGTTTGTTTGTTTGTTTTTAATGTTTTCAAAGATTGTTTGCATGATTCTTCTGTGTATTTTGAATTGGCCGTCAGGCCTACAATAAACTAAACTTGAACTTATCTTAACATCATTATGAGCCCCTGGGCAATGCAATAGGATTTTCTTACCCCTTTTCAAAAACCCTTGTAAAATTTGCATGCACGGGGCCCCCTACATTCTTGGAGACCCCTGGGGCAACCGCCCAGTGTGCTCATGTGTTAAGACGGCACAACTTTCCATTGAAACCTGAGAACACCATTCTGATCCCTAAACATGATCTGACTGTACAGCCATGTTCAATAACTCTGTCTGGGATCTTATTATGAACAGTCATTTCAAATTGAATAACCAGTTTGCACCAAGTTAACAGGAGCTCAGAAGCTTCACGGAGTGTCAAAACTGAGTAAATATACAGTATAAAAATAATCTTTCCAAGTAAACACATACCAACAGTTGTTAACAATGTATGAGTTTTATGACAATGACAATATGCTACTGTGATGTAATATATTAAAATGAAACACACCACAAGACAAGACACCTCCAATAAAACATATATCTTCAATATAACCCCCCCAAAAAAGCTGATTGCCAAAGATAATTTATGGAAACAAAACCACCCTCTGTACCAAACCCACAGTTTGAACAGAGCATCTCTCAAATGGCACTTTGAAGACAATATCTTGTCATTTAAAAGAAAAAACTCTAGGTGCAAAATAAATATGTGTAAAGTGCATCTTACTCAATATTCTGACATTAAATCAATAACTGAGTCATTCAATCTTGACTGATAGCTGCAGTGATATACTACTTCACAGGTGTGATATCTGATGATGTTTATCTGATAAGATTACCTTACCAAACTTAGATCTTGAATCTTAATATTTATTGAGTAATTTGCAGTTTTTTCATTGAGCAAGCTCTACAACTTTATCAGAGGTCTTTCAGGCAATGACCTTTCGCATTCAAGTCATATTAGCACCCTTGCAATGTTCAACTGCTGGTTAAATACTGTGTGTTTCAGTTGATAATATGGAAGAATATTTCCACAATTCAAATGCACTTTATTGTACAAGTACATCAAACATGTTTACAGAAAACAGTCACCAATTAATCTGAAGTTTAGGAATTCATAAATTTTCTTTGTTTGCTTTGTTTTGAAAAGGAAAATGAATATATTCTCAAGAGTGTTGCTAACAATCAGTACATACAGACGTACTCTCCCTGAACCAAGTCAATGACAGGTGAAATTTAGTCCAGAGACAATATATATTTAACCATACACTGACAGACAAAGCAGCTACGAAAGACACAGTCAGGCAAATAGAAAACCAGATAAATTTAGAAAAAAAAATCTGAAAAGGGAATGGAATATTTCCCATGTGCCACTAGTACATCTGTACATACATTGACCCTTCTGTTGAACCAGGACACATAGTAAATTTAACACGAGTACAAAGTCTGTGATACAGACTGTCCAAGTTGACCCTGTCATAAAGACAGGCACACAGACAGAAGTGTGGACAATACTAACAACTTATAATCAGTGGCGGATCTATATTTTTGGGACCCTGAAGCTTGAACTGTTACGGGGGCCCCCCTCGCAACCAGCAACAACAGGACAACACCCAAAATTTACTCATTAAAAAAAGTCTGTTCAGGGCCCCTCCGGCATTGGGGGTCCTGAAGTTAAGCTTCATGGTTTCATAGTGGATCTGCCACTGCTTATGATTATGATAAATGGGGTGCTCCACTGATCCATGAATGGTTAGCTTCGCAGGGAGGTACAGCTCACAAGCTAAAGCAACTTTACCGGAATATTTATCTACACAGGTCATGACTGACGCACAGACCACAAACAACTTTCCTTCTCTACACTGGCATGTCTAGCTGTCAATCTGCACGTAACACAAACAATGCTGTGTTTAAAGATTGGCCAGCCCAACTCCCTTTGAAACTCTAAACCGTTTCCTTTCTATTACTTCTTTTTAAAAGAAGAGAGGAAAGGGTTCAAACGCTAAACCTGTCCTGTCTGTAAAACAAACCACATACACTGGCAAGAGACGGATGGCCTTGAGGTATAATAACTTTGCATGAATTAGTGAAGGTCTGCATGTTCCTGTACCTTACAGCAGGTGAACTTGTATTGTTTACCTTTCACATACCTTCCTCCTCCACAACTCCTTTCCCAATTCTCTTCCTCCCACATTCAAGCATATAGTTATATAATATATGTTTCACCTCAACTATGTCACACATATACACACAAACATTCTCACTACAAAAAATTTGCCCTCTCTCTCTTTCTTTGTCTCCTTCTCTCTCGCCAACTCTCTATCCCACAGAAATGTCATGTGCAATTGCCAACTAACGAATAGTGAATTATTCTAACTGATGTGTGAATTTCATTCAAATCTGAAGATGGTGCAATGCCTCTGGATGCATGAAAGAATTATTTTCTGACATGGACCTGCAGCACATCTTGTCCTTTCTGAAGGAGGCTGAAATCCACAAACTGATGTAAAGAGGTTTTTTTGGCACATTTACAATGTCTAACAGATCTGTTATAACAATTTTATATAGAAATTTTAAATTCTATTTATGAAATTCAAATTGATGAATCTCTGGGTACCAAGCTTGAACTAAGTATCCAAAAATCCGCAAAAGATGCAAATTGGCCGTTATCGTGCTTACACATAACCTTTTCTCTCTTGCTCTCTCATTCTCTCTGTTTCTCTCTGCGTGTTTGTCTGTTTTCTCTCTCTCTCAGACTAAATTTCTCTCTCAATTTCTGTGAACATAAAGTTTCTATTACCATTATACATACGATAGAAATTACTTTGACACATTTATCACACAATGACTGATCTGAGTATGACCAACACAAGTACTTCTTGTTTTCTCATTTTGTGATTTCCTTGCTTACTTTTTAACTTTTAAACATTTCTCTCTCTCAAAAAGTATTGTTTTGGCATTATTATTGTCCTGTCATTTCAATTTACATAAAGCTGATACTTAACACAAAAGTAAACCCTAAGCCTCCACCAATACTGCCAACAATCGGTTAATTTCTTCACTACCACATTGCCAAAGCTAAGACGTATACTTTGTCACTGTTTCTTGGCAATAAAAATGCAAGCTCCAAATACCAAATTCATAGGAGAATTAATGCTATTGCAGCTCAATTCCTTGGGCAGGGCATTGTAATTTTCCATTGGCGGTAATGGGATTAAGACTGACGAAACACATGAACTAATGATCCCCCAATATGTCCCTGCACAAATCATTAAAAAAAAAAGATAAAAATAATTTTTAAGTGCATGTCAATGCCAGGAAGCACTACAAACAGCTGCAGGAAACAACAACAATGACAAAATCGTTAGGATGCAGTCAATTTCATTTCTTAATACACTATCGCAAAATGGTATCCAAATACAAGTAATCTTTGATTAAGCTCTGGTCAAGTGTGTTACCATCATTAGCTTCATCATGTTACATGACTTCCTTCAGGAACTAATCAGCTCAACACTGGTCTTGAAGTAAGCTGTTGCAATTATAAATCTTTTTCAAGTTCACTCAACCAAAGAGTGTGTGGAACAAACAAGGGTGTTGCAGGAGTTGCCTTTCCCAGGGTTTATAATATAATTAATCTCTGCTCTACGTTCCTAGCCTAACACAAACAATACCTACAGAATTTGCAGATCATTAGATGATAAATTGTGCTCAGGTCTGCAGAACCCTTAAGGTAATTAAGCAGATATGGTTACCTACAGTTTGATTCAACAGGATTTTTGAGCTGAAGTGACCCATGAAATCCCTGCCATGACCATTAACCCAGCATGGGGCACATCTGGTCTAAGTTTATCAGCATAGCAGCTCTTTACTCATAAATAACTGATCTCATTATACTGCACTACTGATTTGTATTAGTCCATCAATATGTTGATTTTACCACCATTAATAGTTCAGAAATATCACACTTGCTCAGTTTTAAGAAGTTATAACAAACATGTGGTCTTTCGATAACTGTAGCATTAATCACTTCCAGAGCTAGTACAAGCATTACCCGGGAAGTTCCTTGTTCTAACTGTCAGTAAAAGAATTTATGAGGCTCTGGCTTCAATTCTTCCTATGCAGCATTAAAGATACATATTTACCTCAAGGATCACGGCAAACGAAATTATTCTCTCAGCCAGTATTTGTTAAGTGTTTAATACAAAGTCAGCTGTCTCAAACTCCAAAACAAATATAATATCATTATCTCCTCCACGTTTTTCATACACACACATGCTGACTAGGGCAGACTATTCTTAGCAAAGGTCATATTTTAGATTTCATAACGCAACACTGAAGTTCAACTCATTGGGCTTAATACCAAACCAAGATACCATAAGATCAATAATTTAATTAAAAAAGCATCCAAAATTTGTATCTGTGATCTGCCATATTTTGATGAGCTGTACACTGGTGCTTGTATTAAAAAAGCTAATATTATTATAAATGACCCCCAACATCCCCTGAACAAGGAATATATAAGATCTGTAAGAAGTTTAAGGCTGTTGTCAAAGAAAACTAAAAGTCAGCGCTACTTTAAATCGTTTATTCCATCATCAACTAGGATGTTACAATAATGTCGTCATCTTGATCGTAATCTGTGCACAGTTGAATTATGTCCTGCGTGTCAGGTCAATGTGTTTTAGTTAGGGAAGCATATTGTGTGCACTGTTAATTTTGTTAATTTAGTTAATTTATCAGTGTGTGTGTATATATGTGTGTGTGCGCGCTATGTATCATACTTTCTGCTTCTGTAACTGTATTGTTATGTATTCAATGATCAAAACAAATTTCCTTGTACAAGGACGAATAAAATTTATCTTATCTTATCTTATCTTATCTTATCTTATCATTTCTAATTTACTCAGAATTGGGCAGCTCAGGCTGATTTCAAACCCTCCAACACATCTGTGGTTTTACATATAGGACGGTGTACAGTTAATAACTTTGAAAGCATCGACTTTACTGCAATCTAAGAGCTTATCCTGGTACAGAGACTTCTATAATCTCTGCATTTGGTTGGGGTTCACAATAGTCTAGATTTATGTTAATCTGCTTTACAACAAATTCAGCCACTGTGTTGCTGCTGCTGACTGACATATACAATGTATACTGTACAAATCTGTCTGAATTTCAGCATGTTCAGTTCAAAGAATGTGTCACATCCTGACAGCTGAAAGGCAGTCCAAACTACATATAACTTTGATGTTGGCACTATACAGGCAGAACATATGGGATGATTAACTGTTACCTGGAATAAAAATGCTAACTAAACAAAGGCTGGATGCTTCATAGTTTTATATTAGTACCAAATTCTTCTTTTGAAAAGAAAGAAATGAATGACTGTAAGAATTTTTTTTTTTCACTTTTACTCCCTATGTGCATTTACTTTTATAAATTTACTACAGGTTTCTGCAATTTACCTGGCAATGTCTGGCTCATAATGAACAATACCAATATCTTTCAGTATTTAATGACATTAATAACCAAATATTCAGATTTCCTGCAACATTAGTACGTTCTCCACCACTAAGACCCAGACTGAGCCATAATTACTCTGCTACTCACGAAGACCAAAAAGACAGCCACACAAGGAGCTCTAACACTTAATGGAAAGTTCAGAGTGACAGATCCATCTCGATCTTAGTTTTCCCACATGTATAATCTGCATTCTGAATGCACCCATTTCCTTGCACATGCAATAATCCTCAAATAACACAAACTAATGTAGTACCTTCAAAGTGATGGTGTCAAAAGTCAAGAGGACTCCTTCAGTCAATGACAATATCTGTTATTACATCTATAGATTGACAGGAGGAGGCCTTGTTAAAAAATTTTCCTTCGCAAAACCTTGATCTAGATCTTGATAATGCAGGGTGTACAAACTAAATCACAAAGACCACAGTCTATCTACAAAAAATGCTGACCGATCAGATCAATTCAAAGACAGTTCAAGAAGTCAAGCTAAAACGTTTGAAAGTCAAAGGTCTACAAAAACAACAGGTCTTAATCAAAAGGTATAAACTAAGTTCCAATAAATATGACATGTCATGTTTTGCTTTCTGGACTTCCTGATGAAAGTATTGATATCTGTCAGTCAAAGATAAAGCTTTAATCTGACACTGATGAAATGTCATGCCTGATGCATGGCTACTGTCAGGCTGAGAAAGAAGTTTCCTATGTACAGCTTTTATGTAATACTGCAAATAACCCATAAATGATTCTATAAAAAAAAAAACAGGAAAAAAAAGTAACTATAAATTACACCAGCAGGTAAAGACCAGCTACATGGGAAATGTCTTCAATCAGAACAGCTGCTTCATTTAGTTAGAGATGAATGGTCAAAACCAAATTGAAATTCTGATGTGTCTTTTGTTCCTTTAGTGCATAAGTTGAAAATGTCTATTCTTTTGAACCTCATTGTGTCTCTCTCTTAAACTCAGCATTTTTTGCCGACATAATGATAATTATTTATCTAACTTTTGAATTATTTCGGAATTCTCCAAGCAAGTTCAAAGACAGAAAGTTGATTTCATCACTGAGCAAGTTGATTTCATCACTGTGCATCAACATGGCCAGCTATACTCATGGAAAGCAAAATAACTAGACCATGTACATGTAATCAGGTTTACCTGCAATGTGATGGTATCAAAACATTTATCACACTGACAAAATAGAGAACTTCTTTCAAACACTGGGTTATTTTTTTTTTGTATCCTTTCAATGCAGTGTGGTCTGCTGCAGAACCTATTTTTGTCAAGGATCCATTTCTGAAACACTGGATGCAACAATCTGCAGAAACTCCATTCACACTGCAGAAGGGAGATAACCATTTTACTTCAAATTCTAAAGCTTCTGCACAGTGACTTCCCCTTGCTCACATCTACCTGGTGCAATAAGACAACAGGGTCACACACACAATAGGACAGCATCTTCTTCGTGCCTCTAATAAATAGCATGCACACTGTCCTGAGCTTGCCACTGCATAGCGTGTGACCCTGCCAATGCAAGACAGCTCAAAGCTCAGCATGGGCAGGGCCTATAATGTATTGTATAAAGTGTTAGGGTGAAATATTGTAATATTGCAGCAACCCCAACACAATTTGTCCCTGGAATATTTCTTAATGGAAGGTAGTTTGATGGACCTTTGAGGCATACAAATATGTCTTTAAGAAGGGGAAAATCCATATGGGAAGATGCCAATATCATCTTTCTACAATGTCTGTTGGCCCCTCCAATATGTTAGTTAATGGTATCGTTTTGTCAGTGTTATGAGAAGTAAAGAAATAAAAATGACTCATGTTTCCTACATTGACTGAAACAAACTGAGCTACTCCAGTCAAGGCCTAGAGTGATAAAACAACAATGAATATAACTCAGTATTTTCTCTGTTCAGTGTTGAAAACTGTGAATTTGCCTCAAGGTGGCATGTGCGAAACCTGCGGATGCAAAACATCTCAGCTGTCCCACCATATTGTATCAAGCAAAGATACTTCCCATCTGCCCTAGAGCCACCTTAATCTGCATTTCATTAATGATGTAATCCAGTGGTATTCTTTAAGACAGACTTTGTCTTACAATAAAAATTCTCTCACTGTCGGTTAGCAATTTCCTCTTTGAGAATGGTTGTATTATACAATTACTTAAATTCTCACCCGAAGAATCAGGTCTGAGCTGTTTAACTCCAGCTTAGATCGAAGACTTTGTGTGACTTCTGACACCTTAGCATCCTCACTGAGATTCAACGATACTACATCTGATACATCAACATCTGTGAAAAGAAGATATAAACAACAAATTAATTTATGAATCATATGGGAAATACCTTAGCAAAATTGAGTTAAACATGAAAAGTATTTTCACTTCTATGTCTTCTTCTTCAGGATGCTGAAATCAACTCTCGATGATGGCAAACCACATTTCACCATCTTGAATAAATGATGCATCTGAATTTTGTGTCCATAACTAGATACAGGCTCTCCTCCTTTTCACAAATGAGACAAACAAATTTTGCTTCTGTTTTAGTTTTACTATGACATGTAATGAACTTCCAGGAGGACCTCCATATTAGACTGATGGTAATACTTTGTTATGGTTATGAAATATTGAACAATATTTCTTTTTTTTACCTTTCTGCCTTATTGTGTTATAAAGCCCTTTCATAATCAGTAATGGGTACGGATGGACATGCAGTATTACAATACAGTGAGATTTAAAAGGTCTATGACAAAAGAACTATTCTGATGACTACTAATATGACATTTCTCTTTCCTTCCCCTCTTTTGTACAATAACAGGATTAAAAACAATCAAAATTTGCTCTAAAACCTTGTTTAGTTGTAATTATCTTAGAACAATTATGTACAGAGGAACCTGTTTAAGTTCAAATTTAGGGAATTCAACAATTCAACTTTTTTGTCGTATTAACAGCATCATGGATAAAGAGCAATTCTTTAAAAAATCACCATTTTTAGTCTTCACAAGACCTCTTGGTAATTTTACTTCATTACACCCCCCCCCCCTCCCCCTTGATGTACTGTGTCCAATATAGAAACTCCTTTTTATGTGTGAGCATGTGTTTGTGAATAAGATGTGCGTTTATGTATAGCAGACTAAAAGGACAGCCAAAACTGTGGATGGGTGATGAACCAGCTGTATTGAGTATAACACAACTGCTTGACAAGTCCTGTTAGGGGATGTACTGTAGTCGTTGTGACACTCATAACACATTCGTAATGGCCGAGAGAAAGTGAGAAGACGAGACCGCGAATGGTTAACAAAAATAATAAAAAATACTGCCCACGAGAACAGTGCCTTTCTGTTTGGTTTCCTCGTCAACCACTTCAATAAATTATACTGCCTCCCCAACTCCGCCGCAACTCCGTTAAGTAACACTGCATAGTCATGTATGAAATGAACTAAGCAGCATTGTTTTATTTCACATCAAAGCCAGTGAACTTTCAAGACAGCACCCTCGCTTGACTGAGTAAGTGAAAGAGAATCTTTCAGTTAAAGGGGAATAACCTGATTTTCTTTATGTGTGAAGAAGTGTAAACTTATAAGGTATTAGAAGGTCTATGGTGTGTGTGACCAGCGAAATATTTTGGACAAACGAAAATTTCTTATTATCCGCTTTCGGTTTAAGCAAGTGCCACTGCACTAGAATTTATCTCCATACCTTCCACAGTAACCACAGCTAACTAAACGCTATATAAACATTAAGGCAATTACAGATACTTGCCTGTGCACTGAAGATATTATTTGTCACCTAGTACAGTGGATCGTCATGTTTAACAACACTGCTAATAAAGACACCTTTGCCAATAGCGACAACATATTAAATCCCCTTTTTTTCTACTAATAAAATACTCGAATAACGGCAATAGATAATCAAAGCACCTGCTAAAGCGAGAGAATTAATTTTGAGTGCGCACGGCAAATGGTAGGGCAGCCGCCAGAACAATGTGTTGAGAGTCAGTCCAGTCAGACAATAACAGCAGGCATCGTTCTTTGTTTGTTACTACACGCCCGCCTTGCGAGTTGTGGCCCCACCTAGCCATCTCTCGCTTAGGCCTAGTACGCTTTCTCTCCCTACTGACCACATGTTGTGACAGCACACTACACACAGCCAGCTCAAAGTGATGATTCATCACTCATTGAGGCAAACTGTAGGGCAAGCCATGAAGGCTACAACAACCGTGTAGCTTTTTGTCTACACTGGGCTTCATGACTACATGCCTTCACTCCTTGTGCCACAAACATGTGGCCAGTCTTTTGCCATACTTTGAATGATACAGCACGGGAAACCACCGGAAACAAACATACTCGACTGTCTCCAACTTTTGCATCTGACTCTCCCGTAATTTGATCGAAACATAGCTACCGTCAGCACAAAAAGAGAACAACAACAACAACAACAAAAAAACAAAAAAAACAGCACCGATATCAAGGCCGGGATCTGGCGTCAGTTTGATATTATGTGTACGTTGATGTACAGAGCATGCCAACAAGGGGGGTAACCATTAAAATAACCCACTATTTTTTATGGTTACTTCCCTTGTTAGCATGTCCTGCACAAAGTGGGGTATTTTAATCCCCACTCTTGCCTTTTGTACTCTTTCCCGGAATAGCGAGACCTCGGGTATAACGAGACATTTTTGGTGGAGCGTGACCTCTCCTTATAACCAAGTTCCACTGCATATTTGGTCGTTAGGCTTGAAATACACATACTGTTTGGGCCTGCCACTTTCTTTTCAGTCATACTGATACTTATTGCTGTCTGTCCACTTTACCAGTCAAGGTTCATGTATTTCTTTAAAGAACATTAACGTCATGTATGTTACTTTTTGTTTTTCCAACACCATCAAACAAACTCAGTCCTTCCTGTGAATGACAATCTAATCTGTACAGGGGGGAAAAAATAAACATAAAACTAAGAACATTCATAAATAAGACAAGAAGGCTATATTATATGTGTATTGCAAACACTAAATTATATAGATCTCCATTTTTTTGTTTTAATTATAGTTACTGCTCCATCATCATGTTCGAGGAAGAGGTTTAAGTATTTCTTTTAAAGAAGATCAAGACCCCAAATTTAAAGTTGGCTTGAAAGTTTTGTTTTTAAATACTTTTTTCTTCAAACAAGCGCGATCCGTCTAGCGAATGACAATCTAATCTAGATAGAGTCTATATATGCAAGGGGGAAAAGGCAGAAAACTAAGAATATTCATAAATGAAACAAGTACATGTATAGGAACAGGGCAAACACTGAATCATAAAAATACAATTATTAGAGTTGAGTGTCCGCTGAACTGGAGTCCACTCTGAGTAAATGCAGGTCACACAACAGATTGATAATTTGTAAGATAACTATAGTCAATGCACTAGGTGCAGTCAGCATGTCAGTGCGGTCAATATTTGTTTTTCCATACAGTTTCATTTACCGGCGTTTTTGTGACTACACCACGTTTCGTGACGTTCTTATCATTTCATCACAACATCACATCGCATATGACTGCTGTCTAAGCTTGTATTTTGCCTTGAATAACTTTCCCAAGTTTTGTGTCTCCACATCTTCCATCTTGAGTTCAAAGGTAAATATTTGACCCTACAGTTTTCTCCATTTAGTGGTCTGGTGGATGTCACGAGTGGAGTGAGCGATAGTTAATAATTACGGGGGGAAAGGAGGAGAGTAAAATTAACGCACGTAGACAAGTAAGGGAAAGCGTGCATGTTATGAGTGGTGGGGGTCTGAATGGGGCCAGAGCGCTGTATTACTATCACTGCAAGTTAGAACGTCCTAAAGAGCGGACGCAAGAGAAAGCCCAGTGGGCGAACATAAGGGGAGCAGTCGGAAGACTAGTGAGAGAGTTTTTTCCAGTGATGACTGGTAGGTGAAACGATGATTGATAATTATGATTGATGTATTATATTCGTCTATTACCATGATGTAAATAAGTATATGTGAGGAATGTGGAAGTCCTTGATATTGGATATAGCAATGTGCGCCATGAGCGATAGATGAAAGTTGAGTTCATGGATTTGTAGCACGAGTGAGTATTGTGTACTACGATGGAGGTGTGTTACCGTAAGATGTTTGGTGAGTGAAATGTGAACTATTGTGTGTACGCTTCATGGGTTGTAAGGAGAGGTGGAGTGAATAGAAATGGTATGGTATTATACCAATGTAATGTTATTCTTGTAGGTGTCGGGGACGGGCCGAAGAGCCACCTCGGTGAGCACAGGGGATAGGCCAGCATAGGGCCGGAGGCCACACATAGGCCAAGAGTGAGGCTGTCGGTGCAGGACAGTAGAGGCACATAAAGTCGTGGCAGTCTGGCCACGGACAGGGACGTAGATATGAGCGTGAATGTGCTAATTGAAATGATAATGTACTATTGCCATGTTGATGGGCTATTGAAATGATAATGTACTATTGCCATGTTGATGGGCTATTGAAATGATAATGTGCTAGTGCCCTGCTGAGGTGCTAGTGGAATGCTAAGGTGTTATGGCAATAGGAAGGTGATATTGAGAGACTGCGGTGCCAGTGAATTATTAATGTGCTATTAAGACCCTGAGGGGAGAGGCTGAGGCCGAAGTGTCTTTAGGAAGTAACTACCGGGTTGTGGATCCGAGGAAGAGTGCATGTGGGAATAAGGCCGTTGTACGGCAGTTAAATTCAATAATATAATGTATGTAATTGCGCTATTATCTGTATAATTATGTTTAATAAATGTGTGAGTCTGATGGGTTGTTCTGTTAAGTGTTAAACTTGTTCGTTCGTGATTGTTGTCCTGTCATAACTTATTACATCTCCCAGTCTGGGATTTGTGACAGTGTAAGCTCACAGAAGTGCTCTGGACACTCCGGGTGGATTTTCATTAGAAATATGTTTTCTGGGTATTATGAGCCTGATTATGCACATATGGCACGCACATGATGCATTCATCTGACACCCTGCATGAGGTGCGGTCACTGGTAATAGCAAGGTGACATCAGTGTTGTGTTTGCATCAACTGGGATCACTAGCAGCATTATTATTTATTATTAATATGATTACATGGTGTATTCAAAACAAGAGTTCAAAAGACACACTGCACACCAGCTAGGTAAAATCCAACTACATAGGCTATATTTTAAGACATTTTGCAACTTGATCAATTCAAAGAATAGGTCTAGTGTTGTAGTAAATTCAGTGACTTAAATTTAAATTGTATGAGAACAGTTTTCCCTCCTTTTAAAGCAGGAAAGAAAGAAGGCAGAGAAGAAACAGAAGGTACAGGAGCAGAGGAAAAGAAAGAAGGAGTTAGCAGAGGGAAAGGGAAGGTAGAAAGAAGAAGTGGGTATGTGGTGTGGTGATCACCGTGATGAAGAGCAGCCCACAAAAATAAGGCAAAATACCAGCATGAGGACAAGAAAGAGTGGGAAGACAAAGAATCAAAGAATTAGAAAAGAGGAGAATGGGAAGGTTGATTATCAGATATAGTTTGATAGAGAGCATGCACTGATGGCACTTACATGCAGGTGACTGCACGACCAGCAACTTGTGACTGCACCGCCAACAGGTGACCGCACAGACATGCAGTTGATGCTTACACATGAAAAGTGTTCTGACTAGCACAGATTAACTGAGAGGGAATTTTAAGTGTTCACTGACAAGCCCAAAGTTCAGCGGTTAAATTGAGCCAGTCAGAAGCTCGCTGGACTTTGTTTACTTCTGGGCATTGACCATTTACTGCCTCGTGACTGCACCTAGTGCATTGACCATACTCAGTGTTAAGATACTGATTGCTGGTGGTTCAGGGTGCAGCGCATAGGTTAGGTTTCCTTTCTACCCAAAGATTTGCCAACACTTCAACGCACCAACTGCAAGTAATTTGGTCTCGCTGTAGGTAGTCCAAACTGATTTTTAATTTTTATCACAACTCACCAGTTATTGTCTAATCTGATGGAGCTTGCTTTTCTAAGAATTTTGATACCAAATTTGTCATTCTGGCTTAAAGGGTTTGAAAGTTATGGCATTTTCAAAAGTGAAAAAAAAGCTCGAATTTGCTACCTTTTGCAGATTGCACATAAGTCAAACTTTAACCGCTCATAAAATGACTGTTTATTGAGTGACAGCACTGAAAATTATCTGTTTCCAAGTCAAAGGGGTGTACATTACACTCAATTTTTTTCGAGGGGTACAAATATAGTACAAGCATTTCATTTTACTTTTTTTAATCATCAAACGTCATCCGACGTCAATTTTGTGTGAACTTTTACAAGGGAGACAAAACAATGTTTTTATTTTTTTTTTAATTGAAAATTAGGTCAACCGCGTCGCCATTGACTTAGCACCGAGTGTCAGAAAAAGGTGACGAAATTAAGCATTGGGTGGGTCTATAAAAACAGTCGGCGCGAAACATGCTCTAAGTCTAATTTTGGCACACCCTGAAAATACAAAGGCTGAGGTTCATTTGCGTATAATTCTGATCCTGATCTATTAAAGATTCCGTCAGTATCTCGATCAACAAACTTTTCAACAAACAATTTTTAAAGGAATTTCAACTTAAAACAGGATGAAAAATACATTTAATTAAACCTCATTTATCTGGCTTTCTGTGTGAGTTATTTTCAAACACGTGCGCTACATCGGCGCACCGCGGTCCTTTGTTATGAGGGGGTCAAATCGGTATATGCGGCTCAGGGCGAAAACGGCAAGACTGTGTCTTGTTCAAGCAATAAAAACACATGGCTACACACATTAAACAATACAAAAGATAATATACTTTGACAGAGGAAGACTTGAACTTTATTTTGATATAGGATACACGCCGTTATACATAAACTCACAGCAGTAGTATCCTTGTAATGCTGGCCTAAAATTATGCCAAAACAAGATTTTGCCCCGGGAAGACTTCCGAATGCATTCCATAGCTTTTATGACATTATTGAACTTTACTCACCGTAATGCATTGTTTGAGACTTTATTACCAATTATCACTTCATATTTACAATAATATTTGTAACACACTTGCCAAGAAAAACAGTATAATCCCAGAAAAAAGCCTGAAGTGAGACAAAATCCGCACATATGTGCCATTTTGAAACTTGCTGGGGAGAGGTCACGGTAACAGAATTTACCAAAAGCGCGACTGGTGAAGGTTTGCTGAAACAAAACTTGATACGGTGTTCAGGAATTTAAACTCACATGGAATGGTCAGACGGACCTGGGGGCGTGAGGGTCTAGTCAGTTTGTATCAATGGGCGGTAGTCAGATTGACTAATCAGGCGAAAAGGGGCTGGGGGGTAGCCATTGGCGATCGACGTACACTCATGTAGGCCCTGTATTAGCTCAGATCATGCAATCTTCCAGCAGCTGAAATAGGATTGTTTTGCTACTAAGCCGATTCATAATTTTTAAAAACTATGCAAATTAACAAGGTCGGTAACTTTCCCTAATTTAGGTCAAAGGTGCAGTATGTGAGTTTTAGTAAATGACTACCGCCAAGCTGTTAACTCATCTGCGTGGCGAAATGGTTAAGACGTGTGATTTAGGAGCGAAAGGGTGTGGGTGCGGATCCGAGTATTGTCATGATAATTTATGATTTATAATAATTATGTATGTGTTCACTTTCAGATGATTCTTACGGAGAGAAATTGAGATGAGATGGAAGTAAAATAGAGAGGAGAGAGAGATAGAGAAAGCGAAGCATGCCATGAATTAATTTCTTTAGAAAACCCCCCCAAAAATACCTAGCCCCTTTTTTTATTTAAACCCCTTAAAAAAAACCTTCTTTAGCATGTATGGAACGCATTCGAAAGTCCTTCCTTTCGCCCCTTCAGCGGGGCAGTTTGGACTACCTACTCGCTGGGCCGTGGTCATGGAGACGTCATCAGGAAAAATAAAATGTAATGAGTGGCCGTGGCGATTTAATGTCGTAGTCGACCTATGTGCTTTTAATGACTGCCCTAATTTATAAATCCCGTCAAATAACATTCGATACTATATTTGAAATATTAAAATATACGAAAACTCCCAATACTGCTTTATGAAAACATACCATTTAAATCCAAGCGTTTCACTGCAAACCAAACTGTCTTCACTGACATGTCGTCCATCTTTGTTTATATTATCGCTGTGATGAATGGTGAACTTCTGATAGACAAGAGCGCGGCGGAGTGACGTAACAACAAAAGTAACTCTTCTGCACCGAGAATATTGAATAATAAACTTTAGCTTTCCCTCGTAACTTTCATCTTTCGCACGTTAATTTATGGAGTTCTATAGGCTATGTGTCTGCCCTTTTCACCGGACTTCAGTATATTTGAGTACTTTTGTACTAAAATTTCTTTTCCTATAATACTGTACAATTCCTCCACCCTCTTTCCCATTTCTATACGTCTGCCTTTTTTCAAATCTCAGGTTTTCGTCAGAAGAATAGGAATTTTGCAGTTGAAATTCCTGTCAGTATGACAACTACTCATATTTGTTTTTCACAACAACAACAACATCACTGCGACCACCACCAAAAAACAACAAGAGCAAATTACTGACAACTGAGACATCCTGGCATTCAGAAACTGTAACAAAAACAAGGGGCGAAAAATGTCACAAGGGAGACATTGTCAACGACTGCGATTTTATTTGAATTCATCAAGCACATGTACCAAAAATGTGGCATTTATAGCCTGCATTCATGACTTGTTCCATGACTTAACCAATACTTTAAATACTAATGTAAAACGAGGGTAGCCAATCCTAAATTTGATGGTCTAGGTAAAGATGGCGTCATTATATCATTACATTACACATACCCGCTCTACCACCAAACTTCGCTAGCGGCTAATGCTCTCTCCCTTTCCAGCCTCTACAACACTTGGAATAGACAAAGCAATACTTTCTTTCTTTCTTTTTTCTGAAGAGCAAAACAGCATGAACATGAACTGATGGGAGTAACTAGGCAATGGGAGAGAATAGAAATCCGTTATTCAGTAAGATAACTACTTAACAAAAATGAAAAAAAAAAAATGAACAATTCAGTTTCACACTGGTCTCCTTGCGTAATAATTAGCATGAAAAGCGCTTAAATCCACACAAAAAAATGATGTGCACTAAGGCGCTGAAGTAAAAGTAGAAACAGGATTAACATAAGATAAATCCATCATGTTCCCACTCACACACATTAAAAAAACTTAATCTACTTTCATCCTCAAACCTCTGAGACCAAAAGGACACCATTTAGTTTCAAAGAAAATCGTCCTAAACAATTCGGTTGTGAGTCTATTTTTAAATGTCATGATGTTCTCACTTTTCCAGGGGACCAGGGCTCATGTTGTTCCACGGCTTTGGCCCACCAACAGAAAAGGCCTTTTGAATTACCACGTATAAACTGTTGGAATACAATTCACATTAAGAAGTTCCAGAAAAAACAGTTTATTTTAAAAAAAATTTTACTAGGGTATATTGGGAACACAAAATGCTTTTCTTTGGGAGAAATAAAAGGAGAAGAAGGGAGGGGGTGGGGAGAAAAGGAAGAAAATAATAGGCTACTAATTTTTAAAAAAAAAACAGCAACAGATTTTTAAGAGTGAACGCCACTATTCCAGGAATACACCATGTTGTGCATGTGATGCAAGTTGGTGATCTGAGAAAACGAAACTGATTTCGTCATGACGTTGACTTTCACGATGACGTCAGCTTGGGTGTCACCGACACGCAGCACGTGAAGCAGGACATGTTTCAGACTGTCAACGCCGTTGATGATTGTTCCTCCGTAGTATCTCTCAAATATTCCTGGAATTTATAATGTTGTAATGTATACATTTGTTGACATTATTATTATAAAAACCACAGACAAACTGTGGGGTCGCAGCAAGGCTCCAGGCAAAGGGAAAATCTGGCAAAAAGAAACAGCTGTATGTAGCAAAGTTGTTTTTTCGTGTTGTTGTTTTTTTTTTCCTTCCTTGAGAAAGGCTGTTGCCGAAATATCGGCCATTTTCTGTCTTCTCTTTTAGTTTGCGTTTCATTGTATCGTTTGGGTATTATTTCTTAGGCGAGGCTTTGCTACATACAACTTCTTCTTTTTGCCTAATATTAATTTTTTGTTGACACTGTTAGCATGGAGTGGAAAGTAGGTCGCTGTGGTAAACAATACCCGTTTGTGCATTTCCACGGGGCATAAGAACTTACAAAAGGCTTTAAATAGTTTCAATCAGCCCAAAAATATCAACAAACCACAGTAAAGACATGCACACCATCTTTGGTGAAGGTGATCTCTTTCAATTCTTCAATTTCTTGTTTACCGCAGCGACCTAGTTTGGCCATTTGGCGGAAGTGAGATCTCTTTCTAAATACATACTCTCTGGTACTACGGCCCCCAACAACAGTCTCAATTTGTAAACGTGGTTCCAACAGCCGACCAGCTGTATGAACATAAATATGAAAATAAAGATGATGCAAGCCAAACTTTTGATCACTAGAGATCGACCTTCACCAGAGAATGATTGTCTCTCTTAAATCATGTGGAATGTATGCTGGTCAGCTTATTAAATTTTTCTGTATTTTTTCTAAGCAGCAATTTATCGAAGTAGACTTCAAGCTCACAGTGAATACTATGAGAACCTGAATTTCGTGTTCGTTTCTTGGGGTATTAAAGTTTAATCTCTACATGTAAATCCACTTCCAGCGTATGGCTGGATGAAAAATCACTGATCTATTAATTATTAAATATCTCAAACATATCATCTTCCCTTGAGAACAGTAAAGTAAGTATTCCTGAAAAATCAATAATTCACTACAAAAAATATATATCTATATTATTAAATAAACGCACAAATATAAAAAGATGCATTGTAGAGATAATATTGTATCGAGATATCTGCGTCAAATGTAAGCAGTTTACCAGTAATAAGGCATTAACTGACTTTCTACTGCTGTGTAGGAATTTCTGAAATTCATGGACTCAACATGTTAAATATTAATATGGAATAAATCTTCTACACCGCTGTCAATGAGATCACCATACTCTGGCTCTTAATGTCAGGATTTTTTTATTTATTTATTTATTTTTTAATATCTGAGCATAAACAACTCAAAGATCCAGTTGTGTACGAACATCAGGTTGTCAGGCTATTATATGCATGACTGTTGGCTTGTTTGTTTGCGTTTCTGTATTTCTAAAGTGGGGAGGGGGGGGGGGGGCAAGTTGCGTCCAGTGTTCCGTATTTGAAAGACGTCACCTGATGTTCAGTATTCTATACTTTGATGAGCAAATACTTTTTTTTTTCCGTACTAAATATTTGTATTTTCTTCATTTATTTAACTGAAAAAAAAGTAGGTCTACAACTTCGTGAGAAAACGAAACTATGGCATTTCTTCGATGGAAGAACCCCCCCCCCCCCCCCACGAACTATTTCAAATCAGTATTGTACGTTACAGAATTTTTTTTTCAAAAAATAGTCTACGTCTGTGCAGTAGAGAGTTAATGTAAATAGATTGCAACGCCAGTGGTCAATTGCAGAGACCATTTGGTCATTCTCTTAACTTAAATACTGTGTCATCTTCGGAAATTAGGTCATAAGAACATTAACTCTTAACAGGATCGATAACCGAGTTTCACAATAAAGGCACTGGCACACCCACCTGGTGGAGTTATCTGCATGACATCAGTGACTGACCCTGTGTCTACGTCGATCATAACCAAATGATAGGCAGGGTATATAGCACCATGGAGCCCGGGCGAAATGGCGTACAACTGGTCTGGAGGGTGGAGAAAAGTAAATCATTGCAGCAATCTCTATACACAACAGTATCAATACACACTGCCTCCTTTTTTATTTTCATTATCACCGTCATCGCCATCGTTGTCGGTTTCTCCGTAATCATGTTTTAAAAATTTTCAAAAAGAATGATACAAGTCTCTGCTGACATTTTTACCGAAGTAGTTTGTACATTAAGAATACACAATAATGGTCTTTATTACCATGACCATCTTCATGATCATCAAATCATGCCAGTAGTGAATAAAGTTTTTGATAACATGAGTTAGGAGATCAACGAGCCATGTATAAAACTGATCATTTATCTCTGGGTAGGATGAAAAGAATAATGAGAGCGGTGAGACAACAGTCTTGGCCAGAGCAACCACTTATATCTCTCTCCCCTTGTCTTCCGATCTCCTTCCTCTCTCTCTCTCTCTCTCTCTCTCTCTCTCTCTCTCTCTCCCTCTCTCTCTCTCTCTCTCCCTCTCTCTCTCTCTGTCTCTCTCTCTCTCTTTCTCTCTCTCTCTCTCTCCTTATCAATATGTCTGTGGGCCTGTGTATCTCTCTTATGCCTCTCTGTCCCACTCCCTCTCTATCAGTATGTCCTCTGTCTATCTCTGCAAAGTCACTCTCTCCCTTCTCTCTCTCTCTCTCTGTCTCTCTCTCTCCGTCGCTCTCTCTCTGTCTGTCTTTATCTCTCTCTCCCACTATCGCTGTGTTCGTCTCTGTTTCTCTCTCCTCTCTCCTTCCATGTCTGTCTGAATGTCTCTCTCTCTCTCTCTCTCTCTCTCTCTCTCTCTGTCTCTCTCTCTCTCTCTCTCTCTCTCTCTCTCTCTCTTTCTCTCTCTATGTCTCTCTCTCTCTCTGTCTCTCTCTCTCGCACTTGCTCGTTATTCATTATTATTCAAAAATGACTTCCTTGTGTGCTGGCTGAAGTTGGACCACAAAATCGCTAACTTACTTGTATTTGCGTCGTTGATGTGGAAGGACATGTAGGTGAATTTGCTGACGTCAAGATCAACATAAGATGGCGTCACTCGCATCGGCTGGTTGGGCGGCCTGGAAGTTTAAACCAAAGAACAGGGTTCTGTTTCACGTTTTTTACAACTCTTTTTTGCTTCGCTTCCCCTTTCAAGGCTCTGGGAACCTCCCGAGACCCTTCCAACAGACGGCTCAATCATTCACTGATCAATTAATCACTCAAGCAAGCAAGCAAGCAATTATCCATTCACTCACTCACTCAGTCTACCACACTCACTCACTCATCCACCCACTCACTCACTCACTCAGTCTATCACTCCCTTACATACCCACCCATCCACCCACTCACTCACTCACTCACCCACCTACTCACTCATTTCACTCACTCTCATCCACTCACCCACCCACACACTCACTCACTTGCTCACTCAATCAATCAATTACTCTCACTCACTCCCTCACTAGCTCGCTCAATCAATCAATCAATTAATCAGTCAATAAGTCAGTCGATCATCTAATCCGTCGATCAGGCAAACGCAAATTATTGCCTGTTGAGAAGTCACAGAACAGCCTGTTTTAACATAGAGGACAGCCTATTTTAACTACTATTTGCACGAAAGATCAGCAATATTTCTTACCCAGGTGGCACAAAAAATTTGTACAGTCTCGCAGACAGTCCGTCCGCATCATTCTCGTTGCCTAGCAACACGTAGAGCGTCTTGACAGCGATGTCATATTCCGCCCACATGAAGTTGATGTAAAGGTTCTCAGAGCGATCAGTTCTGCTTAATTCCTCCCACTTGCCGGAGGAGTACAATCGACCAATCACAAAGTCGTAGGTTCCTAAGATTGATAATCATTGTGCTCATGAATAAGATCAAAGAGCGGTCCAAGTCGTGACCTTTGCTCTTGTTTGTTCTATCCCAAAAACTTTATGTGTAGGTCGCTCGTTCTATTTTCATTTCCTGGGAAACTGGAGATCTTCAAGTGTGTAGGAGAGGTAAAACAAATGCACACTTTAAAACTTGTTTCAATTGCGTTGTGGCTCTTATCAAGCTTTTTCACAGTTCAGATTTATTCCAACTCCTTATCATAATATTAAAGCCGCAAACGTTTAACATTGAATATCTCAATTGTGCAAAAAGTGGAGTTGGAACAAACACGAACTAAGGTTTTCGAAGTTGGAAACTAATAACTATAAAATTATGAGCCTTTACGGGCTATTCCAGTTTTTCCATAGTATAAAAAGTCTAAATCTTCCGAGACGAAAATTAATGAACTTATTCATGACCGGCTTTTCTTTTAACCTATATTTAAAGGAAGTGTATATCCGTACAACATGTTGTATGGACGTGGACAGTGCATATCCGTACAACATGTTTACCAAAAGCGCGACTGGTGAAGGTTTGCTGAAACAAAACATGGTATGGCGTTCACGAATTTAAAGTGACAACACATGGAATAGTCAGATGGACCTGGGGGCGTGAGGGTCTGGTCAGTTTGTATCAATGGGCGGTAGTCAGATTGACTAATCAGGCGAAAAGGGGTTGGGGTAGCCATTGGTGATCGACGTAGGCTACACTCAAATATATTATTAGCGCAGATCACGCAATCTCGGAGCAGAAGTCGGATTGTTTTGCTACTGAGCCGATTCATATTTTTAAAAACTATGCAAATTAACAAGGTCAGTAATATAGTATTCCGTTGTGTGTTCTACGTCATCGAATAGTGTGCGTTGTACGGATATGCACTGTCCATATTTAAATCAAAGAAAAAAATAGGACTGGATTTTTTCAAAAACATTAAAAAAAAAAAACAGGCCACTCTTTCATTCACCACCAGCAAATTGTTCTGTGGAGCTGCAAAGTGGGAGATGTATTGTTTTAATATTTGGCAATCACCCACAGGGAGCCGATGGCAACAAATACAAGAACGATACAGGCAAGCACAGTGATGCATAAAATCCCAAGGGCAGCCCCCCGCCCCCCTCCCCACCCCCCCCCTCCCCCCCCCCCCCCGAAAAACAAAAAAACAAGAATCCCTTCGTCTACACACCTACAGATAGCCTAAACTAAACCCTCAGACAGCCCAAACCAAACTGCCTTATTCAAGACTTCTGAAACTGGTGTGAAATAGTCAAATAGATGATAAATGCCAAAATAAGCTTATGATATTTGTCGCGAAAACTATTCAATGGAAAATATAGAAAGTGTTCCAAATGTAGGCATGACGCAAAGTGCACGTCACTACAAATATAGCAGCTGAGTCACAGTTGCTGTGCGTGTCGGGTTCCGATCGCCAGCACTCAAGATAGAGGTATGATGAAATCCTAAACTACGGGAAGATCCATAGATATACACCACTGAACGGGGAAAATCTGATTTTGACATTTTTTACGTCGCCTTTCAGCACATTGAGTCTACTTCAGAGACAAATCTTAGACACCCCCCCCCCCTCATATTCCCAATTCTGAACAGGGCCAGCGACGAGGGAGTTTTCTTAAAACTTCTGAGAAGTTTCTAAGTTTCAACTTCACTCCAGGCGGAATCAGAAATGATAATAGCACAGTGGGCATTGGGCTTCTAAAATGAGAACTGCAGTATAATTTAGCCAAATATTCTGAGAGCTAAAAGAAAGTAATATGATACGTTTAAAAAATGTTACAAATTAATGTACAAGAAGAAAACAATCGAGGACTTTGATTCTTTTTTTTTTTTTTTTTTTTTTCTCTAGATATTTCCATTTTACACCTAAATTTATAACCTATAGCGTTGTTTCCAAAATCTAGCCAGATGCTGACATATATACACAGTATGATCACTATCCGTTCTAACATTGTATTGTACAGTCCAAAAAAATTCTAACATGATACCACGGTCTCTTCTCTGTTTGGCTTGCTTTCCTAAGAGAAAATCCCATCAAATAAAGATTGCAACTGCCGCTCAAGGGGACCAACAAATCTGGAGTAAACGACTTCAGATGCTGTAATTAGTTTTGTTACCTGTGGTGATCAGTAGCACTGGATTACCGATAAGATAATCTGTGATAACTTCTTAGAATAGGCATCAAGGAGATAAGAGTATACAGTAACAATATCCGCCCGGCAGACAGACATGCAGGATAGCGGACGGACGGGCTGACAGACAGACTGGCCGGCAAGCAAACAGACACACAGACAGACAGGAGGACGGGTGGGTGGATGGATGGATGGATGGATAGGTGGATGGATGGATTGGATGGATGGGTGGGTGAATGGATGGATGGGCGGATGGAGGATGGATGAAAGAATAAGTCGACGGATAAGTGGATGAATGAATAGATGGATGGATGGATAGATAGATTAATTGAGCGGTCGATCGATCGAATAACGGGTTATCATATTAATAAATCACCGTATTGATTATATCCTTGATTGAATGGTTGATAATCTGGTGAAACATGTTATTTAAATGTGTCGATAGATTCTGTACTCGATGCGCTTATACACCTCGGGGATATCTGAAAAGAGAACCAGCTAATTTGTAATAATTTAAGGTGGGGGGTCATGTTTTTGGTTGTATATAAGTTCTACCTGCTTGACTTGAAGGTTCGATGTTAAAGGTGGCAAAGGTATCTCCAATTTCTACAACAACGGCGCTGAAAGCTGAGGCCAAGTTGGTACCGTTTCCTCCATTCACAGAGTAAACTGCCTTCGTTTTCCCGCTGCCTAGATCCATTTCTACTATTCTGCAGGGAAAAAAAACTTTCATTAATACACGGTATTGTAGTAGTTGAGGTTGGCTGATGACAGATCCGAGTGGAGAGCCATGATCGCCAATGTATGTTCCAGGCAGGGCAACTGATGATGATTGTGGTAGTAGTAGTAGTCTCGGGGGGGGGGGGGGGGGAGTCGACAAAGACATGACTATGCCACTATCTGAGAGCCATCTTAACGTACGAGCACACTGAGGAACTGCCCAGGGGCCCACGTGTTTAGGGGGCCCCTTGCATTCAAATTTCTGGTTAGTTGCATAGGGGGCTTTGCTCGGGAGCCCATAATGATGTTAAGATTGCAATGAACTATCTGCAGGTGCAGTAATGGCTCTTGAGTCCCAGTTTGGAGTTGTGCGTCGCGAGTAGACCGGACATTGGAAACACAGTTTGTGTCACAAGGATGGACGCCGATTTGTGTAGCATTCATGCTAAATGCATTAAGAACTGCTGATTGTGTTCATAACAAATTGAATCGGCTGTAGCCATAAACTGAAATGAGTGTAGACGACGCAGGGACAGACAGGTAAGTGTAACAACACGGACAAACTTGATTTGTACCTGATTTTCCTCTATATGAATATCGTCGGGTATTTTCCATATTGTTGTATGTGAATTTTTGCCTTTTCGAGAAAATGAGGATTGAGAGATTGAAGAGTTGTGTAAAATCAGGGCTTTGTGCACTACGCATTAAAACCGATACTTGCATAAAAATGCCCACGAAAAATACTTCCTTCTGACAGTTATGGGCCTACATAATAAACTTAGGAGTAGGAGAACCATTTTCATGACAAAACTTCAAAATTGGCAACATGTCACACACAACAATAATTATGGCAAATACCCATTCAATGTCTTTGTCTCAGACCTTCCAAAATAAAAAAAAAGGAGCAGAAGAAGAAGAAAATAATAATCAATCTCTTTCTCTTGGCTTCATCTCTCCCCCCCCCCCCCCCTTTTATTTCCCAACGCCATATTTTTCACCTTCAAGAGTGGAAAGAGTTAGAATTTAACAGTAGGAACGAATAGTTTCAGCCTTGCCGTAACCACAGATTACAGGGGGGGGGGGGGGGGGGAGGCAACAGCAACAACAGAACTCACCGATCAGCCACGCGGTCCATATTGCCATGAGTATTCAAAGGCATAACCGCTGCCATTTTGGTTGGGTTTACGGTTAAAACCCCATCTGAAATAGAAGAATCACAAGGTATCATCTAAAGCCATAAACCACTTTTTTATTTTATTTCAGATCTCAGTCATGTCGTTTTCATTCAACAGCCTCTTAACCCTCCAATGCCTGGAGATCGATTCCCCTAGGCAGAAGTTCTGGAATTTATAATATTGATTTGAAATGATTAAAGGCAAGAAAAGCTGCAGTTTATTTATCAGGAAAAATATCTACGCCTAATGCTCAGTTTGAATACGCTGCGAATGTGGGACACTGGACCATAAATGATCTTTCCAATTATAGAACGCTAAAGCTGGGTTCTCATGTATACGGAAACGGAAACGCCAACGGAAACGTCAAAAACCCTTCAAATAGTGAAATAGAAAGATTGTTTCCGCACGCCGTTTCC